>JAQQTP010000048.1:8987500-10187500 GCA_029884605.1 Ormosia emarginata
TCTTTGTGTTTGTTCTTCTCAACTCTATCTCTTTACTTTGTACTTCAATTATATATGCTTGAGTTGAATTTGATATCTAGCTTTGGTTGAATACTTTCTATCTTGAGTTATTTATTCGTGAGTGATTTATTTGATCTCATTTATCTATTCACTTCAATTAAACAATAACTTCAACGAAAATTTGATAAACAAGTGCTTTACGAAAGATTTGCGAAAATATTTCATAAACTCAATTCACCCTCCTTTTGAGTTTGAGGCCACTTGGTAACAAGTGGTATCAAAGCTAGACTATTGTGTAAAGAGCTTAGCAGCTTCAAGAGAAAGTGATGGCCTCTTCAAATGATTTTCCTGAAAGTTCTTCTCTTTATAGACCTCCCTTTTTCAATGGGGATGGGTATGCTTATCGGAAAAAAAGAATAAAAAATTTTATTGAAGCTATTGACTTAGATGTGTAGGATACTGTTGAAAATGGTCCTTTTGTCGCCACACAAGTTGTAAATGATGTAAAAATTAATACACCAAGAAGTGAATGGACGGATGATGATAAAAAGAAGGTCCAATATAATTTGAGAGTCAAAAACATCATTACCATAACTTTGGGATATGATGAGTTCTTTAGAGTCTTACATTATAAATTTGCCCAAGAAATGTGGGACACCTTATAAGTAACTCATGAGGGTACTAGTGAAATGAAAAGATTAAGGATAAATACTCTCACTCATGAGTATGGACTTTTTAGAATGAATCAAGGTGAAAGCATTCAAGAAATGCAAAAACGATTCACACATATTACAAATCATCTTGCTTCATTGGGAAAGACTTTTCTTAATGAAGATCTTATTAACAAAGTGTTAAGATGTTTAAGCAGGAATTGGTAACCTAAAGTAATGGTTATCGTAGAGTCAAGAAATCTTTCAACTATGACCCTAGCCACACTTTTTGGTAAGCTTCAAGAACATAAATTGGATTTGAATAGACTCAACTAAAATGAGGAGCTTGACAATAAAAAGAAGGGAATTGCTATCAAGACCACCTCCTCTTTGATCAATGATGATGATGAAGATGATTGAGATGGCTTAGAAATTAATGAAGAGAATCTTAGCCTACTAGTAAAGAAATTTGGAAGATTCTTTAAGAAGAATGAAGCTCAAAGAAGACATCCCTTTTCCCAAAAGAATATCTATCACAAATGGGAAGGAACCTCATCCACTCCTAAATGTTATGAATGTGGAGAATTGGGACACATGAAGATAGAGTGTCCAATCTATCAAAGGAAAGTGGAAAAGTATGAGAAGAGGTCCTCAAAGGAGAAGAAAGAAAGAATAGCCTGCATAGCTTGGGATAATAATGGCATGGATTCAACTGATAGCTCAGATAATGAAAAAGCCAATCTATGTTTCATGGCTAGAGGAGAAGAGGAAGATGAAGATGACATGGAGGTAACATCCTCAAATTTTGAATCAAATTCTTCCCTTTCCTATGATGAATTACAAGATGCATTTGAAGAATTGCATAATGAATCTATGAGACTTGCAAAACTTGTTTCATCATCCAAGAAAATAATTTCCTCTTTTGAAAATAAAATCTTTATTTTAAACAAGGAAACTGAGGAACTTAAAATTGAAAATGAAACTCTTGGACTCATTGATACAAATTCCTCATGTATGACATGTTCTTTACTTGATAATGCATCTACATCATTTTCTTGTTCATCATGCAAAACTTTTGAAAAGAAAATTGAAGACTTAAAAAATACTCTTTCAAAATTTACCTTTGGAAGAGATAATTTGAACTTATTGCTTGGGAAACAAAGATGTGTGTTTCAAAAGGCTAGTTTAGGGTACAATCTCAAAAATCAACAAAAATTTTACAAGAATTTCTTTGTTCCCTCAAGTACATCAACAAGTCCTTTTATAAAGTGTTTTCATTGTGGCAAGAAAGGACATAGTGTATCAACTTGTAATGTGAGGAAGAATATCAATAACAAGATTGGAACTAAAATGGTTTGGATTCCTAAAGGCACCTTGCCTAATTCTAACACACAAGGACCCAAGAAAACTTGGGTACCAAAAGTCAAAAATTGACATATGTTGTAGGTGTGCTTGGAGGCCAAGAACTGAATTTGGAACCTCAAAAGTGGCTGCTGCAAGCACAAGATCAGAAAATACTCCAAATTCTCTTCCTTGTCTCCAAGAACCTTGGACTTGAAACCTTTGGATAAGTAGAGACTTGTTATATGTTTTTACTTGCTTTGAAGTAGTACTTTTCTAGCTTTATATCTTGAAAATATCTCTATATGTGATAATATGTTGGATAAGTTTGCTTCTTGTTTGTAATAGCATATTTGATGAAAATATCTTTGAACTTGGCATATTGGATCAATCATGCATCTAACTCTTGCTAAACTGCATAATACATTAATTTGCTGCATAATAATGATATCTTGCTGCACAACTTCTCATGTTGCTACACAATATGATATTATGTTGCATATTGAGTCATTTTCTGCATAATTCAACATTCTGCTGTATAACCTGTCATAAAATTGGCCACTTGCTGTACAATTCAATACTCTGCTACTGAAATGTCATTTTCTTTATATAATCCATTGCCTTGCTACATAATATACCACTTTGATGCATAACATGTTGACTTACTGCATAATTATGGTGTTTCTGCTGCATATCATGATGGTTCTTGATTATATTTGAATCCAATACTGCCTTGAACATCGGAGGTTTCCCCAAAGTTATTTTGCAAGTGCTTCATCATGATTATGTCCTTCAAGGAGCTTAAAATTGACAAATCATGTCCAAATGGCTTAATCCTTAGTAAATGAAGTGATTTTGCAAAATCATATGTTTTTGATCAAGAAATGGTTAATTCTTATGCCTACACAATGTTTGGAAATCATTTAAAATGTTTTGGAACTAATTTAAAAGGTTTGAAATTGATCATTTTCTGTTTAAAATGTAAAATTTGAGTTTTAGTAATCTGGTAATCGATTACAAGACCTTTGTAATCGATTACAAAGGATCTGTCAAGCGTTCCAAGCCAAGTTAGAAAGCAGGTAATCGATTACACCTCCAATATAATCGATAACAACATTCCTAGAAGGCATGTAATCGATTACACCACATATGTAATCAATTACTAAGAATCCAGAACATGCGTAATCGATTACACAGACATGGTAATCGATTACACAGGGTTTTAAAAGGTAAAAACACGTGGGACATCCATTTTTTTATCTGCCATCAACCTTTGTCATGGTGATTCCTTACTTATATACTGTCTAACCCATGGCTCCTTTATATTTGTATATGTCTTTTGATCCTTTTAGTATCAATGATTACAAGGAAAACAAAATGCGTGTAATCGATTACAATAAAAGGGTAATCGATTACAAAGCCTTTTTATTTTTCATAATTTTGCTTAATCTTGATATTATGTTCATTCATGATGTTTTCCTTATGCTTAATCCTTATCTAACCCCATTTGCTCTTGTATATGACTCTAAATTCTGTTGGCATAAATGATAAATACTATCTAAGATTTTTTTTCATATGCATTTGCTATTGGTATCACATATTGATGTGCTAAAATTGTTTATACTCTGATATTGATCATGCTGGGCTGAAATGATTATACAATGCTGAATGCTTATATTGTTTTTGATAATACCAACAGGGGAGAGATTAGTGAAATATGTTGCATGCGTATGGGGGAGCTTTGTGCTTTTACATGAAATCATTTATCATATCTCATGCATACATTACGGGGGAGAGTTGCGCTTAATCTTTGATAGATAAATAAATGCAAATATTTCTCTCTTTTCAATGTTTATTTTGTCACCATCAAAAAGAGGGAGAATGTGAATGCTTATATCTTGAAGCATATCAAATGAGTTTTTGATGATAACAAAGTCAAGATCAAGATCAAGATCAAAAGAAAAGACCAAGATCAAAAGAAGAAGACTAAGATCAAAAGAAGTATATTAGATATAGGTTTTAGAACATCAATGTGAAATGCTCTCAAGGTATCTCAATTATATTCAAATGGTTTTTCAAAGATCTCTTAGATCAACTTGTTTTTCAAAAGTTTATATTTTAAAGAAATGTTGATTTCAATCTTGGATTATGTTAAACATTTGTAAATCTTGTTTAGTCCAAGTTCCTCAATGTTGAAAATGGCTTGAAGACTTAATTAGGCTTGAAAAATGTGTTCAAAGGGCAAGGTAATCGATTACACATATATTGTAATCGATTACAAGCTAAACAAAGAGATGGTAATCGATTACATTGATCATGTAATCGATTATAAGCATGGCAGAAGCCTTGTAATCGATTACACCAAGTGTGGTAATCGATTACAAGCATGGCAGAAGCCTTGTAATCGATTACACCAAGTGTGGTAATCGATTACATCCTGCCCAGAAAGCCAAGAACACGTTCATACAGCCATGTAATCGATTACTAAGAGTGTGTAATCGATTACCAACATTCTGACATGCCCAACGACTATATTTCTTGGCATTAAATGTTTCCACAAAGGCTACCCAACGACTCTATTACTCTAAAAACTTATAAATACACATCTTGGGGCATCATTTATGGCTAACCACCTATTGAGAAATATCATTCAATCACTCTAATCCGAGAATCATCCTTAAATCATTTATGCTCTGTTTTTGTATATATTTGAGATATTCTTGAAGAGCATTGTAGAGCTTCAATTTGTGTAATCTACTCTTATGAGAGTTTCATCTTATATACACTTTGATTCATTGTAAAAAGGGTGAGGTATCCTTCTAGAGAAAAGAGAATGAGGTATCTCTCAACGATTATAAAGGGTAAGATATCCCTTGTTGTAAAGAAGGTGAGACATCCTTCAAAGGTTATAAAGGGGGTGAGGTATCCCTCTAGTGAAAAGGGTGAGGTATCCCTTGAAGTTCAGGCTCAAGCACAAAGGGTAAGGTATCCCAAGGTGTGATGAGTGCTCTATTGTGTAAAGGTTTTCAAGCACCCGTTCAAGCTTGAAGTTTAGTGAAAAATCTCGAGTGGTTTGCTTAAGGACTGGACGTAGGTCATAAGGGGGGCTGAACTAGGATAAATCCTTGTGTTTGTTCTTCTCAACTCTATCTCTTTACTTTGTACTTCAATTATATATGCTTGAGTTGAATTTGATATTTAGCTTTAGTTGAATACTTTCTATCTTGGTTTGTTTATTTGTGAGTGATTTATTTGATCTCATTTATCTATTTTCTTCAATTAAACAATAACTTCAACAAAAATTTGATAAACAAGTGCTTTGCGAAAGATTTGTGAAAATATTTCATAAACTCAATTCACCCTCCCTCTTGAGTTTGAGGCCACTTGGTAACAGATTCTTGAAGCCTTGCTCTTGATCTTGCTTTGGATCCTCTCCTTGGATTCTTCTTCATCTCTTCCTTTTCCTCTCCTTTCTTTTTTCCCTTTTCCTCTTTTCCCCTTCTGTTTCTTTCTTTTTTTCTTTTCTACTAGGGCTCGGGGATAAAAGAGGAAATAGGAGAACAGAACTTAAGTTTCTGTGCTAAAACTTATATATGTTAAGGACACCTGAATTATGCTAATTCAAGTTTTTCAGCTTCCAACTACTTTAGAATAAATATTAGGATTCATCTAAATTGTTGTTTCACCTTTATTCTATTTTTCTATATCTGCTGGGGATTAATTCGGTATTAAAAGCACAACCAGTATGCCTAAAAATACCAAACTGACTCTGGTTGTTCTCAAATTTTAACTGCACTTTACTTAACTCATTTATGACCTAGAAACAAGTTATCCATACTTGTTTCCTTCAACTTAGCAATTTATGCTACTATTTGAGTCATTTTAAGCTACTTTTTAACTTTTGTGTTGCAACAAAGTGCCTAAACTAACTCTATTTGTCACAAAACTGAACTGGCAAGTCAATAAAGTATTAGGCTACCTCTGTAACCATTTACAACCCTAACATGGTATTGAGGATGCTATATTAATCACATGATGCCACCACCACACCCATCACCACTGATCCAGATTAACCTTGGCTCTCTGTTTTCTGAGTTCATCATGTTTATACCCCTCCCAACTAATTTTTGTCTTCCTACCACAATGGATGTTTATGATGGAACAACCGATCCTCAAGAGCACCTAGAGGCATTCAATTCTACAATGTTGTTGGCTAGAGAATCAAATCCCATTAGATGTCAAGTGTTTCCTGCCACTTTGAAGAGTTCAGCTCTACAATAGTTTTTGTCGTTACCTCTCGATCATTTTATGAATTTTTTAAGCTTTGTAACTATTTCCTCACACACTTTTCCACAAGTCAGTCCCACCAAAAGATCTCCACTAGCTTGATTAACTTCAAACAGGAAGTCGGAGAATCTTTGAGAGAATTTATGACTTGATTAAACTAGGAAGCCTTGTAAATCTGAGGTTTGAACCTAGTTGTTGCACTTCACATCATCTTAACAGGTTTGCGTCTAGACCTTTTGTGGATTCTTTAGCAAAGTGACCCCCAGCTAATTTAGATGATCTTCTCGCTCAGTCTTCTAAATACATTAACATAGAGATGCCACCAAAGCTAGAAAAATAGTAGAAAGTTCCCAATTTTTTCACCCACGACCTTTTAGTCCAAACCAGAACCCTAGAAGATAGTTGGGCATAAGAAGAACGGACAGAAAAGGTTAGAACAGAGAATTTCCCCAACCAACCAACCCACCTTCAAGGTATCAATAGTACACTCCACTCAATGCTCAGAGAGAAAAAATTCTTAGAGAAGTGTTCAACACAAGTTTAATATGTTTTCCACGTGCTTTAACTCATCAACACCCTACATAGATTAGTAAAAATGTGTGAATTTCATCGAGCATATAGGCATACCATAGACAGTTGCATTGAGCTATGAGACGTGATAGAGGATCTTGCAAGGAGAGGACTTTTGGATAGGTTTTTGGCAAGAAGAATGGACAAAAGTAACAAGAGAGGACGAAACAGAAACCAAGAAGGTCGTGAACAACCCAGAGCTCAAGAACAAAGGTGAGCACAAGAGAATCAGCGTGAAGCTAATGACTGAGCCATCAATCATGGTGGAGTAAAAGGAATCATCAACGCAATCTCTGGAGAATTTGCTAGTGAAGGAGAATCAACTAATGTGAGAAAAAGGCATTTAAGGGTAGTCAAAACTATCATGGCAGTAGAGCACCAACCTCGACCCAGAAGGGATAAGAAGATACCTCCATTAATTTTTACAAAAGATGATTTTCAGGGGCTAGATCGAAACCACGATAATCTGATGGTTATCATTATCACTTTGGCAAACTTTGATGTAAAGCGAGTGTTGGTCGACTAGGGAAGCTCGACAGATATCTTATATGAAAATGCTTTCAAGAAGTTGGGAATTCCTGAGTCTGACTTGAAGCCGTTTAATGGTAGTATGTATAAATTATTGGGAGAGTAAGTGGAGGTCAAAGGCTACATTGAATTATAGATAACTTTTGCAGGAAAGAAAGAAATCAATATCAAATTCATGGTTGTTCGCTGCTAAGCCTCATACAATGCAATACTCGGGCACTTATCGTGGAATAAATTGGGAGCGGTCATATCTACTACTCATTTGGCAATGTAATACCCGATAAATGAGGAGGACATAGGAGTGATCCATGTAGATCAATTAGAGGTTAGATAATGTTATCATGATGCTTAGAGACCAAAGGCACCAATCAAAGGCTAATATAGAATGTCAGCAAAAAGAACATGATGTAAATGACTGAGCTTGACCGAAGATAGGATTTCAAATAGTCAAGGCCTCAACCTGAAGGAGAAATGATACCTATGATGATAAGGTCAGATCCGACACAAACTATTAAGATATAAGTAATTTTTTTTCCAGATCAACTAGATAGATTGGCAATGTTGTTGAAGGAAAATGCCTACCTTTTTGCTTAGAGTTCATCTAATATGTTAGGGATTGACCCTAATTTTTTGTGCCTTAAACTGGCGCTCGACCTAAAGGCGAAATCGATCGTGCAAAAGAAAAGAAAGCTCGGGGAAGAAAAGAGAAAGACAACACAAGCATAGGTAAAATGATTGTCAGATGCTGGAATTATGAGGGAAGTAAAGTACACAATGTGGCTCTCCAATGTTGTGATGGTAAATATAGAAAACGGAAAATGGAGAATGTGTGCAGATTTCATCGATTTAAACAAAGCGTGCTCGAAGGATTCTTACCCACTTCTAAGCATTGATAATCTAGTTGATGGTGCATTAGGGTATGAATTCCTTAGTTTTATGTACGCTTATTCGGGATACAATCAAATCTTGATACACTTGGAGGACGAGGAAAAGTAATTTTTATAACAAAAGATGCTAATCTTTGCTATAGGATTATGCCTTTTTGGTTAAAAAATACATGAGCAACTTATCATAGAATAATGGATAAGATCTTCGCTGACCAAATAGGTAAGGTTATGGAAGTATATGTGGATGACATGGTAGCAAAGAATTTAGCTTCATGCGATCAGGCGACCGATCTAAAAGAAATCTTTGATCAGTTGAAGGTCCATAACATGCGCTTGAACCCGAACAAGTGTGTATTTGGGGTCTAACCAAGAAAATTCCTAGGTTTCATGCTCACGAGTTGAGGAATATAAGTGAATCGTAAGAAATGTAAAGTCATCATGAAAATAAGAACCCAAGCTCGATGAAAGAGGTGCATAGGCTATCAGGAAGGATCATGGCCTTATCTCGCTTCGTTTTGTGACTCGTAGACCAAGCCATACCATTCTTAAAGTGTTTAAAGAAACCCGACCAATTCAAGTGGGATGAAGAATGTGAAGAGACCTTTCAGAAGTTGAAGGAGTTCCTTGCCTCACCATCAATCCTAATCTAACCTGATCTAGGAGAAAGTTTGTATCTATATCTCTCAATCTTCAAACATGCAGATAGCTCGATCTCAGTGAATGAAAAAGAAAGAGATCAATTTCTAGTTTACTTCATCAATCAAATCTTACAAAGAGCAGAACATCGCTATTAAAATATTGATAAATTGGTATTGGTACTTATAATAATTGCTCGATGCCTACGACCTTATTTTCAGAGTCATCCCATCACTATGCAATCTAATCAACCCATTCGATAGATCTTAAAAAACTGGACTTGCAGGACGAATGATTGGTGGAATTATCAGAACACGAAATTTAGTACAAGCCAAGATGACCAATCAAAGCACAAGTGTTATCAGATTTTCTGTCTGAGTTCTCAGAACAGTCGGAGACCAAATGAGTCAAGGAATGGATTTTGTTTGTAGATGGAGCTTTGAATATAAAAAGAAGTGAAGCAGGTGTTATATTGGAAAGACCAGAGGGTGTTGGGGTTGAATAATCTTTAAGATTTGACTTCAGGGTTAGTAACAACCAGGCCGAGTATAAGGCTCTCATCGTAGGAACGACTCTTACTAGGGAATTAGCTACAACCAATTTGGTAGTGAAAAGTTATTCATACCTAGTGACTGAACAGGTAAAATGAGAGTACTAGACAAAAGACCCTCAATTGTCTAAGTACCTTGATAAGCTTAGAAGTATAGAGAAGCAGTCAGGCAATTTCAGAATGGAATATATTCCAAGGTATCAAAACTCTAGAGAAGACCTTTTGAAAACTACCAAGCACGGAGGGCTAGGAAACAACATGTCAGTCATCCACGAAACAATAAGTAGGCTCAGCACAGAAAGGGAGCATGTAATGGCAATTATATTGAAACTCGATTCTTAGGAGTATATGATCTTGAGGTATTTGCAAATAGGGATAGTTCCAAAAGATGAGAAACAAGCTAGAAGGCTCAAGAGAACTACTAGTTTTCATGTCATCTGGAATAACACACTATACAAAAGAGGAATCAACATACCACTCCTAAGATGTCCAAATTCCGATCAAATTGAATATGTCATAGCTAAGGTTCACGAGGGCATCTGTGGTCAACATATACGTGGACAATTGTTGACAGGCAAGCTTTTGAGAACGGGATATTTCTGGCCCACCATGTGAAGGGATTGCTTGGACTATGTCAAAAAATATGATAAGTGTTAGAGATTTGCTCAGCTTCATCAAGCCCTGCCCGAGAACTCCACACTTCTATTCGACATGGCCATTTTGTAGGTGGGGAATGGACGTTTTAGGCCCCTTCCCCACTGCTCCTGGATAAGTCAAGTTTTTACTGGTGGCGATCAATTACTTTACTAAGTGGGTCAAGGAGGACCAATGCTCATATTACAGCAAAGAAGGTTGAGAAATTCAATTGGAGGAATCTGATTTGTAGATATGGTCTGCCCTATTTGATTGTTTCGGACAATGAGACACAATTCACTGACAAAAGATTCAAGAAGTTATTGGAAAGATTAGAAATCAAGCAACATTTTATGTTGGTCGAACACCCACAAGCAAGTGACCAAGTGGAGTCGGCCAACAAGGTAATATTGAATGGTTTAAGGAAGAGATTGGATCAGGCCAAAGGAAATTGAGTCAAAGAGTTACATAATGTGTTATAGGGATATCACACCACAACTCAATCCACAACCCACGAATCACATTTCTGGTTGACTTATGGAGCTAATGCGATGATACTTGTTGAGTTGGAAGAGCTGAGCTTAAGAAGAATGAACTTCCAAGAAGAAAGAAATGAAGAGGACCGAACAATAGAGTTAGACTCGTTAGAAGAAGACAGTGAGATGGCCCATCTCCACGAAAAGATAGTGAAGAGAAAAGTTGCTAGGAAATATAACCTCAAGGTCAGACCAAGAAAGTTTAGGATCAGGGACCTTATGCTGTGAAAGACAGAGATTCATGGAAAAACACCAGAGAAGGGAAAGCTTGCAGCTAACTGGGAGGGACCGTACATGGTTGCAGCTAAGTTGGGGAATGAGTCATACAACATTACCGAGCTTGATGGAAAATCAATCCTTACGTGCTGGAATGTGACCAATCTAAGAAAGTATTATAGTTGAGCTAGCAACAGGACAGTTTGCTTTTTAAATTATATTTTTTACATTCCTTGAAGGCCATGACATATATATAAAGGCTAAAGTAACTAGTTATTTGGAAAATGGGTGATGTACTCTTTTTCCTACCTATAGGAATTTTCCCCAATGGATTTTTTCCTATCAAAGGTTTTAATGAGGCACACTCATCAGTTTATAACATACACATTTAAACATTAGTCTTACTTGTTACAATTTGATATTTTGTACGTTATTCCATTACTTTGTAAGCGAAGCTGCAAGGTAATATTTTTAACTACAATGGGAAATAACGTTTGAAATGGTTCGTGTAAATGATCAGATACTTACAAAACAAGAGTAAGGACAACGATCAACCCAACGAAGATCTCCAAAGAATCTTATGCCCATGCCCGAAGGATCAGGTCGTCACTCGAAACAATATGATAGGTTCTCAAAACCCCTGATCTTGCTGAACGTTCCAAAAAATCTTGTGCCCATATTCTTTAGCCCAAGTCATCACTCGGAACAACAAGACAGGTTCTCAAAACCCTTGATCCTTCCAAGAGCTCTAAAAAATCTTGTGCCTATGTTCTTCAAACTAGGTTGTCACTTGGAACAACATAACAGGTTCTAGAAATCCCTAATCCTGTCAAGCACTCCAATAAATCATGTGCCCATGTTCTACGACCTAGGTCATCACTCGAAAAATTCCAAGGTTATACAAATGAAAGGGGATAGTTACAACCATACTTAACAGTTAGCTGCGGATAAATGATGGATCGGTACTCTAACACTTGACTTTTTCACAAGTTGTGCATTTATCTGCATATTATAAGCTATATATTTACACTAAGTCGAATGATAGGATATGCTTATTTATTTGATTTATTTTATCTTAAGTACTTGTTCTTATTTGATAAGATATGCATTGGTTTCGCGAAACTAATATGAGTAAAGCATATACTCGTTTTGTTTAATAAGAATGAGAGTAAAGCATATACTTATTTTGTTTAATAAGGGACAAGTCATTTTTTCCTAAAACTGGTTGATAAACCCGAGCATGTATACAATAGCTTTTCTTAGAAAAATAGCTGTAATGCAAATAGTAATACTAAAAGCAAAAATAACTGCAAATGATAACCACAATGAATTAAGTTAAATGTTAAGGAGGAGACCATGAAATTTTGTTCAACAAAATATGGTTAATTCAAAAATCTGATCTATCCAAAACAAAATAAAAACATTTTTACAAGTTAAGCTGGGGTATTCCCATGGTCCTCATCAATGCCCGTTTCAAGGGCACTTTCAGTCACCGGTTCCTCCACTTGTTTAGTCTCCTTGATAGTGGTTTCTTTCAATTTTTGTTGATCATCAATCACTTTCTTCAGCTTTTTTTACAATCTATCATTTTCTTGTTCTAACTCCTCCACCTGACCTAGTCGGTCCCAAATGCTCGCTAATTCTTTCCAACATTCATCTCTTTTTCTTTTCAATTGAGTAGTCAAATCAACACTTGCATCAGTCTGGTACATTAAAGCTCGTACAATGCTAGCCATTCGAAGAAAGTTCACTGCAACCCAGTGGGCTAGACCCATTGCCCCAGCCTTAACATACTTGGCCAGATCCATCTCGGAGGTCAAATCCCAGTCAATAAAGTTCCCGACACATAACATCTAATCCCATAGAGACCTTGGTCCATTGGGACCGCCTCTATTAAACTCTTTAAAAAAGGTCAGCATAGAGTCAACGTCACCAAGGGTCTTCGCCCTCTCTAGAAAAAGGTCAGCTTCAGTTTGAGGTGATTCCTGGCAGACAACAAGACCCACAGTATCCTGATCTTGTCCAATTGGTGTAGGAGGAGGAACAATCGTGAAAGGAGGAACCCGAGCAAGATGGCTCAGTGTTCCTCAAGATAGGTGACTGAGAGATCTGCGAATGCTTTGGCTCGGAACCCCCTTGGCAAGCTTTGCAGCAGTAAGAGCCTTGGGAACAGAACCAGTAGCACCATCAATCGCTTTCCTCTTTTCTTTCCCTATCCTCGACATAGCGAGTTTCCTAGTAGAAAACTTACCATTCCCTTAAGTTATCTTGTCGGTTTATGCTAAAACAAAAAAAATAAAAAATAAAAAGCAAGGAGGAAAGGTGTTAGTTGAAGAGTAAAATGACCCAATAAAGACACTATAGAAAAGACACTTACGAAAATAATGTCTAAGGGTTAAAAGGTTGGTTTCCACTTGAAGAATATGAGAACACTTGTATGAAAACTTTCTTTATCCCTTTAGGAGAGCTCACTTATTTCTTCGGCAATAAAGACTCTTCGAGAATGTTGGGCAAGTGCCCGGCAACCCAACCATCGAGAAACTTGGTAGTCTCAGTTTCGTTAAGGACGGAAGGTAAGGCATTTTCACCAGGAAAGACTTCAAAAAATTGGTCTTTAAAAGATTTGTTAGATGATTCAAACAAACCAAGAATCTTTCGACCTCAGTTCCTGTTGAAAGAAATTAGACAAGTAGTGCATTCTTTCTTGTTGGTGTGCGATCGAAAGAAGAAAAAGAGCTTAGCATACGTCAGAGTAAAGCCAAAGTTCTTACATAACAACTCAAAACAATGAACGAATGCTTAACTGTTAGGATGAAGTTGTGAAGAAGCAATATTCATCACCGATAAGATGTTGGCTTCAAAGTTAGTGAAGGGTAGACGAAGACTGAGCCAACTGAAGTAGGTATCATACATGAAGAATTTAAATTCAAGACCCACAGGATTAGGGTCAAAACAGATCCGATCTTCATCACCACAATGTTCTAGAAGGTAGTCTTCTTCCCAAGCGTCCTTAGAGATTTGAATCCACGATTTCAAATTGACTATGTTATCCACTGAGTTATATTCAGAAAAAGTCTCCAAAACTTCCTCAAAAGAAACCCCCCAAGGAATGTCCTCCCCGGCTAACCTTTCATCACTCGACCTTTCTTCCTTAATCCTCTGCTTTTATGCCATTGAATTAGAGTCACTAAAAGAACCTATAGCTTTGGAGGATAAGTCAGAAGATGGAGATGAAGCATAATCAACTAAGTTATAATGACTACTAATGTCGTGAACAATAGCCCGAGCTGAACTAAAAAGCAGTGACCTAGACATATTTATTCTAGCCTCCTGAGCACTCATCCTAACCCTATCAAATTCTAGAACACCATAACCATGAATGGGCAAACTTGGCAACCGAGGCACAACTTTTTTGTGTCAGATCGGTGTTCGCAGGGGATTTTCACCAATAATCATCACATTATCGTCACTACTCTCCCCATCAGTACCCTCCTCTTGAATCCTCACCATCACTGGAAAACACCAAAAAACATAACCAAAACAAAGAAAAATGATCAAACAGTAGTCACGGAATCTACCCTCAAGAAACCCAAAAACTTTAACCAAAACAAGAAGAAAACATAAACAAAAGAAAGAAAAGAAGAGAAAAAGGAACGATACCTATTAAAACAAAGAGTGGAGGTGTTCCTGAAGGATGCAAGCTTGCAAGGAAGTAACAAAACTAAAGCTTAAAGAACGGAAACAATGAAGGAAACACTGAAGTCGCAACAAATACTAGAGAAAACAAAGTGAAGAAAAGGAGAAGAAGGAAAGAAATGCGAATTTATAGGGGGAGGAAGAAACTGATTTGAAAACTGCTTCTGATCTAACGACTAGGAAACAAGCAGTCTAACGGTTGAAAAGGAGAAGACACGATCCAATGGAAGATACGAAAGGTTAACGATCCCATGGCTCGAAGACTCCTTCACCATCAATGATCAAGATTAACAGCACACCCAATCTAGGGGAGATTGACATGACACAAGCTAGCACTTGACGTGACAATTGTCATCATTAGCAAGGGAATCTGAGTTCAAAGTGAGAAGCCTTGAAAAAGGATATGATCCTGAGCAATGTTATAAAAAGGAATGTGTTCAAATCCATCAGCAAGAGACAACTGACCCTCATAAAAAAATTGTGATACAAGGAAACAAAGATAGTGACCTAAAGCTTGCTCGCTCAATCAGTGTTGTAAATTTTTCGCAAGCGCACGGATCGTATAAGTAGTAAAATAAAGATCATTCCCACGATGATCGGTTAATTACTAACTCTTACGGTTACTTCGATTATTTAAGCGAATAAAAATCAATAGTGAAAGCTAAATTAGAATCAAAACAATAAAGAAAGCAAATAAATCAAGAAAAGTCAAGATTCAACTAAGGTTTAAGGCCTAGGATTAGGAATCCACTACACTACCCCTTATGGTAAATTGTAATCCTATTTTTGTTAGTGTTCAATTATGTTCTTGAATGAGATTTGTCCTAAATTATTTAAAGCTTAATTTCTTGGCACTAAAAACGTGTTAAAACTTCACTAACTTCATTCTCATGACAATTAATCCAAGTTCCAACCCATTAAGATTCATGACAATCGTTTGGTCGTTGAAGGATTTAAGTCTATGTATAGGTCTCAATTCCTAAGTTCAATTCTTAGATTATCAAGCAATTAGATTTCATCTTTCGATCCTTCACCTAAAGCCTAAGATCATATAAATATGGTCGGCAACATATCACAAGCATTAAGAATACTAAGAATGAATCAAGAACAATAATTTCATTAATAAATAATCAAATTAAAAATTTAACATAAAGAAATAAAGAGTTTTATCACAATTCTAGAAAAAGTGGTTTAGCCATTCATGACAATTGAAGCACAAATAAGAACAAAGGGAAAAGAAACAACTATGATTCCAAAATAAAAAAAGAAGATGGAGAAGATGTATTCAATGGTTGGACTTCAATACTCTTACTCTTGTTTTTTGAACCCTAGCCTCTAATCCTTGTGCCTCTCAAAGTTTCCTGTGGTCTCTAGCCAAAAGTCCCTTTAGGTTTGGTGTTTTTACCCAATTTATAATGATTTGAGGGCAAAATTTTCCTTTTTTTTCACGTCAGGAAGGATCACACGGTCGTGTTTCCCTTCGACACGATCGTGTGAGCTTAAAAAATAGCATAATTTTGATGTAGATGGGAGACACGGCCGTGTGACCAAGAGACACGATCGTGTCTCCAAGTCAGAAGCTTCATTGAAGTTAGACAGGGTCGTGTGAGCTTGACAAAAGCATTTTTCAAATTAGACACGACCGTGTCTAACTCTTAAATCGCTCAAAATGTCTTTTTTTTTTTGGAAAAGTGATCTTCATAAGAGTTGTAAATCTTTTTCTTAGTTTTCCAATGACACCAAAATCACATCGTTTCGGCCTCTGTAGCTCAAGTTATGCTCAATTTATCGCGCAAAGGTCAAAAACTCTATGAATCTAAGCCATATAAATTCTGAGCTCAACTCTGTTGCAATGGATCCATCCAAAGCTTCATAAAACCATGTCAAAACATCTCTTTTGGACCTAGAAACATAGAGAAAGAGCAATCATGAGATACCAAGGATAAATAGATTAAATGTGGCATAAATTTCAACATAAATCAATCAAAGCACACCTAAATCCACCTCAAATCAAGCACAATATGTGTGTATTTTATCCACAAATCTATCAGTCTCTTAGCTCACTCCGAGCTGGGGGGCTGCCAACCATACCAAAGAGAAAAGTTCAACCTAATATCTCAAACTTAGCCCAAACTACATGACACCCCTTTTGTCAGATGGATTGTAATGACCTATTTCCCAAGGTCATGTCCTACCTAACTCACCTTCTAGAACCCAACCCACCAAACCCCACCATACAGGACCGGCTTGACCTGCTCTGACCCTCCAAGCAATACCCGACCCATAACCTTAAACCTAAGAATCTTACTTGATCTTATCGCCAAAGATACCTTCCGAAATATCTGTAACGGGTAAAGTACGTGTCAGCACCGCAATGGAAAGTTTTTTGTCCTATTACAAACCTACCTACATCATATGGTGCATATTGTACACCTTAAAACTACCATAAATAGGCATTGCTCCTCTGACATAAACGGTTTTTTCTTTTCTCTCTCTACCCTTTTATATTTCTTAACATCTTCTATATTAGTTACTAACTTAAGTATCGAAATACTTGCAGATACTCTCAACGCAATAGATTTGACCCATAGAAAAAATTTCTAAAGTCATCCTAATAACTTACACCAACCATACGAGTGAAGGGAATGAACACTATCATTTATGCATTCTTGGCCTCTATCACTTTAGTTAAGAAATTTATATCTAGTGCACGTGTTATTCAGCATAAAATGAGTTTGCTGTTGCAGTATCATAATCATTTCAATTACGCAATGATCTATGCAAGTAGCTAGAACTTTAATAATTGAAAATGAAATGCTTGTTGTAAAAATTCAAGGTATTGTAACAAAACAAAACAAAAAATTCAGGGTATTAAGTTTTGGCGGTGTGGCACTTTCTTAGTAAATATTTAGTTGGGATTATTTTTTAAATTAATCGCTTTTTTATGCTCAAAAGCTTTTTTTACCATTTATGGTATATTTGAGTAATTTTTTAATAATTTTTGTATAAAATTTAATACATTATAATAGTTATTTTTTTATAAGATTGAAACTTAAAATTGATAATTCTATGTTATAGATTATTTTAAAAGTTTTGATATATAAATATTATTTTATCTTTAATCATATAATTTTTTAAATTATTCTATATCTCTTTGATTAATTTAATACATAAAAATAATTTTTTATATTATGTAAATAAAATAAATTATTTTAAAATTATTTTTAACTAATATATTTAAATATAAAATTAATTTTATTATAATTAATTATATAATAATTAATTATTAAAATAATTAAAAAATGTATAACTCAATCAAATACAAACTTAAATATTAACGGAGCATTAGCATTGGTCAATAAAGTTGAAAACATAGTAAAATCAAAGCACATCAATCAAGAATAGGGGTTTGTGGTTCCTCTTTGCTTATGAGTAGTTTCGCTTCGCATCACATCCATTAAGAAAAAATATTTAAGTAAATTTTATTTATTTAATTATATATTAAATTAATTAATATTTAAAAAATATATAAATTTTTATACTACATAATTATTTTTTATTAAAAATAATAATATATCATTTATTAATTAATTTATTCACACAATTTATATGAATAAAATTTACGCAAATATTTTTCTCTATTAAAACCTTATCCTTTCCAGCACATTTCCGCCACCCCATATTTCCATTGCCCTGCTTATTTATAACCAATTTGCAATCTCTCATTCACGAACGATTTAGATGTTTTCATGTCATTATTTTTTTGTAATTAAGTGTATGAGAAATATACATACAAATATATTTATTAGTAAAATTTAATTATGATTTGTGAAAAAAATTATAACATTTATTTTTATCTATTTCTTCTACTTGATCACATAAAAAAAATAACATGAAAAAATTTAAATATTTCTCAAAAATACTAATATTGATAGCAACATTTAAGGTTAAAAAATATTTATATAGATATTATTTATATAAATTATATTAATTAATTAATTAATAATATAACATTATTTTTAATATAAAATAATTATACAATACAAAAATTACATAATTTTTTAAATATTAATAAATTTAATTTATATAATTTATAAACAAAATGTACACAAATATTTATCTAGTTACTCCTTACTCCTTAATAGGACCTAATCATGACTTAAATCCACAAAAGAAGAAGACAACAAGAAAGAGGACAAAACAAAATTGTAGAAGCCATCATGTGACATTATGGCAAAGTTAATAGGAATTTTTATTCGGTCTTTATCGTGGGCCGCAAGGCAAAGTTAATGGGAAATAAAATTCCTTTTAGTTTTAGGCTTTTTCAGCATGTAAAAAAATTAATTATGATATTTTTATTACAAATAGTATATATATATATATTTTTTATATTTTATTTAATATTATTTATTATTATTTTTTAATCATAAACTTTTAAAAAAAATTATATAATACATAAACTTTTAACAAAAGTACAAAATCATCTTTTTTTTTCTTAAAAAATACATTTCTTTATCGGCCTATCGTGGGCGGCAAGGCATTTTCGGCCTTTTAAAGGGCAACGCACCCAAGGCATTCTTGAAACAGCAGAGAGTGGATTTTATCATTTCTGTGCGGCACTGAGACAGGGTAGAGGAAGATTTTTTCCAAAGCACATCAATCAAGAATTTTCTATACCGTACGATTGCTATAAGATTAAAATTATGTTTTATAAAACAAATAAGGAGACTTCAAAGATGTTACACATATTTCTAGAAGATAAGGGGTTTGTCAGTTTGTGGTTACCCATGACTTTTGAGTAGCTCCGCCTACGAATTTCATCTATTAAAAATAATATTTTAGTAGATCTTATTTATTTAATAACATAAATTAAATTAATTAATATTTGAATAATTATATTAATTTTTATATTATATAATTATTTTAAATCAAAAAATAATTATTTATTAATTAATTTATTCACACAATTTATATAAATAAGATACAGACAAATATTTCTCTCTGCTAAAGCCTTATCCTTTCCGGCACATTGCCTCCACCCCATATTTCATTCACCCGTTTATATGTAACTAATTTGGAATCTCTTACTCCCAAATAGTAATATTGTTGACAACAAGGTTGAAAAAATATTTGTATAGAATTAATTTATATAAGTTGTATAAATTAAATTAATTAATAAATAATATATTATTATTTTTAATATAAAATAATTATGTGACATAAAAATTTATATAATTATTTAAGTATTAATTAGTTTAATCTATACAATTATTATTTTAGATTAGATTTTGAATTAGCGATTCAAGAGTAATCTAATCCATTATAATAATATTTAAATATTATTATCTGCTATTTTGATAAGTATATTTGTCTATTTATAATACATAAATTTATCAAATAATTCTTGAGAGATATGAACACTAATTACATATCACATAAATAAAAAAATCAGTTATTGAAGATAACAATCTATCATATTCTAGTTATAGGATATAGTAATCTCATGGATTCTAATAATAAATAATAGTATTTAATTCAAATTGAATTACGATTCTTAACACTCAATACGTTCCTATAAATACCTTACAAGGTCTCAAAGGTATGCATATAATATCTAATACTACACATTATCTTCATTGTGTACAGTCTAACTTGAGCGTCATAGTGCCTTTTGTAAATACTCACCTCGCACCACTGTTGTTACTGTTGTGCCACAAAGGTCTCCATCTTCAACTACCTACTCAATTAATCCTATAAACTCAGTTCAGAACGTTGGCGTCGTTTACGGGAAAGATAAACTTCAAATCCCACCACTACCACTATGGTAAAAATAGACAAAATCAAAATCATGTCTCTATTGCGCAAAATCCACCATCTGTTAGTCACCGTCGTGGCTCTGCCCCAGTGCACAACCCTTACAGGTCACATCTCAAAAAGGTAAACCTAAAACGAGATAAACTTCAAGATAAACCCAAACGAGTCACACCCAAAAAGGGAATACCTAAGTGGGTAAACCCAAAAAGGGAATACCTAAGAGGATAAACCCAAAAAGAGAATACTTAAGAGGTTAAACCCCAAATAAGGACTCCAAAAAGGTAAATCCAAAAAGAGAATACTAAATAGGGTAAATCTAAAAACGAAATACCTAAGAGAGTAAACCCAAACAAGGAATACCTAAGAGGGTAAACCCAAAAAAGAAATACTAAAAAGGTTAAACTCAAATAGGGACTCCAAACAGGTACACTCAAATGGGGACTACCATATAGAAGGTAAACTCAAAAGGAGACTACCATACCTAAGAAGGTAAATCCAAATGGGGATTACCATAGTCCAGAAGGTAATCCTAAGAGGGTAAACCCAATGGGGACTACCGCACTTTAGAAGGTAAACTCAAAAGAAGACAAATATAATCTAAGAAGATGAACATAAGAAGGTAAACTCAAAAGAGGACCAATATATGTCAATAAGGTAAATTAAAAAAAGGAATACATAAGAGAGTAAACTCAAACGAGTACTCTAAAAGGTAAATCCAAATAGGGACTACCCCTAACGGGGATAACTTAAGAGAGTAAATCCAAATAGAGACCCCAAGTAAACCCAAAAAGAGACTATCATACATCAAAAAAGTAAATCTAAAAAGGGACTGTCATACTCCAAGTGGCCAAATCTCAAAAGCAAAACTAGCTATCATACTCCACGTGGTTAACAAACACTCCAACTACAAATGTTCCTGTCCAAATTTGGATCCTACCTTGGTCAGTACCTCGGTCATGACTTTGAGTCCACGAGCACTTTGGCTCGTTCTCATCTAAGTCAGTACCTTGGTCATGACTTTGAGTATACGAGTACTTTGACTCATTCTCATCTAAGCCAATACATTGGGTGGACTTTAAGTCCATGAGTACTTTGGCTTTTTCTTATCTAAGTCAGTACTTCGACCATAACTTTGAGTCCACGAATACTTCGGCTCACTCTCATTTAAGCTAGTACTCTAACCATAACTTTGAGTCCACAGGTATATTGGCTCATTCTCATCTAAGTCAGTATCTCAGACTTTGCGTCCACAAGTACTTCGGCCTGACATCATTTCGATGCAACCCACAAGGTCATCATACCTTTAATAGGTCCGAAGAAGATCAAATATTCTGATATCCTTGCATGATGGCCAGATAAGTGAATCCACTTGACCATTGTCTGAGGTCAAGGAGTGCATTCAAGAGTTTTCACCCGTATTCTTATGAGCCTGACCATAACTCATAAACCGACCATGTTATCTCAGTTGTGACTTTGTGTCCACTAGCACTTCGGCTCGACATCATCTCAGTGCAACCCATAAGGTCATCACACCTTGAAGAGGTCTGAAGAATACAAGGTCCGAAGAAAATCAAATATTCTGATATATGTACATGATGGTCAGACAAAGGAATCCACTTGACCATTGTCCGAGGTCAAGGAGTGCATTCAAGGGTTTTCACTTGCACACTTATGAGTCTAACATAAAGTCATAAACCGACCAAGTTTACAAAGGTTAAGCATATTCATACTTGATGACCAAATAGGAGAATGCACTTGACCATTATTGAAGTGAAGGAGTGCATTCAAGAGTTTTCACCTGTGCCTTTATGGCCAGACCTTAGCCCATAAATTAAATAGGTTTATAGAGGTTAAGCGTAGCCGACCCTAGCTCAAGATAGTGGACTCCACACCAAGAGATTTCCGTGTCAATTATACTCCATAATTTCAAATTAAGGCATAAACCTAAAGGTTTAACGTTCGAATATGACAGGCTCCACAAACAAGTCTTTATGGGGGCAACCTACAACATCTGAAATAACGGTACGATAACTTAAGCAGAGTGATCTAACTCAGATCCTGGCCTTACTTATCAAC
Source organism: Ormosia emarginata (assembly GCA_029884605.1). NCBI lineage: Eukaryota > Viridiplantae > Streptophyta > Magnoliopsida > Fabales > Fabaceae > Ormosia > Ormosia emarginata. The sequence continues at coordinate 9,009,921 of JAQQTP010000048.1, forward strand.
ACCGGGGGCATACTATGACACATCACGAACCTCGACCCTTTGCGAAAAAATTTGTAAGATCCGACGTTTAAAATGACTTGGATCCCTTGATCCTATGTGTGTCGTGTGCTCATGTTAAACTCAGATATCTTGACAATCACTTAGATGTCACATCTAAGCGCCAAGCTGGAGGCATATGTTTTGGACTGGGTTTTAGGTTAGCGGTTCAGGAATAACCTGCCCCATCAGAATAGTATCCAAATATTATTGCGCACTATCTTGAAAAGTATATCTGCTTTTTTATTAGATATAAATATCTCAAAGAATCTTTGAGAAATATGAACACTAATTATATTCTACATAAATAAAAAAATTAGTTATAGGTGATAACAATCTCTCAAATTTTGATTATAGGTGATAAAAATTTGTTGAATTCTAATCATAAATAATAACATTTAATTTAATTTAAATTACAATTTTTAACACTCAAAATATTTTTGTAAATACTTTATAAAATCTCAAAAATATAGATCAATATACTACATATTATTTCCTTTATATATAATTTAATTTAAACGTAAAAATACTTTTTATAAATATTCACTCTCTCGTGTCACGATTATTATTGCCGTATCACGAAAGTCTGCATCTTTAATTGCCTACTCAAATAATCTTTTAAATTCAATTCAGAATAATTGAATAAATAAAATCTAAACAAATATTTTTCATCAAGTTGTTGGTCACTTCTTACTCCTTAGTAGGACCCAACCATGACTTAAATCCACAGAAGAAGAAAAAAACAAAATTGTAGAAGCCATCGTCTGACATTATGACAAAGTTAATAGGAATTAAAATTCTTTATTCGGCCTTTATCGTGGGCCGCAAGGCAAAGTTAATAGGAATTAAAATTCCTTTTCGGCTTTTTCGGCATGTATAAATAAATAAAAAAAATACATTTCCTTATTCGGCGTGGGCGGCAAGACAATTTTGGCCTTTAAAAGGGCAACGCACCCTAGGCATTCTTGAAACAGCAGAAAGTGGATTTTTTCATTCCTGTGCGGCACTGAGTCAGGGAAGAGGAAGATTTTTTCTGGTTTGTCTGTTAGAATTATTATTATTCTTCACAGTGTGAGGTATATTTTTATACCGTCAGAATTTTATTTTGCTTTATCTATTATTTGGGTTATTTAGTTCTCTCTGCTGATTGTTGGAGAGTGTTGAAAATATTTTATTCACTAGTAATATTACAAAGACTTTTGATTATTCATTAATTTTATTAATGGAAAATTTTCTAAGTTTGGTCTTTAAAAATTGCTATGTTTTAATTTAGTTTTTCTGCCATTTTTTTTATAATAGCTTATTTATGGATTACTCTTTGTTAATTTTTGGTATTCCTAGTTAATTTACAAGAGTAAGGAAAATAGTAATTTCTGTTGTACATCTTCTCTTTCCTAACACAATAACCCCAATAAAATAAAATAAAGTGGTTTTATTTTTACATTCTTTAATTTACATAACTTTTATGCTATTTAAATTATATCACTTATATCAGTGAGTAGTAATTAGGCCTCATTTTTAATATTTCGTAAACAATTCCATTTATTATCTTCCGTATATAAACAAACCCATATATGTGCAGTGTAAACCGCGAGGACTAGCCCAACATAAAGAATAGAGCCTCTTAATCATTGGAAGGTAGAACACAAATACAACATGAGCATTCCAACTGTGCTATGTTTACCATGTCCAGGTCAAGGACATGTCAATCCCTTGATGAACTTTGCACAAAAGTTGGTTGAGCATGGATGCAAAGTCATTTTTGTGAACACAGACTTCACTCATAAGCGAGTCATGAGTTCCATGGTCGAGCCAGATAGCCTTAATGGATCACCAATAAAATTTGTCTCAATCCCAGATGGTTTAAGCCCGGAGGATGACAGAACCGATTTGGGCGAGTTATTGGTTGCTATGTTAAACACGATGCCTGCTATGCTTGAGAAGCTCATAGAGGATATTCATTTGAATGGTGACCATAGAATCACCTGCATAGTTGCTGATGTGGCTATGGGATGGGCGATGCAAGTTGCATGTAAGCTTAGAATCAGAGCAGCTCTCTTCTGGACAGCATCAGCAGCTATGTTTGCCTTAGGATACAATATTCCTATACTGATTGATAAAGGGATCATTGATTCTGAAGGTAAGAAAATCACTTTTCACTAACTAGATTTGTTTGGTTTTGTATATTTTCTTTAAGACACTCAATTGATTGAGGAAGAATGCAAATTAAATTTAACTTTGTTACTTAGTAACTTACCAGTTCAATAATAGCAATAGCTTTATTTTGTATGGCATTGCAGGTATGCCAGTCACAAAAAAGACATTTCGGTTGTCACCAAATATGCCTGCAATATACACAGAAGCCATTTGGTGGGCAAATGTCTATGACTCAATAACTCAGAAAAAAATATTTAATTATTTTGTACACTGTTATCGAAATTTAAATTTGACAGACTGGTGGTTTTGCAACACCACATATGAACTTGAACCTGGAGCATTATCCTTTGTACCGAAGCTCCTACCAATTGGCCCATTGTTGAGAAGTTATGACAATACAAGTGCAACTACAAGATCATTAGGACAGTTCTGGGAAGAAGATCTCTCTTGCATGAGTTGGCTCGATCAGCAACCCAATTGTTCTGTCTTGTATGTTGCCTTTGGTAGTTTCGCTCTTTTTGACCAAAACCAATTCACAGAATTAGCTCTTGGACTCGAGCTCACCAATAGGCCATTTCTTTGGGTTGTACGTCAAGATTACAATCGCAGCAATAAGATGGCGTACCCAGATGAATTCCAGGGGAGTCATGGTAAGATAGTTGGATGGGCTCCCCAACAAAAGGTGCTAAGCCACCCTGCCATAGCATGCTTTGTTAGCCATTGTGGTTGGAATTCTACTATGGAGGGTTTGTCTAATGGGGTGCCCTTCTTGTGTTGGCCATATTTTAATGACCAATTTTATGACAAAACATACATTTGTGATGAGTGGAAGGTTGGGTTGGGATTTGACTCAGATAAGAATGGATTGGTGTCACGTGTGGAGATAAAATCAAAAGTTGACCAACTGCTTAGCGATGAGAACGTGAGATCAAGGTCTCTGAAGCTAAAGAAGAAGGTGATGAACAACATGGCAGAAGGAAGTCAGTCTTCAGAGAACTTTAGCAAGTTTATTAAGTGGCTAAATTAAAGAATAAGGATTGGCGTTTTGTGCACAAGTTAGGTTGGCTGAAAGAAATTGGACCAACTGCATAGTGATGAACAAGTAATAAGAGCAAGGTCTCCAAAACTAAAGGAGATAGTCAGGATTCAGGAACAACACTTCAAAACTGTTAGTAGGTTTCTCAAGTAGCTGAAATGTTAAAAGAATAAAGATTGTCGTTGTTTATAATAATCATGAAGTGTTCTTGAAGAAGGAAGTATTTCTCTTAAATTTATGCATAAGTTAATCACTGCTACGAGTTCGTTTTATGCATTATGATCATCTATATAAGTGGGTCCTATAAAATAATGTACTTGATCTAGCTATACTTAAAAATTCAAATTGATGTAGTCTTTCAATTGTATTATGATCATTTTTTTATACAAGTGTGTCCTTTATAATGTACTTGATCTAGCTATAGAATTCAAATTGATGCAGTCTTTCAATTATGTCAACAGCGCTGCTATATAATATGTAAGTTTTTATAAAAGCTTTCTATGAATGATGTGGCATTGGATGATAGATGAAAAAAAATAGTATAAGATACTTCATAAAATGCACACACAAAGCACATTTTTCATTTTATGCATTTGATCTAATACTATCGAGGTGAGGAAAGGGCTCTTTGTCTCGTACATGTGGTTGCTTACGGCTACATCTCCTTGCTACAATGAAGTGAGGGAGTTAGTGTGCCTGCAAGACACTCTAACACTTAAATTAATAGAAGTAAAAAGTGGCACAGTGTGAAGGAGAGGATCTTTACTTTAAAAGTTATTCCTTCTAATTATAAAGTAGAGTATCTTGGGGAGCAAGTGATTGTAAAGATAGGATGATCTTTTCCTTCGTCCAGTAAAATATGTAAGGAAGCTTCTATGACATTTCTCTTTCATCCCCCGTTTGGATTGTGAGAAAATGAGAGGAAAGAAAAGAAGAGAAGAAAAAATGGGAATATTTAATCATTTTCTATCGTTTGGGTAGTAGGAAAAAACGTAGGTGGAGCCCGCGTGAAAGTTTTCTCCACCAATATATGAAGAAAATGGCAAGAAGAATGTATGAAGTTGTGAAATTACAACTTTGCCTCAATCTCTTCCTCAACCAAGAACGACAATAGTCACTCATCCAACAAAAAGTGCCACTGTGGGTTGGCCGACAGAGTCACCAACAAAAAGTTGTCAAATGGATCATAATAACTCATTTCCCAAGGTCATGACCGATCCGAATCGCCTTCTAGAACCCAACGCACCAAACTCACCCATAAAGGGTCCGTTTGACCAGCTCCAATGCTCCAATCAATTCCCAACCCATAACTTGAAATTTAAGAATCCTACCCGATTTTATCGCCTAAGATACCTTCCAAAATATCTATAATAGTCAGGACACGTGTCTGCACTGTAATGCAAAGTTTTTTGGCCTATTGCAAATCTGCCTACATCATAGGGTGTGTACTGTACACCTTAAAACTACTATAAATAGGCATTATTCCACTCACAAAAATATTTTTTCTTTTCTCTCTCTACCATTTTATATTTCTTAACATCTTCTTTTATTTTAGTTATTAATTTGAGCGTTTGTATCTTTGCAAGTACCCTCAACCTGATAGATCTGACTCATGAAATTTTTAGAATCATTCCAATAACTTACACCAGCCATCCGATATAAAGGAAGAAACACCACCATTTATGCTTTCTTGGCCTCATTCACTTTGGTTGAGAAGTTTATTTTTTCTGCATGTGTCATTCAGCATAAAATGAGTTTGCTGCTGTAGTATATCATAATCATTCCAATTAGGCAATAATCTATGCAGGGCGTTAGAACTTTAATAATTGAAAATGAAATGCTTGTTGGAAAAAATTCAGGGTATTGAAACAAAAAAACAAATTCAAATTCAGGGTATAAAGTTTTGGTGGTGTGGCACTTTCTTAGTGTATATTTAATTGAGATTATTTCTCAAACTAATATATTTTGTGTTCAAAAGCTGTTTTTACTATTTATGATATATATATATATGGGTAATTCTTTAATAATTTTTATACAAAATTTAATGTATTATAAAAAATTATTTACTAAACTTATAATTTAAAGTTTATAATTTTAGATTATAAATTATTTTGAAAGTTTTGAGTTATAAATAATTTTTTTTAATCAAATAAATTTTTTAATTTTTTTATATTTTTTAATAATTTAATACTTAAAAATAATTTTTTTATATTATCTAAATAAAATAATTTATTTTAAAATTAATTTATAATTAATATATTTGAATATAAAATTAATTATATAACAATTAATTATATAATAATTAGTAATTAAAATAATCAAAATTTTTACAATTAAATTAAATATACTTTTAAATTTATTTAGCATTAGCATTCATCAATAAAGTTGGAAACATAGTCAGACACTCAATTGTCAAAGCACATCAATAAAGAATATTCTACATCAACTTTAGAGTATGATTGCTAAAAGGATTAAAATTATGTTTTATAAAACGAACAAAGAAACTTCAAAGGTGATACACAAATTTCTAAAAGATTAGGGGTTTGTGGTTACCCTTGGCTTTTGAGTATCCGCCCACATATCTCATCTATTAAGAAATAATATTTTGGTAGATCTCATTTATTTAATTATATAAATTAAATTAATTAATATTTAAATAATTATATACATTTTTATATTATATAATTATTGTATATTAAAAAATTATTTATTAATTAATTTATTCACACAATTTATATAAATAAGATATAGACAAATATTTCTCTTCGTTAAAGCCTTATCCTTTCTGGCACATTGCCGCCACCCCATATTTCATTGACCCGTTTTTATGTAACTAATTTGGAATCTCTCACTTACAAATACTAATATTGGTGGCAACATGTAAGGTTGAAAAAATATTTGTGTAGAACTTATTTATATAAGTTGTATAAATTAAATTAATTAGTAAATGATATATTATTATTTTTAATATAAAATAATTATGTGACATAAAAATTTATATAATTATTTAAGTGTTAATTAGTTTAATTTATACAATTATTGTTTTGAATCAGATTTTGGGTTAACGATTCAGGGGTAATCTAATACATTATAATAGTATTTGGATATTATTGCGTGCTATTTTAATAAGTACATCTATTTATTTATGATGCATAAATTTTTCAAAGAATCCTTGAGAGATATTTAACTGTCACATCTAAGCGTCAAGCTGGAGGTATCTATTTTGAATTAGATTTTGAGTTAGCAGTTCAGGAGTAACCTGCTCCACCAAAATAGTATCCAAATATTATTACGCTCTATCTTAAAAAATATATCTACCTTTTTATGAAACATAAATATCAAAAAGAATCTTTAAAAAATATAAATACTAATTACATTTTATATAAATAAAAAAATTAGTTATAAATAATAATAATGTCTCAGATTTGGGTTATAAATGATAACAATATGTTGGATTCTAATCATAAATAGTGACATTTAATTTAGTTTAAAATATAATTTTTAGTATTTAAAATGCTCTTATAAATATTCTATAAAATTTCAAAAATATACATTAATATACTACATATTATTTTCTTTTTACACAATTTAATTTAAACATCAAAATATTTTTTATAAATATTCACTCTTTCGTACTACTATTACTATTACCGTGTCAGGAAAGTCTGCATCTTTAATTACCTAGTCAAATAACCCTTTAAATTGAATTCAGAATAATTGAATAAATAAAATCTAAACAAATATTTTTAATCAAGTTGTTTGTCACTTCTTACTCCAAAGTAGGACCCAACCATGACTCAAATCCACAGAAGAAGAAAAAACAAAATTGTAGAAGCCATCGCCTGACATTATGGCAAAGTTAATAGGAATTAAAATTCTTTATTCGGTCTTTATCGTGGGCCGCACGGCAAAGTTAATAGGAATTAAAAATCCTTTTCGGCTTTTTCGGCATGTGCAAAAATACATTTCTTTATTCGGCCTATCGTGGGTGGCAAAACAATTTTGGCCTTTAAAAGGGCAACGCACCCAAGGCATTCTTGAAACAGCAGAAAGTGGATTTTTTCATTCCTGTGCGGCACTGAGTCAGGGAAAAGGAAGATTTTTTCTGGTTTGTCTGTTAGAAGATTAGTATTATTCTTCACAGGGTGAGGTATATTTTTATACCGTCAGAATTTTATTTTGCTTTATCTATTATTTGGGTTATTTAGTTCTCTCTGCTGATTGTTGGAGAGTGTTGAAAATATTTTATTCACTAGTAATATTAGAAAGACTTCTTATATATTCATTAATTTTATTAATAGAAGATTTTCTAAGTTTAGTCCTTAAAAATTGCTATGTTTTAATTTAATTTTGTGTCATTTAATTTGTTTATAATTGCTTATTTATTTATTACTCTTTGATAATTTTTAGTATTCCTATTTAATTTACAAGAGTAAGGAAAATAATAATTTCTGTTGTACTTCTTCTCTTTTCCTAACACAGTAACCCCAATAAAATAGAATAGAGTGGCATTATTTTTACATTCTTTAATTTATATAATTTTTATGCTATTTAAATTATATGACTTATGTCAGTGAGTAGTCATTAGGCCTCATTTTAAATATTTTGTAAACAATTTCATTTATTATCTTCCGTATATAAACAAACCCATATATGTGCAGTGTAAACCGCGTGGACTAGCCCATCATAAAGAATAGAGCCTCTTAATCATTGGAAGGTAGAATAGAACACAAATACAAAATGAGCATTCCAACTGTGCTATGTTTACCATGTCCAGCTCCAGGACATGTCAATCCCTTGATGAACTTTGCACAAAAGTTGGTTGAGCATGGATGCAAAGTCATTTTTGTGAACACAGACTTCACTCATAAGCGAGTCATGAGTTCCATGGTCGAGCCAGATAGCCTTAATGGATCACCAATAAAATTTGTCTCAATCCCAGATGGTTTAAGCCCTGAGGATGACAGAACCGATTTGGGCGAGATATGTGTTGCTATGTTAAACACCATGCCTGCTATGCTTGAGAAGCTCATAGAGGATATTCATTTGAATGGTGACCATAGAATCACCTGCATAGTTGCTGATGTGGCTATGGGATGGGCGATGCAAGTTGCATGTAAGTTGAGAATCAGAGGAGCTCTCTTCTGGACAGCATCAGCAGCTATGTTTGCCTTAGGATACAATATTCCTATACTGATTGATAAAGGGATCATTGATTCTGAAGGTAAGAAAATCACTTTTCACTAACTAGATTTGTTTGGTTTTGTATATTTTCTTTAAAACACTCAATTGATTGAGGAAGAATGCAAATTAAATTTAACTATGTTACTTAGTAACTTACCAGTTCAATAATACCAATAGCTTTATTTTGTATGGCATTGCAGGTATGCCAGTCACAAAAAAGACATTTCAGTTGTCACCAAATATGCCTGCAATAGACACAGAAGCCATTTGGTGGGCAAATGTCTATGACTCAATAACTCAGAAAAAAATATTTAATTCTTTTGTACACTGTTGTCGAAATTTAAATTTGACTGACTGGTGGTTTTGCAACACCACATATGAACTTGAACCTGGAGCTTTATCCTTTGTGCCGAAGCTCCTACCAATTGGCCCATTGTTGAGAAGTTATGACAATACAAGTGCAACTACAAGATCATTAGGACAGTTCTGGGAAGAAGATCTCTCTTGCATGAGTTGGCTCGATCAGCAACCCAATTGTTCTGTCTTGTATGTTGCCTTTGGTAGTTTCGCTCTTTTTGACCAAAACCAATTCACAGAATTAGCTCTTGGACTCGAGCTCACCAATAGGCCATTTCTTTGGGTTGTACGTCAAGATTACAGTCGCAGCAATAAGATGGCGTACCCAGATGAATTCCAGGGGAGTCATGGTAAGATAGTTGGATGGGCTCCCCAACAAAAGGTGCTAAGCCACCCTGCCATAGCATGCTTTGTTAGCCATTGTGGTTGGAATTCTACTATGGAGGGTTTGTCTAATGGGGTGCCCTTCTTGTGTTGGCCATATTTTAATGACCAATTTTATGACAAAACATACATTTGTGATGAGTGGAAGGTTGGGTTGGGATTTGACTCAGATAAGAATGGATTGGTGTCACGTGTGGAGATAAAATCAAAAGTTGACCAACTGCTTAGCGATGAGAACGTGAGATCAAGGTCTCTGAAGCTAAAGAAGAAGGTGATCAACAACATGGCAGAAGGAGGTCAGTCTTCAGAGAACTTTAGCAAGTTTATTAAGTGGCTAAATTAAAGAATAAGGATTAGCGTTTTGTGCACAAGTTAGGTTGGCTGAAAGAAATTGGACCAACTGCCTAGTGATGAACAAGTAATAAGAGCAAGGTCTCCAAAACTAAAGGAGATAGTCAGGAACAACACTTCAGAAATATTAGTAGGTTTCTCTAGTAGTTGAAATGTTAAAAGAATAAAGATTGTCGTTGTTTATAATAATCATGAGGTGTTCTTGAAGAAGGAAGTATTTCTCTTAAATTTATGGATAAGTTAATCACGGCTACGAGTTCGTTTTATGCATTATGATCATCTATATAAGTGGGTCCTATAAAATAATGTACTTGATCTAGCTATACTTAAAAATTCAAATTGATGTAGTCTTTCAATTGTATTATGATCATTTTTTTATACAAGTGTGTCCTCTATAATGTACTTGATCTAGCTATAGAATTCAAATTGATGCAGTCTTTCAATTATGTCAACAGCGCTGCTATATAATATGTAAGTTTTTATAAAAGCTTTCTATGAATGATGTGGCATTGGATGATAGATGAAAAAAATAGTATAGGATACTTCATAAAATGCACACACAAAGCACATTTTTCATTTTATGCATTTGGTCTAATACTATCGAGGTGAGGAAAGGGCTCTTTGTCTGGTACATGTGGTTGCTTACGGCTACATCTCCTTGTTACAATGAAGTGAGGGAGTTAATGTACCTGCAATGCACTCTAACACTTAAATTAATGGAAGTAAAAAGTGGCATAATGTGAAGGAGAGGATCTTTACTTTAAAAGTTATTTCTTCTATTTATAAAGTAGAGTATCTTGGGGAACAAGTGATTGTAAAGATAAGGCGTACTCAAGTTTCTCGAAACGATGATGATGGGGAAGATATGACTAATGAATGCTTGTTTATTTTTAAACATCCATGCCGCCCTATCGAGAGAGGTCGTAATAGGTTCTTGACGGATGTTGAGCTTTAAATTGCTGAGACTTATGTGCTTGTAAATTGCAGAGAAGTAGAACCCTATCTCTAGTAAGTCTACTCACTAACCTATCTATTTAATAAATTTCAATTACATTATATTCAATATTAATTATTGTATTGATTAGACAATTTGAGGATTCGCTAAGGGAGACAAATTCTAGTATCTCCGAAGATCAAATATTAGAACTTCGGGATAAGGACTTCAGTAGGTGGCTAAAACATCTTGTGAGTTCTTTCATCCATAATCATATATATCATATAAAAAATAATGTTCGTTATATCAATACTAAATGTTACAACTATCTATTCTCTTTGTTTATTCACAGGTAAATATGGGTCAAATTGAGGATCGAATGATTCAACAGATGAGTTATAGTCCATCTAAGTCTGTTACTTCTTACAATGGTTTAATAGTTAATAGTTATAGGTTCCATACTAAGGAGTACGAACAAAACAAAGCTACCATGAATAATGGGGTTTGCGTTAGAGGAAATATATATGGTGAGAATGACTTAGACTATTATGGCATCATTGAAAAGATATTGGAATTGTTATATCTAGGTCAGAACAAAATATTTCTTTTACGGTGCCAGTGGTTTGACCCGATTAATGGACTCGATGTTGATGAGAGATATGGATTGATTGATGTCAAGCACAAATCGAGGCTTCACTCAAATGAGCCATTTGTATTAGCTGAACAAGCACAACAAGTATACTATACAGTATACCCACAATGCGGGGGTCGAGCTAGTGGGGAATAGTGGGCAGCTTATAAGGTTAAAGCAAGACTCTTTGCGACCGAGACATTCAATGATGAATGTGATGGATCGAGTGAGATAGCTGCTATCGATTACTACCAAAATGATTGATCCTTGACAACACCTAATATCATCACAGATGATGGGGTGATTTCCTTGTTTGATGCATATGCCCCAATGGAAGAAGTGGACATAAATGGAATACATAATCCAAATGATGTTCCGTTTGTTGACCAATTCATTGATGACAACGAAGAAGATGAAAATACCGAGTTCATAGATGAAGATGAGGAGCTATATGATTCAAACTCAAGTAGTAGTAGTTGAACTTTGTTTATGGTATTTACACTGAAATGTTATTTTTATATTTTATGAGATTTTTTGACAATATTAATGTATATAATTTGTTAACATGTTATGTTTCATTATTGCAGACATTTATCATGGCAATTCGAGGTAAGGGCAATGGACGTGGTCGAGGGAGCGGCCGCTACAATCCACCTAATTATTCTCAACTACACACTAGTTCACCACCATTGCAGCCTTCTCCGCACTCCCCAGGCATACCTATATAATAATCTTTTTTTTTTTTTGTTAACTATTGATCTATATGTATTTATGAATTCAGATCGCCTATAATAATGTTACATGTTATTTCAGCTACTAGTCCTTTGACCATTGGTGACCCATCAACTGTTGTTCCACCTTCCACTAGTGTCCATGTCCCTGTCCCACCCATCACTGTCGATGTCTCTGTCCCACCCCCCCACTGTGCCTCTAATTAGCGACCCAATTTCCATGCCTTCAAGTGAAGCATCCCAAACAGATATTGATAGAAGGCTAGTTATATCTGTGGAAGACGTCTCTCAACCGTGAGTAATAGTGTGAATGTCATGTTTTATTACATTTATTTTACTTTTAGATTATTAACATATCATGGACTTGTAGGAGGAAGTTTTGTCCCGCAGTCTGTGACTCGTGAGATTATGGCCACTGTGATCACACGGATGCCCATTCCAACTGAAAAATGGAAAAATTATCCTGTTAACTTGAAGGATGAACTATTTTAGGATTTTATGGTAAGTAATTATGTTTCTAGCTACATTGTATTATACAATTATCTAGATAGAGAAATACTAACATTGATTTGTTTTAGAATAAATATCAATTTGCATCAGATTATGATCATTGTATAGCAAGAACTGTTTGGGACAGAACATGCATGGACCGTTATTTAGATGATTTGAAAAATTATAGGAAGGCAATCATGAAAAAGTTGGGGACATCAAACATGGCTGACCTTAAGGGCCATGGGGCCCCTGTTTTGAAGTCAGAAGTGTGGGATGGCCTAGTTGACATTTGGTTAACGCCAGAGTGGCAAAAGAAGTTTGTTGCTGGTCGAAGCAACAGAGCGGCCGTGCCTGATGCTATCCTGCACACTGCAGGCTCAATAAACTTCAGTCAATATAAGAAGAAAATGGTAATATAGAAAATTTCTTATGTATTTGTTGCAATATCCTAATAATTCTATTTTATACTATTGTATAATTATAGTACAAGTGAGTTAAGGTTCTAGCAGCTTGTATGTTGTGTGACACTTTGGCTGTATGAATCTAAATTGCATGAGGTTGGTCTCATTTTAAAAATAAAATACAAAGTTTTTTGTGATTTTAGAATTTTCTATTCTAATAGATGTTGATTACAGGAAGTAGAGTTGAATGGTCCAGTCCCTTTCAGAGACTTGCATGAGAGTGTGCATAAGAGGAAAAATGGAGAATATGTCACTCAGCACTCAAAGGATTTCATTGTAAGTATCTTTAAAATTAAAATTAATCATATTTAAGTTGATTGTTTTAATAAAGTTTTCTACATTTTTCGTTTCAGGACTCTTATGACACCACGATATTAGATAAGTATAGAGAAGACTCTTCACTGCATCCTATGGAAGATCAGGAGGTGTGGATGCAAGTGACGGGTTCTAACAAGAAGGGATGAGTTTATGGCATGAGTCACAGTTTAGGTATTAACATTCATGGATCTAGCTCTGCTTCTTCCTCACATGTTGGTGGTTCCTGCTGCATTGTTCCAACACAAGCCATAAAGGAAGCTGTTAATGAAGCGATTGCTTCCTTTGTCCAAACGCAGTTGGGGCCCATCCTCCGTGACATTGTTGGTTCTCAAGCAAGAAGTGGTGTGCCGCAAACACCATCACAAGGCAATGCAGTTAGGGAGGACGATGAAGCTAATGATGATGAGACTAACTTAGATTGATTTTGTACTTATTGATTAGTTATCCTTTCTTTGTACATAGAACATGTTTTGAACTAATGTAATTATGATATTTTGTTACTTTGCACAAACTATTTGTTGGGTTTCTTTATCTGGATTTGAATTTTGTTGGATTGAATTTTGTTTGGATTGAATTCTAGTTGGATTGAATTTTATTTACAGGTATAATTTTAAAATTTATTAATATTATTATAAAATTAATTTTGGTTTGTTACGGATTTGCTAGGGATTAGTTAGGGATTAGCTACTGATTTGCTATGGATTAGCTACGTAATTGCTACAGATTTAACAACATAATAGCTAAGAAATAGTTACGGATTAGCTACAGAATTGCTATGGATAATTACTACGGATTAGCTAGAGAATTGCTACGGATTTACCAACATTTTAGCTAGGAAGAATACAAGGCCTGAAGAAGATCAAATATTTTAATATTCTTGCATAATGGCCAGACAAGGGAATCCACTTGACTATTGTCTGAGATCAAGGAATACATTCAAGAGTTTTCACCCGTATGCTTATGAGCCTGACCATAACTCATAAACCGACCATGCTATCTCAGTTGTGACTTTGCGTTCACTAGTACTTTGGCCCGACATCATCTCGGTGCAACCCATAAGGTCATCACACCTTGAAGAGGTCCTAAGAATACAAAGTCCGAAGAAAATCAAATATTCAAATATTTGTACATGATGGCCAGACAAGGGAATCCACTTGACCATTGTCCCAGGTCAAGGAGTGCATTCAAGGGTTTTCACCCGCACCCTTATGAGTCTAACCTAAAGTCATAAACCGACTAGGTTTACAAAGGTTAAGCATATTCATACTTGATGGCTAAACAAGGGAATGCACTTGACCATTGTTCGAAGTAAAAGAGTGTATTCAAGGGTTTTCACCCATGCCTTTATGGTCTGACCTTAACCCATAAACTAACTAGGTTTATAGAGGTTAAGCGTAGCCGACCCTAGCTCAAGATAGTGGACTCCACACCAAGAGGTTTCCGTGTCAATTATACTTCACAATTTCAAATTAACACATAAACCTAAAGGTTTAACGTGGTTACAACACTAAGCCTAACCAATACGCCTAACAAAGGTTTAACGTGGTTACGCGCTCTAGATTATTGTACGAGGTAGTGAACATCACTCTAAGAAGATTCCGTGTCACACACCTAAAGTTTGAGTCCGATATCACGGACATAATTTCAAATTGTTGAAGATGGGCATTTCAAAAAGACACTTAAACCGAATCACAGGCTTTCATCAAGGTATCATGGTAAAACCATAACACAGATCTTGGTTCAAAACCAGATTACGTTCAAATTGGACAGGCTCCATAAACAAGTCTTTATGGGGGCAACCTAAAACGTATTCTGAATAACGGTACGATGACTTAAGTAGAGTGATCCAACTCAGATACTGGCCTTACTTATCAACACCGATGGCATACTATGATACATCACGGACCTCAACCCTTTGCGAAAAAATTTGTGAGATCCGGCATTTAAAATAACTTGGATCCTTTGGTCCTATGAGTGTTGCGTGCTCATGTTGAACTCAAATATCTTGACAGATACTTAGCTGTCACATCTAAGCGTCAAGCTGGAGGCATCTGTTTTGAATTGGATTTTGAGTTAGCAGTTCAAGAGTAACCTGCCCCACCAGAATAGTATCCAAATATTATTACGCACTATCTTGAAAAATATATCTACCTTTTTATGAAACATAAATATCTCAAAGAATCTTTGAAAAATATAAACACTAATTACATTTTATATAAATAAAAAAATTATTTATAAATAATAATAATCTCTCAGATTTTGGTTATAGATGATAGCAATCTATTGCATTCTAATCATAAATAGTGATATTTAATTCAGTTTAAAATATAATTTTTAGCATTTAAAATACTCTTATAAATATTTATAAAATCTCAAAGATATACATTAATATACTACATATTATTTTCTTTTTACACAATCTAATTTAAACATCAAAATATTTTTTATAAATATTCACTCTCTCATATCACTATTACTCTTACTGTATTAGGAAAGCCTGCATCTTTAATTACCTAATCAAATAACCCTTTAAATTCAATTCAGAATAATTGAATAAATAAAATCTAAACAAATATTTGTCATCAAGTTGTTGGTCACTTCTTACTCCTTAGTGGGACCCAACCATGACTTAAATCCACAGAAGAGAAAAAAACAAAAGTAGAAGCCATCGTCTGACATTATGGCAAAGTTAATAGGAATTAAAATTCTTTATTCGGTCTTTATCGTGGGCCGCACGGCAAAGTTAATAGGAATTAAAAATCCTTTTCGGCTTTTTCGGCATGTGCAAAAATACATTTCTTTATTCGGCCTATCGTGGGTGGCAAGACAATTTGGCCTTTAAAAGGGCTACGCACCCAAGGCATTCTTGAAACAGCAGAAAGTGGATTTTTTCATTCCTGTGCGGCACTGAGTCAGGGAAAAGGAAGATTTTTTCTGGTTTGTCTGTTAGAAGATTAGTATTATTCTTCACAGGGTGAGGTATATTTTTATACCGTCAGAATTTTATTTTGCTTTATCTATTATTTGGGTTATTTAGTTCTCTCTGCTGATTGTTGGAGAGTGTTGAAAATATTTTATTCACTAGTAATATTAGAAAGACTTCTTATATATTCATTAATTTTATTAATAGAAGATTTTCTAAGTTTAGTCCTTAAAAATTGCTATGTTTTAATTTAATTCTGTGTCATTTAATTTGTTTATAATTGCTTATTTATTTATTACTCTTTGATAATTTTTAGTATTCCTATTTAATTTACAAGAGTAAGGAAAATAATAATTTCTGTTGTACATCTTCTCTTTTCCTAACACAGTAACCCCAACAAAATACAATAGAGTGGCATTATTTTTACATTCTTTAATTTATATAATTTTTATGCTATTTAAATTATATGACTTATGTCAGTGAGTAGTAATTAGGCCCCATTTTAAATATTTTGTAAACAATTTCATTTATTTTCTTCCGTATATAAACACACCCATATATGTGCAGTGTAAACCGCGTGGACTAGCCCATCATAAAGAATAGAGCCTCTTAATCATTGGAAGGTAGATAGAACACAAATACAAAATGAGCATTCCAACTGTGCTATGTTTACCATGTCCAGCTCCAGGACATGTCAATCCCTTGATGAACTTTGCACAAAAGTTGGTTGAGCATGGATGCAAAGTCATTTTTGTGAACACAGACTTCACTCATAAGCGAGTCATGAGTTCCATGGTCGAGCCAGATAGCCTTAATGGATCACCAATAAAATTTGTCTCAATCCCAGATGGTTTAAGCCCTGAGGATGACAGAACCGATTTGGGCGAGATATGTGTTGCTATGTTAAACACCATGCCTGCTATGCTTGAGAAGCTCATAGAGGATATTCATTTGAATGGTGACCATAGAATCACCTGCATAGTTGCTGATGTGGCTATGGGATGGGCGATGCAAGTTGCATGTAAGTTGAGAATCAGAGGAGCTCTCTTCTGGACAGCATCAGCAGCTATGTTTGCCTTAGGATACAATATTCCTATACTGATTGATAGAGGGATCATTGATTCTGAAGGTAAGAAAATCACTTTTCACTAACTAGATTTGTTTGGTTTTGTATATTTTCTTTAAAACACTCAATTGATTGAGGAAGAATGCAAATTAAATTTAACTATGTTACTTAGTAACTTACCAGTTCAATAATACCAATAGCTTTATTTTGTATGGCATTGCAGGTATGCCAGTCACAAAAAAGACATTTCAGTTGTCACCAAATATGCCTGCAATAGACACAGAAGCCATTTGGTGGGCAAATGTCTATGACTCAATAACTCAGAAAAAAATATTTAATTCTTTTGTACACTGTTGTCGAAATTTAAATTTGACTGACTGGTGGTTTTGCAACACCACATATGAACTTGAACCTGGAGCTTTATCCTTTGTGCCGAAGCTCCTACCAATTGGCCCATTGTTGAGAAGTTATGACAATACAAGTGCAACTACAAGATCATTAGGACAGTTCTGGGAAGAAGATCTCTCTTGCATGAGTTGGCTCGATCAGCAACCTAATTGTTCTGTCTTGTATGTTGCCTTTGGTAGTTTCGCTCTTTTTGACCAAAACCAATTCACAGAATTAGCTCTTGGACTCGAGCTCACCAATAGGCCATTTCTTTGGGTTGTACGTCAAGATTACAGTCGCAGCAATAAGATGGCGTACCCAGATGAATTCCAGGGGAGTCATGGTAAGATAGTTGGATGGGCTCCCCAACAAAAGGTGCTAAGCCACCCTGCCATAGCATGCTTTGTTAGCCATTGTGGTTGGAATTCTACTATGGAGGGTTTGTCTAATGGGGTGCCCTTCTTGTGTTGGCCATATTTTAATGACCAATTTTATGACAAAACATACATTTGTGATGAGTGGAAGGTTGGGTTGGGATTTGACTCAGATGAGAATGGATTGGTGTCACGTGTGGAGATAAAATCAAAAGTTGACCAACTGCTTAGCGATGAGAACATAAGATCAAGGTCTCTGAAGCTGAAGAAGAAGGTGATGAACAACATGGCAGAAGGAGGTCAGTCTTCAGAGAACTTTAGCAAGTTTATTAAGTGGCTAAATTAAAGAATAAGGATTGGCGTTTTGTGCACAAGTTAGGTTGGCTGAAAGAAATTGGACCAACTGCCTAGTGATGAACAAGTAATAAGAGCAAGGTCTCCAAAACTAAAGGAGATAGTCAGGATTCAGGAACAACACTTCAAAACTGTTAGTAGGTTTCTCAAGTAGCTGAAATGTTAAAAGAATAAAGATTGTCGTTGTTTATAATAATCATGAAGTGTTCTTGAAGAAGGAAGTATTTCTCTTAAATTTATGCATAAGTTAATCACTGCTACGAGTTCGTTTTATGCATTATGATCATCTATATAAGTGGGTCCTATAAAATAATGTACTTGATCGAGCTATACTTAAAAATTCAAATTGATGTAGTCTTTCAATTGTATTATGATCATTTTTTTATACAAGTGTGTCCTCTATAATGTACTTGATCTAGCTATAGAATTCAAATTGATGCAGTCTTTCAATTATGTCAACAGCGCTGCTATATAATATGTAAGTTTTTATAAAAGCTTTCTATGAATGATGTGGCATTAGATGATAGATGAAAAAAAATAGTATAAGATACTTCATAAAATGCACACACAAAGCACATTTTTCATTTTATGCATTTGATCTAATACTATCGAGGTGAGGAAAGGGCTCTTTGTCTCGTACATGTGGTTGCTTACGGCTACATCTCCTTGCTACAATGAAGTGAGGGAGTTAGTATACCTGCAAGACACTCTAACACTTAAATTAATAGAAGTAAAAAGTGGCACAGTGTGAAGGAGAGGATCTTTACTTTAAAAGTTATTCCTTCTAATTATAAAGTAGAGTATCTTGGGGAGCAAGTGATTGTAAAGATAGGATGATATTTTCCTTCGTCCAGTAAAATATGTAAGGAAGCTTCTATGACATTTCTCTTTCAGTCCCTGTTTGGATTGTGAGAAAATGAGAGAAAAGAAAAGAAAAGAAGAAAAAATGGGAATATTTAATCATTTTCTGTCGTTTGGGTAGTAAGAAAAAAGGAAGAGAAAGGAAAAAATGTAGGTGGAGCCCGCGTGAAAGTTTTCTCCACCAATATATGAAGAAAATGGCGAGAAGAATGTATGAAGTTGTGAAATTACAACTTTGCCTCAATCTCTTCCTCAACCAAAAACGACAATAGTCACTCATCCAACAAAAAGTGCCATTGTGGGTAGGCCGACAGAGTCACCAGCAAAAAGTTGTCAGATGGATCATAATGACTCATTTCCCAAGGTCATGACCGATCAGAATCGCGTTCTAGAACCCGACCCACCAAACTCACCCATAAAGGGTCCGCTTGACTAGCTCCAACGCTCCAATCAATACCCAACCCACAACTTGAAATTTAAGAATCCTATTTGATTTTATCGCCTAAGATACTTTCCAAAATATCTATAACAGTCAGGACACATGTCTGCACTGTAATGCAAAGTTTTTTGGCCTATTACAAATCTGCCTGCATCATAGGGTGTGTACTGTACGCCTTAAAACTACTATAAATAGGTATTATTCCACGCACAAAAATATTTTTTCTTTTCTCTCTTTACCTTTTTATATTTCTTAACATCTTCTTTTATTTTAGTTATTAATTTGAGCGTTTGTATCTTTGCAAGTACCCTCAACCTGACAGATTTGACTCATAAAATTTTTAAAGTCATTCCAATAGCCTACGCCAGCCATCCGATATAAAGGAAGAAACACCACCATTTATGCTTTCTTGGCCTCATTCACTTTGGTTGAGAAGTTTATTTTTTCTGCATGTGTCATTCAGCATAAAATGAGTTTGCTGCTGTAGTATATCATAATCATTCCAATTAGGCAATAATCTATGCAGGGCGTTAGAACTTTAATAATTGAAAATGAAATGCTTGTTGGAAAAAATTCAGGGCATTGAAACAAAAAAACAAATTCAAATTCAGGGTATAAAGTTTTGGCGGTGTGGCACTTTCTTAGTGTATATTTAATTGAGATTATTTCTCAAACTAATATATATTTTGTGTTCAAAAGCTGTTTTTACTATTTATGATATATATATATGGGTAATTCTTTAATAATTTTTATACAAAATTTAATGTATTATAAAAAATTTTTTACTAAACTTATAATTTAAAGTTTATAATTTTAGATTATAAATTATTTTGAAAGTTTTGAGTTATAAATAATTTTTTTAATCAAATAAATTTTTTAATTTTTATATTTTTTTAATAATTTAATACATAAAAATAATTTTTTTATATTATCTAAATAAAATAATTTATTTTAAAATTAATTTTTAATTAATATATTTAAATATAAAATTAATTATATTACAATTAATTATATAATAATTAATAATTAAAATAATCAAAATTTTTACAATTAAATTAAATATACTTTTAAATTTATTTAGCATTAGCATTCGTCAATAAAGTTGGAAACATAGTCAGGCACTCAATTGTCAAAGCACATCAATAAAGAATATTCTACATCAACTTTAGGGTATGATTGCTAAAAGGATTAAAATTATGTTTTATAAAACAAACAAAGAAACTTCAAAGGTGATACACAAATTTCTAAAAGATTAGGGGTTTGTGGTTACCCTTGGCTTTTGAGTATCCGCCCACGTATCTCATCTATTAAGAAATAATATTTTAGTAGATCTCATTTATTTAATTATATAAATTAAATTAATTCATATTTAAATAATTATATACATTTTTATATTATATAATTATTGTATATTAAAAAAATTATTTATTAATTAATTTATTCACACAATTTATATAAATAAGATATAGACAAATATTTCTCTTCGTTAAAGCCTTATCCTTTCTGGCACATTGCCGCCACCCCATATTTCATTGACCCGTTTTTATGTAACTAATTTGGAATCTCTCACTTACAAATACTAATATTGGTGGCAACATGTAAGGTTGAAAAAATATTTGTATAGAACTTATTTATATAAGTTGTATAAATTAAATTAATTAATAAATGATATATTATTATTTTTAATATAAAATAATTATGTGACATAAAAATTTATATAATTATTTAAGTGTTAATTAGTTTAATTTATACAACTATTGTTTTGAATCAGATTTTGGGTTAATGATTCAGGAGTAATTTAATACATTATAATGGTATTTGGACATTATTGCGTGCTATTTTAATAAGTACATCTATTTATTTATGAGACATAAATTTCTCAAAGAATCCTTGAGAGATATGAATACTAATTACATCTCACATAAATAAAAAAATTAGTTATTGAAGATAACAATCTCTCATATTCTAGTTATAGGATATAACAATCTCTTGATTCTAATCCTAAATAGTTGCATTTAATTCTGATTGAATTATGATTCTTAACACACAAGACGCTCCTATAAATACCCTACGGGGTCTTAAAGGTTTGCATCCAATATCCAATATTATACATTGTCTTTTTTGTATACGGTCTAACTTGAGCATCAGAGTGCCTTTTGTAGATACCTACCCCGCACCACCATTGCTACTGTTGTGCCACAGAGGTCTCCATATTCAACTACTTACTCAGGTAACCCTATGAATTTAGTTCAAAACATTGACGTTGTCTGTGGGAAAGATAAACTTCAAATCTAATCACTACCACTATGGTAAAAAATAGACGAAATCAAAATCATGCCTCTATTGCGCAAAATCCACCATATGTTACTCACCCTCGTGGCTCTGCCTTAGTGCACAACCCTTACAGGTCACATCTCAAAAAGGTAAACCAAAAACGGGATAAACCTCAAAATAAACCCAAATGAGTCACACCAAAAAATGGAATACCTAAGTGGGTAAACTCAAAATAAGAATACCTAAGAGAGTAAACCCAAAAAGGGAATACTTAAGAGGTTAAACCCTAAATGAGGATTCCAAAAAAGGAATACCTAAGAAGGTAAACTCAAAAAAAGAATACCTAAGAGGGTAAACCCAAAAGAGAATACCTAAAAGGCTAAACTCAAATGGGGCCTCCAAATAGGTAAACTCAAATGGGAACTACTGTATAGAAAGTAAACCAAAAGGAGACTATCATATCCAAGAAGGTAAAACTAAATGGGGATTATTATACCCTAAAATGTAAAGTTAAGAGGGTAAACCCAATGGGTACTATTGTACTTCAGAAGGTAAAGTCAAAAGAGTAAACCCAAAAGGAGACTAACATAATCTAAGAAGATAAATCTAAGAGGATAAACTCAAAAGAGGACTAATATATGCCAAGAATGTAAATTTAAAAATGGAATACATAAGAGGGAAAACTCAAACAGGGATTATCGTACTCCAAAAGGAAAACCCAAATGAGGACTACCCTTAAGGGGGATAACTTAAGAGGGTAAACTCAAATAGAGACTCTAGGTAAACCCAAAAAGAGATTACCATACATAAAAAAAAAGTAAACATGAAAAGGGATTGTCATACTCTAAGTGGCCAAATCTCAAAAGAAAAACTAGCTACCATACTCCACGAGGTTAACAAACACTTCAACGACGAAAGTTCCTGTCCAAATTTGGACTCTACCTTGGTCAGTACCTCGGCCGTGACTTTGAGTCCACTAGCACTTTGGCTCATTCTCATCTAAGGTAGTATCTCAGCGTGACTTTGAGTGCACAAGTACTTCAACTCATTCTCATCTAAGCTAATACATCGGCTGTGACTTTGAGTCCATGAGTACTTTGGCTTTTTCTTATCTAAGTTAGTACCTCGACCATGACTTTAAGTCCGCAAATATTTCAGCTCACTCTCATTTAAGCCAGTACTCCAACCGTAACTTTGAGTCCACGAGTATATTGGCTCATTCTCATCTAAGTCAGTATCTTATACGTGACTTTGCGTCCACGAGTACTTCGGCCTAACATCATCTCGGTGCAACCCCCAAGGTCATCATAACTTGAAAAAGTTCAAATAATACAAGGTACAAAGAAGATCAAATATTCTGATATCCGTGCTTGAAGGCCAAACAAGGGAATCCACTTAACCATTGTACGAGGTCTAGGAATGCATTCAAGGGCTTTCACCTATACCCTTATAAGCCTGACCATAACTTATAATCCAACCTAGTTATCTCGGTCGTGACTTTGCGTCCACAAGTACTTCGACTAGAGATCATCTCGATGCAACCCACAAGGTCATCACACCTTAAAGAGGTCCGAAGAATACAAATTCCAAAGAAGATCAAACATTCTGATATCCGTACATGATAGCCAGACAAGGGAATCCACTTGACTAATGTCCAAGGTCAAGAAGTGCATTCAAGTGTTTTCACTCGTACCCTTATGAGTCTGACCTTAACTCATAAACCGACCAGGTTTACAAAGGTTAAGTGTATTCATACATGATGGCCAAACAAGGGAATCTACTTGACCATTATTCAAAGTCAAGGAAAGCGTTCAAGGGTTTTCACCCATGCCTTTATGGCTGACCTTAACCCATAAACCAACTAGGTTTACAGAGGTTAAGCGTAGTCGACCGTAGCTCGAGACAATAGACTCCACACCAAGAGGTTTTCGTGTCAACTATACTCCACAATTTCAAATTAACACATAAACCTAAAGGTCTAACGCGGTTACAACACTAAGCCTAACCAATAAGCCAAACAAAGGTTTAACATGGTTACGCACTTCAGACTGTTGTCCGGGGTAGTGAACATCACTCTAAGAGAATTCTGTGTCACACACCTAAAGTTTGAGTCTGATATCATGGACATAATTTCAAAGTGTTGAAGATAGGCATTTCAGAAAGACACTTAAGCCTGATCACGGACTTTCATCAAGGCGTCATGGTAAAATCATAACATAGATCTCGATTCTAAACCAGATTACACACAACTTGGATGGGCTCCATAAACAAGTCTTTATGGGGGCAACCTACTACGTACCCTGCGTAACGGTACGACGACTTAAGTAGAGTGATCCAGCTCGGATCCTAGCCTTACTCATCTTTACTAGGGGCATACTATGACACATCACGAACCTCAGCCCTTTGAGAAAAACATTGCGAGATCCGGCATTTAAATGACTTGGATCCCTTGGTCTTATGCGTGCCATGTGCTCATGTTGAAATCAGATATCTTGACACTTAGTTGTCACATCTAAGTGCCAAACTAGGGGCATCTATTCTGGATCGAAATTTGGGTTAGCTGTTCAAGAATAACGCGGCCCGCCAGAATGGTATCCAAATATTATTGCGCACTATCTTGATAAGTACATTCGCCTATTTATGAGGTATAAATCTCTCAAAGAATCTTTTAAAGATATGAACACTAATTACATCCCATATAAATAGAAAAATTATTTATATGTGATAACAATCTTCCAAATTTTGGTTATAGGTTATAACAATTTCCTGGATTCTAATCCTAAATAGTATTATTTAATTCAGATTGAATTACGATTCTTGGTACCTAATACGTTCCTATAAATACCCTATAAAATCTCAAAGGTATGCATCCAATATCTAATACTACATATTATCTCCTTTGTGTACGGTTTAATTTGAACATTAAAGTATCTTTTATAGTGTTCACCACATCACACTACCATTATTGTTGTTATGTCACAGAGGTCTTCATTTTCAATTATTTACTCAAATAACCTTCTAAATTTAATCCAGAACAAGTGAATAAATAAAATCTACTCAAATATTTTTCATTAAGATGTTGGTCTCTTCTTACTCCACCGTAGGACCCTACCATGACTTAAATCCACAGAAGAAGAAAACAAGAAAAAAGACAAAACAAAATTGTAGAAGCCATCATGTGACATTATGGCAAAAGTTAATAGGAATTAAAATTCTTTATTCGACCTTTAGCGTGGGCCGCAAGGCGAAGTTAAAAGGAATTAAAATTCCGTTTTGGCTCTTCGGTATGTATAAAAATAAAAATACATTTCCTTATTCGGCCTATCGTGGGCGGCAAGGCATTCTCGGCCTTTCAAAAGGGCAACGCACCCAAGGCATTCTTGAAACAGCAGAGAGTGGATTTTACCATTCCTGTGCGGCACTGAGACAGGGAAGAGGAATATTTTTTCTGGTTTAACTGTTAGAAGATTATTATTATTTTTCACAGTGTGAGCTATATTTTTATACCATCAGAATTTTATTTTGCTTTATCTATTATTTGGGTTATTTAATTCTCTCTGCTGATTGTTGGAGAGTGTTGAAAATATTTTATTCACTAGTATTATTACAAAGACTTTTGATTATTCATTAATTTTATTAATAGAAATTTTCTATGTTTGGTCCTTAAAAATTGGTATGTTTTAATTTAGATTTTCTGCCATTTAATTTGTTTATTTATTGGTTACTCTTTGATGATCTTTGGTATTCCTATTTAATTTATTTTCTAAGTTTGGTCCTTAAAAATTGCTATGTTTTAATTTAATTTTTCTGCCATTTAATTTGTTTATAATTGCTTATTTATTGATTACTCTTTGATAATTTTTGGTACTCCTATATAACTTACTAGAGTAAGGAAAATAATAATTTCTGTTGTACATCTTCTCTTTTCCTAACGCAATAACCCCAATAAAATAGAATAAAGTGGTATTATTTTTACATTCTGTAATTTACATAATTTTTATGCTATTTAAATTATATCACTTATATCAGTGAGTAGTAATTAGGCCTCATTTTAAATATTTTGTAAACAACTTCATTTATTATCTTCCGTATATAAACAAACCCTTATATGTGCAGTGTAAACCACGTGGACTAGCCCAACATAAAGAATAGAGCCTCTTAATCATTGGAAAGTAGAACACAAATACAACATGAGCATTCCAACTGTGCTATGTTTACCATGTCCAGCCCAAGGACATGTCAATCCCTTGATGAACTTTGCACAAAAGTTGGTTGAGCATGGATGCAAAGTCATTTTTGTGAACACAGACTTCACTCATAAGCGAGTGGTGAGTTCCATGGTCGAGCAAGATAGCCTTAATGGATCACCAATAAAATTTGTCTCAATCCCAGATGGTTTAAGCCCTGAGGATGACAGAACCGATTCGGGCGAGTTATGTACTGCTATGTTAAACACGATGCCTGCTATGCTTGAGAAGCTCATAGAGGATATTCATTTGAATGGTGACCATAGAATCACCTGCATAGTTGCTGATGTGGCTATGGGATGGGCGATGCAAGTTGCATGTAAGCTTAGAATCAGAGCAGCTCTCTTCTGGACAGCACCAGCTGCTATGTTTGCCTTAGGA
Organism: Ormosia emarginata; assembly: GCA_029884605.1. Lineage (NCBI taxonomy): Eukaryota > Viridiplantae > Streptophyta > Magnoliopsida > Fabales > Fabaceae > Ormosia > Ormosia emarginata. Next base: position 9,036,299 of record JAQQTP010000048.1, read on the forward strand.
TACAATATTCCAATACTGATTGATAAAGGGATCATTGATTCTGAAGGTACGAAAATCACTTTTCGCTAACTAGATTTGTTTGGTTTTGTATATTTCAAAACACTCAATTGATTGAGGAAGAATGCAAATTAAATTTAACTACGTTACTTAGTAATAGCAATAGCTATATTTTGTATGGCATTGCAGGTATGCCAGTCACAAAAAAGTCATTTCAGTTGTCACCAAATATGCCTGCAATGGACACAGAAGCCATTTGGTGGGCATATGTCTCTGACTCAATAACTGGGAAAAAAATATTTAATTATTTTGTACACTGTTATCGAAATTTAAATCTGACTGACTGGTGGTTTTGCAACACCACATATGAACTTGAACCTGGAGCATTATCCATTGTACCAAAGCTCCTGCCAGTTGGCCCATTGTTGAGAAGTTATGACAATGCAAGTGCAACTACAAGATCATTGGGACAGTTCTGGGAAGAAGATCTCTCTTGCATGAGTTGGCTCGATCAGCAACCCAATTGTTCTGTCTTGTATGTTGCCTTTGGTAGTTTCGCTCTTTTTGACCAAAACCAATTCACAGAATTAGCTCTTGGACTCGAGCTCACCAATAGACCATTTCTTTGGGTTGTACGTCAAGATTACAATTGCAGCAATAAGATGGCGTACCCAGATGAATTCCAGGTGAGTCATGGTAAGATGGTTGGATGGGCTCCCCAACAAAAGGTGCTAAGCCACCCTGCCATAGCATGCTTTGTTAGCCATTGTGGTTGGAATTCTACCATGGAAGGTTTGTCTAATGGGGTGCCATTCTTGTGTTGGCCATATTTTGCTGACCAATTTTATAACGAAAAATACATTTGTGATGAGTTGAAGGTTGGGTTGGGATTTGACTCGGATGAAAATGGATTGGTGTCACGTGTGGAGATAAAATCAAAAGTGGACCAACTGCTTAGTGATGAGAACATAAGATCAAGGTCTCTGAAGCTAAAGAAGAAAGTGATGAACAACATAGCAGAAGGAGGTCGGTCTTCAGACAACTTTAGCAAATTTATTAAGTGGCTAAATTAAAGAATAAGGATTGGCCTTTTGTGCACAAGTTAGGTTGGCTGCATGAAATTGGACCAACTGCTTAGTGATGAACAAGTAATAAGAGCAAGGTCTCCAAAACTAAAGGAGATAGTCATGAACAACACTTCAGAAAATATTAGTAGGTTCTCAAGTAACTGAAATGTTAAAGGAATAAAGATTGTTTTTGTTTATAATAATCATGAAGTGTTCTTGAAGAAATAAGTATTTCTTTTAAATCTATAGAAGTTAATATCGGCTACGAGTTTGTTTGATGTATTATGATCATCAATATAAGTGGGTCTTCTATAATAATGTACTTGATCTAGTTATTATACTTAAAAATTCAAATTGATGTAGTCTTTCAATTGTATTACGGTCATTTATTTATATAAGTGGGTCCTAAGTCGATCCTTTATAATGTACTTGATATAGTTATACTTCAAAATTCAAATTGATGTAGTCTTTTAATTATGTTAACAGCATTGTTATATAATATGAAAGTTTTTTTAAAAGCTGTCTTCGAATGATGTGACATTAAATGATAGAGAAAAATAAAAAATAGTATAGGATACTTCATAAAATGTACTTACAAAGCACATTTTTCATTTTATGCATTACTATATTGCCAAGGTGAGGAAAGGACTCCTTGTCTCATATGTGATTGTTCACGACTGCGCTTCCTTACTACAATGAAGTGAGGAAGCTAGTGTACCTCCAACGCTTTAATTAGTTAATGAAAGTAGAAAGCAACAGAGTGTGAGGAAGAAAATCTTTATCTTAAAAGTCATTCCTTCTATTTATGAAGTTGTATCTTGGGGAATAAGTGATTGTAAAGATAAGATGGTTTTTTCTTTTGTTATTTATGGAAACTTTTATGACATTTCTCATTTTTTCTCTCATTTGGATAGTAGGATAAAAGGGAAAAGAAAGAAAAAAATGCAGGTGGGATCGACGTGAAAGTTTTCTTTGCCAATATGTGAAAAAAATGACGAGAAGAAGATTTAAAGTTATAAAATTATAACTCTACCCTAATCTTTTCCTCAACCAAGAACAACCGTAGCCACACATTCAAAGAAAGGTGCCACTGTAAGTAGACCGGTAGAGTCACTAACACCACTTCTGTTGTCGTTTCCCTTGTTTGGCCAATTAGTAGATGTGAAGGTTGAACGGCCTCATGTGTAAGCGATTGATGGATTAAAAAAAATGCAAGTGGGGTGGGGGAGGAAGCGTCGTGGATGGGAAAAGTAAGGGGGTGGGAAGAAAATATGATTAGGAAGGGATAGGTTGTTGTGGGGATGAGGAAGGAAATTGTGGTTGGTGGTAGAGTTATGTAGAATAAAGAGGAAAGATGAAGAGGTGGAAAGGATGATAAGGGAGAGCTTTTTAGAAAAATTATATGAAAATTAAAATTTAAATAATTTTTAAAATAAAATATTTTAAATTTAATTATATATTAAAAATATTACATAATTGCAATAACTAATCACAATTCTTTTATCAATCAAATAAGTTTAAATTAATTTTTTTAATAAATATTTGTTGTAAAATATTTATTTATGTAATTTATAAAAGAAGTTTAGAGATTAAAAAATAACATATGTTTATACTTCATTATAATAAGGATATATATGTTATTTTATAGAATTATAATTTTTTCTCTTTAATAATTTTATACAAATCTCTCTTTTTTTTTTTTTATCTATTTTCTCTTTATCCAAACAGATAAAGAGAAAATTCACCTTTCTATCCATTTTATTTCTTCTCATTTTTTTCTTATCATTTTCTCTCCTCATTCAAACTAAACATTAGTGTGTTGACAAATTATTAGTATTTATTAGAGAATATTTCTTTGATTGGATAAAAATAATTACATCCCTCATTATTGAGGGATCGGGATCCTCTCCAGTGACTTGAGAGGATCCAATTTTTTTACATAGAAAAACTGGACATACCGCATGCGGTAATACATACCGCATGCTGTATGTTATAAATTTATATGTAAAAAAAAACTGGATCCTCTCATGTGACTGGAGAGGATCCTGGTCCCATTATTGAGGTGGCGCAACTTACCTGTTTACGAGGTCACTACAACGTCATTCAGGATTTTGTGTTTATTACAAATAAACACTTACACTGTCTAGTTTGTTGCAAATTCGATTTAATTTATTTATTATCCATTTCCTTATTTGCAATTTTTATTAGTGTCTCGTTATTTTTATTATATTTTTTTAGAGATATTAAGAAATTTTATAGATTTCAACTTACATACACAAATTCAAGCTCACAAACACACTAAAACACACACATTACATCTAAGAAAGGAGAAAGGAGATGGAAAACTGATGTCAAGCTTTGCTTATGTGAAAGATGTATGTAGGATTTGATTGTAGGATCTCGCAATCAATTGCAGAAATCTTAACTAACTAAGTTAACTAGCTAGCATCCACATTTTTATTTTTATTTTTTGATATACAAAAATTTTTGAAAATGAATAGAATACTTCAAAATTATTAACTATATGTGTTTTCCCATCAAACACTTTTTACTTTCAGATTTTAATGCTCTATAAGTTGATCAAAATAAATTTCAAATTCAATTGATTTTTAAGTAATTGAGGAGTAAGAGATTTCTATACATCATAGATCAAAATTCTTTCAACAAGGATTATATTATGAAAGAGAAAGATATAACAGTAAAATTAATGAACTCTACATTGGGTCTTATTGTAACTAGAATATTGACCGAAATGTAGTGCCTATAAATTCGCATTATTTTAAATTTTTTAGTTAAGAGAAAAAATAAATAATGATGAAGATATTTTGAATTTTTTATATATTTATATTTAAATATTTGAGTAGGTAATAAGATATATTTATAATTTTATTAATTTTATATTTATTTTTAAATGTTTAAAAGAATAATTAACAATGGTAGTTTTGAAAAAACAAAGATTGGAGGCAGATTGGAGAGTCCCCTTTATAACACTAAATATAGAAAATTATACTTATATGACTTTCTTTCTCATAACATAACTCAATCATATTACTTGGCAACTCTCTCTCTAGAATTTTGATACTATTATTAAATGTATATAATCTCAACTTTGTGTTATCAATTTCTTCCAATTTTAATTATCATCTTTTATAGGAAGCATACCTTAAAGTCTCAAGAAAAGGTGCTCACTTTACGAATGTGAATGTGCCTCTTTGTGTTGGTCACCATCCAATCACAAACAAGCTCTTTCTCGATATTGTGAAGTGACTACTAGAGTCCTCTATTTTACACATTCCAAATCCACTAAGGCCTAGTGATGGTGCCTTCGAAGAACTACCTTTGATACAAAGGTGTTTGTGTGAGATGAGAAAAAATGTACGTCTCTCTTTTTTTTTTTTTTTGGGGGGGGGGGGGAGAGGATCTTTGGCTTTTTGATCAAAGTGTCATTTTTAGTAAAAATAAATTATCAAAATGTCATTTTTTTCAAACTAATTATCAAAATCTGCCACCGTTTGCCACGCGGTGGCAGATTTTTTTATTTTTTTTTTGTTGAGCCACGTGGAATACGCCATCACGTGTGGCGTATCTATGTAAGATACGCAGTAGGCATGGCGTGTCCATGTAGGATACGCCATAGCTCTTGGCGTATCCACGTGGATACGCCAGCCAATTTCTGGCGGCCTCATATCCTACGTGGATACGCCACACGTGATGGCGTATCTACGCCACGTGGACAAGAAAAATTTAAAAAATACTACTACGTTGGGTGTGCTTCAGGACACTTAACCCATTTCACGTGGATCTCGTACTCCTTCCAAAAATACATACATTTCACATAACTATTTGAGAGTGCATCATAACCTTGGAAGACATCAATATTTATAGGCCAAGTGTTTGTTTCTGATCCTAAAGTAGTCGATGTGAGACTTTGGTATTAGCAAGGTAAAACAACTAAGTAAGGCAACAATGTACTTTTATTCGATGTGGGACTTTCGTAAATGAAACAAACATCATTTCTTCATTTCTTATATGTACTCCACTATAGACACTGTCTATAACATCATTTCTTGTGTCAATTTTGTCATAGGATAAATCATGGGGTGGATATATTGAAAGGGGAAGGCATTGTAGCTTGCATTTTTCATACACCTGTGCCTCTGGTAGACACTGTTTATATGTACTATGACGGTGCTCAAAATTTCTAGTGCAGCTCATTTTATTGGATTAACACAGTAAAAAAATGATATTTAAGGGGGGAAAAAACAGCAGTTTCTCAAGCTCCAAAGAACATGCAATAAGAGATTGAATACAGTAAGTAATCATAAATTTGCCTCAATGAACGAAAGTTATGAAACTTGAGCAAGATAAATTCTTACCTTGTATTTCTTTATCAAAAGGTAAAAACGCAGTGGATCGAAATGAAAGAGGAAGGGAAATGAGCTTCAGAATCAAAGGTAAATGAGGAGAAATACAAATGAGCTTCACCCGAGAAAAGAAAGAGATGAAGGAGATAAATGATTTGGCTTACTTCAGCACTGATGTTGATTAAAAAATCCAATGGCCAATATTAATTTTGATTAATGCAAGCTACAATGCCTTCCCCTTTCAATATACCCACCCCATGATTTATCCTATGACAAAATTGACACAAGAAATGATGTTATAGATCAAAATTCTATCAACAAGGATTACATATAAGAAATGAAGAAATGATGTTTGTTTCATTTACCAAAGTCCCACATCGAATAAAAGTACATTGTTGCTTACTTAGTTGTTTTACCTTGCTAATACCAAAGTCCCACATCGACTACTTTGGATCGTAAACAAACACTTGAAGCCTATAAATATTGATGTCTTCCATTAAGGTTATGATGCACTCTCAAATAGGTAATGTGAAATGTATGTACCTTTGGGAGAGTCGCGAGATCCATGAAATGGGTTAAGTGTCCTAAACACCCAACGTAGTATTTTTTTTAAATTTTTCTTGTCCAACGTGGCGTATCAATTTCGCAATTTTAATTATCATCACGTGTAGGGCTTATCTCAAGAAAAGATACGCCACACGTGATGACGTATTCCACGTGTTGGTCACCATCCAAAAAAAAAAATGCCACCGTGACCAAAACGGTGGCATTTTGATAATTAGTTTGAAAAAAGTGGCATTTTGATAATTTGTTTTGCCAAAAATAGCACTTTGGTCAAAAAGCTGAGGATCTTTTCACGTGAGTTTTTACATGACAATGTAACGTAAAAAAAAGAGATAGACATTAATGAGTTTTATTAGTGGAGTTTAGTTAAAATGTATTAATTTTTTTTATAATTTTTGTATCTATTTTTTTTTCTCTATATAATCTTGTCATGTAAAAAATCATATGAGAAGATCAATTCTTCTTTTTATTGAGAGTCTCACTCTCTTTTGTAGAAGGTTTCTAATTAACAACCTTAGAGATTCATGATAGAACGCATCCTCTCATCTTTTGATAAGATGATAAGATTTGGATAGAACTAATCTAATCCAAACCTAACTGGTTGGTAAATTCAAATAATTAATTAATTCACTTAATCAATAATATAATTATTTGAATTTAATTAGTCTCATTGGATCTTATCCAATAATTAATTACACCAAATTAATTAAATGTTGCTTGTCATATGAACCTACCCATGACTTATGGTCATATTGCAACAATTATTTTGAAGAGTTAATATTATAATTCATTTTTATTTTAAAATATTAAATTCTGACTTTTACTTTAGAATTTTATAATAAATTAATTATTATTTTATACTTATCCTTATCTACAATTTTTTATGAATTCACGATAATACACCTACTTCATTCTTTTCCTTATAATTTCTCAATTTATTTAAGTTTTTTAAAAAACAAATTACAAATAAAATAAATTATATTTTATACTATTTATATTATTTCTTTTGGCTAATTAATCCAGTGGTAATAATTATTATTCTGTCATTTGGTTTATTTTATTTCATTTTTATTCATTTTATTTGTCATAACTTTTTAAGAAAATTAATCCCATAATGCAGGTCATACTTTAACACACTCGCTCAAGTGGAAAAGAAACCTTATAAATAGCTTAAGAAACTTATAAAATATGAATTATAAATTAATATTTTTAATAATAATTATATATAGCATTCACAATTAAAATTTATTAGAAAATTTTATTCAAAACATATTTTAAGTTTGATATTAAAGAATTTAAAAATTACACAATTGTATAATAAAAAAATATATTAAAAGGATTAATTTAGTGACATTAATTTAACACACAAATTAGTTAACAGCTCAAAAATATTATAATCCACCTCTATATTATAAAATAGATATAAACCCGCGCATTCCGCTGATAAATGATCAAAATTATTTTAAATATTTTTTAGTTAAAATATATGTTTAAACTTTTTTACAATACTAAGACAATCATTATAAAACTATGGAAACTAATCTGTATATTTTATATAAGAATAATAAAATAAAATATTCACAATAAGGTATATGTAATTTTTATATATATATATATATATATATATATATATATATATATATAATGCACGAAATAAATTTCAAGTATAATTGAAAATAAATATTGTGCAAAATACTATGAAAAAGAAACTGTTTTGAGAGTTTTGCAGACCACTTGATGGCTACTTGTTAGTTTTGTGAATTCCTTTGGACATAGTAGAAGTACTTGAATATAAACAAAAGCACTCCATTTTCTCCTCGTAGGCTTGACTTAACAACGCCAACATATGGGAGGGCATTGAGTGTTTCAATAGGTAAGTTTCTTGATGTAGATGGTACTGCAAATGGAAGTAAATTAAGGGTATAAGAGTAATACGAGTAACACACTAAAAATGTTTATTTAACTACACAAAAAGTAACCTGTAGCAGTATCTTAATTTCAATTCTCCATCCTTGTATTGAGCAAACCTCCTTTTTATTAAAAAAAAAAAACACGGTGAATCAAATGCATCACTTTTTTTTAAAGGCATAATTTGTAGTAGATTTTTTGTCTCAATTTTTTTTAAACTTTAAAATAAATTTTTATTCATTTTAATAATTTTGCGATGGAAATATTTGTCACAAACTTCTTTTATAAAAAAAAAATATGGTAAATATGTTGTCGAAAAAGTTGTGACAAAAAATCTACCGTAAATATATTTACCGTAAAATCTATCACAATTTGAGATGTATTAGAATCTGCTGCAAAATTTGTCACAATTTATAACGGATTTGAATCTGTTGCAAAATATCCATCGCAAGCACTTTTCTTGTAGTGATATATAAGTATAAAAAAATTCAAATGAAAAAAAATTAATATATAATGATAAAAATATATTAATATAAAATAATAAAAGATCGATTTACAATTATTTTTTTTATATTAAATTTTTTATATTATTATTATTATCAAATATTTTTCTTTTCATGTACGTATAAATAATCTTGATAATTAATTACGTGGGATGTAACTTGAGGAACAAAATACTAGATGAATTTTAACTTTTCTCATTATAAATTTACTCACTTAATCGTTATATATGGGAACAAAATTAAAAATATGAAAAGAATAAAAATAACAAATTATTATCATGAATAATAGTAAAAATTTCAAACCTGAGTGGCAGCATATGTCGCACTCTTCACCAAGTAGGTCCGTCCTTGATTATTGCCGAGCTTTAGGTGTGCAATGAAATTCTATGACTGCTGTGTTAAATTGTAAGTTTTCTAAGAATCTTAATATAGAAAACTATCATTAAATATAAGGATATTAGAATTCATAATTCCCATAAATAAGAATGTAAGAAGATACTAACATTTATCCATGAATAGTTGTAGATTGTATTCCAAGAGCATTAGCGAAATCTTAAAACTCACTTTCTATTCCTGTCTTTTTCTTTATACTTCTTATACTTTAGTGATAGTGAGGGAAGAAGAAACTCTGACGGCCAAGAACATACCTAGAGTTTTGCGCAGAAATTATTCCTTAAATATTACTACCTTCCATCAAGTTAGCAATTGCTATAATTACAAAATTGTCCTTTACCTTTTATCCAATAAGAATTTAGATCATTAACTTAATTTAATTACTTATTAAACTAATAAGATAAGTCACAAGGCCATCACATGAGAGAGTTTTTGACCAATCTGCCTTTAATGACAAAATTATTTACCAAATTGTTATACTTTCTAAACTATTTATCTAACTGCCACACTTTTCATCATGTTAGATTTTTTTATTAATTTACGTTTCACGTAAATAGCACCAAAGGATATGGAGCTACTAATAGGAAAATGTCAACACGGCTGGCGCAACACACGTGGAAAAGCTAACACGCCAGGTGTTTTCCACATGGCCATTCATTAACAAATTATTTTCTAGGAGAATAGAACCCACTTCGAACAAAGGTACCTTGTTACCTTACTTAGTTGCTTTGTCTTACTAATACCAAAGTCTCATATCGATTACTTTACGGATTAGAAGTAAATACTTGACCTATAAATAAGCTAATTGATACTGATATCTTCCAACATTATGATGTACACTTTAGTAGACATGTAAAATGTATATATCTCTGGGCACCATTTCTCAAGACATTTATGTGGAATGGGTTAACTGCCATAAAAACACATGCAACATGGTATTTTTTTTGTCCACGTGGAAAATGTCAACACTCCTGGCGCAGCACACATGGAATACGTCAACACGCCAAGCATTTTCCTTGTGGTAACGTCATCAAGTGTGGCATTACCACGTGAAAAATGTCTGGTTTCCACGTGTGTTGTGCCAACTACGTTGGTGTTTTCCTATTGGTAGCTCCATCTCCTTTGGCGTTATCTACATGGAACATAAAATAAAAAAAATCCGGTGCGGCCAAAAGTGTGGAAGTTTGATAAATAGTTTAGAAAGTATGACAATTTGGTAAATAGTTTTGCCACTAAAGGCAGATTGGTCAAAAACCCTCACATGAGACATTTAATCTAAATTTTAGTGACTTGGAATATGACATTACATTCTTTATAGTTTGGTAAATAAAAATATAATATAATTCATTATAATGACCTCAAACTCTTCTTTACATTAGATACGTTATTCATCATGACCTAGAATAAACTAACATGAGTCATGGCGCTCATATATCATCTATTCAACATAGTTCATTCCATGCACCACAGAGTTAGTTCTCTCCTTAACATGACCTATAAATGAGAAGCACATAATTAGTCTAACAATAATGTCTTTATTAAAGATAGAACCTATTATCATCATTCCTATTCAATTATGTATACAAACACAAAAAAATAGGTAAGACAGAAACATATTCATTCATGAGCTCAGAGTGTCAAGTACATAAAACATAATTATTAACATAATATACAATAATGTCCATACTTTCAACATGTCCGCTAAATATTTTGGGCAGTAACCCTTTCATCAAAGGATCAACAATTATAAAGTCGGTGTTAACGTGTTCTATTAGCACTCTATGTTTCTAAACTTCTTCTTTAACGACAGAGTATTTTAACTTCATATGTTTAGCACCTTTAGAATACTTGTCGTATTTAGAAAAGAAGATTGTTGTAAATAATAAACTTTAGCGTCTTGGAAATACTATTGACAATTTCATAATGACATCTGTCTGAGTAAAATCTTTAGCAATAAGACCAGCTTTGTAACGTTCAAGATTGTCATAAGAGTCATGCTTAGTCTTAAAGACTCATTTACACTTAACTCTTTTGCACCATTCAGGTAATTCCACAAGGTCCCATACATTATTATGTTCCACTGATTTAAACTCATCTTTCATAGCATCTAACTATTTATCAGCATTATCACTATTAATGGCTTGAGAAAACGAAAATGGATCATTGTCATTAATTCTCAAGTCATTTTTTGACTCTTGTAGATACACCACATAGTCATTCGAAATAATAGATCTCCTTTCTCTTTGAGATTTTCTTAATGTTATTTCTTGTAATTGTTTTACTATAGTTTCATTATTAAAATTGGGATCATTAATTTGTTGTTCTTCTTAATTATTATGTGGTTCAACAACATGAGGAACAATAATTTCATAAGTAGGAGCACAAGTTAAAGGAACTTGTATTCTAACTTCCTTAATCTTCACATTTCGTGAAGCTTGACTCCCACTGGTTTTACCATTCTCAATGAACCAGACATTTCTAGTTTCATCAAATCTTTCATAATATTCTCCACCTCTATCTAGCCTTACGATCTTCACCTTTCTGTCCAGTTGCCTTTCAACTTCATTTACAAAAAAACATCAAGGCATTCACTGCTTGAGAGTTCTCATGCATTAAATAGACATATCCATAACATGAATAATCGTCAATAAAGGTGATAAAGTACTTTTTTTTTACCGAAAGAATTGACGTCAAAAGGTTCACATATATCAGTGTGTACAATTTCAAGAAGCTTAGTATTTCTCATGGTACCTTTCTTTGTATGTTTTGTTTGTTTTCTTTTAATACAATCTACACAAATATTAAGGTCAGTGAAATCCAAATCTGGAAGGATGACATTCTTTATCAACCTTTTCATTCTTTCTTTTGAAATGTGACCCAAATGTTTATGCCACAAGTAAGCAGAACGTTCATTCACTAAACTACATTTAATGTCAACATTATGATGCAAGGTCATAAGAGTTTCAACATATAAATTATCAAGAGTCAATTTATATATAAACCATCACAAATTATACCATAACCAATCATATAAGTATGCTTATATAGGCTAAAACATTCATTACCACACTTAAAAGAGTATCTAACAACATCAAGTTTAGACAAAGAAAATAAATTCCTAGAAATACTAGGTACATAAAAAGTTTCAAATAAATCTAAATGATGTTCAGTGTCAAGGATTAAACGGTAAGTCTTGACACCTTCCACTAAAACTTTCACTATATTTCTTATGAAGATTAACTTCTCATTTGAGCTTATGGTTTGGATTAAAAGGAATCCTTGCATCTATTAGAAACATGAGTTGTACATCTAAAATCAATCCACCAAGTATTATGGGGAACTTCAGTTAAATTTGATTTGAAACATACATAAACTTTCTTTCCAACTCCTTGATGGTTCACATAATGGATAGATTGATTTTCTTGATTCTTAAGTCTGGTTTTCTCCTGAACAAACATATTATACTATTCATGCACATTTTATTTATCTTTTATGGTATTATACTTCATTTGAAACAAACCATACTCAAGCGGTAATGAGTTCAGAATGAACTGCACAAGGAAATTATCATCCACTTTCATTCATAATGACTTAAGTCTTGTTATAATGTTGGTCATTTCAATGACGTGCTCATGCATAGTATAGGAACTATCAAATTTCATAATGCTTAAAGTACCCATTAATATATCAGTAAGAGACTTGTCAGCATTTTGGGAGTGTCCTTCCCTAAAACTCATTAATTCTTTAGCACTTTCAGTTTGAGAAGAGCCAACTTGATGTTGTTTGTTATGCATATTCGCATAAATTTTAAGTGAATTTAAAGAAATGTGGACATATACTACAATGATCACATGTATAACATTAATACTTTGAGTCTTAAATTAATATACTATATAGATTCAGACAACAAATCACTTAAACATTCAATGTATATCATGTTCTCCTTTGGGTGATTCATCAATATACCATATTCAACATAATGATACTAATAAAATTTACATAATTTTGGCAATGATATATGCACTAACTAGAAATATTTATTATCTTTGAATATATAAATAAAACTAATAATGCACTTACACTACCAACAATCATGTTTATTTATTATAAAGGCAGCTAATCAACCTTTGAGCAATCCATAAATACCTTATAACAATAAACTTCAATTTATCCATATACAAATAATCATTATGTCATTCACAACATTCATTTTATGGGTAAATAAAAAAATAACTTTATATAATTTAAAATTAAATCAACTTTTCAAATACAATTTAAAATTAAATCAACTTTGATATAATTTAAGATTAAAAAGATTCGATCACTTTGATAATTAACAAATCTATCATACATTAATTATAAATTAGTAACATTATGCATAAAAATCAAATGCTGCATATTCTTTAAAATAACTTTAATATAATTTAAGATTAAATCAACTTGAAAAAAAACTTAATCACTTTGATAATTAATAAATCTTTCATAATATTATCCCAAATTAATAACATTATACCTAAAAATCAAATACTATACATAATTTATTCAATTATGCTTAACAATTCACAATTACAGTTAATGATAAATCATAAGATTAACTCACACAGTACAGTGAAAAAACATAATAAAAAAATTCTTAATATAAATTAGAATTCATATAAATTAAAAAAAATAATCATCGTTAATAAAAAATCATAAATTTCATAATCTGACTCTGATATCACATGTTAATTTATAAGTTTTTTAAAAATTTTAATATAAAAAATCATTATTAAATATAAGGATATTAAATTCATAATTCTCATGAATAAAAATGTAAAAAAATATTAACCTTTATTCATAACAGTCATGCTATACAACCAGAAAAGTCACCAGACTTTTGCAACTCGGCTTATTTGGCATCCCACATGCGTGTATTTCGGTGATTCAGCAAGTCATTATTTTTCATTTTTTTGGTTTCCCTCTCTCCCTTCCTCCCCTCGTCACTCTCTCTCAGCCTCATTCTAACACACCCACACACTACGGATAAGCAGCGAAAGCAGCAGATTTGGAGGGGAGGTGGCACGTCAGAGGTCATGCTGCCTCTGATGCCCACGAGCTCTTCTATAAAAAGGGAATGAAGCATCTCAGAGAAGGTAGGTGGGGTTACAGTTAAGAACAAAATTGAGAGAAAGAGAGGCGAAAAACTTTAGAAAAAGTTAGAGAGGGTCCGTGAATTGGTGTTTGAAAGAAGAGAGGAAGGGTAGTTCGAATTTGTGAAGATGGAATCCTAAGGGAAGAGGAACAAAGCTGCATGTTCTTAACCAACTCCATTCGTATCATCTCTGTCAGGGGTAAACTCAATTTTGTTCTTTTGTTCTTTGTGTAAACTTTCAGTTTGGGAGTAGATGATATGTTATTGATCTTAATTTACTATATACTATGGTCATATTATGTAGTTGTTGTTATGATAGTTGTTGTGATGATGTTAGATAGTTGTTCCTCTTTTATAATATCAATCATGTATACTTACTTTGATTGGACAAAACCTGTTTGATGAAATTCTTGAATGAGTGAGAAGAATCAAATTTTGATGCTATGTAGTTGAGTTTCTTTTTTTGGACTTTGTTATATAGTATTCAGTTGTTATATATTGTTTGCTGAAAAGTTTAAGCCATGGTACTTTATTATTTTTGAATCCTTCTTTTGGACTTTATTATTCAAAATCAGGACGTAGTACTGAATTTCTCAATTCCTCAGCATTGCAATAGCATTTCCATGGCCATTCACACTTTGATTCCCTTGTCAAGAGTCAAGACTGATTAACATTCCATTCTCACTTTGATTCCCTTCTCAATAGTCAAGACTCAAGACTAATAAACATTGTCAAAAATCACAAATGACAGTTGGAATCTCAAGGCAAAATAACAGTGATTGGCATAAGATTTATTCATCAAATTCTCACTTTGATACGATGCTTGTTAAGTCACTTTATCGTTGTTGCTTGGGCTTGTTTTGGAGTCTTGCGACTTACTACTTGGTTTAGTGAGTTTTAATGCCATAGCACTAGCACTTTGTCCTGCTATTTTAGAGCCATGTATGTGTTGTTGCTCTCACTTTACAGTTTCGATACTTTATGCTAACTTATTATGGTTCTTCATTTCTAATTTCACTAATTATTGGTTTATTGTCTTCTTAATAATTTTTGGTTCACCTCTTTGCAATGGTGGCTTCGTCTTGCCTTTTATAGCTTTATGTTATTTTTTGCTATTTTAGTGGCTTGTCATTGTCACGTTGATAATTTTAGGCTAATTTCACTCCTTTTTCTAAATACACACAGTACTGAATTCCTCAACTTCTCAGCATTGCAATAGCATTTCCATGACCATTCACACTTTGATTCCCTTGTCAAGTCTGATTAACATTCCATTCTCACTTTGATTCCCTTCTCAATAGTCAAGACTGATAAACATTGTCAAAAATCACAAATGACGGTTGGAATCTCAAGGCAAAATGACTGTGATTGGCATAAGATTTATTATTCAAATTCTCATGAAGAGGGTAAACTGATATTGTATAACTTCCCCTTAATTGACATCATTTTTTGAGATTTAAAGTCTACATTTTATAGGTACTGATTTTTATGTTCTGGCACTGAAGCTGGTAGCATGGTTATTGTTCCTTCTTCATGTTATAAACACAATTTTTGGATTGTAAACACAGAAATAAAAGAGAGGATCATAAATGAATATTCTACTTGCTACATTTAATTCTCATTCATAGTTGTTAATTTCTACCTTATTCCTATACCAATGATTACTTTCTGAATAATAAAAGTGGAAAAGAATGATTTTCATTTGCCAAACTGCAATGCAATTAGAGTATTTGTTGGCAGTTGCCAACATATTGGCTTGGACTCCCCCACCCTCCCCCACCCTCCCCCAAAATATTTTATCTTGACAGTATGAGAAAGTATTAGATCTTGTTATATAGTTTCTAGTATTATGCCATATGTTTAAATGGATAAACTCAATTCTATATTAATATTTGTTCTTTCAATAGTATCCTTTCATTATGCTTCAGCATGTGTTGTTTGTATGTGATGCCTTTTAACTTCTTTAGCCATCATATCCCATTTTAATTCTCTATTTGCTACAGATGGCACAACTACAAGGTATGATTTTTGTCTCTACATTTCTTTTAACTACTATGAATAAAATGTAAAGTTTTATTCTGGATTCCATTATTTACTCCTTTTACTGGAAGAACTGCTGACAATAAGCTTTCCTTTTAATCTTTAGTAATACGTAGACGAGGCAAAATGTATTTTTAGGCCAAATTTCAGCATGTTCTCATCCTTGTGAGGACTTATATATTTGTTTGTTTTGCCAAATCTCAAGTTAGTCTGGTTATTTTGGAATGCAGATATCACCCAAGGTGGGCATAGAGAGAAGATGCAAAAAAATAACATTGCCAAAGTCAAATAATCAAATGTGCAGGAACACACCATAAGAAGGCAACCAAATACTAAACAAATGGAAGGAATGCATAAAGGATTCAAGCCGAAGTTGATCCTAACTGTAGAACAAATCATGATACAACTATTTATGTAAAGAAACAAATATCACATTGGTTGATTATGTTTGTACTCAAGTTCCTTGTTGTATGAAGGGGTGAGAATATATTAGAGTGAGAGAGTTTGTAATAAATGGTGGTTTTGAACTTGTAATATTCTTACTCTATAAAAGTTGAGTAAGGATGAGTCTTCTACTATTTATTCTTATGAATTTATGTAAAACAAGTTGAAGAACTTTTAACTATTCTTTTATGCAATTTTATATTGTATACTTGAACAAGACTTAAAACTAAATCAATGATCCAATTAAACAGAATATGAATACTGAAACAACAATTAGATTAAGCAAAATCATGAAATAAGTAAACTATGGTTTTGAAACATTAGAGTCAAAAGAATATTGTCAACATTAAAATAAAAAACATTCTTCTTATAATTCAACTACTTAGATGACACCATATTCTTAAATGACACCACCAAAAGCCGCAATTGGTACATATTGAGCATAACCATGTTGAGTTCAACTACTTAGAAATTTCACCACTAGGTAATGACGATTCATGTTATGAAGCAGTAGCCGATCCTTGATATTGGTATTGTGCCTACAAAAAAATATGTGTATAAGAATAAATAGTATAAGTTTTATACAAAATTTTGATAATGATATTACAAGTACCTGTAGAAGTTTTGAAAAAGTGATATTATGACTAACACTTTGTATTTGATTAGAAACTTACAAATTAAATAGAAATTTCATTCAAAGTAAATTTGAATACTTAATTCCATACTTAATTTTGATTTACTTCATTTCCACACACCTAATTTGGATTAAAAGGAGCTATAAGGATGCTCTCTTGTGTTCCAAGCCCATCAAACTTTTCAAATCCACACAAGCTTTTATCGATATCCATTTGAGCTTCAGTTGTACTAAAATTCAGCTATAAATTATTGAAAAAATGGATTAAAATTAAATAATAAAACACATTCAAATGCATACTTGTTTAGATATATAAAATACAATTGACATTTGGGTATTACCTTCTCATTTCTTCTACATTGTTTGCTTTTCTTGCTACATTCTTCTTTTCTTTTTCTTAGCTTCTTCACAATTTGATCAACTTTAGATTCCTTTCGTTTTGATGGGGGACACCCTTTACTACGAACTACTAAAGGATCAAGCACCTTGGTCCGCTCTTGAGAAATCATTGAGATGTTTGATACGATTGG
This sequence comes from Ormosia emarginata, assembly GCA_029884605.1. Lineage (NCBI taxonomy): Eukaryota > Viridiplantae > Streptophyta > Magnoliopsida > Fabales > Fabaceae > Ormosia > Ormosia emarginata. Next base: position 9,053,874 of record JAQQTP010000048.1, read on the forward strand.
ACATGTTGCACTAGAATGATTAGATGTCTCTTGGCAACTTAACTCAAGTTTTAAGTGATCAATCCATTTCATCACTTTCATAACATCAGCATCACTATTTACTCCCACACTTGCAACTTCATAAAAGGCATTGCACACCTTATCAAGCTGCTGAGTTTCAATATTATCAATGTAATTATTATAACTGCTTTTCACCAATGTGTACCTTCATTTCAAATCCTTCTTCCAAAGAGAGAACACATATTTAGAAAGCACTGACTCTGTTTTCTCACATGATTAAGCACAGAAAGGATGTGTCGACACAAAATACCTCTAAACTCAAACAAATGACATGCACATTTCACTTTGAAATTTTCTTCATTGAAATATACAATGAAAGGTATGTATTTCATTTTATCATTAACTTTTTTTGTTTCAACTATAGAAAAAGTTAAAATTGATCCTTCTTGCCTCTGAAAGTAAGCATTACAATACATGACAGAAACCACCTCCTCTTGGAACTCTTTGAATTTTGCATTAGTATAAACTTTTTGAAATTGGCACTCGATACCATAACAACATAAAAGGCATTGCACACCTTATCAAGCTACTGAGTTTCAATATTATCAATGTAATTATTATAACTGCTTTTCACTAATGTGTCCCTTCGTTTCAAATCCTTCCTCTAAAGAGAGAACACATATTTAGAAGGCATTGACTCCGTTTTCTCACATGATTAAGCACAGAAAGGATGTGTCGAACAAAATACCTCTAAACTCAAACAAATGACATGCACATTTCACTTCAAAATTTTCTTCATTAAATATACAACGAAAGGTATGTATTTCATTTTATCATTAACTTTTTTTGTTTCAACTACAGAAAAAGTTAAAATTGATCCTTCTTGCCTCTGAAAGTAAGCATTACAATATATGACAAAAGCCACCTCCTCTTGGAACTCTTTGAATTTTGCATTGGTATAAACTTTTTGAAATTGGCACTCGATACCATAAACACTCACACAAGGGATTAATGCGTTGAAGGAACTGAAATTTGCTAAGCACTCTTTCTCAACTTTATCCCTTAGAGAATTATCATATTGTTCCATAAATTGCTTCAAGGTTGTCTTCGAGTTAATATAGCCATCAAAGAATGCATTCATGCTTTCACTTCTTTGTGTTGAAGACATCCTAACCCAAAATGTGTCCTTCACATACACAGGTACCCAACGATGTCTCTTGTTATAAAGCCTATTCAACCATTCATTGTCATGAAGATTGTAATCTACAATCATTTTTTTCCAACTCTCCATAAAATCTCCTTTGCTAAAAGAATCATACACAACACTATGCAAAATCGATTTGATTGACTCATAGTCAGAATATCCCCTTAACTTCTCAGGAACTTTCTTCATTACATGCCATAAGCACCAATGATGACGAGCCTTTGGGAAAGCAACCTCAATTGCATTTTGTATTGCTTTGTCTTGATCAATGATAATAACACTAGGAGCTCGTCCAGACATACATGCCAACCACGTCTTAAACAACCATGTAAAAGTTTTAGTATCCTCATTTGAAAATAAAGTGCAACCCAGTAATATTGGTTGTCCGTGATGATTGACTCTTACAAAAAGAACAAATGACATATCATATTTATTTGTCAAATAAGTGGTATCAAATGTCACAACATCACCAAAATATTCATATGCAGCCCTACTTCTTGCATCTGCCCAAAAAACATTTCTTAATCGACATTTCCAAGTCCATCATATAATAAAAGCTACTATTTTGCTCTTGCATTTAATGAAAATATTCTTGTACAACTTCAGCATCTCTTGTCCCAAATCGCAGCCTTCTAGCTTTCTCAATATAGTTTCTGCAATCTTTCTAACTAAATGTTAAATTCTCATATCCTCCAGCTTCAACAACAAGTGACTGGAAATTTTTATTTACACTAATCACAGTCCGATCATTAATCTCAAGCCTCTTTTTCATTTAAGACTCTATTTTTCTGTTGCATCTAAAAAATCGTGCTTTGTCGGGACTCATTTCATGATTATGATCAGGAATAACACTAGTAATCTTCATCTTTCCATCTAGCCCCAAACACGCATTGAGTCTGGCCTTGCACTGTGTTTTGGTGGTTGGATTTGGCTTCAAAAGTTTGCTTCGCTTGCTTATTGACTTCCTGGCACAAGCACAAGATATAGTGAAATATTTCTTTCCATCAACATCATTTTTTTATGTTCTTTTTAAAATAGTAAAACCTTTTTTTTGGCCAAATTTAGCATAATATGTTTCGACCTCTTTTTTAGAATCAAATACCATCCTGACTCTAGGTTCTTCAATTTCCTCATCCATTTCTTCTTTATTATGCTCAAGTTCATCATTCTTATCTTTTATAACTTCATCACAAGACTTGTTGTCATTGACATGAGAAGAAGATCCATCCAAAGCAAATTTTGCTTTCATTCTATCAAATTTAACACAAACTCATCATTAGGAGCCCAAGTTCTTTTCATGGAAACAAAATAACAAGTAAAAAAATAATAAGATAAAAAAATAACTCATCACAAGCAACGTATAGCAATTGAAAATTAGTAAACTATATAGAATTAAAATGATGAGAAATTTTTGGTTGCACATAGATGTAAAATGTCATTCTTGCACACACTCGCATAATTGGTATGTAAGAATAACTTTGTCATTTTATTTTATTTTTTTATTTTGACGGATTATGAGTGAGTCTCATTTTTATATGAGTGTGTGCAAGAATGACGTGTTACATCTGTGTGCAACAAAAAAATTCTCTTAAAATGAGACTATAATTGCTAAAACAATTTTTTTCACTAACAAAAGTCCTAAGTTCCTAAAAAGAAAACCAAAATTATCTTTTTAAAAAGACAAAAATTAATATACATAAGCACTTTCCATTCTTTGTGGTCCATTCTTTAAGTTAGAAAAAAATGACATGAGATAGAGAAAGACTTACCTAATAAACCCAATCCCTGAGAATTGACTGCCTCAAAAGCAAGAGAGAGAGAGAGAGAGAGAGAGAGAGAGAAAGAAAGAAAAAGAAAGAAAGAATTAAACCCAAATGGCCAAACCCCAACACCTGAGAGCCGTGAAACTCAATCTCTTGGTGGAACTCAACAATGCTGCCATGAGTATTTGGTAGGATTACGTAATAGGATATCCAAGCAAACCCTTTTTAATTAATTTAAATTGTTAATTAAATATAATAAAAATTAATTAAACTATGTGGCATGCCAGATCACTTAAGTAATCTGCCACATGTGTCTAGTGGATATAATTCTGGTGTTGTATTTTGGTTATCTAGCATTTTCCTATTCATAAATAGTTGTAGACTCTATTTCAAGAGCGTTAGACAGATCTCAAAATTCACTTTCTATTCTTTTATCTTTTTCTTTATGCTTCTTTTACTTTAGTGATGGTGAGGAAATAAGAAACTCTAACGATCAGGAACTGTCATAGAATTTTGCACAGAAACTATTTTTTAAATACTGCTACCTTCTATCAAGTTGACAATTACTATATTGTAAAATTATCTTTTTCTTTTTACCCAATAAGAGTTTAGTTCATTAATTTAATATAATTACTTATTAAATTAATAAGATAAGTCACAAATCTATCACATGTGACATTTAATCTAACATGTTGTCCCCAATGCCGATACATCCAAATATCTTGGACTCCACCTTAGGTTAGTTGAGTGAAGGTGAATGTTGACGGGTCTATCTTCCTCAACCGGAACTCTGGTGCGTGTGATAGCGTTCTTAGTAATGAAGTTGGTAGATTTATAACTGGTTTTATCGCAAACTTTGGAAGTATGCCCATTAATATGGCTGAGTTGTGGGGTGCCTATTATAGGCTCCAAATGGCTTAACACCATGGGATATAGAAAGGCTGGGTTGGAGATGGACACCCAAGTGGTTCTTAAGCTCATTGGAAATGTGGCGCCTTTTAAGTCACCCTTGTTCAACAACAGTGGCTTTGGTGAGGAGACTGTTAGCTCAAGATTGGGAGGTTAGCTTGCAACACATATACATAGAGGGGAATAACGTTGCAGACCTAATGTCTAAGCATGCTCATGCCCTGCCTTTCAGATCACGCCATGAATTCATTACCTGTTTTCTTATAAGTTGTTGTTGTGTTAGCAGATGCTACAACTGTGTAGCTTTTGATCATTTTGATAGTTGCTGGTTTTTTGTTCATTGCGCTTTGCCCTGCCAATTATTAAAATAATAATAATAATAATTGCTTTCATTGGAAATATGTTATCTCTTGAGGTTGTCAAGGGTACTCGAGAAAAAATTTTGGGGGAGTCAAAGTGTTAGGTTTGTTGGTTTGACCCAAATTAATAATTTAAAGATTGTTTTGATCATTTTTTTTATTTGTAGATGGATTTAATTTTGAATTGTAATTAATATTAAAATGATAGATACAAGTGCAAGAAATTTGTTTTTTAAATAGGAAGTTAGGAAAGCCTATATGTTGTGAGAGTGATTGATTATTATGTAAAATTGTTGTGGGTTATAAATACTTGTATTGATAAATTATTTGAAATATGTGAGAAGGAATGAAATTGAAAGGTCAAGTAGAGATGTAGGGATAATGATGAATTAGTTGTGCAATAAAGGAGATTGACATATTTGACTCTTACTATTCATGAATGTAGGCAAGTTGAGCTGAAACATGTTAAATTATTTGTATTATATTTTTCCTAGTTCTAGGTATTTATTCATGTTTGTGAAGAAAGGAATGTAATATTTCATAATAAAGTTGAAGGAAATGTAGTATTCTCTAATAAAATTAAAGGAGGGAATGAGGTAGTTGCTAAAATTTTTCGGATATATTATTCTCAATATTTATGATATATCAAAATATATAAAGAGTTGTAGGGTTACCTTAAAAAAGGCATCGATGAGGAAGTCATTATTGAAATCCTTTAAAATCAACCTCGAAGAGGGAGAGATATTATTTTTATCTCACAGTAGTCACTCACACATCAGTATCAATGTGGCAACTATACGCAATAGAGTGGCTAGGAATAGAAGTCTCTCCTTCTATATATAGAATAACTAAAATGGGTTAAACTTACTCACTATGACAAACCCATATACAAGACCCATAAAACAAAACCCACATATGAGCAGTGCTTTAACAACAAGAGGCTTATTAACAATACTGATCATAATTTGAGCTAAACAAAATGCCCTAATAATTTTGACATCCAATTAATTTGGATTTTATAAAATTATAATATGATTTATGATAATCCATAAAAAATTCTAACATTCTCCCACTTAGACGACATAAGTCACATATTACATCACTTCAATAAGAAAACAATTCTCCAAATTAATCAAACAATATGTGGCCACAACATGATGCCAAAATTGAGCTAAATAGCACTCTCAACAACTGGTCCAAAATAAAACTACAAGCATCTCAACAATGTAGAAAATCATACTCAAAGAAGTATTGATATCATACATGCAAAATACTCTTATCTCGGTGACCCAACAAAATGTGATATATGGGTAATATATAGGAAAACACATGCAAAATTGTATGCAAATACGTGATTAAAGTACATTTCTCAACAAAATGGCCCCAAGCATCCGCCTTAGATGCTTTCTGAGATTTAACAAATATCTCAGCACAATAACAAAATGAGATTAGGTCTAAAATATCTCCATAATATGCCGTAATATGAACAAATAATAGTGCATAGATAGTACTAATAATAATATTATATGGCAACGACAATCATAATAACATAATTGTTTAAGATCTCGAAATATAAAATGAGGTCACAATATAATCACAAAACAAACTCCCACTAACCCAAAACATCAAAAGACCTTACTATACCTATATGGATCACATGATCAACAAAACTTTGATAGTTAAACATTTGGTTAGGGGATCTATAACCATAAGTTATGTAGGGATATACTCGACATGAGTTTGAAACTCCTGAATCTTCTCTCTAACAAATATTTACTTTGTGTCAAAAGTTTCGAGCGCTTAAAGCTCTTATTGATTTGAGAGAAGCATACTGCAACAGAGTTATCACAATAGATAGTAAGAGGCCTGGAAATACTCTACACAATACAAAATTTAGTAATCAAATTTTTTAACCATACTGTTTGACGCGTAGCCTCGTAACAAACTATATACTCTGCCTCTATAGTGAAAGTAGCTGTAAGTGTCTGTTTAACACTCTTCCAAGAAACAACTCCTTTTGCTAATATAAAGATATACCCTGATGTGGACTTGTGGTCATCTGGACAACCACTATAATCAGAATCAGAATAGTCTATCACCTTAAGGTGATCCAATCTCCTATATATAAGCATATAATCTTTGGTATCCTGTAGATACCTCATAACTTGTTTTACAACTAGCCACTAAGCCACACCAGGTTTGCTCAAGTATCTTCCAAGTACACTAATAACGAAAACAATATTAGGATGTGTACAAACTTGAGCATCCATAAGGCCGCCAATAGCATAAGCATATGAGACCTTCTCCATTTCAACAACATTTTTATCATTTTTTTAGGACATTGGGTATTAGAGAGTCTTTCACCCTTTTGAATAGGTGTAGCATAAGGATTACAATATTTCATATTAAAATATATTTAAAATCCTTTCAATATAAGCTCCATGAGACAAGTTAAGAATATCAAGAGATCTGTCACGGTGAATCTTAATACTCAGTACAAAAGAGGCATCATGGAGATCTTTATATCATAAGTGCATTGTCAACATCTGCTTAGTCTCATTTAGAAAATCAACATCATTACTAACTAACAATATATCATTAATATATAAAACAAGAACGATGAATCTACTCCCACTAAACTTCAGATAAATGCATTGGTCAACAATATTTTCTTCATAGCCAAGAGAGTCAACAATATAATCTAATTTCAAGTACCAATGTCTGGAAGCCTGTTTCAATCCACAAATGGATCTTCTCAATTTACATACTATATGATATTTACCATCTTCAATAAAACCATCAAATTGATCCATATATATATCATCTTACAAATCATAATTTAAGAAAGCGGACTTAACATCCATTTCATGAAGCTCTAAATCAAATGAGCAACAAATGCCATCATAATACGAAAAGAGTCTTTAGTAGAGACCGATGAGAAATTCTCCTTGGCAACAAGTCTAGCCTTATACCTCTTAATTGCACCTCTAGCATCACGTTTGGTCTTAAAGACTATTTGCAACCAATAGTTTTACAACCAGTAGGAAACTCCACAAATTCCCAAACACTATTATTTCTCATAGAAGTCAACTTATCATCCATAGCCACCAGTCATTGTACACTATCAAGACTAACTATGGCGCCTTAAAAGGAAATAGGATCATAATCCTCAACTGAATTAAACTCATGCTCTTGCAGGTACACAACATAATCCCTGAATCTAGTAAACTTAGTGGATATAGGAACCCACTCAGATCTTCTCAATGGAGTCATAATAACATTTGGATTTTGTACATTTGTTTTGACTTGTTGAGAGATATCGACATTTTTAACAAGATCAATAACATCATCATTATAGATCAAAAGAGATGGCATTATCCTTGGAAAAAGAACAACAGGAATAGGAACAACTACATGTTCCTCTCTAAAATAAAAAATACGCGGCTCCTGAGTTCCACCATGCTCTAAGTCATCTTCAAAATAAATAGCCTGATCGGATTTAATAACTCTAATAATATGAGAATGACAATAGAACCTAGAATCCCTTGAGTCAATACAATAACCAATGAAGAAACTACCAATGGTTTTGGGATCAAGCTTCTTTGAATGTAGGTTATGAGACCTCACCTCTGCCCTACAACCCTAAACACGGAAATGCCTTAAGGTAGGTCATTTGCTTGTCATAAGCTTATATAAAGTCTTCAACACAAATTTACTTGGCACATGATTCAATATATAAGTAGCAGTCTTCAAGGCATTTCCCGATAAGAATTCTGGGAGAGTGGAATGATTAAGCATACATCTCACCATGTCCATAAGAGTATGATTTTGTCTTTCTGTAATAGGAGTAATGAGCTCACAAATATCTATATGAATAAACTGTAGTATTCCTTTACTCCTTGTAACCCACTTTTCTTGGCTCCAGTTATAAGTTTCCCTTGTATACAATCAACACAGGTATCAAAATAAAAAAAGTCCAATTCATGAAGAATATTCTCCTTGATCAACCTCTCCACTCTCTCCCTAGAAATGTGTCTTAAATGTTTGTGCCACAATATAGAAGAGTTTTTAGCAACTCTGTCACACTTGTTCCTAACAACATTATTGATATCTAAACGTTGTTAGATTAACAAAAAAAGGGGGGTCAATATTTAAAATATAAAGGTTATTAGACGAAACTCCAAAAATAACCAGAATGGAAAATATTTAACATATAAAGGCCATTAGATGAAACTCCAGAAATAACTAGAATAAAATCATAAGGTAGGGAAACTCTTTTCTTACTAAATAGACATGATAGTGCAACTATCCAAAATAGGAACCGGAATCCAAATTCCTCCTTATAGAAGGCACATAAATTGTATCTTTTAAAACTAAAACATATCCAGCACACAACTTTAAAGAAATAATACCTATATACTCTACTTTGACACTAACTATATGTTCTTTTGTGATCATCAACTCTCCTTCACTTAGTTTTCTCCTATTTTTGAACTCTAGCTATGAGCTTGTAACATAAGTAGTTGCACCAATATCTAACCAACAAGTGTTAGAAGGAACATTAACAAAATTGGATTCAAAACACATTAGAGCTTGGGGTTCAACTTCCTTCTCCTTAATCAAATTATCAAACTCTATATAATTAGTTCGTTTGAGTTAATCTGCAAATTTTGTGGTGCGTTCACGATCACCATTCACACCATCATGCTTAGTCTTGGTCAACATAGAGAGATCACAGACCCTTCTAGATATGTTAATTGCCTTACAAAATTGGTTAACATTATCCGCTTCATGAAAAATCTCCTTAATGACTTTGTCCATGCTATACTTTTATGGTCATGAAACAAATTTTATTTGAATGATCTCACATTTTCATATTTCACCCTAATCTTAGCAGAAAACATATCTATGGGCTTCAGGGCTCATCCACAGCGATAGCAACATCAATAACAGAGATGACTAGAAATAAACTTATTGACTCAACTCAGTCCCCATAATTGGTCCTATATAACTTTGTCGAAAATATTTATTTTCATAAGCAAAATTGAATTAATATTTTAAAGGAAAATTTTCTTGTCGAGTATTTCAATAAACAAGATGAGCAAATAACTATAATGGAATTTTCTCATGCAATTGAAATCTCCCCTAAGAGTCCTAAATTACAACACATGAGTAAACTCACACGGACATCAAAATTATGTTCATAAAGCTAGTACTGAGAGGATACTAGGAACTCTATGGGCACAACCTTAATGCCTTTAACAAATCACCAGAAATTACATTAATAAAGATAAACCGATAAAGTAAGTGCATTATCAACATAATTTCCAATGCCACAAAATAATAATATTTTATCAACAAAATAGTATATAGCCACAGTTGGTCCTGCGAAGGCGAGTTCACAATCATATAAAGTGCCCCAAAATAATACTGCTTAACAAATTATTAGGAATTACATTAATAAATGCAAACGGATAGGGTAAGTGCATTATTAACATAATCTCCAATACCACATTATTAACAAAATATCAACAAAATAACACTTCAATATAATGGGTCCTGCGAAAGCAAGCTCACAATCATGCAAAATATCTCAAAATAGTACCACAATAATTAAAACAGTAACTCTCAAAATTAAATCGCATAAATAACAACAAATTAATTAATTTTTAAAACATTACATATTAATTTATGCACAAATTAATATAAAAATTTATTTCAATAACCAAATAACATCAATTCTAGGAGTGCATAATATATATCATATCTAAAAATATCACAATAATACACAAAAATTTTTAAAGACAAAAGAGAAAAGTACCATATATTTTTAACAATTTCAATATCTAAAATTTTTAAAATAAATAATAAATAGACATAAATAAAATAAATAAAATTCATCAAAAATATAAAAAATAACGCGTGGATCACAACCTAAAAAGTAGAATTGAAAAACTAATTTTACATAACACGCACACCCCGTTGTTTGTCGGTTTGTTGGAGGAAGGTGCATAACTCATGGCTCGACTTGTCACTAACACTCTATTACCAAAAGGGATGACACCAGTGCATGAGCTCCGCTCAAACATGCATGAGTACAAATGCCATACTTTCACACCCATCGAGAGAGGGAAGTCAATAGAGAATTATCTCAAATGGCTCATATTAGTTTCGTCACTAATCTAGGAAAAAGGTGAAACCGTGAAAGTAATTGAAGCCTTTCTCTGTATAATTAAAATAATTAAAATAGATTAAATTTATATATTATGATAAATTTATATACAACAATTTATAAAATAAAATTTATATATGGGTAGTGTTTTATCAACACCCTGATGAGGTCCTTTATGTATGGACCCCAAAGGAGGGCACCCTCAGGTGTCAAACCAAAAGGAACTATCGGTTTACAAGAAATATAGGCCAGGTTGGCTCTAGCATAAGGAGTCAACTCACAAAACATAAAGAAAGCGTTTTGCGGGACTCACAGAGTAGAGATGCCTGAGAGGTATCCGTAATCGCTGCAGCGACTAGGACATTGGCTTAACAGGCCAAACGCCTTAGCCTTAGCCTTAGCCTTAGGGCAACTAAATCGAAAACCTTCCAGACAAGGCCAAACCGGACCAGAGCTAGACCTATTCTGATTTTGAATTATCCGTCGCTACGCTGTTCCCAAGGACTAGCAAAATCAAAATAGCGAAATTCTTGGGTCATCTCAATGGGTTCAGAAACCACACGTTTCTCTGGACTGATTGATTGCCCATTAGTAAGTAAGGGAAGGCAATGCCCAATATCAAATCCTTCTAACTTGAGAGATGCGATTCATAGTAAGTCAAGGAACTTCTTAACCCTAAATCCGGGCTTATGTATGGGATTGATGTCACAACACATGGTAATTGGTTTCAAAGGCTAGATGCTTCAAGTGAATCAAAAGAAGAATAGGCATACGCAAGTGCAAGAATAAGAAGCGGAGCAAAGCTCAACAGAACTAGCCACACATCGACAGCTAACCACAAATTTTGATATTTAATTAATCTGAATTTTATAAAATTATAATATAATTTATGTTAGTCCATAAAAAAAATTCTAACAATATTCTCCAACACAAAGTAAATTTAAAAAAAAATCAGAGATGTTAAAGTACAATTACTAAAAGGATTAAGATTAGAGAAATGTTACTCACACACACTTTTATTCATATACTTCATATTTTTATAATTTTTATTATTTGATTATAATAAGATTCACCTCATTTTTTATACATTTACACTTTTTACTATTTAATTATAATAAGATTCACCTCATTTTTTTATACATTTATACTTTAATTTTATCATATAAAATATATGTAAAATTAATATATATAAAAGTGCGTATAAATAATATTTTTCTTAAAATTAAGGGTTTCAAGTGTGCTATGGAATGCACAAGCGCATGAGCGCTCAGGTTTCACACACAATTTTTTTTTTTTAAATAAGAAGACACCATTCCCCGGACTTTTTTACCATCTAATGGTGAAAATGTTCGAACGTGAAAACCCTTGAGCTTATGATATCAACTTCCTTAAAATTATATATTATAAAACAAATATGAAAATTTCAAAGGTGTTACACAAATTTTTAAAAGATTAGGGGTTCATGGTTCCCCTTGGCTTGTGTGTAGTCCCACCTTCCGAGCTTGTATTTCATCCATTAAAACCTTATCCTTTCCAGCACATTTCCACCACCCATATTTCCATTTGAGCCGCTCAGATGTGCGCAATAACAAAAAATCATATATGTAAAATGTAAACTACATGGACTAGCCCAACATAAAGAGAGAGCCTCTGAATCATTAGAAAGAACAAATACAACATGAGCATTCCAACTGTACTAATTTTACCATGTCCAGGTCAAGGACATGTCAATCCCTTGATGAATTTTTCACGACAGTTGGTTGAGCATGGATGCAATATCATTTTTGTGAACACAGATTTCACCCATAAGCGAGTGGTGAGTTCCATGGTCGAGCAAGAAAGCCTTAATGGATCACCAATAAAGTTGGTCTCAATCCCAGATGGTTTAGGACCTGAGAATGACAGAACCGATTCGGGCGAGCTATTTGTTTCTATGTTAAACACGATGCCTGCTATGCTTGAGAAGCTCATAGAGGATATTCATTTGAATGGTGACCATAGAATCACCTGCATAGTTGCTGATATGGCTATGGGATGGGCGTTGCAAGTTGCATGTAAGCTGAAAATTTCAGGAGCTGCCTTCTCGACTGCATCAGCAGCTGTGTTTGCCTTGACGTACAATATCCCCACGCTGATTGATAATGGGATCATCAATTCTGATGGTAAGAATATCACATTGCACTAACCGATTTGTTTGGCTCTATTTTGTTTATAAAACTCCATTGATGGAGGAATAATGCAAATTAATGGATTTGGGTACTTTAAAGTGTAAGTTCAATGAGTAATTCTTAGGTGGGTTTGGGTACTTCAATTTAGAATAAGTGATAACCACTTATTACAAAATTAAGAAAGTGAATTCTGATAAATTCTGAATTTGTTAAGCATTAGTATTTTATTAAAATCTAAATTATTAATGTATTTAATCAATGATTATTGACTTTGTATTTTAGAGATCTTGATCCAAACTTAACTATCTAACTTTGAAACGTAGGATATCAATAATAACAAAGGGAAAATACACAAATAACTAAATTTTACTTCAGTTTAAAATAGTCATAATGAGCTTTTAATTTTTTTTATGAATGGCCCTTAAATTTTTGAAAACTTATAAATAGAATATTTTATAAATAAGTAAAAAAAAAGAAGAAGAATAATTCATCATATGGTCAGAACCCTTTTGGAGCTAAAACAATTGACATGAATGCTAAGTGAAAATATCTTTACTCTAAGATAAAATAACTTTTAACTGAACATCCTGATATCTAAACCAAATTAGCCTGATTTGAGGCTTCAAATTTTTTAGCCTTGTTTTGAAGTAGATTTAGAGGGTAAGAACTTGAAATAGGCAAGTATAGTGGTTTCCTCCTTGAGTAGCTGCTGCCAAGCGTATTGAACTAGGGGGTAAGTACCTGTAAATGGACTCCAACGCTCAAGTCAGATAGTGCACAAGTAGGATTTATGTAGTAAGATAACAGATACCTGATTAGAATGATTTAGCATGGTATTTATCAAGTGTGATTGGAATCGTAATGAGATCAGTATTAGATGCAGGTATTTAGGATTGGTATTCTGTTAATGATTATCTTCTTTTTATCATTGGAGAGCATCTCTATAATGTAAGAACGTAGATATGGTGATTATCCATTGTTAGAGACAGTTATGGATCCTATGATCTTGTAAGATCATGATTGGCAGTTATGGGATACTGCGCAGATCTAGTGATCTTCGTTATTATGGCCTAATACCGTGTTCCGTGGTCTACAACTTTAATCAGGGTATTGATGGCGGAATTCAGGAATACGCGTGCCGGGTTAATTCTACTAGATGAGATCCTAGATCACGGTACAGAATAGTTGCCTCCCGCTTGGTGCTCAGATAGAACCTGAGTGTCAAGGTAAAAGTTTCATTAGGATCACAAGGCACGCGGTGGACTAAGAACCCTAGCTTTGATGCTAGGTTTCGCGATGTCTCATACTGAGGCCGAGGTCTATTATCAAATGTGAAATACCTCTGAGGTTGGAATATGTGGTTGGAAACCGCAATGGATCCTTGCCTACATTACCATTCCTTATTTTGAGGTTTAACTCTTGTTGCCCCTTGGATGGCTCACGAGATCTCTTTCTTTGCAATAATGCCCTTTGTAACTTATCACTCTGGACTTTCTTTGAAAACTATTGCTTTGACCTCATTGAAAATTAAGGATCCTTTAATGGAAGACGTCAGCTTCGTGTTGTTTCCCAACCGCTCGCTGCTCTCTCTACCAATAGGAAAGGGAGAGCATTGAATGCGAGTTTTATAGTACAACTGGTTCTTCTTTCTAAGAGCCAATTAGAGCGCTTCATTCCCTTTACAAATAGGGAATGTTTTCGTTTGATGTAGGCATTCCCTTTGCTTCTATGCTTCTGTCTAGAAAAGATCAGATATTTTTTCATATGATGGTTTTCCTTTCCTTCTCTGCGTGTGTATGGAGAACTTTATCTTTTACGAAGATCATCTTCTTGTTCTTCCCCAAGTTTCTGAAGGTTTTTACCTTCCTCATAAATGATTCTTCTACTTGGTACTTTTCTTTCTCAGCTTATTAATGATAGGTACTTTTCTTTTCCAGCGTACGAGGGGATGTTTGATCTATGCTCTGTCGCTTGAGAGATCTGTGATACCTGTCGTGTTGGACGGAGACACTCGGAGAAACGGAGCCCATAATCCTCCTCCTTTCAGAGAACTTAGTAGGTTCTTCGTCCTAAACTTTGACAAGTCCACTAAGAGTGCTTGGATATGTAGGAAGGACTACTGAAACTACTCTGTGATTTGAAACAACTTGGGGTGATCATGAAACTAGTTAGAGTTCCAATGGAATGATCTCTTCATGAAAAACTGTGCCCAATCCAACAGAGAAAAGTGCACTCAGACCTTTATTATCAATGTGAAGGAGGCAGGGAAGAAGAATGCGGTAGTAGTTCCGGAGTTTGGCAGCAGTGCTCTGTTTCGGTTTGCCAAAGTTTTTCAAAGCCTGTTCAACATAAAGGTGGCCGGTGCTCTATCCTTATAAATTTCATGTCTCAATATTTTTTCCCTCTTTCCTTGATGTAAGATGATGTATGGAATGAGAATGAGCAACAAAAATTCTTTTTTATTTTGAACCAGATTTTGTCTTCTCTTTTCCTTTTTCTGCAATTGACGAGCGCCGAACTCAGTCAAAATTATAACCGAAGTTATTACCTAAGCTTGTAGCACAGTGACAACACCGGATCGTCTCCTCAAGGATCGTAGATGCAATTTAATCAAATCAAGTGAAAGTTAGCAAAGGGGGGTTTGATGGTTCAAGGATCGCACTTAACAAAATTAAAAGGGAGAAATAACAATTAAAGAGCAGTCAATTTAGAAACCTATCCAAGATTGGGTGGATTCAATCATAGACCCTTCATAAAACACTTGAAGTGCAATTGAATTGTTAATTTGGATCTAACCGAGATCTCGATCAAATCCAGAATTCATACTAGACGATCGTCAGAATTCAATTAACAAGTGATAAACACAAATCCATGCAATCGCATCATTCATGAAAATCTATGTTAATTTCAAGACCGAATTCAATTAACTTAGGCACAAATCAAGAACCTAACCTCTTCAATTCTCGTGATTAATTTAGATCAATCAGTTCTAAGTTTCATCACAAATCTCAATCTTCATTTATGTGATTAGTTTAGATCAATCAATTCTAAGTTTCATCACAAATCTCAATCTTAAACCAAGATCAATCAGATCAACATAAATAGAATCACCATTCATGCATTCAAGATCAAGAAGAAGAAAAAGAAGAAGAAAGAGGAATTCAATTACAAATCAAATACAATACATAACCAAGGTCTCAAGAATCCAAACCACAATCTCTTCAAGAGTTCTAAATTGACCCAAAGTAGCTTAGCCCTCCATTACCATGAAGGGGAGCATCAAAATATACAAAACTATGAGAAACTATGAAGAAACAAGAAGAAACTTAGAGAGAAATGAAGGAGAATTTTTTTGTTGTTCATGATAAATGGTGCCTTTTATAGAAGTCTAAGGTAACAAAATGACAAAGGGAAGTGGGTGGATGAGTGGGTGAGTGAGTGGAGTGGTTGAGTGGATGGATTAGTGGGTTGGTTTAGTGGATTGGTTTAGTGGATGAGTGGGTGGATTGGTTGAGTGGTTGAATTAGTGAAAAATGCCAAAGGACTTTTGGTGAGTGGAAAATTATGGACATGAATGGGTGAGTGGATGGATGAGTAGATGAGTTAGTGGATGAGTGGGTGGAGTGGTTAAATGGTTGGATTAGTGTATTAGTGGATGAATGGGTGAGTTAGTGGATGAGTGGATGAGTGGATGAGTGGATTAGTGGATGGGTGAGTGGATGGTTGAGGATGAAAATTTCGTGTCTGACTTGGAAGCCAAAAACGACCCACTATACTTCAGAACCACGAAAAGTGTTCTTCATCAAAGTTGTAGATCCTTGTCTTGGCTATAAAATGGATAGCTGGTTCGTCCAATTTGGCTTCCTTAAGCCCAAGATATGTCCCAAATACCGTAGGTTGCTCAAACCCAACTTCAGCACCTCTGTTCCGACTTGTAAGCTCAAAATGACCTGCTAGACTTCTTTTTCTCAAAATGTGTTCTTCATGAAAGTTGTTTATTTGGATCTTGACTATCCACTGTCCAAATTTCAGCCCATCTCCATTATTACATCTTGAGATATGATTTTTTTGAGTGCACACTATTCGGATTCTACTGGCAGAACCCGTATTCTGACTTCCATGTAAACTTAGGTCCCTTAGACATCTGAATCAGACTTCGAGCTCTTCATCAAAGTTGTAGAGCTTCCTCTTAGCTTTCCTACAAGGTAAAATTCATGTTCATCAGATATTAGGAACTCAAGTTATGGCCAAAATACAGAAACAGTGTCAAATCTCAATAATGCTGAAAATATTCAATTAGGACCAATTTGCTCAAACTCACAAAATCATACCAAACTCAATCAATTAAGAATATGGAGAGTGTAAATGACTAAACATAAGGGTTTCTTAATGAATAAAATATGTGATTATCAAATTCCCCACACTTAGCTTTTTGCACTCCTGGGCAAAACTCAAGACCAAAATTTTACAATCAAGAAGAACAACCAAAGGTTCAAGGGATCAAAACATTCATGAGTTAACAATTCTCCACATCTCAAACTAACAAGCAAGGTATCTTCAACATGAATCGAGAATGAAAGATCTTCACAAGATTCCCTCTCAATCTCTCAAGTGTTTAAAAGGTAGGTATTTCACTCAATTCAACCCATGAAAATTCGCACTACCATAAGCTTGCTTATCTTCTACTTCTCCACTACTCAAAACACATGCACACACAAATCATGAGGACTTTATTCAAGGTTGTAGTGAGGTCAAGGTAACAGGAGAGGATAAAATGGATATGAGAAGATAAATACCAAAGAGAATACAAGCAAAATGAGAGTGAGTTCAAATAACAAGATAAAAGTTCATCCCAACTCTAGTGTATATTCCTTTACATATTCATTTCCCAATCCTTTTCTTTTCTTTTTTTTTTTTTTTTTTTTTTTTTTTTAAACACTTGGTTTTTTTTTTTTTTTTCTTTTTTTTTTATATATATATATATGAACATAACTATATACATACATTTTTTTTTTTTTTTTAGGCACTCTTTTCTTTTTCAACAACCATTTTTTGTACACACACCCCCACACTTGTTCAAAAACTCATCCATTAACTAAGCTAATGTTCTTTTATTCCCTAAGGTAAAGTAAGAACACGATTTCTCATTTAAGGCACATGATGAGCTAGAAACAAGGAATGGTCAAATAAGCTCAAAAAAAAGGTTAAGAAAGGAAAATATACAAGGTTAGCGGGAATCGAGAGAATTTTCAAGAAGTCAAAAGAGTGCTTGATATCATATTGGAAACAAGGTTAGCTATTTGGTTAAACTAGCTAATTAAGAAAGAGGGCCTCAATCATGTTCATGCATGCAAGTGAAATGTAGCCTCAAAAAGAATCAAAGCAAGTTCTAGAGTGGTCATTAACATGAGTGAAAATCACACAAGAAAGAAGAGAATGGCATAAATGTTGAATCCATCCATTAGGCTCAAAATCTCACAAGGTATGCATCCATCAAACTCAATTCATCAATTCAATCATCCATCACCAAGCATATCAGTTCAAGAAGGGAGAAAAATTATGCAATCATGCAATGAACCTCTTTTTTTTTCTTTTTTTTTTTTTTTAGAAATTTTTTTTTTTTTTTACAAACGAAAAGAAACAGAAACATGCTAAAATCTCTCCCCCACACTTAATAGAACATTGTCCTCAATGTGAAAGAAAGAGATAGAAAAGAGCAACACAACCCGATAAGAAGTGAATCATCGCTAGTGAGAAAAGAAACAACACACCGTCGGTCTGCGATCGACTTGAAAAGAAATCAAACAAGAAAACGTTAGTACTTCCACAATGCAATACTAATTAATTACTACCTAAAAAACTCCTTACTCGCCACCAATTAAGATGCGTCTCAAGAGTAAAATTACTCCTTACTCTGCCATCACTAATTGGTTTAATAAGTCATGACAATCATATCATACTAAACAAAACAACAATAATTTTTTTCTTTTTTTTATCAAACTCATTAAAGAGAAAGTTTCAGATCGGCTCTTGTTTCTTGGTACTTCCTTCGCCGCTTCTGTTGACCAATCTATCTCAGCTAATACGATCAGTACATACTCAAAAGCTTCTAATTTATCAATGAGCTCATCAATAGTGGAGGCAGAGATAAGAAGTTGTCTTCTTAGAAGGAGTGATAAATTTACTGTTCCACAACTTTGTCAAGAAAAAATAACAAAAGATCAAAGAAATTATTAACATTCAACAAACCAATGGGTTTATGGTGGATGTTGATTCTACCAAGAGACAATTTGAAAAATTTCTTCTAAAGTACCAAAACCACCTGGTAAGACAATAAATGCATCGAATTGTCAACCATTATTTTCATTCGTCCATGCATAGATGTTACCTGAATTTCTTCTCCAATTGTCTTTCCAGTGATGTTATTTTCACCAAAGGTTTAGGAATAACACCTAAAACCTGATGCCTCTATAGAAGCAGCAAGTGATACAACCCCATTAACCCACGACAACCTCCCCCATATACAAGATGAATATTCCTCGCAAAGCAAGTGATCGACCAAGATTGCTAGCTGCGTATAAACTCTAATCCCTTCCCATAACTTGACCCACAAAAAACACAGACATTTTTGAGGTTACGAATAGAAGGCCCCATTCTATACTCTTCCTCCCTTTGAGTGATTCTGAGTGTGAAGGAAGATGGAGAAAATGGAGTGTTTAAATAAGAAAAAGAATGGAAAGGGAAATAATTGCACCTATAAGGGTAGGTTGATTGTATTGTCGAGAAAAGGTTGAAATTAAGAGACACGAATCTTTTCTCCTTTTTTTTTTTTTTTTTACTTTTTTATTATTTTTTTTTATTTTTTTATTTTTTTTATTTTTTATTTTTTATTGACTTCAAGAAAACCATCAAGGTAAAGAAGTCTAGAAACCCCCTGAAGGACTCGCTCAAAGGATCGTCTGTACAAAAATCAAAATACAACAAAATGATACAAAGATAATAGAAAATGATGACATACCTGTATGTATAGCTTCCATGGCGTATCTTTATATCTTTGCTGGCGTCATGATGAGATGAAGAGACATCACGTCCTTTTTTTTTTTTTTTTTTTTTTTTTTTGAAATTGTTAGAAAAACTTGATGAAAGATGAGTGTATACTTACTTAAGATTGGGATGGAGGTAGTCATTTTTTCGGCTTTGTGCCAAAGCATTGTTGACCAAGATTCGACCCATTCAAGACCAAAGCAACATAGGGCTCCCAAAAGGGACAAGTGGCCATAATACGACCTACCGCTCACATGTGGGATACAATCTACCTTCTTTGTTTTTCAATTAAGAAGAATTTGGATCGGGATGCATGCATTTTCCATTCACGGTTTGTGTTACCAAAGCCAACCCTAAGAAGTAGACTTTTTTTTTTTTTTTTTTTTTTTTTTTTTGAATTTTTTTTTTTTTTTTTCTCATTTTTTTTTCTTTTTTTTTTTTTTTTGTAAAATGCCATGAAGAAGAAGAAGAAGAAGATGATATGTACTGATTGTTTGTGGATATGGCTCACATCCGCCTCGGTTTAACGTCCAAGAACGCTTAAACGTCTTCTATGAGTCGAGGATAAGCTTCCCATCCAATTTTCTTATAAATTGGCAAACAGGGTCTTTTAGAGTCAGATTCCCAAGACTGTAGCGTTGTTGTTCATCCTTGAAGAGATTCCACAACTTAAGAATTTCTCGATGCACCAATCCACAAGAATGCGTCTCAAGAGTCAATAAGATATCATCTAATGACTCCTTACTCGACCCATTCTTAATGAAGAAAATTTTATCTTCTCTATTTGCGGAAACCATCCCCTTAGTACGACATCGCTTGTTACGTTCCATCGTCCACATTTGTGACAGACTTGTAACCTTTTTGCTCTTCTCCTTTTAGAATATGAACTTCTTCCAAGACCAGGGCATATATGAGTCAAATGAAATTGAGGACTCACCGCTAATCGGACCTTTGCTTCAATTATCCAGCATACATCTTCAAGCATACCCTTGTGCATTAACATTCTCAATCTCTCACATCGAACTTTGTAGATTTTTCTCAGAGCATTTTGAGGAAGAGAAGGAAAATGTTTTCTCAGGTTTGAAAGAATGACATCCATTTTGAAGGAGAAGAAGGGTTCGATTATTTTGGGAAATTGAAGAATAAACCGACTCAAGAGTCACGGAAAGATCGTATCCGCCACTTAACCTAAGAACACAAAGAACTCAAGAACTTGGTTTTCCAGGAATGATTGAGTCTTTGTCCATTAACCTTAAGCGCATTACCATTCCTAGGATCCTCGATCGATGCTGAGAGGATACGCGTGTCTGACAACAAAAGAACCGCGCCACCTAGATCTCAATTTTCCAAGGAGTAGGTGCAGATGATAATCTCAAAGCAGAACTTTTTGACCAATTTCCGCAGCTTTTGCAAAAGGTGTAAGCAGACCTTTAATAAAGTAGGCCAATAAAATCCATCGCAAGATTTTCGCAGTTGTTGTCATTGAAGAAAAAATGACCTCCACATGCTTCGAGCGACTCTACCTACCTTATTGTCAGACACACATTTTTTTTTTTTTTTTTTTTTTTCTTTTTCTTTTTCTTTTTTTTTTTTTTTTTTTTTTTTTTTTTTTTTTTTTTTTTTTTTTTTTTTTTCTTTTTTTTTTTTTTTTTTTTTTTTTTATTCATAATGCGGATGGAGAAGGTTCATCACCTCCACTTCGCATTCTCTGGAAGTTCATGATCTTGTTTGAGGCGGTGTCCATTTACGATGAAAGCTTTGGCAAGTGACCTCACTTTTAATCCGAAAAAGCACTTAAGGAAAAACATTAGTAACAATAAATGGTCCATCCCATCTAGACCTTAATTTACTGGCATGAGTCGGAAAGGGAGTTATAGAGGAGAACTTTTGACCAATCTCAAATGTTTTCCTCAGAATCAACTTATCATGGAAGGCTTTGGTCTTCTCCTTATAAAGTTTGGAACTTTCATATGCCTCCAAGCGGATCTCCTCTAATTGCTGCACCTGCAGCTTCCTCTCCAAACTACGCTTGATCTAGGTCCAAGTTGCACCTTTTCACCGCCCAATGCTCGATGCTCAATTTCCACCCCTAGTAGGTGCAGGCTTTTCCAAAAATAATCCGATACGGAGACATCCCGATTGGTGTCTTATAAGCTATCCAGTAAGCCCATAAAGCATCCTCAAGCCTCTTGCTCTAGTCCTTTCTGTTAGGTTGAAGCTTCCCCTTCCGGAGTATCTCGCTTAATTTCTCTGTTGGAGACTTCGGCTTGCCCATTGGTTTGGGGGTGGTAGGGTGTAGAAACCTTGTGTTGGACTCCATACTTCTTCATCAAAGCCTCCATGCTTCGATTGCAAAAATGTGAACCTTGATCACTAATGATGGATCTCGGGACTCAAACCTACAGAAAATATGTGATCTAATAAAATCCACAACAACTTTAGAATCATCATCCGAGTGGCCTTAGCCTCCACCCATTTAGATACATAATCCACAGCAAGCAGAATGTAAACAAAACCAAATGATACAGGAAAAGGACCCATAAAGTCAATACCCCAAACATCAAAAATCTCACAGAATAATAAGGGTTTCTGGGGCATTTCATTCCTACGAGAAGTATTCCCCTGTTTCTCGGCATTGATCACAAGATTTGCAAAACATATATGCATCATGAAATAGAGTGGGCCAATATAATCCAGAGTCTAAAACTTTCCTAGCAATCCGTTGAGGACCGAAGTGGCCGCCACATGCAAGTTTATGACAAAAGCTAAGAATGGAATGGAATTCATCATCAGGCACACACCTCCTAATTACTTGGTCACTGCAAAATCTCCATAAGTAAGGATCATCCCACACATAATACTTTGACTCACTTTTCAATTTATCAATCTTAGCCTTAGTGAAATGTGCAGGTATTGCTTTAGCAACCAAGAAATTAATCAAATGTCCCAAACCAAGGGATGTTGCCTTGCAGCTTGAAAATTTGCTCAAGTCGGAAAACATCATGGATGGGAAAAACATCTGCCTCCCTTTCAATTCGACTCAAGTGATCACCACCAAATTCTCCGCTCCACTCTTGTCACGGATCTCAATATCAAACTCCTGGAGGAGCAACATCCACCTAATCAACCGGGGCTTGGCATTGGGCTTTTTCAGGAGAAACTTCAATGCTGCATGATCTGAAAACACAACCACTCTGGAACCAAGCAAATATGATCGAAATTTATCTAAAGCAAAAACAATTGCTAAAAGTTCCTTTTCAGTTGTGGTGTAGTTGATTTGTGCAGGATCTAAAGTTCTCGAAGCATAGGAAATGACATGAGATACTTTACCGACCTTTTCTTTGTGCAAGAAGACTCCCAATGCATAATTAGAGGCATCACACATCACTCAATGGAAGTGTCCAATCCGGCGGTTGGATGATAGGTGTCTTGGTCAATGCCTCGCTTCAATTGATTGAAGGCATCCTGGCACTTCTTGTCAAAGTGAAACTCCACATCTTTTTGCAGTAAGTTGGATAGCGGAAGTGCAATTTTCTTTGAAATCCTTTATGAACCGCCGATAGAAACCTGCGCATGACCAAGGAAAGAACGAATCTCCCGCACGCATGTGGGTAAGATAGGCATGAAATAACATCTATTTTTGCGGGATCTACCTCAATACCCTCACGAGATATCACGATATCACATGCCCTAAGACTATACCTTGTTCTACCATGAAATGACATTTCTCAAAATTTAGAACGAGGTTAGTCTTAATGCATCTATGCAAGACCTGAGCGGACTATCTAAACATGCATCAAAGGAAGATCCATAGACGCAGTAAAATCATCCATGAATACGTCCATGCAATTTTCTAAAAATCGAAAAGATACTTACCATACACCTCTCGAAAGGTGCCGGAGCATTGCACAGACCAAAGGGCATCCTCCTATATACAAATGTTCTAAATGGACAAGTGAAAGTAGTCTTCTCTTGGTCTTCTGGGGTTATATGAATCTGAAAATAGCCCGAATATTCATCCAGAAACAATAATGTGATTTGCCAGCTAACCTCTCTAACATCTGATCAATGAAAGTTGGCGAGAAATGATCTTTTCTAGTAGCCTGGTTAAGTCGCCTATAATCAATGCAAACCCGCCAACTGTTTTGAACTCGTGTGGGCACAAGCTCATTGTTCGATTCGCAACCACTTTGTGACCCCAGATTTCTTGGGAACCACTTGCACGGGCTCACCCATTGAGTCGATATGGGATAAATAATGCCACTTGAAGCAGACTTTGTAACTTCCTTCTTTACCACATCTAGAATCGGGGGATTTAGTCTCCTTTGGGTTTGTCTAACCTGGTTTAATCCCTTCTTCCAATAAAATCTTATGCATGCATGTGGAGGGGCTAATACCAGGAATATCTGCAAGAGTCCATCCGATGGCTTGTCTATTCGCCTCAAAATCTGCAGTAATTTTTCTTCTTGATCAGGTTGTAGGTTTTTAGCAATGATCACTGGAAGTGTCTCACCATCTCCCAAATATGCATATTTAAGATGGTGTAGTAAAGTCTTCAACTCCAAGGATGGAGGTTGTACAATGGAAGGTAACAAGTGATCTGAAACAACTAACTCAAAGAACATTAATTTCAAGCATGGTAACGACTCTCATTCTCAATTGTTGCATCATCGGTTTGTAATTTGTATCATTACTCATAAGAATAAATCTCAAAGACATGCAAAGACATGGTTCATCATCACAAGTGGCACATGTATCACAAGAAACAGAACCAAGATAGTCAACAATATCGGGAATTCAAAGATATAAATCAGAGTATAGACATCATCAACCAAAGATCTCAATCATATCAACATGGAAAACAGAATGCTCCTCTAGGGGTGTCTCATGGCATCAAAAATGTTAAATTGTACCAAATTGTCGCCAAACTCCATAGAAAGGGTGCCAAGATGCACGTCTATCTTGGTCTTCGCGGTCTTGAGGAATGGTCTCCGCCTAGAATCAATGGAGCATGGTTTGTTGGAGACTCTAAATCTTCCATGTCTGAGAATGTAGAAATCATTTGGAAAAATCAACTCATTCACCCGAACTAACACATCTTCCAAAGACACTGCGGGATGAAAGCAATGGCTCTATTTGCCAACTGAATCACGATACCAGTGGGTTGCAAAGTACCGATGTTTAAACACTTATACACTGACATGGGCATGACATTGATCGAAGCACCCAAATCTAGCATTGCATGCTCAAATCTAGAGTTGCCAATTGTGCAAGAGAAGTGAAGGTTCCAGGATCTTTGCATTTCTGTGGCTGCTTGGCAGAATCATTGCAGAAACATTTCTTCCCATGCTGATCTTCTCATCCCCTTTCAACCTTCTCTTATGAGTGCACAACTCCTTGAGAAATTTAGCATATTTTGGAATTTGCTTGATTGCATCTAGGAGGGGAATATTGATTTCCACTTTCCTGAATGTCTCCATGACTTCTTTTTCCATTTCTGCTTGCATTGTTCTCTTGGATTGTGTGATCCTATTTGGAAAAGGCAATGGAATGGTAACATCTGAATTCTCTGCAATTTTCTTCGGAGGCATGCATTTACGGACCGAATTATCCATTTCTGGTCAATTTTCGATTCTTTGTAAGGTTGGAACATCAACTTCTTTGCCACTTCTCAAGGTAATTGCACTTACGTTGCCTCTTGGATTGTTGATTTGTTTGTGAAGGCAATTGGCTAGAACCTTGACTCTTTAGCTCGCTCACACGGTGGTTGCCACCGCCCGATTTGAGTTTGTAAATTTGAATGTTGGCACCGACGTTCTCATTGAACCGAATGTTATTTGTGGCCATTTGTTTCATCGGTCTTCCAATGATGGCTCGGTGGAGTGGATTGAATGCATTCACTTGAAGCAGTTTCTTGTTGTACGAATGCAGGGGTATTTGTTGGTATTTGTTGCTTGGACCGTAGCTTGGTATCTAAATTGTTGTTCTTCTTTGGTGAAATTTCGTTGTTCTTTGGCTAGGATTCCCATACCTCAAATTGGGATGGTCTCGCCAACCAGGGTTATAAGTACTAGAAAATGGATCATATCTAGATTGTTCTTTGTTGTTGTTAGCGTTGGCCGATATTGGGGTCTACCACCTTGATTTGGTAAACAACACATTGATCCTGGAAAAGCGGGACCATCTTCCCGAAGTGTAGGGCATGAATCAAGAGGATGAGATGAATTAGAGCAAATTCCACACACCGATGCTGGTCATCCGCATGGGTGGTTGTTGACCCATCGCTATCCTGTCTTACCAAAGAAGTCAATTCATCTAGTCGTGTTCCATTCTTTGTTGGTCCATATGAGATGCTTGAATTTCATTAACTCCTCTGGTTGCGGTGATGATCCGCGAGCCAAACTTTTGGGTATTGGGCGCCATGTTTGCTATCGATCTCTTGCGGCGGTAGGAGTTTTGTCTACTAAGGCTCCTCCAGAAAGCAAAGATCGATCATGCTTCTATCATTTGGCAGCAAACCCTCATAAAAGTATTGAATCAAGAGCTGGTCACTAATTTGGTGATGAGGGCAGCTTGAACACAACTTCTTGAATCTCTCCCAGTATTCATGCAAAGTCTCACCAGACATCTGTCTGATGCCACATATATCCTTCCTAATTGCGCAGCTCTCGAAGCAGGGAAGAATCTCTCCAGGAACAACCTCTTCATGTCATTCCAACTTCTGACTGAACCTGGTGAAAGATAAAACAACCAATCTTTGGCTGCATCGACAAGTGAGAAGGGAAATGCCCTTAACTTGATGTGTTCCTCAGAGATGCCTTGTGGCTTCATGGTTGAACACACAACATGGAACTCTTTCAGGTGCTTATGAGGATCTTCACCCGCAAGACCATGAAACTTTGGTAACAAGTGTATCAAACCAGATTTCAACTCAAAATCTGCATCAAGATCAGGATATTGAATGCACAAAGATTGGTAAGATACATCAGGAGAAGACAAGTTCCTTAAGGGTTCTATTATGCATGTTATCGCCATGATTTCGGGATTACTTAAGTTATCGGGTTCACTCCCAAAATTAGGTTCGAGAATTAACTCGAATTTATCACACGAGCTCTAATTAATCTATGCAAGGTCCTATCAATCTCGGGATCAAGATCAAGCAAGATATCGAGATTGGACCTAGTCATGCATCAACTAAAGCACAAAAACACAAAACTCGCAACTAAGCAAAATACACTAAACAACACTCAAAATATGCAAAAATAAATCTAGTTAATATGTCTAAACATTTTTAAAAATTATGGAATCAACACAGAACAAAATCTACATAAAAATGAAACTAGAAAATGCAATAAAAAATATTAAAAAATTGAAAAAGTGGTCTAAATGATAGAATTTCGAAAAACCAGGGGTGACCTCACAGTTTACTGTGAGTCTTGTTTATCAAGTTGTTTTCCTTCAACCGACCAAGTTATAGCTCATTCTGGGCATGTTTCGGTTCGAAAATTGCAATAGTTACCCGTAATCACCTGTTTCCCGTCTTTCCTAATTCAGAAAAAATTCAAAAGCTAAGATAAAAATGTTAGTATGGTATGAACAATGTTAGTAAATGAAAAATAACTGTTAGAATAGGTAAGAAAAAAAAAAAAAAAAATTAGTAAGGTTACTCAAAATGAAAAGATTACACCTACGAGCTCCCAAGCATCGTCGGCGCCAAAATTTGATTTGCAATACCGAACTCGGTCAAAATTATAACCAGAAGTTATTACCTAAGCTTGTCCCACTCCTCATACGGCGAGTTTACTGGTAAGACACGGTGACAACACCAGGATCGTCTCTCGAGGATCGTAGATGCAATTTAATCAAATCAAGTGAAAGTTAGCAAAGGGGGTTTGATGGTTCAAGGATCGCACTTAACAAAATTAAAAGGGAGAAATAACAATTAAAGAGCAATCAATTTAGAAACCTATCCAAGATTGGGTGGATTCAATCATGACCCTTCATAAAACACTTGAAGTGCAATTGAATTGTTAATTTGGATCTAACCGAGATCTGCATCAAATAATTCATACTAGACGATCGTCTGAATTCAATTAACAAGTGATAAACACAAATCATAATCGCATCATTCATGAAAATCTATGTTAATTTCAAGTACCGAATTCAATTAACTTAGGACAAATCAAGAATCTAACCTCTTCAATTCTCGTGATTAATTTAGATCAATCATTTAAGTTTCATCACAAATCTCAATCTTCATTTATGTGATTAGTTTAGATCAATCATTCTAAGTTTCATCACAAATCTCAATCTTAAACCAAGATCAATCAGATCAACATAAATAGAATCACCATTCATGCATTCAAGATCAAGAAGAAAAAAGAAGAAGAAAGAGGAATTCAATTACAAATCAAATACAATACATAACCAAGGTCTCAAGAATCCAAACCACAATCTCTTCAAGAGTTCTAAATTGACCCAAAGTAGCTTAGCCCTCCATTACCATGAAGGGGGGAGCATCAAAATATACAAAACTATGAGAAACTATGAAGAAACAAGAAGAAACTTAGAGAGAAATGAAGGAGAATTTTTTGTTGTTCATGATAAATGGTGCCTTTTATAGAAGTCTAAGGTAACAAAATGACAAAGGGAAGTGGGTGGATGAGTGGGTGAGTGAGTGGAGTGGTTGAGTGGATGGATTAGTGGGTTGGTTTAGTGGATTGGTTTAGTGGATGAGTGGGTGGATTGGTTGAGTGGTTGAATTAGTGAAAAATGCCAAAGGACTTTTGGTGAGTGGAAAATTATGGACATGAATGGGTGAGTGGATGGATGAGTAGATGAGTTAGTGGATGAGTGGGTGGAGTGGTTAAATGGTTGGATTAGTGTATTAGTGGATGAATGGGTGAGTTAGTGGATGAGTGGATGAGTGGATGAGTGGATTAGTGGATGGGTGAGTGGATGGTTGAGGATGAAAATTTCGTGTCTGACTTGGAAGCCAAAAACGACCCACTATACTTCAGAACCACGAAAAGTGTTCTTCATCAAAGTTGTAGATCCTTGTCTTGGCTATAAAATGGATAGCTGGTTCGTCCAATTTGGCTTCCTTAAGCCCAAGATATGTCCCAAATACCGTAGGTTGCTCAAACCCAACTTCAGCACCTCTGTTCCGACTTGTAAGCTCAAAATGACCTGCTAGACTTCTTTTTCTCAAAATGTGTTCTTCATGAAAGTTGTTTATTTGGATCTTGACTATCCACTGTCCAAATTTCAGCCCATCTCCATTATTACATCTTGAGATATGATTTTTTTGAGTGCACACTATTCGGATTCTACTGGCAGAACCCGTATTCTGACTTCCATGTAAACTTAGGTCCCTTAGACATCTGAATCAGACTTGAGCTCTTCATCAAAGTTGTAGAGCTTCCTCTTAGCTTTCCTACAAGGTAAAATTCATGTTCATCAGATATTAGGAACTCAAGTTATGGCCAAAATACAGAAACAGTGTCAAATCTCAATAATGCTGAAAATATTCAATTAGGACCAATTTGAGCTCAAACTCACAAAATCATACCAAACTCAATCAATTAAGAATATGGAGAGTGTAAATGACTAAACATAAGGGTTTCTTAATGAATAAAATATGTGATTATCAGCAATCCGTGCTATTTATCTTTCACCGGGGTGAGTCTAATGCTCACCTAGTAATATGTAATATGTTAGTTGCCCCCAGGTTGGTACTTGGTCGAGAACAGTGAAGTGACAAGCTTTAATACTGGGCTCCAGGGTCTTTGTACCTCGCTGGAACATTCCGGGGTAGTCAGTTTTCTGACTGACCCTTTCATCAAATGAATACTTCAGATTTGGCCGGTATCAGTAGAAAATTTTTGGACTCTTGTCTGCGTAGGTTGTGTCTCTTGGTCTGCTAGATAATCGTCCTCTGGTTGTGTGGACGTGCATAGTGCTTTGCATGCTATAATGAGTATCTTTTCAAATCCAGATTGCTCAGACATAATTACTCTTTCGTCGTCCAATTTGTGATGTGTGTGAAACAACATCATATTTTGTTCATGTGTTTGCATGCATTTTTATACATTCTAGGCATTTTAGTTTCCCTTTTTGTTTGTTTTTCCCTTTAGTTCGGATAACTGCGGTGTTTTTGGTGTTGTTGTGCAGGATTGGTGCTTAATTGGCCTTGAAATGGATGGAAAGCTTGCACAATTGAAGTTGGAGCTTAAAGGGTAGCAAATTGGGACAAAAAGCTCATTCCAGAGAGTTCCACGGCCTGCCCGTGGTCTGAACCACGGCCATGGATCGAGCAGCTGCGTGAAAAAGCAAAAAAGGGAGTTTCCAGAACCAACCACGGCCTGGCCGTGGTGGCCACCACGGCCGTGGTTGAGAGACAGCATAAAAATCATGAACCCAGAACCAACCACGGCCAGGCCGTGGTGGCCACCACGGCCGTGGTTCGGGGTGCGTGTCAGATGTTTAAGTCCGTTTTTCTCTTTTCTTATGGGCTTGAACCAGTTTTAACCCATGGGGTATATATAGATGTTCTGAAGACAACATTAGGGTTCGAATTGGGTTAGAAGGAGGCACATTGGAGGCTCTTGATCTTCATCTTCCTCTCTTCTCTCAT
This sequence comes from Ormosia emarginata, assembly GCA_029884605.1. Taxonomy (NCBI): domain Eukaryota; kingdom Viridiplantae; phylum Streptophyta; class Magnoliopsida; order Fabales; family Fabaceae; genus Ormosia; species Ormosia emarginata. The sequence continues at coordinate 9,084,129 of JAQQTP010000048.1, forward strand.
GGATTACGGGTTTGGTTGTTCTTGGAACATGAATTCTAGTTTCTTCTTCTCCATGTCTGAGTAGTTCCCTTTTGTTTCTAGGATTGGGCAATGCCCTTTGATACATTGATAATGATTAATTGATATTGTTTACCCCTTTTATTAATCTTGAATGTTGTTGATTTAATCCTTATTGCGATTATTCATGTGAATTTGTTGGCCACTTATTTGCATCTCATAGATATCTAGGGGACGCATCTTGAAAGGTGAACCTAGGTGTTGGAACTATAAGAATTGAACTTAAGGTTTAAATCACGAGAGTAGGTTTAGCCTTTCGAGGATTAATGAATTACCAAAAAACGTAATGGGTTCAATTTAAATTCAATTACCACGAGAGTAGGAATTGGTTTAATTGGGCACACTCTTCTTGTATCTTGAAAGGAACATTAACTAATTTAGGGTAATTCACCTTCAATTGAATTTCAAGTGTTAATAAGAGGATTGTCAATTAGAGTCTTGTATCATTGTGGTTAACCCCAATCCTGGAAGCTTTCTTAATTCTGAAATCTTTTCTCAACAATTTGCTATTTTTATTCTCAATTTTGCGTCTTAACTTTTATTTATTTAATTGTTTGGTTTCTAAGTTCTTGTTCAACAATTATATTCTCTTTTGTTTAATTTAATTGAATTAATTAATTAATTGGTATTCATAAACATAGTCCTTGTGGATTCGATATTTTATTACTTGACGATTTAAACCGCATACACTTGCGGATTTCACCCCAATCAAGTTTTTGGCGTAGATTCTTGAGTGATTGTGTTCTTCTTGAATATCAGTTAAATTTTTAATTTAATTATTTTAAACCTTTTTACTACTTTCTTGTTTTCTCTTTGAGTGTCTACAGGTAATTCTCTTGTTTATGCGAAGAACTAGATGTTTTGGGACTCTTGAAGAAGCTGATCCTGAAATTGAAAGAACCCTTCGCAGAAGAAGAAGACAACAAAGCCAAAGAGCAAGAGATAGACTTGAGCCAACGCTTGTCATGGCTGCACCTGCTGATAATAGACCTCTTAAAGAGTATGCAGCCCCTAATGCTCGGGGTTTGCGTTCTGGAATTGCTCGGCCAGACATTGAAGCTAGACAGTTCACCATACCACCTGCTTTACTCACCATGATAAGGCAGAACCAGTTTGGAGGATTGCCATCAGAGGACCCAAACGATCATGTGGATATGTTCTTGGAATTCTGTGAGACCCTCAAGATTGAAGGTGCCTCTGTTGATGCTATTCGTCTTCGCCTATTTCCATTATCATTGAGAGATAGAGCTAGGGCTTGGTTGAGGTCAATTCCCGCTGAGACCATCACTTCTTGGGACCAATTGGAGCAAACTTTCTTGAACAAATTCTTTCCACCATCCAAGACTGCTCATCTGAGGACCCAAATCACAAGCTTTGTTCAGAAAGATGGTGAATCATTGTCGGAAGCTTGGGATAGATACAAGGCTTTGCTGGAAGCCTGCCCACACCATGGGTTAGAAAAATGGTTGATCGTCCACACCTTCTATAATGGGCTGGAATATTCTTCGAAGGTGTCTCTAGACTCCGCAGGTGGTGGAGCTTTGATGAATAGAAGACTGACAGAAGCCTATGAGATCATTGAGAGTGTTGCCACAAATCATCACCAATGGGCAAATGAAAGAGGTAATAACCCGAGAAAACTCTCGGGAGGTAAGTTTGAGGTAGACGGAGTTGATTTAATTATGTCAAAATTTGATTCTTTGAATAAACGTTTTGACATGCTTGAAAAGGCTCATGTAAATGCCATAGGTGCCTCTAACAATTTTTGTGAGATTTGTGGAGCACAGGGACACATAGGTGTTGAATGCCAAGTTGGAATTGGCTCCTCACAAGGTGCACCAGTGGAGCAAGTGGAATTATGCCACAATTTCCATGACTTCAACCAAAAGGGGAGGAATGATCCATATTCTCAAACTTACAACCCCGGTTGGAAGTCACATCCCAACTTCTCCTACCGGAATAGTCAACACCAAGCAGGGCAAGGTAGTGGTAAACCCTCTTCTGGACTCCAACAGGTACAAAACTCTAAACTTGAGTCTCTTCTTGAGAATTTTGTTGAGAGTCAAGCTAAGCAAAATGAGGAGTTTAGGCAACATGGGCAAGTTGTGACTGAGGCCATTAGAGAGTTGTCATCTAAAGTTGAAAATTTGGCCATTCATAATAAATTGTTAGAAACTCAGATTGCCCAACTTGCAGGCACTTCACATAGGCAACAAGGTAAATTTCCTGGTCAGCCTGAAATGAATCCTGGTAATGAACACTGCTTGGCTGTTAGTTTGAGAAGTGGTAAGAACCTAGAGGATCCCAAGGGTAAGGAGGTGATTGATAAAGATGAGGGGGATGAGGAAATAGATACTAAGACACAACCCTTAGAGGAAGAGGAAATTAATGAAAAGGTGTCTAAGTATGTACCCCCTAAACCATACCAACCCCCAGTGCCATTCCCTCAAAGATTGGCTAAGGCCAAGCTAGATGTGCAATTTAGGAAGTTCCTAGAGGTCCTTAAGAAATTGTACATTAATGTACCCTTCACTGAGGCGTTGAAACAAATGCCTACCTATGCTAAGTTTCTTAAGGACATTTTGTCTAATAAGAGAAAACTTGATGAATATGAGACCGTAGCTTTAACTGAGGAGTGTAATGCTTTAATTCAAAATAAATTGCCTCCTAAGCTAAAAGATCCAGGTAGCTTCTCTATTCCTTGCTTGATTGGTAACACAAATTTTGATAAAGCTCTGTGTGACTTAGGGGCTAGTGTCAGTCTTATGCCCCTTTCTGTGTGCAAGAAGTTGGAGGTGGGTGAGCTGAAACCCACAACTATTTCACTTCAGTTGGTGGATCGGTCCGTCAAGTACCCCGTAGGCATCTTGGAGGATGTTCCTATCAGAGTGGGTAAGTTTTTTTTACCCGTTGATTTTGTTGTGCTTGACATGGAAGCGGATGCTAAAATGCCGCTCATACTTGGGCGACCATTCCTCGCCACTGGAAGGGCAATTATTGATGTCCACGAAGGGAAATTGACTTTGCGATTGAATAATGAGGAAGTAGTTTTTAATGTTTTCAATTCTGAAAAAAATCTTAATTCCTCTAATTCATGTAATTGCATAGATGCTACTGATGATGTGGACAAAGTTGTACTTTCAGGTATGCAGGAATCTGTGACTCATGCTGTATTAGAGGAGACCTTGCCCAAGGTTGCTTCCAAGTTCGAGAAGGTCAAGCCCTGCAAGAAAGGACCAAAGAAGCGGGATGACAAGTGTGTCAAGAAGCGTGAATTTAAACCAGGGGATAAAGTTCTTGTTGATAACTCGCTTCTACGTTTCTGTCCAGGTAAGTTGTGGTCGAAATGGTCTGGGCCATATGAGATTGTTCGAGTCTTATCCTATAGTGTGCTTGAGGTGAAGATAGAAGGCCAGAAGACATTTCTGATAAACGGCCAGAGAGTGCAACACTATGAAGATGGAGTGGGGACTGAGTACCACTCTATTGACATCACCTAAGCATAGAACAAACTCACAGTCAAGCTAATGACTATAACTTAGCGCTTCTTGGGAGGCAACCCAACATTCTATCTCTTTTCCTTTATTTTCTTATTTTTATTGATTAATATTTTTTTTATTTATTTTGTTTCTTAATTAGCTATTGTTGAGTCGGCTTTGGTGCCTCCCGAGTTCGGAGCCTTTGTAGGGGGATGTATATATTTTCGGCCACAAAAAAAAAAATGGAGTTTTAGACCAGGGTGTTCGAGTTCATGGCTACATGTCTCCTTTTTCCACCACCGCAGTGAGTTCTTTTCATTTATTCCTTCCATAGTTTTAGATTTTTACATTGGGGACAATGTAAGATCTAAGCTTGGGGGGTATTTATTTTTCATTTTTATTTTTATCTTCATTATCATGCATTCCCATATCTCATTTTGCATTGCATTTTCACACCATCTTATATTTACGCTTTTGGTTGAACCTTGTCCCCCTCTCTTTTGGGATTTTGAGATGATAATTGATTTGGAACCCAATTTATTGATTCTTGTGGTAGGCAATAGGCATTGTCTTTAATTGATAGTGGAGGTGATTTCTTGATAGTTGATAATTAGCATATGTTCTCGAATTTGTGCTTCTCATTGATTTTGAACCTCTAAAAGTGAGTTTTGAGCTCTGTATGGGATTTATTCACTATATGATTTTTCATCCCATTCTTTGTGTTGAGTGGTCATTCCTCATTGATTTTGTGTTCTAGAACTTGATTTGAAACCATTTTGAGGCGAAATCTTGGTTTGCATGCTTGAATGTGATTAAGGCATCTTAGGTATTTTTTTTGGCCTTCTGAATTTGTTACACTTTCATCCTCTAGTTGCCCATTTTGAGCCTATTGTATAATTGTTTTCTTGATGCCTATGATGATACATTGTCGGTGATCATTTAGAATATTGAATGGAGCAATCTGAGTTTGAATGTTGTATTGGGAATCATGTGTTTTGAAAATGAGGTCTCTCCCTCTTTAAAAAAAAAAAAAAAATGAGGAAAAAAAGGAAAACAAAATAAAAGAAAAGCTTGAGATGAAAGCTTGAAAAGAAAGGGAGAAAATGTGGAATTATGCCTTGATTGAAAATTGTCTTTGCTCGTGTATGTTCTATTGGGTTTCTTGTGCATGTTGAAAATGTTGTTAGCCCTTTGTGCATACCCTCCTTTCTTTATCCTTCCGACATCATTCCCATGGCCCCATTATATCCCTTGAAAGACCTTTTGATTCTTGCATTCATGCTGATTATTAGTGGAAATTTGGTTTCTTATCAAGCTTATGGAAGTGCATTTTCTTTGAGGAATATTGAGCGCATTGTCTTCATCCTTGAACACTTTGAGTGTGGTTAGTGGAGTGATCCTAATTTAGTGAGGAGCATGATTTCTGAGAACTTTAGCCTCTAATTGGACTTGATTTTGATTACCTCTCTATTTCTTAGTTTGTCTTTGCCTATTGCTTGGTTGGATGTTTTCTCGGGTTCCTCATTTATTATTGTCTTTTGATCCCACTCATTGGTTTGGTCTTAGTTATTGCTTGGGGACAAGCAAAATCTTAAGCTTGGGGGTATTTTGATGTGTGTGAAACAACATCATATTTTGTTCATGTGTTTGCATGCATTTTTATACATTCTAGGCATTTTAGTTTCCCTTTTTGTTTGTTTTTCCCTTTAGTTCGGATAACTGCGGTGTTTTTGGTGTTGTTGTGCAGGATTGATGCTTAATTGGCCTTGAAATGGATGGAAAGCTTGCACAATTGAAGTTGGAGCTTAAAGGGTAGCAATTTGGGACAAAAAGCTCATTCCAGAGAGTTCCATTTACCGCCCGTGGTCTGAACCACGGCCATGGATCGAGCATTGCGTGAAAAAGCAAAAAGGGAGTTTCCGAACCAACCACGGCCTGGCCGTGGTGGCCACCACGGCCGTGGTTGAGAGAGACATAAAAATCATGAACCCGAACCAACCACGGCCGGGCCGTGCAGGCCACCACGCCGTGGTTCGGTGCGTGTCGATGTTTAAGTCCGTTTTTCTCTTTTCTTATGGGCTTGAACCAGTTTTAACCCATGGGGTATATATAGATGTTCTGAAGACAACATTAGGGTTCGAATTGGGTTAGAAGGAGGCACATTGGAGGCTCTTGATCTTCATCTTCCTCTCTTCTCTCATGGATTACGGGTTTGGTTGTTCTTGGAACATGAATTCTAGTTTCTTCTTCTCCATGTCTGAGTAGTTCCCTTTTGTTTCTAGGATTGGGCAATGCCCTTTGATACATTGATAATGATTAATTGATATTGTTTACCCCTTTTATTAATCTTGAATGTTGTTGATTTAATCCTTATTGCGATTATTCATGTGAATTTCTTTGGCCACTTATTTGCATCTCATAGATATCTAGGGACGTCTTGAAAGGTGAACCCAGGTGTTGGAACTATAAGAATTGAACTTAAGGTTTAAATCACGAGAGTAGGTTTAGCCTTTCGAGGATTAATGAATTACCAAAAACGTAATGGGTTCAATTTAAATTCAATTACCACGAGAGTAGGAATTGGTTTAATTAAGCTGGTTCTTGTATCTTGAAAGGGAACATTAACTAATTTAGGGTAATTCACCTTCAATTGAATTTCAAGTGTTAATAAGAGGATTGTCAATTAGAGTCTTGTATCATTGGTGGTTAACCCCAATCCTGGAAGCTTTCTTAATTCTCAAATCTTTTCTCAACAATTTGCTATTTTTATTCTCAATTTTGCGTCTTAACTTTTATTTATTTAATTGTTTGGTTTCTACGTTCTTGTTCAACAATTATATTCTCTTTGTTTAATTTAATTGAATTAATTAATTAATTGGTATTCATAAACATAGTCCCTGTGGATTCGATATTTTATTACTTGACGACGAAACCGTACACTTGCGGATTTCACCCCAATCACCAGCCTTTATAAATAGGGGTTTAAATTTTCTTTGTTCATTTCACTGTTTTTCTCTCGAAACTGGTGGTTTGAGGTGATTTCTAACAATTTTCAACGCGGTGGAGGGCGGTTCCAGCACTTTTTTCAACACTTTGGAGTTCTGATGGCTTGATTTCTTTCATTTTCTTCCATTTTTCTTGAGGTACTCCATTCTATCTGACTTATTTGCACTTATTTCGCTTCATGAGTGGTTATGCACCCCTTTAATAGAGTGCACTTCCCTTTTCTCTCTGCGGACAAGGGTGGGAATATTATTTCCCTTTCTTTCAACGGTGTTGCCCTATAGAGCACTTCCTCCATAGCACTGCGTACGGCAGAGGTGTCCTTCTGAGGCTTTAGCCTTGGTGGGTGCGGAGGCCAGTGTGTGGGTGTGAGTAGTCTTCTTTGTTTGCCCACTTCCATGTCTTGAACTTAACTAGTTCTGACCACCGGCCTCTGTATGTCTTCCAGGAACTTAAATGACCAGAAGGAGAAAGGTAAGACTTGAAGCGCCTACACTGGTACTAAAAACTCTAGAACCTAAAAATCAGAAGGCCATCGAAAATGTGATCTGTATTCGTCAAGGTCCTAGGTTAGTCTATCCATGGGTCACAGATGACACCTTTGATCGAATATCTCGTTTCCAGCATGGAGAGTTTCTTGATGAACTTAAAGATTACTTGGAGCTGACCGAGAAGCATGAGAGAGAGCACAAATTCCAAATCTTGTCCCTGGAGAACGAAAGGGTGTGTTCTACTCGACAAGCAGGGGAGCACTTCATGTACATGTACCAGGACTGCTTCGTCAGGTTTAGCTTTCAGTTTCCATTCAACGACTTCCATATCGCTATCCTCCGAACTCTGAATGTCGCCCCATCTCAGATTCACCCCAATGGTTGGGCAAACATCTTGGCTTTTGAAAGAATTTGTCGGCTAGTTGAGTTGCGATGCTCAGACGGAGCATTTTTCTACTTCCATATTTGGTATTTTGTTCACGGTGCCGGTGCTCCTCAACAATCCTGGATTTCGGTTTGATCACGGCAAAGGAGGAAGGTATTTCTTCCATATCAAGAAAGTTACAGGGATTTCAAAGAGAAATTTTTCAAGTTGATGGCGGCTAGTGGTACTCGTTCTTTTTGGTTGAATAGCAACGGAGAGCTGATATTCAGTCTCTGCTAGAATTCAGCAGCATGGAGTATTCCCACTCAATTATTTGAGAGGGAAGTAGGTCAGCTGGACGATGACGAAGTTGAATGTGTTGATTTCTTCGAAATGTGGGTCGAAGAGGTCAGTTTAATCCGAACTAAGGATATACTGGACACCCCGGATGATGAGACTCTTTGGGCTGTGTTAGGTAGCACAGGTCATTATCTATGTTTATTTACATGTTTTTTTATGTTGCTTTATGATAGTATTTCTCATTGTTTTTGTTGATTTTGCAACAAGTTTGGCTGGGATGGTAAATGGAAACATTCTGGCAATCTTTGAAGCATTGAGGGCTAGGAATACACCTGAGCCATCAAATGTCCCCGCGGATGTAGCTTCGACTTCTCCACCCTTACTAGTTAAGGTCCCGATAATGGAGAGGAAACCTATCCAAGTGAAGGACTCTCCCTGGCCACTTGAAGGGATCAAGAGAAAGGCGGCATAAGAGGACCAATCGAATGATCGAGGCAAGAGAGCAACAGTTGAAGATGTTATCGACTCGATCAATTTGTATCACGAGGAGTTGGACCCTCGGGAGTTCATTGACTTCAACCTCCTGGATGGGAAAGTTGTAACCTATCTGGCCCAACGTAATAAGAAAGAGACCTTTTCGTGGTTTGAAACTTTTGGTCTCCGCCTTGCCTTCAAAACTCGGTATTAAGAGCAAATTTGCGAAGAGCATGAGATGGCAAAGAGGATCGCAGCTGCCAAGCAAGGCGAAAACCAAGCTCTTAGGGCCATGGAAGTGGCCATAAAGGCCAAAAACGATGTTGTGACTCAAACCCGAGAGTTGGAAAGTGAAGTGGCTACCCTGAAGGATGCTGGGAAGCAAAAAGAGTCCAGCTTGACATAAGTTAAGAGGTATGTAGCTATGCTTCAAGATGAGAAGGATGGTCTTCATGTCAAGAACCAACAGCTCGAAGGCAAGACTACTTCCTTGCAAGGTGATGTCAACCAGTTTCTCGTTGTTTGCAACAATATCAAAGATGAGCAATTCCAAAACGCCATTGACCAAGTTCAGCTCTTCAATCCCGGGATTGCTCTAGCCTTAGATACGTTGGATTCTGGGAGGGTGGTTCGGGATAGACACCTCGTGCTTTTCCTAGTGTTGCTCTAGAAAATTCAAGTGCTGAAGGTTCGTCTGCCGCAGTTCGTGGTCATGATTCCTCCGCGGAGTAGGTGAATACTTTGATTTTTGCTCTTGCCCCCTGGGCGGGGTTTTATGTTTGTATGAACAGTTATATTACCCCAAGTTTCAGGGTTTTAATTTTGTTGGTTCTACTTTGTTTACTTGTCTTTCATGGTCTATTTTAGGGTCCAACACCCATCATGTTGTTCAAAACAACTACTATAGACTTAGGAATTTAATTGAAAAAGAAAGTCGTGGTCCGAGTCCAACGCCCATTACCAATGAATGCTTAGGATTCCTTTTAGGACTCGGGCCGTGATTTAAAATTAGAACATTGGCTTAGGATCTGATGTCCAAAACATTTTTGGCATTTGAGAATCGTGCCTAAGGTAAAAAACCTTATCTAGGGTCCATTACTAATGTTTTAGTATTTAGGATCCTCTGACTTTAGTCTAATAAAACCTTATCTGGGGTCTACTGCCACTTGCTTTGGTATTTAACATCTACTCGTGATTTCGGTTTTATTTTTAGCTGTCCTTAGCCGAGGTCTTTTAATGCTTATGGTCTAGTGCCATAATTTTTCTAAGATAGGATTTTTCTATTGCACGACTTGTTTAACAAAAGACAACTCTCAGTGGATACCATAATAGCTTGTACATGCTGGCAACGACCATGCAATGAAGTAAAAAATTATTATTTTATTGATTCAATAGAGGACTAAGGTCCATATAAAGTACTCGTGTAGTAATTAGGGACAGATCAAACGTAAAGTAAACTAGAAGACTAGGCCTTAGAAGGTACTTCGCTATAATACTTTCTGAGTTTGTCCGCATTCTAGAAGTTCTTCACCGACTTACTTGTCAATGTCTCCAAGGTGTAAGCTCCTTTGTCGGTGCTGATCACGATACGGTAGGAGCATTCCCATTTAGGGGCTAACTTCCCTTGGGAGGCGTTCTTTCTGTCGATGTCAGCCCTGTGGAGGACTAGGTCGCCTGGTTGGAATTTCCTTGGGATGACTTTTACTTTGTACCGAGCTGCCATTCTCTACTTGATCGTAGCATCGCGTATGTGAGCAACGCGCCTTCTTTCTTCTAGAAGATCCAGGTCTTCCCTGATTAACCCGGGTTTATTGTTAGGTGAGAAGTTCTGAAGATACCAGCTATGTTCTCTTATCTCCACCGGGATCATAGCCTCGCAACCATAGGTGAGCTTGAATAGAGTTTCACCTATCGTGGAGTGGGGCGTAGTCCGGTAGACCCATAGGACATGGTCTAACTGCTCGGCCCAGTTTTTTTTGGCTTCATCCAGCCTTCTCTTTATCCTGCGGATGACAATACGGTTCGCGGCTTCAGCTTGTCCTTTTATCCGGGGATTTTCCACGGCACTGTAGTGATGTTTTATTTTCAATCTAGCAAGTAACTCTTCGAACCCCTTATCTTTGAACTGTGTCTCATTATCCATCATAATAGATTACGGGAATCCGAATCTAGTAATGATGTGGCATCAAGTGAATTTATGAATTCCTGCAGAGGTGATTGTGACTAAGGGCTCCGTCTCGATCCATTTAGTAAAGTAGTCCATGACCACTACTAAAAACTTTAGTTGTCCGGGCGATTGAGGGAACAAACCCAGGATATCCATACCTCATTGATAGAATGGCTAGGGTATGGATCTCATGGATAGTTCCTCTGGTGAAGCATGATAATGGTCGGAGTGTCGTTGACATTTATCGCATATTTGGACATGCACAAGTACCCCACCCTGAGTGCCTTTAAGGCTAAAGTTTTGCTTGCCAAATGGTGTCCATAACTCCTCTCATGGACTTCAGCCAACACATACTCAACTTCTTTTGGCGGAAGACATTTAAGGAGAGGTGAAGAAAACTCATGTCAGTATAACTACCCATCGTAGAATGTGTACTTGGAGGCTTTCTTTGGGTCTTCAGGGAGGTACCAGACTGTAAGTACTCCATTAATGGTGAGATCCAAGTTCGTTCTTGCCCTTCAACCTGGAAGATAAACATATCAGTGATGGAGGGTTGTGAGAGGGTCTCCTGGATCACTGAACGGTTATTACTCGGGCTCTTGGTGTTGACCAACTTGGACAAGAGATCAGCCCTCAAATTCTGTTCTCGGGGTATATGTTCCACTTTTACTATTTGGAAGCTCGTGATGAGTCTTTGTACCCTCGCCAGGTATTTCTGAAGGAGGGGTTCTTTGACCTGATAGTCACCTTGGATCTAGGAGGTCATGACCTGAGAATCACTACAAAGTCTGATCTTTGTGGCCCCTAAGTCCCTAGCCATTACTAGTCTGGCAATGCATGCTTCATACTCTGCCAGATTATTTGAAGTAGGGAATTCGAACCTCAGGGAGTTCTCAATAGTTACTCCTTTGGAATTCTCTAAGATTACTTCGGCATTACTCCGCTTTAGGTTTGAGGACCCATCTACAAATACGATCCATGATATTTCCTTGGGGTCAATGGACCAGGCAATCATGCTCGGAAAGCTCAATGGACCAGGCAATCATGCTCCCTGTTAAGTTCGACTAATGCAATATTTGTCAAATAGGCAGATTTGTCCTTACCACCATCAGATGGCACTGGAAGTATTGTCTAAGTCTTCTGGCTATGATGATGAGTGCACATGCAATCTTCTCAATTTTTTGATATCAGAGCTTGGGGCCTTGTAATGCCTTGCTCATGAAATAAACTGGCTTTTGTCATTCGACAGTTTTCCGGACAAGCACTGAAATCACAGCCTTCTTATGAATAAAGAGGTACACGTACAGTGTTTCACTTGGTTCTGGCCTTGTTCGAATGGGAGGGGATGACAGGATGTTCTTCAAAGATGTGAAGGCGCCCTCACATTCCTATGTCCACTCAAATCATGTCCACTTTTTTAACAACTTGAAGAGGGGGAAGGATTTATGAGTTGCTTTAGCGAGGAATCGTGTGGGAGTCACGATCCATCCAATTAGCTGTTGTACTTTTTTCACACTTTGGGGGCTACACATGTCGAGTACCGCTTTGCATTTATCTAGGTTTGCCTCGATTTTGCGGTGAGTCAGCATTAAGCCCAAGAACTTGCCAGCCTGGACCTTGAATGCACATTTTTCTGGATTAAGCCTAATATCGTGCTTCCTCAATTGCGCAAACACTTCCTCGTGGTATGAGGTATGTGATCCGGATAATGAGGTTTTGACTATCATATCATCAATATAGACTTCTAGCATTCTTCCCATCTATTTTTCAAAGACCATGTTCATCATTCTCTGATAAGTGGTTCATGCCTTCTTCAAGCCAAAGGGCATTATCCTGTAGCAATAGCTCGCCCTTTCAATGATGAAGACAATTTTATCCTCGTCTCCGAGATATGTTAGGATCTGATTGTACCTGGAATAAGCGTTCATAAAAGATAGCAGAAGGAAGCCTGATGAGCTGTCAACCAGTTTGTCAACATTAGGGAGAGGGTATGGATCTTTAAGACAAGCCTTGTTTAGGTCGGTGTAGTCCACACACACCTCTACTTTCTGTTTGACTTTTTTACCAGAACCACATTTAAGAGTCATGTGGTATATGAAATCTCCCTGATGAAGCTAACACTAAGCAATTCTTTGACTTGCTCCTTGATGATCTATTACCTCTCGGGGCTGACTTTTCTTTTCTTTTGAGAGACCAACTTTGCATCCTGTTTAATTGATAAACGATGACAGATGAAAGCGGGGTCAAGCCTAGGCATATCGGAGGACGTCCATATGAATATGTCCTTATTTTTCTGCATGAGTTCTATAAGTTGGATCTTTTCCTACTCTTCCAGATTTGTACCTATCTTGGTAACTTGGTCGGGCTGTCACCAAGCTGAAGTGAGACCAATTCTCCCTCCGACTGGGGTTTGGTACTTCGGATTTTCTCACGCACATCCAACTCAGTCATAAGGATGTTGACTTGATCACGAGCTGAGCTGGATGTGCGTGTTTTTGTTTTCTTGGAGGTCCTACTGATCTTTAAACTTTCATTATAATATTTGCGGGCTGCAATCTGGTCGCCCTTGACTGTGACCACCTCATTATACCTGTTGAGAAATTTTATGGCCTGGTGAGCGATAGACAATACAGCAGTAATGCCATTTAATATAGGATGACCCAAAATAATGTTGTAAGTTGAAGGACAATCCACGACCAGGAATCTCACTTTAATAATTTTGTAGATGTTGTCATCACTCAAGTTAAAAAGGTTTCAAAATAACCTATTGTGATAACCTTCTCCCCGGAGAAACCAGTGAGCTCGCCTTCATAATGTGTTAATGTGGCCAAAGGGAACTCTAGCCTTTCAAAGGCGTCCATGAACATAATATCTGTTAAGCTTTCTTGGTCTACAAAGATGTGTCAGACTTCGGCGTTAGATATTATTCTAGATATGATCAGTGGTTCGTCGTGATCTCGGATAATATCGCCGCAGTCTTTATCAAAGAAGAAAATGGGCAATGCATCCTTGTCTTCAACATGGGGTTTTCGGGAAGAACTGGAGATGCTCAAGACTGCTATTCGTAGTACTTTCTTCTGGGAATTATTAGACAATCCTTCGCCTACAAACCTTCCAGAGATTGTACTGATAAGTTTGTCCTTCCTGTTACCCCCACCTTGGATATCCTGGTTCTGATCTTTTCAGATTTTAGCATCACGACATGGCGGTGTCAGAGATCTTCTGGTGGGTATAATCTTGCAAGATCATGAGTGACAATTATGAGATACTGCGCAGATCTAGTGATCTTTATTATTATGGCTCAATGTCGTGTTCCGCAGTCTTATGACTTTGACCGGGGTATTGATGACCAAATCCGAGAGTACGCGTGCCAAGTTGATCTTACTGGATAGAATCTCGAATCAAGGTCTAGAACAAGTCTGTTTTGATAATGTTAAAGTTAAATAATAACAATAAAAAATAAAACAAACAATAATAGTATTTTGAATTTGGCAAAAATATACTCTTTGTCCCTTAATTTTGACTTACGTTTCAATTTCTTCCCATAATTATATTTTGTTTCATTTTTATCCCAATTCTTTTTAAAAACTCATCAAATTTGTCTCAAACGCTAACACGTTAAAAATACTAATGAATTTTGCTGACATGGTATCTTATATGGCCATAAGTGCACAATTGACATTATATTCTCTTAAACTAAGATTTTTTGGAAGTTAAAAATTAAGATAAATTTGGTAGTTTTAAAAAATATTTAGAGTGAAATATTTAAAAAATATTATGGATTTTATCTATTTAGTTGCCAATTGTACACTTGATAACCACGTAAATTGCTATCTCATCTTATTCCGTTAACAATGTTATTAGCAGTGTCAGTGTTCAAGAAAATTTTGATAAATTTTAAAAAGATTTAAGACTAAAATGAAACAAAATATAGTTATAAGACAAAAATGATTGAAACCTAAATGCAAGTTAAGAGACACTAGAAGTAAGTTATCTATGTTTTTGATTTTTTTTGTCTTTCGAATAGTGTATTATTTGTTACATTATGGAAAATGGAAAAGTGAAATGAGCGGAGTGAAAGTAAAGTGAAATACAATTTTTTTTTTACACATTGTTTTTTTTATGAAGGTTGAAAAATTATATTCAAGTGAGTTTTATATTATAGGGATGGCCACAATTTTGTGGAGTGTATTTATTGAAAATGAATTGTGCTTTACTTTTTGACTGTCCAACAATTTTATTGTACTATCGTTAATTATGAAGTAATTTTTAATTATTCTAAACTTCCTAATTTCTTAATTTTCACGGTACATGTTTTTTATATATAAATAGTGTCAAGTTTAATATATTTACGATAAACTTACTCGTACTTTAAGAGGTGAAATTTAAAAACAACCAGCTAAATCAATTATTCAGGTTGAAGGATCATATAATCACTGGTTATATTGACTGAATGGTTTTAGCATATTATAACTGATCAATTTGTCTTTATTCAATTGCACGGTAAGTTTACTAATTACTAGCTAGGTTATAATTCAATATAATTTTTCTCAATTTGAGTTGCAAATATACATATACATTAAAAAAGAAAAAAGAAAAAGAAATCCATATGTGGTGAACAGTCTCTTTACCTCCATCTATGAAGATGGAAAGAATTGCTTTGCCGAGACAAGTCACTATTCTCAAATTAAGACTTAGGTTGATAGTTAATATGAGAAATTCTTAAATAGGTATGATTTATATTTTATTATTTAAATATTTAAATTATTATTTGATACGTATAAAAATATTATTAATGATTAGTGTAATGTTATAATGATCTTTATTATTTTAAATATATGTTAAATAATAATTTGAATGTATATGATAGATCGTATTCACATAAGAATCATTTTAGTTAATATTGTTATGCTAATATAATTAATTTAAATTCCCAATAGCTTCACTTCATTAATTTACTTATAGTATTATTTACGTATAAAACTGCATGAATTTCGTTTAGTAAACATTACTTAGATAGAATCGGTTTGGCATAATGAGAATTAAAGTCTTAACATGCTTATAAACTTTTGAACGAATGAATAGTTTCTATTATTTTATTTTCCAACAACTATCCTTAAATCTAAGTAAATTTTGTCCTTTTTTTTAAACTATCTATCATTACTTATTTTATTTTGTTTTTCACTGCAGGAATCCCAACCACTAAAAAGACATTTCAGATATCACCAAGTATGCCTGTGATGGACACAGGAGCCCTTTTTTGGTCAAATATTGCTGACTCAATAAGTCAAAAGAAAATATTTAACTATGTGGTGCACTGCACACAAACATTAAATATGACAGAATGGTGGCTTTGCAACACCACATATGAACTTGAACCTGGAGCATTATCCTTCGTTCCAAAGCTCCTACCAATTGGCCCACTATTGTCAAGTTATGACAATACAAGTGCGACTGCAAGATCATTGGGACAGTTTTGGGAAGAAGATCTCTCTTGCATGAGTTGGCTCGATCAGCAACCCAATTGTTCTGTCTTGTATGTTGCCTTTGGCAGTTTCGCTCTTTTTGACCAAAACCAATTCACAGAATTAGCTCTTGGACTCGAGCTCACCAATAGACCATTTCTTTGGGTTGTACGTCAAGATTCCAATGGTAACAATAAAATGGCGTACCCCGGTGAATTCCAGGGGCATCAAGGTAAGATAGTAGGATGGGCTCCTCAACAGAAGGTGCTAAGCCACCCTGCCATGGCTTGCTTTGTTAGCCATTGTGGTTGGAATTCTACCATGGAAGGTTTGTCTAATGGGGTGCCCTTCTTGTGTTGGCCATATTTTGCTGACCAATTTTATAACAAAAAGTACATTTGTGATGAATTGAAGGTTGGGCTGGGATTTGACTCAGTTGAAAATGGATTACTGTCATGTGGGGAGATAAAAAAGAAAGTGGACCAACTGCTGAGTGATGAGAACATAAGATCAAGGTCTCTGGAGCTAAAGCAGAAGGTAATGAACAACATAGTAGAAGGAGGTCAGTCTCTAGAGAACTTCAGCAGGTTTGTCAAGTGGCTGAAAGAATGAGGTTTGGTCTTTTGCGCATAAGTTAGGTTGGATGAAAGAAATTGCACCAATTTCTTAGTGATAAACTGTTAGCAAGGTCTCTAAAACTGAAGGAGATGGACATGAACGACACTGTCGAAAATATTAGTAGGTTTCTCAAGTAGCTGAAATAGTGAAAGAATAAGGATTGTCTTTGTTTATAATTGTCAAGAGTATTGTCCAATCAACTTCTCAAACTCAAACTTCTCGAGATATTAGGCATTTGAGTAGTTGCCATCTGTTTATTCAAATCTAACATTATCTTTGTTTATTTTATCCTTATCTCAATTTATTCTTTCCTAGCTTGATTATACGTAGTGTATATAAAGGTTGTACCTTGCAACGTAATTGAATGAGAAATACAATTATCCTTTTACTCTCACTTGAGCTGTTTCTTTATTGTATCAGAACAGGTGATGTTGTGTGTGGACGTGTGGACGCTTGAAGAGAAAGATGATGTTGTTGTAGTTTGTGATTTAGTGGCAGATTGAATGATTTGATCAGAGAATTTTTAAAATAAAAAAAATTATCCCTTGAGAACATTATAAGCTGCGTAAAAATGTAGGTAATATTAAGTAAATATAAGAGTGTCATCTTATGAAAAGTGATAAGTTTTAATTAAAATCTAATAGTTATCTAAATTAATTATAAAGAAAACAAAAGAGATTTTGATTTTATTGAATTAATATAAGAATTTAAATTACATGTTAAACTAAAATTAAAATTAAATAATAAATATAAATAAAATGACTTAAATTAAAATATAATATCAATCAAAAAATCCCGAGATTTGATTTAGACTTGAATTTCAAATGTAACATTATCTAACTCATCTAAAATATTAAAATAATTATTTATATATAAATTGTACCTTGAATAAGAATTAATCTTGTTCCTTGAAGTGTTTACAACTATAAGTTTTGATCGATTTTTTTACCTCATATGTGTAGTTTGAAGTTAAATTTATCTAATAGGTGTAAGTCAAAAATTAATTCTCAAAATAATATAAAACAAACATTATTATATAGTAAGTCGTATTTCCCAACCATGACTTACATATAGATTTTTTATTATTATTATTTTAAATGAAGTCGTAGATGGGACTCAAAAACCGCGACTTTACGCTTCAGATTTTTAAAGACACGAAAGTGCAACAAGTCGTTCTTGTGAAGGGACCACTGATTGAGCTTTTTTTAGGTGAAGTGTCAGGACGCGTTGTATTCATGTAAAACGACTTCTTTGATTTTATTTTAATTTTTTGGCATTTTGTCATTAAGAATGCACTGTAGTATCTTTCATTTTTTTTAACGTGTTATCGTCTTAAGCCTACAAGTCTTTGATTATACATGGAGTTGACATGCTCAATCTCAGTCATGGTGTTACCAGCATGTATAACATAACA
This sequence comes from Ormosia emarginata, assembly GCA_029884605.1. NCBI lineage: Eukaryota > Viridiplantae > Streptophyta > Magnoliopsida > Fabales > Fabaceae > Ormosia > Ormosia emarginata. The sequence continues at coordinate 9,101,961 of JAQQTP010000048.1, forward strand.
TCATACTATTAATTTTAGACCGTTTACATATTGATTATGTTAAATATTTTTTTTATTTCTATTTTCTTTGAACAATAATATTAGCTGAAAGTTGAAAATTAACAACATATATTTATCAATTTATATGGACACCATATGTCACACTAGAAATCATGTGGTGTCCCATATAAATAAGTAAATATATGTAGTTGTTAATCTAATTTTAAATATTAATTAATATTATTGCTCAAAGAAGATAAAAATTGATAAGTAGATTGAATCTCATAATATGTAAATGGTTTAAAATAAAAGTATGATGCTAACAATATAGTTAAGTATAAAGGTTGTACTTCTAATATGGCAATACTTGAATTAAAAAAAAAAGACAAGAAATCGTGGTTCTTATGTCAAAATGCAAAATAAAATCTAGGTGTTAAGCACAAATATCTCTTATGTTTGCCACTATAATTAAAGAAGTCATGCATGTGAAGCTCAACTTCACTTCACTTTAAAAAAATCAAAGAAATAAGTACGACTTCACTACACTTAAAAAAAAATGTAAGTCGTAGTTGAGAGTCATGACTTCCTTTAAAATGATAAAAAAAATTCTATATGTAAGTCGTGATTGAGAAATACAACTTATTATATAATACTATTTATTTTATACTATTTTGATAATTAATTTTTTACTTATACATATTTGATAAATTCAACTTCAAACTACTCCTATGAAGTAAAAAAGTCAACTTTGATCACTACTGGAAATTATTACAACCTTCTTAATGACATAATTCATCTAAAATAACATGTCTTATTCAAATTATGACGTAAATTATTTAATATAGCATGAACTATTTAATTCTTATATCACAAATATATAATGATATATACAAAGTAAAACCATTTTCAAGAACCAACAAAAAAAAGGACAGGTGTTATTTCCTCATGCAAAGTTTGCTCGCTCAAAATTTCAAGGGCATTTTCGTCTAAACATTTTAATGTCTCAACCAATCATCTTTTAAGTCTTTCACTATCTCTTTTATACAAAATTACCATTTAACCATGTATTCATCTCTCATCACAAAACAAATATTAATGACAATAAAAATTACATCTACTATTAATGAAAACACCTTCAATTTCGAAACTCCCCCCAAATTTAATACCAATCAATGTTAATAAAATTTAAAGTTAATTTCACTCTTCCTTAAAGATGCTAACTATTACCAACAAACATAATTGATGACTTGAATTCAAATTCAAATTTCAAACTCCAACCTAATTAAATAACGTTTATATGCAAGTAATAAATTACCTCAACCAATTAATATTATAATCTTCCACTATCTCTTTTTAAAATGTAATTTTAATAATTTGAAAAAAAAAATTAATGCTTCTATGCTTCTTTTGTCTCGGCTGGGGACAAAAGACTCATAATTGTTAGGTCTTGGACCTCTCGATCTTGAAGGCGTAACGGTTAGGTCTTGGACCTCTCTGATCATGAAATTGTTGATGTTGCACAAGATTATATTACACACCTTGCATTGAGAATGCATCAGTAATATGTTTCTTGTTCTTCTCTAATCTTTCTTCTTGAGCCATTAGGTATGCTTCAAGCTCAAGAATTATAAAGGGTTCGTCAACGAGTCAGAGTAGAAGTAATGAAACCATCATATTCATCAAGCAATCCATCAAAAACAACATCAATATAATATGTTGTACCTATTGGAGAACCAACAACTGCAAGAATGTCTTCAATCTTCTTGATTGAAAGCAAATATTCACTAATTCTAGCTACTTTCTTGACACTTTTAAGTCTACAATATCATTTGCTTCACCTTTTCTCTCGTTTGTGAAGCAAAGAACACTTCAAGACTCTTCCACACTTGGAAAGAATAGTCACATCCAACCATTCGGGTAGTCAAGCTTTCTGACATAGATGAGAGTAGTCAAGACAATAATAGACGATCTTATTGTTCCCAATTTGTGAAGCCTCACTGATCACACCTTGAGTTTCATCTTCTAGATTCGCAAACTTGGGTGACATACCTCCAGATCCTTTGATATACTTTTGCAATTTGAAACCCTTAATGGTTGCAAGTGCTTACTGCTTCTAGATAAAAAATTATCCTCGTCTAGTTTGATAGACACTGGATTCAAGAAGGTGTGCATAGTGAAGCGTGAAAAGGAAGATGTAATCGAGCTTCCCTCCATTGTTGATCGTTGAAGCTCGATAGCATAAAGGTATTTGAGCTCAAGCAAGAAAGATATAGAAGAGAGAGAGATGAATATGTTGATAGAATGAAGTGAGTTACATTCATCACTGAGTGTTATGAATAAAAATAATATATATATATATATATATATATATATATATATATATATATATATATATATATATATATATATATATACATACACACATATGGTAGCTTAACTAACTATAATTGTTTGTAACAGAGTTAACAAACTGAAATTAACTCCACAACTGTTTACCTAACTAACTCATATGCACATTACTCCTTACACTAAGAAGATGCATTTGGAAGCACGTGGAACAAATTTGGAGTGATGAGCTTCAAGTGTGCTACTATAGCAAAGACAATCGAACACTCTTAAAACAAATAGATCAGGAGCTTGATTGTATAATTTTTGAAATGGAGACATATTATCAAGTAATGGAGTTGAAATTCAGTTTATTAAGTGGATGAATGAAGGATGGCATATGACCAAATTTTTTTGGGAAAGTTAGCTTGAAAAGAAGAGCACAGGCAACACTAAGAATATGTTAGTGTTTTTGTTCCACTGCACCTTTTGTTGTGGTGTTTCAATGCAAGAGGTTTGATGAGAGATACCTTTGGAATGGTAAAACACATGCATAAGAAATTTAGCCCTGTTATCATTATGAATTCTTTTTATTTTTGTATTGAATTGATTCTCAACTAGGATGATAAAAGAGATGGGATGGAGTCGTGTTTCTATCTTAGATTTCATGAGTAGCACCCAAGTGTGCCTTGTATGATCATCTATAGTAGTTAAGAAATAACGATGCCTATGAATAGATGTAATGGAGAAGGGACCCCATATATCAACATGAATGAGATGAAATGGATTGGAAGAAGTGAATGACTAATTGGAAAAGACAAGTTGTGTTTCTTTGCAAAGTGACATGTATCACAAATTTTATTCTTATCATAAGAAACATAGGGAAAATAATTTTGAATGACATTTAGTTGCTTATGAGATGGGTGACCAAGGCGAAAATGCCACAAGTCAAATTGGTCACTGCAATTAGAATTGACAAATGAATGTAAAGGATGGTTAGGATTTACACTAGAATGCATAAAAGATTGAGTAGGATTTAGAGCAGAATTCATAGAAGATTAAGTAGATATGGCCAGCAACCTGTAGAGTCCATTATGCACCTTAGCTATACTAATCTTCTTCAATTTTTTCACATCCTGGATGACACAATGAGAGAAAGAGAAAATTAATTAGCATTGCAAATAATTGGTCAATTTTGTAATGAAAATTAGATTAAAACTAATCTGAGGCAGAAAAAGGACATTTCCTAAGATAAAAAATCATTACACTTCACCAGAAAGGTAAGCTACAACCTGTTGCCCATTGGGCATGCTCAAGAGAGAAAATGTGACGAATGAGGACGCAGCAGCAGAGCTCTAGAGACTAGAGCTCTAATACCATATTACGATTGTGAGAAAAATGGTGAAGTCAATCTTATTCATGTAGATAATTTACTTGTATACATGCTACTGTATGAGTCAGCTTCTAATTAACTAGTATTTAGGAAGTTACTAGAATAAAAAATAGAAACTGCCTATCTACACAAATATGTAAGTACATTAATAAATAATATACAATAAATATCTATACGTATCAGCTCAAGTAGGTGTTGTTGTAAGTGTGGAATCTGTCATGTACGTGTATGGAATCTGATGGTGGTGTGTAGTCAGATGGTGGCAGCATGAAAATATCATGTGATATGGTGATTGTCCTTTATGCGGTCACAATATGGAAACTACTCTCCATATTTTACGTGACTGTTGTATGGCTAAGGAGGTTTGGAATATGTTGGTTCCTGAATCTTATAAACAATCTTTTTTAAGCTGGGATCTCCAGCAGTGGGTTCACTCCAACATCTCATCTGCTCAGAGTGTTGAAGTGGATGAGCATTGGGCCCTCACTTTTGCTACTTTTTGCTCCGCGTTGTGACAAAAACTGGAACAATTTATTTTTGAAAACATTTGTGAATCTCCAGCTAGTCTCAAGTCGAGGTCTGCAGCTAGCGTTAGCTTTGGATTATGGCCAATCACAGACTCATAAATTTTAGGTAGAAGGCAAAAACAACATATAATTATAAAAAAAATCTTCAAATGTAAAAAAAAAATATTAATGTATAATGATAAAAATATATTAATATAAAATAATAAAAGATCAATTTATAATTATTTATTTTATGTTAAATTATTTTTATATTATTACTATCAAAATATTTTTTTTATATATATGCATAAATAATCTTAATAATTATAATTAATTACGTTTGATGTAACTTAAGAAAAAAATATTAAATGAATTTTAACTTCTTTTATTATAAATTTATTCACTTAATTATCATATATATAAGAATAAAGTCAAAAATTAAAAAAAAATAAAAATAACAAATTATTATTATCATATACATAATAGAAAAATTTCAAACTTGAGTGACGGCATATGTCTCACTCCTCACCAAGTAGGTCAATCCCTGATTATGGCCGTGCTTTGGGTGTGCAATGAGATTCTGTGGCTGCTGTCCCCAAGGCCGATACATCCAAATATCTTGGACTCCACCTCAGGTTGGTTGAGTGAAGGTGAACGTTGACGGGTCCGTCTTCCTCAACCGGAACTCTGGTGCGTGTGGTGGCGTTCTTAGGAATGAAGTTAGTAGATTTATAACTGGTTTTATCGCAAACTTTGGAAGTATGTCTATTAACATGGCTGAGTTGTGGGGTGCCTACTATGGGCTCCAAATGGCTTAATACCATGGGATATAGAAAGGTTGTGTTGGAGATGGACTGCCAAGTGGTTCTCAAGAAGCTCATTGGAAATGTGGTGCCTTTAAGCCACCCTTGTGCAGCAACGCTGGCTTTGGTGAGGACATTGTTAGCTCAAGATTGGGAGGTTAGCTTGCAACACATATACATACAGGGGAGTAACGTTGCTGACCTGATCTCTAAGCATGCTCATGCCCTGCCTTTGGAGTACCACGCCATGCATCCATTACCTGCTTTCTTATAAGCTGTGTAGCTTTTGATCATTTTGATAGTTGCTAGTTTTTTGTTCTTTGGGCTTTGCCCTGCCAATTATTAAAATAATAATAATAATAATTGCTTTCATTGGAAATATGTTATCTCCTGAGGTTGTCAAGGGTACTCGAGAAAATTTTTTGGGGCAGTCAAAGTGTTGGGTTTGTCGGTTTGACCCAAATTCATAATTTCATGATTGTTATTGTAGTTTTCTATTTGATTGATAGAATTAATTTTAAATTGTAATTAATATTAAGATAATAGAAAGATACAAGTGCAAGAAATTTGTTTTTTAAATAAGAAGTTAGGAAAGCCTATATATTGTGAGAGTGATTTATTGTCATGTAAAATTATTATGGGTTATAAATATTTGTATTGAAAAATTGTTTGAAATATGAGAAACTGTATGAAATTGATAAGTTTAATAGAGATGTAGGAATAGTGATGAGCTAGTTCTGAGATAAATGATATTAATATATTTGACTTTTCTTATTCATGAATGTAAGTAAGTTAAGCCAAAATTTAAATTATTTGCATTATATTTTTTCTTGTTCCAAATATTTATTCATATTTGTAAAGAAATGTAGTATTTCACAAGAAGGCTGAAGGAAATGTAATATTTTCTAACAAAATTAAAAAAAGTGATATGATATTCTCCAACACAAAGTACATTTAAAAATAATAAAAAAAAAAGATGTCAAAGTACAATTGTTAAAAGGATTAAAATTAGAGTAATATTACTCATACATATTTTTACTCACATCACTTTATATTTTTATAATTTTTATTATTTGATTATAATAAAATTTATGGCATTTTTTATACATTTATACTTTAATTCTTTTATATAAACAAATGTGAAACCAATGTGCATAAAAGTATGCGTCAATAACATTTTTATTAAAATTAGGGGTGTCATGTGTGCTATGGAACGCACAAGCGCATAAGCGCTCAAGGTTCTGCACACAAATTTTTTTTGAACAAGAAGACACGCATTCCCTGGACTTTTTTCCCATCTAATGATGAAAATGTTGGAACGTAAAAACGCTTGAGCTTATGATATCAACTTCCTTAAAATTATATTTTATAAAACAAATATGAAAATTTCAAAGGTGTTACACAAATTTTTAAAAGGTTAGGGGTTCATGGTTCCCCTTGGCTTGTAAGTAGTCCCACCCTTCGAGCTTGTATTTCATCCATTAAAACCTTATCCTTTCCAGCACATTTCCACCACCCATATTTCCATTTGAGCCGCTCAGATGCGTGCAGTAACAAAAAATCATAGAGATATTTTTATTTGCATACAAGATGCACTACGTCATATTTATATACAGAAAAAAAAAATAAAAAAAATAATAAATGATTCTCACTAAATTTATGATGGAAACTCACATATTTAATTCTGAAAAATAGAAGCCTTGATATAGGTTGATACACAACAGAAATAACATTAAAATAGGACACATGATCTGCATAACTTAAACACCCACTAACTCCTAAAGACTAGGTCTGCATAACTTATACACCCACTAACTCCTAAAGACTAGGATAATTGAAAACTGAAATAAATAAACGTGCAGAGGAAATAAACACCACTACTCTTGTTTTTTATTTTTATTTTAACAATCCCTCCCTTAAACTGAAGGGTTTGAGCTTCAGTTTACTTGTGCAGGATCTCCTTCAATAATAAAATCTTCCAAAGAACAAACTCCTAGTAGCCTCCTTAAATTTTGAAAAGATGAAACCTTGAGGGGTTTAGTAAATAGGTCAGCCAATTGCTCATCACTTCTGCAAAACTTCAAGCTAATTACTCCATCATTGGTGAGATCTCTTAAAAAATAAAACTTGACATCAATGTGTTTACTTTTTCCATGTAGCACTGGGTTCTTGGAGAGCTTTATTGCTGAGTTGTTATCACAGAAAACTGTAGTCGCTCCTTGTTGCTTGAATTGCAGCTCCTCCAAAATTCTCCTCAGCCAAATAGCTTGACAAGCACAAGCTGTTGCAGCAACGAATTCAGCTTCTGTGCTTGACAGGGTGACTATTGGTTGCTTCTTTGATGACCACGAAATTGCACATGTGTCAAGCATAAAAACATACCCTGAAGTACTCATTCTATCATCTTGATCTCCTGCATAATCGCTGTCAGTAAAACCAGACAGAATTGATTTTCCACTCCTTCTGTAAAATAGTCCAAAATCTTTCGTTCCTTGCAAGTAACGAAGAATTCTCTTAGCTGCTAACAAATGCATTTCTGTAGGACTTTCCATATATCTACTGATCAAACTCACAGAATACATTATGTCCGGTCTTGTTGTAGTTAAATACATTAAATTGCCTATAATTTGTTTGTAAAGAGTGTTGTTCACCTTCTTTCCTCCAAGATCTCTGTTTAGCTTCAAGCCAAACTCAGCTGGTGTGCTTACTGGATTACAATCCTTCATCTGAAACCTGTCCAAAATTTCTCTAATGTATTTCTTTTGAGAAATAAAAAACCCATCACCTGCATTCATCATTTCTATGCCAAGGAAGTAATGCACCATACCAAGATCTGACATTTCAAACTCATCCATCATTGACTTCTTAAATTCTTGAAACATGGCATCACAATTGCCAGTAAATATGAGGTCATCAACATACAAACAGACAATAAGAATTTTCCCTCCATCTCCAATTTTAATAAACAGTGTATGCTCATAAGGGCATTTCAAAAAACCAGCTTTAAGAAAATAAGCCTCAATGCGACTATACCAAGCCCGTGGGGCTTGCTTTAGTCCATAGAGAGCTTTCTTCAATCTATACACTTTATGCTCATTTTCAATCTCAATATAACCAGGGGGTTGTTCTATAAATACTTGTTCCTCCAAGTATCCGTGCAAGAATGCCGATTTGACATCTAGCTGGAAGATAGGCCAAGAGTTTTGTGCTGCCAATGCAACAACCAATCTGATTGTGTCATGTCTTGCAACTGGAGAGAAAATTTCTGTATAGTCGATCCCATATTCCTGCTTATAACCCTTAGCCACCAAACGAGCCTTATACTTGTCGACGTCACCATTTTCCTTGAGCTTTGTTTTGAAGACCCACTTTACACCAATAGTCTTGTGCCCTTTAGGGAGATCAGTGAGCTCCCAAGTATCATTTCTCTTTATGGCGTCAATTTCATCATCCATCGCCTTTTGCCATTTTTCCTCTTTGACAGCACTCTCAAAAGTTGTAGGGTCACAATCTGAAAAATAATGCAAAGTGAATAACAGGATCTTCAATTTGGTTAATCCCAGTTGCCTCATAATCTGACATCCAGGCTGGCCTTCTTCGAACACGTGTAGATTCAGCTGCTGTATTGGGAATTTCAGCAGCTATTGGAGCTTCATGTGGTGGTGTTGAAGGTGCTGGAACAGTGTTTAAAGGCCGTTGCATTTCCTCTTTAGCTTCAGTATCAACAATTGTTGAAATAGATTGCTTCTCATTCCAATCCCACATGCTCTCCTCGTCAAAAATCACATCCCTGCTGAACACAATCTTCTTTGTCAGTGGATTGAATAATTTATATGCTTTTGATGTTTCACTTATACCAAGAAAGACACATTTTTCAGCCTTGTCATCAAGCTTCTTTCGTTTCACATCTGGGATATGGGCATATGCGATGCACCAAAAAATTCTAAAGTGATCTACAACCGGTTTTCTCCCACTCCAAGCCTCTTCGAGTGTCATGTTTTGAAAAACAGCAAAAGTAGGACTTCTGTTCAAGACATGAATACTCCAATGTACTGCTTCTGGCCAAAAACTCTTTGGAATTCTTCCTCTTGCTGGCAAACTTCTCACCATGTTGAGAATGGTTCTGTTTTTCCTCTCTGATACACCATTTTGTTGTGGTGTATAGGCAATTGTTAGTTCTTTCCGGATGCCATAAGAGGTACAGAAACCTTCAAATTCTTTTGAACAATATTCTCCACCTCGATCAATTCGTAGAGTTCTAATGGTTCTCCCTGTCTCATTTTCAACACGTGCTTTGAAGCTTTTAAATGTACTAAAAGCTTCTGATTTCTCTTGCAAAAGATAAACCCACGTTTTTCGAGTATAATCGTCAATGAAAGTAATAAAGTATCTTTTACCTCCATTAGAAGATGAATTTATCGGTCCACAGATGTCAGAATGGACTAGCTCAAGGACACTTTTTGCTCTCCATGACTTGTCTTGAGGGAATTGAGAACGATGTTGTTTGCCAACAATACATTCTTCACAAACTTGGGAAGGAACTGTTATTTGAGGAAGACCTGTCACCATATTTTTCTGTTGAAGGGTCTTTAACCCACCAAAGTTTAAGTGGCCATAGCGATAATGCCAAAGCTATGATGTGTCTTTCTCTTTGGCCATCAAGCAAGGTTGAACACTTTCAATCTTCAATGGAAACAACCTATTTGAACTCATTGGAACAACTACAATAGCTCCCCTAGAATGATCATATATTTCACAAGTACCCTTCTGTATAGTTATTATATAGCCCTTCTCTAGCAATTGACCAACACTTAACAAATTACTTTTCAAATCAGGAACATAAAAAACATTATTGGAGATTGTTTCTACAAAACCATTCTTGGTTTTTATAGTAATGTCACCCTTTCCCATTACATTTACAGTAGAACAATCACCAAAAAACATAGTAGAACGAAAGCCTTCATTTAAATATGAAAAAGAGGACTTACTGCCACTCATGTGGTTGCTGCAGCCTGTATCCACATACCAGACATTTGGTTCAATATTCTTTGTATCTTGAATAGCCATCAACAGAGTCTCCTCTTCCTTAATCTCAACAAGATTTGAACTCTCCCATTTTTCTTTGTCATGAGCCAACTTGGTATAACATTCAGAAGCATAATGACCAAATTTATGACATCTAAAACATTCTACCTTAGATTTATCATGCTCCCTTCCGCTGCCTTTGCCATGAAATTGATCAATATTGCCTCTGTAATTCCTGCTGGAATCTCTATTTCCTAGACCTCCTCGTCCTCTGCCCCTTCCTCTAAAGCTGCTGGAATGAGTATTGGTAGAAGCCTTCAATGCCTGCTCCTCTACTACAGAACTTGAACTTATGTTCATCATTTGCTCATGCACCAACAAAGAACTTTGTAGCTCATCAAGGGAGAGTGTATCTATATCTTTGGATTCTTCAATTGCGTAGACAACGTAATCGAACTTCAGTGTTAGAGAGCGTAGAATCTTTTCTACAATGGTGACATCTTCCATCTTCTCGCCTTGGAATCGCATCATGTTATTGATCTCCAGTGTTCTTGCAAAATAGCTAGTGACTGATTCTCCATCCTTCATTGACAATGTCTCAAAATCTCTTCTTAAGGCTTGAAGCTGTGCACGCTTCACTCTAGTAGAACCTTGATATTTTTTCTTCATAGAATCCCAAATATCCTTGGAAGTTTCTTTGCAAAGAATAGTTTCCATAATTGGACGATCAATAGCCTGAAAGAGATAATTTTTTGCCTTTAGGTCCTTCAGCTTTCTAGCTTCTAGATATGCTCTCTGAGCATTATTCAAAACTGTTCCTGCTACTGGCTCTTGAATTTCAGATTCGATAATTGGCCAATACTCCTTTGATCGTAGAAAATTCTCCATCAACATACTCCAATGGTCATAGTGACCATCAAATCGTGGGATTGCTGCTTGCACAAAATTGGAATCTGTAGCCATGGGTTAGAAGAGTTTTGCTGCTGCAATATGTGTGCTCTCAAACCTCACGTGTCACAAGATCAACCTGCTCTTATTACCACTGATGGAAACTCATATTTAATTCTGAAAAACAAAAGCCTTGATATAGGCTGATACACAACAGAAATAGCACTAAAATAGGACACATGATCTGCATAACTTAAACACCCACTAACTCCTAAAGACTAGGTCTGCATAACTTATACACCCACTAACTCCTAAAGACTAGGATAATTGAAAACTGAGATAAATAAACGTGCAGAGGAAATAAACACTACTACTCTTATTTTTTATTTTTATTTTAACAATTTATTCATCACAAAAAATTATTATTTCTTTTTTTTTTCTCTCTATGTATATATATATGACGTGGTGCATAACACAAGAATATTTCAAAGTCATATATGTTAAATGTAAACTACATGGACTAGCCCAACATAAAGAGAGAGCCTCTGAATCATTAGAAAGAACAAATACAACATGAGCATTCCAACTGTACTAATTTTACCATGTCCAGGTCAAGGACATGTCAATCTCTTGATGTACTTTTCACGAAAGTTGGTTGAGCATGGATGCAATATCATTTTTGTGAACACAGATTTCAACCATAAGCGAGTGGCGAGTTCCATGGTCGAGCAAGAAAGCCTTAATAGATCACCAATAAAGTTGGTCTCAATCCCAGATGGTTTAGGACCTGAGAATGACAGAACCGATTTGGGCGAGCTATGTGTTGCTATGTTAAACACGATGCCTGCTATGCTTGAGAAGCTCATAGAGGATATTCATTTGAATGGTGACCATAGAATCACCTGCATAGTTGCTGATGTGGCTATGGGATGGGCGATGCAAGTTGCATGTAAGCTGAGAATCAGAGGAGCTGTCTTCTGGACTGCATCAGCAGCTACGTTTGCCTTAGGATACAATATTCCTATACTGATTGATAAAGGGATCATTGATTCTGAAGGTAAGAAAACACTTTTCACTAACTAGATTTGTTTTGGTTTTGTATATTTTCTTTAAAACTCTCAGTTGATTGAGGAAGAATGCAAATTAAATTTAACTACGTCACTTAGTAACTTACCGGCTCAATAATAGCAATAGCTTTATTTTGTATGGCACTGCAGGTATGCCAGTCACAAAAAAGACATTTCAGTTGTCACCAAATATGCCTGCAATGGACACAAAAGCCATTTGGTGGGCAAATGTATATGACTCGATAACTGAGAAAAAAATATTTAATTATTTTGTACACTGTTATCGAGATTTAAATCTGACTGAATGGTGGCTTTGCAACACCACATATGAACTTGAACCTGGAGCATTATCCTCTGTTCCAAAGCTCTTGCCAATTGGCCCACTATTGTCAAGTTATGACAATACAAGTGCGACTGCAAGATCATTGGGACAGTTCTGGGAAGAAGATCTCTCTTGCATTAGTTAGCTTGATCAGCAACCTTATCGTTCGGTCTTGTATGTTGCCTTTGGTAGTTTCACTCTTTTGGATCAAAACCAGTTCAAAGAACTAGCTCTTGGACTCAAGCTCACCGATAGACCCTTTCTTTGGGTTGTGCGTCAAGAATCCAATTGCAGCAATAAGATGGCATACCCCAGTGAATTCCAGGAGCACCAGGGTAAGATAGTAGGATAGGCTCCTCAACAGAAGGTGCTAAGCCACCCTGCCATGGCTTGCTTTGTTAGCCATTGTGGTTGGAATTCTACCATGGAAGGTTTGTGTAATGGGGTGCCCTTCTTGTGTTGGCCATATTTTGCTGACCAATTTTATCACAAAAAATACATTTGTGATGAGTTGAAGGTTGGGCTGGGATTTGACCCAGTTGAAAATGGATTGGTGTCACGTGGGGAGATAAAAAAGAAAGTGGACCAACTGCTCAGTGATGAGAACATAAGATCAAGGTCTCTGGAGCTAAAGCAGAAGCTAATGAACAACAAGGTAGAAGGAGGTCAGTCTCTAGAGAACTTCAGCAGGTTTGTCAAGTGGCTGAAAGAATGAGGTTTGGTCTTTTGCGCATAAGTTAGGTTGGATGAAAGAAATTGCACCAATTTCTTAGTGATAAACTGTTAGCAAGGTCTCTAAAACTGAAGGAGATGGACATGAACGACACTATAGAAAATATTAATAGGTTTCTCAAAGTAGCTGAAATAGTGAAAGAATAAGGATTGTCTTTGTTTATAATTGTCAAGAGTTTTGTCCAATCAACTTCTCAAACTCAAACTTCTCGAGATATTAGGCATTTGAGTAGTTGCCAGCTGTTTATTCAAATGTAACATTATCTTTGTTTATTTTATCCTTATCTCAATTTATTCTTTCCTAGCTTGATTATACGTAGTGTATATGAAGGTTGTACCTTGCGACGTAATTGAATGAGAAATACAATTATCCTTTTACTCTCACTTGAGCTGTTTCTTTATGGTATCAGAACAGGTGATGTTGTGTGTGGACGTGTGGACGCTTGAAGAGAAAGATGATGTTGTTGTTGTTTGTGATTTAGTGGCAGATTGAATGAGTGATAGAGAATTTTTAAGTAAAAAATTATCCCTTACTTATAAGCGCGTAAAATGTATATAATATTAAGTAAATATAAGAGTGTCATACTTATGAAAAGTGATAAGATTAATTAAAATCTAATAGTTATCTAAATTAATTTTAAAGAAAACAAAAGAGATTTTGATTTTATTGAATTAATCTTAAAATTTAAATTATGTGTTAAATTAAAATTAAATAATAAATTTAAATAAAATGACTCAAATTAAAATATAATATCAATCAGAAAATGATTTCAGGATCTCAAATCTACTACTAATCATACAAAAATGAATTTAATTTGAATGAGAATTAATCTTATTCTCTGAAGTGTTTACAACTATAAGTTTTGATCGATTTTAATTTTTTACCTCATATGTGTAGTTTGAAGTTAAATTTACCTAATAGGTGTAAGTCAAAAATTAATTCTCAAAATAATATAAAACAAACATTATTATATATTAAGTTGTATCTTCCAACCACGACTTACATATTTTTTTTTTATTATTTTAAAAGAAGTCGTGACTCTCAATCATGACTTACGCTCTCTCTTTTTTTTTAAATGCAACAAAGTCGTTCTTGTGAAGGACTACTTCTTTTATTTTTTTAGGTCAAGTGAAGTCGTGTTTTACATGTACGACTTCTTTGATTTTATTTTTATTTTTTTGGCATTTTGTCATAAGAATCACGACTTTTTATCTTTTTTTTTAAACATGTGTTATCGTCTCAAGAGTATAACTTTTATACATGATCATGCTGCTAACATCATATTATTAATTTTAGACCATTTACATATTGGTTATGTTAAATATTTTTTTATTTCTATCTTCTTTGAACAATAATATTAGCTTAAAGTTGAAAATTAACAACTACATATATTTATCAATTGAGGGAGAATCAACTTAGATCAATTTAAGTTTTTTTCTCTTACACCTATTTTCAGTTGTTAGATCCACTTTCATCTTATGGTTATTTTTAATGAAATGATCTTAACCATTAGATGAAAGTAGAACTAACGGTTAAAAATGATTGTAAGAAAAAAAATTTACACTGGTGTAAGCTGATCTCCCCTCTTATCAATTTATATGGACACCATATGTCACACCAGAAATCATGTGGTGTCCCATATAAATAGGTAAATATATGTAGTTGTTAATTTTTAAATATTAATTAATATTATTGCTCAAAGAAGATAAAAATAGATAAGTAGATTTAATCTCATTAATATGTAAACGGTTTAAAATAACCGTATGATGCTAACAACATAGCTAGGTATTAAGGTTGTACTTCTAAGATGACAATACTTGTATAAAAAAAAAGACAAGAAGTTGTGGTTCTTATGTCAAAAAGTAAAATAAAATAAAATCAAATCAAAGAAGTCGTGCATGTGAAGCACGACTTCACTTCACTTTAAAAAAAAAACCAAAGAAATAAGCACGACTTCACTACACTTAAAAAAAATGTAAGTCATAGTTGAAAGTCACGACTTCTTTTAAAATGATAAAAAAAATTATATATGTAAGTCGTGGTTGATAAATACAACTTATTATATAATACTATTTATTTTATACTATTCTGATAATTAATTTTTCACCTATACATATTTGATAAATTCAACTTCAAACTACTCCTATGAAGTAAAAAAGTCAACTTTGATCACTACTGGAAATTATTGCAACCTGCTTAATGACATAATTCATCTAAAATAACATGTCTTATTCAAATTATGGCATAAATCATTTAATATAGCATGAACTATTTAATTCTTATATCACAAATCTATAATAATATATACAAAGCAAAACCATCTTCAAGAACAAAACCAAAAAAAAAGACAAGTGTCATTTTCTCATGCAAAGTTTTCTCGCTCAAATTTTTAAGGGCATTTTCATCTAAACATTTTAATGTCTCAACCAATCATCTTTTAAGTCTTTCACTATCTCTTTTATACAAAATTACCATGTATTCATCTCTCATCAGAAAACAAATATTAATGACAATAAAAATTACCTCTACTATTAATGAAAATACCTTCAATTTCGAAAGTCCCCCCAAATTTAATACCAATCAATGTTAATAAAATTTAAAGTTAATCTCACTATTCCTTAAAGATGCTAACTATTACCAACAAACATAACTAATGACTTGAATTCAAATTCAAATTTCAAACGCCAACCTAATTAAATAACATTTATATACAAGTAATAAATTACCTCAACCAATTAATATTATAATCTTCCACTATCTCTTTTTAAAATTTAATTTTAATAATTCAAAAAAAAAATTAATGCTTCTATGTTGCACTAGCTGCTATCACTATTAGAAATTTAGGCTTTAGAGACTGAAAAATCGGTTTCTAAATCATAAAAATCGGTCTCTAAAACCCTCATCGCTAAATATTAGCCATTAATATTGGTCAGTCGCTAAATTTAGAGATCGATTTAGAGACTTATTAGGGATAAAGGTTAAATGGAGTTAGTTAGTTTCTGTTATAATTAGTTAATATAATTTGTTATTATGTTAACAGAAACAGCTATATATATAGCTGATTGTACTCATTCTCTGATGATTGATTTAATTCTTCAATATCATAGTATTATTCAGTTTCACATCTCTCTCTCTCTTCCGTTCATCATTTTTCGTTTTCTTCATTGATCTCTGATACCTTTATGGTATCAGAGCTTCAAGGTTCGATCATGGAGGAACTTAGTTCAGGTTCCTCATCTTCCACCACATTCACGCTTCAAACATTCTCTAAACCAGTTTCATTCAAGCTGGATGAATCAAATTTCTTGCCATGGAAACAACAAGCTTTAGCTACGATCAGAGGCTTCAAATTACACAAATTTATCACTAGATCTGGAGGTATGCCTAAAAAATTTGCAACTCCAAAAGATGAAAATCAGTTGAAGATCAGTGAAGATTTTCTTAATTGGGAAGCTCAAGATCAGTTATTGTTGTCTTGGTTACTTTCTTCCATGTAAGAGGGATTAACAACAAGAATGGTTGGCTGTAATCATTCTTATGAAGTCTGGCAAAAGCTTGAAGTGTTCTTTATATCGTAGACCAGAGCTAAAATGAAACAACTTAAGCTTCAACTCAAGAATGTCAAGAAAACTACTGGAATCAATGATTATCTCTTGAGCATCAAGAAAATTACTGATACATTAGCAGCTGTTGGTGCGCCTGTTGAAACAGCAGATTACATTGAAATCATATTTGATGGTTTACCAGAAGAATATGATGGTTTCATCACTTCTGTCATGTCCAGATCTGAGCAATACTCCATTTCTGAAATTGAATCGTTACTGATGGCTCAAGAGGAAAGAATTGAAAAACACAGAAAGAATTCAGAAGCTTTCAGTCCACAAGTCAATCTTGTACAAAAACAGAATTTCAAAGACAAGAGGAACTTTGGTAATGGTAATAATCATTTTTATTAGAATAGTCATTTTCAAAACAATGGTCATTATCAGCATGGTGGACAATATCATAATGGAGGTAATGGTGCAATTTAGAATTCTGGTCAGTTTCAGGATCAATTTAGAGGTGGTTTTGGAAGATTTTGAAGCAGAGGAAGATTTTATCGAGGAGGTGGTAGATGATCAATCAAATGTCAAGTTTGTGAAAAATATGGTCACACGGGTTGGAATTGTCATCATAGGTTTGATCAACAGTACCCAGCACCTCAGATATACATGACTCAAGCTTCATCTAGCTCTATTCCTAATTCTGCTAATTCTCAGATGTCAGCAATGCTAACCACCCCTGAGACACTTTATGATCCAGCTTGGTATCCAGATTCTATAGCCACAAATCACCTTACTCCAGAGTCTGAGAATCGTATGACCAAAGCAGTATACAGTGGTGATAATACCATAAAAATGGCAAATGGTGCTGGTATACAAATCCAGCATGTTGGTAATTCTCAGTTTTCATTACCTCATTGTTCTCGTTCCTTTTTCTTACAAAATTTGTTGCATGTGCCTCTTCTTTCCAAAAATTTGCTTAGGGTCTCTCAATTTGCCCGAGATAATAGAGTTTACTTTGAGTTTCATGCTGATTCATGTTGTGTCAAATGTCAGGATACTAATCAAACTCTGCTAGAAGGGAAGCTTAAAGATGGTCTTTATGCTTTTAACAACATTCAGCTTGTCACACATTCCACCTTCAAGTCTGTCAATTCAGTTTGTAACTCTCTTAATTGTAATTCTGCTTGTACTTCTCAATCTTGTAATCACGTTTCTGAGTCAGTAAGTCACATTTTCAATCTTTGGCACAATCGTTTGGGATATGCTTCTAATAGCACTGTCAATCTAGTATTAAAACAATGTAACATTTCCATTCCATCAAATAAAATTCCTACTGTGTGTGCATTATGTTGCATGGGAAAATCTCATAAATTGCCTTTCTTATCTTCAAATATTGTATATACTAAGCCTCTAGAACTTATATATTCAGATATTTGGGGACTTTCTCTTCTTCCCTCAACAAATGATAATAGATATTATATTCACTTTGTTGATGCATATTCTAAATTCACATGGGTGTATCTCTTACAAAATAAGTCTCAAGCATTACCTAGCTTTAGTCATTTTAAATCCATGATTGAGCTACAATTAGGAGCAAAAATAAAGACTTTTCAGTCTAATGGGGGGTAAGGAATACACTGTGTTTTCTAAATTTCTACAAGAACAAGGTATAATCCATAGGTTTAGTTGCCCTTATACACATGAGCAGAATGAAGTAGCTGAAAGGAAGCATAGGCATGTAACAGAAACAGGTTTGACCTTGTTAGCTAATGTCTCTATGCCACTAAAATATTGGGGGGAAGCTTTTCAAACTGCTACCTACCTAATAAATAGATTGCCTACTCCTAATCTCAAAAATCACTCACCCCTTGAAATTATATTTCAAAGATTACCAGATTATCAATTTTTAAAGACTTTTGGTTGTGCTTGTTACCCTTTCCTTAGACCATTTAATCAACACAAAACAGATTTTAGATCTGAAATGTGTGTTCTTAGGTTACAGTCCATGTCATAAAGGTTATAGGTGTCTCTCTTCTTCTGGAAAAGTCTATATTTCTAGACATGTCAAGTTTGATGAATTCTTATTTCCTTTTAAGTCCTATTCATCCAATTTTTCTCCTGATTTGTCTGCTCCTATTACACCTTCTGTTGCTGTGTCTTTTCCACCATTCATTCCTATACGTGTCAGATCTGCTGCTACTGCATCTTCTCATTCCAATATTAACATCAATACTTCATGTTCACTACCTGCTATACCAGCTCAGTTGCCACCTACTGCTCTACCAGCTGTCGATGAACCTAGCTCATCCTTTTCACAAAATTCTGATAATCTAGTTCCAATAGTTTTAGCACCTTCTCTCATACAGAATCTCCATCCAATGACAACCAGAGGCAAATCAGGCATTGTTAACCCTAAAGTATTATTGGCCACCTCAACCTCTGCTAACTCAGATTTTGAACCTACATCAGTTAAAGCTGCTTTAAACAGACCACAGTGGAAAAATGCTATGGAACAGGAATACAAAGCCTTACTAGCTAATGAAACCTGGTCTTTGATGGCTTTACCAGCTAATAGAACAACAATTGGTTGTAAATGGATCTTCAAACTGAAGAGAAATTCTAATGGCTCTATATAGAAACACAAGGCCAAATTAGTTGCCAAGGGTTTCCATCAACAAGAAGACTTTAATTTCTTTGAAACATTCAGCCCAGTTGTCAAGCCAACTACAGTCAAAGTTGTCTTAACTTTAGCTTTGTCCAGGGGCTGGCCAATCAGACAAATAGACATTAATAATTCCTTTCTCAATGGAGACTTACAAGAAGAAGTCTTCATGTCTCAACCTCCAAGTTTTGTTCAAAGTGGTGCCCATCTAGTGTGTAAATTACACAAAGCCCTTTATGGACTCAAGCAAGCACCAAGGGCTTGGTTTGACAAGTTAGCTTCAACTCTTCACACCCTTGGTTTTCATTCAGCAAAGTGTGACACTTCTCTATTCCTCAGATTTACTGCTACCTTAACTATTCTTGTCCTAGTCTATGTGGATGACATTCTTATCACTAGTGATTCATCTCAATCTGTTACAAACCTCATTCAGCACCTCAACATGAAATTCCCACTTAAAGATCTAGGTTCTCTCAATTATTTCCTTGGGATAGAGGCTAAAGCTACTTCTAGTGGAGGTCTCCATTTATCTCAAACCAAGTACATCAAAGATCTTTTAACTAAAGCTAATATGCAGTCTGCTAAACCTATGCAGACTCCAATGGTCTCCGGTCTCAAACTTACAACAGTGGGAAGTGATCGAATAGAAGACCCCTCCTTATATAGATCTATTGTAGGTGCATTACAATATGTCACCATAACAAGACCTGAATTAGCTTACTCAGTCAATAAAGTTTGCCAGTACATGCATAATCCTATGATTTCATATTGGTTAGCAGTAAAATGAATTCTTAGATATTTGGTTGGTACAACTGATTACGGTTTGCTGCTAAACAAATCTGCCAACCTTAATATCACTTGCTTTTGTGATTCGGACTAGGGTTCTGATGTGGATGATAGAAAGTCTACCTCAGGGACATATGTGTATCTTGGCACTAATCTGGTTTCATGGTCCTCAAAGTTACCACTCCAAAAGAGGTTTTTCCCCAACTCTTTACAACAAATGCCTCCTTTGTTTAATTTTTTTAAAACAAATCATTTTTATTTGATAATTTATCGCAACATTCAATCGATCGCCTTTGCATGATGATCTTTAATTTTTCCACGATTTTAATTAAACCAATGTTTCTAGATCCAAGTCTAAAATATCGATTGTTTCTAGATCGTTGTTGCTCATTTTTTATATGTTTTTTAAGTCGAGAGAGCAAGAATATAGGAGCCTTGTTCCACCAAACTTTGTTGTTGCCGAAATAGCTTGGCTGAAGTCTCTGTTGAGTGAACTTCATATACCAGTAATTCAAACTCCCACAATATACTGTGATAATCTGAGTGTTGTCCTACTTGCAGCTAATCCAATATTGCACTTCAGAACAAAGCATTTTGAACTTGATTTGTACTTTGTTAGAAAGAAAGTTCAACAGAAATTAGTTGATGTTCAGCACATTCCCTCACATGAACAAACGGCTGATGTATTAACCAAACCAGTGGCACCTTCTATTTTTAATATGTGTAGGTACAAACTCAGAGTTCAAGCCTCTCCTCCTCTGAGCTTGCAGGGGAATGTTAGAGATAAAGGTTAAAAGGAGTTAGTTAGTTTCTGTTATAGTTCTGTTATAGTTTCTGTTATAGTTAGTTAATATAATTTGTTATTATATTAACAGAAACAACTATATATATAGCTGAATGTACTCATTCTCTGATGATTGATTTCATTCTTCAATATCATAGTATTATTCAGTTTCACATCTCTCTCTCTCTTTCGTTCATCATTTTTCGTTTTCTTCATTGATCTCTGATACCTTTAAGACCGATTATTTTTTATAAAAAAAATCGGTCCTTAATTTCAGTCAAATATTAGTCAATTATTTTTTCAAAAAAGTGTATTAGAAACCGATTTAGTGACCGATTTGTTAAAGACTGATTTAATAGTCTCTAAATCAGACTCTAAAACTGAACATATTATATAATTAGAGACCAATTTAGAGACCATTTTATAAGTCTCTAAATCGGTCATAGCTCCTCGTCCTTCAAAAATCTGCACGCTTTGGAATTCACTACCTTCCAATGGTGTTGTGTTTTTTGGTAAGTTCTATAGCAGGGCTAGCCACATAAATCTCATCAACACTTGCTCTCAACTCCTTATAAACAAACAAAATTTCTGTTTAAAATTTAAAAACCGAAACCAATTAGTCAGGTTCGTTTTTTTTTCCTTTAATTTTGATGCATTTTTATTCTGAGAAACAAACAAAGTTTATTCATTTGTTTTGGGTTTTGTTTTTATAGTGATTTTTTATGCTTTCGTATATGAGGCACGCGGTTAAATAATGAACCTGATTTGTTGGTCAAATAGTGAGCCTTCGTTTGTGTGAAAAAAAATTGTACTTATGAATATTATGTTGTAAAGTAATTTTTGGATTTTGAATATGTTACCACTCCAAAAGAGGTTTTCTCCCAACTCTTTACAACAAATGCCTCCTTTGTTTAATTTTTTTAAAACAAATCATTTTTTATTTGATAATTTATATTTATATTGCTTCATTCATCTATTTTCGATCGCCATTACTCCTAGATTTTATGTTAGTAATGTTAATGTTGCATGTGATCTTCCCGATGTTAGTTCCAGCATTTCAAAGGTAATTAAACCATTAATATTGATTCCATATGCTGGTCATGTTAAACATGTTATTATGTATAATTTTCTATGTCGGCATGTTGTATTATAAGGCTGTAATATTAAGTTCTTATAGCCATTATTGCTAGCATTATGTCAACATGTTGTATTTTCCTTGCATTGTTTACATTATGATATCCTTTCACATTTCGTTGTTGCTCATTTTTTATATGTTTTTTAATTGTTTTAATTAAATTTTTTGTTGCAACTGGATCTGATGTATCAATTCTGTGACAATGAATGATATTTAGAGTCTCAAGTTAACATATCTCCAATTAGACTCTGATGAAGTAGTTAGTGTTTCAAGTGCTGATATATCTTCCACCAAACTCATGAAAGTGAAAATTGGAAAGCATTGACGTGTTGTCTTTTCATTCATTATGATGTTCAATTCTGAGTTTTAAGATATGTTTTTTGTTGTCCCATTTGGATTTGCGTTTTTGGAGAGCCTTTATTTTGAAGTTGATTTTTCAAGTGCTGATATGTTTTTTTTTTATTTGGGTTTCTCATTTGTTATCTATATTCATGTTTATGGTATTTTATATTGGGTGGTAGTTGTAATGTTGCGAAATTGGACACACATTATGCTATGAAATTGTTCTGGGTTGTGTTTTAAGTTTATTTAATTCTTTTTGGTTATGCTAATTATTTATTAGTATTTTGAATATTGAAAGATTGGTTTAGAATTGAAAGATTCTTTTTATTAACTATTGCTTTAATTGCCTACTCATTTCTAAATATTTCATCTCTTCATGTTTATTTTGAATTTTGAATTTAAGTTTTATTTTATTTATGAATTTTAATTACCTATACAAATTTCTACTTCTTTGTTTTTACTCTCTCTATTTCTATCACCCAAACCAGAAGTTCTTAATTTGTTAAATTCTCTCCTCCCCCGTTTTACTCTGCTGAAACTAAAACTCGATAGAGATGGTGATGGACATATTGAAACAGAAGAGATTTGATATACAAGTTAGGGTTGTTGTCTTGCAGCAGGTTAGGGTCAATCTTTCTGCCATTACGTATTTCTCTTCTCAGCACGCGATGCCATTTCGGTGAGTTCTTACTCTCTTTTGCTAATCTCTCTTCTTCTATCTCCTAATTTTGATTTACACCTCTTTGTCTTACATGCTTCTATGTTTTCTTTTTAAAAAAAATCTATAATGTTTTACAACAAATGCTCTAAGGTTTTGTGATTTGTTGCATCTTAGGTTGTGTTATTTCTGGGTTATTGTTGAATTTCACTCAGTTATCACTGCTGAACATTCTCCTAAAGGTGCTTCAGTGGATTTCTTTATCCTTGTAGCACCCTTTTTTGTTTTTTTTTCTTATTTTTACTTCAAGATCAGACTTCATTTACTATGTGAATCTTATTTAGGTGAATTTCATATTTGTTTTGTCATTGGTTTATGTGAATTTTTCTTATTTTTATGTATTGTTCATGTTCTAATCAAAGTGTCTAATGGACGAAGATGGATATAAAGTATTTCATATGTTCAGGTAACTTTAATTTTTTGCAACATTATGATTTATCATTTGATTGCCTTAAATTTTATTTATATTTCAATTATTTATTTATAATTTAATTATTTATTTATATTTCATTTAATAGATAAAGTAATGTATCTTCTTAATGGTTGCTGGTGCAAGTTGTTCGGGAACGAAGCAATAAAAAAGATTTATTTGTTGTTGGATTCTTCCTATGTATTAGTGTTATTCTATTCATTGTTTATTCCTATCATGCTTTATTTTTTTTGTTCATTGTCATTATTTGTAATGGATGTTTATATAGTATTTTTTTTATTGTTTCCCAGGAATTTGTTGAACTTCCACTATTGTTCTATAAGGACTTTAATAAAGATAAAGATCATTGGGTTCTTTTTAAAGATCCTTTAAGGCTTCAAATTCAATTGGTTTTGCATAAGTTTAGTAAATATGGATAAAGATCAATGTGCTTTATGAGGTTTGTTTTATTTCCTACTTCTACAATGTTGTCCTGTTTACTTCATATTATTATTATGGTAGTTGCATTCTTCAATCTAGCATAAATAATTGATTCTATAGGCAATTGTTTACATTGTAAAGAGTCTAAAGACCATTGAAATGCCTACCATTATATTCTACCTTTTTTTATATGTCTTTACACTTTATATTTCATTGTTATTTACTCTTAAATGATGGTGTTTATTGAGCCAATAGGAAGTGTTAAAATGTACATTTTTCCACAAGTTTGAAGGGTAAGTAAGTGTTAATGCTAAAAGCATCAAATATGCATCTGCCACTCTGTTTTCACTTTTATTCCTATATTATATATTTATATTAAATGACATAATTTTGGAATTTGACTGCAGTAGAATTTGTTGCATTGAAGCTGACACAAACCTTTCTACAAATGTGCTTTTCAACTTATCAAACCTTTGAAGTTATGGAGAGGAGAGTTATGCCCATTTGCTCATGTGATTCAAGTTTATCAGTTTTATATATGTTTTTTTTTAGTTCCTGGGTGTTTGTGGTAATGCCACATCAAAATTTTATGATTTGGAACACTTATTTTTAAATTCTTCATCTTAGTTATCTTATTTTACGTTATTTATCTGCCAATAATTTATGTGGTCACCTAATCAATTTATACCCAAAAAAAATGATAATTTGATGGATCACTAAGTAGGCTTATTTTTTTGTGAGTAATTTAACTTGATCAGTGTCTTTACGAACAAGTTTTACAATATTTCATCAAACATATGTAAGCTTTGGTATCTAAAGTCTAAACATGTGGATTCAAGTTAATTATCCAATTATCTAAAATATACTTCATTTTATTTGAAGTTTTCAATCATTTTATCTGCTCCATTGTCTCCATTGATTTTGGATGCTTCATACATGATTTGATGCATTTGAGGTTCAAGAATGTGAAGAGAAAGAGTGAGAGAGGTAGATTACTTGCAAGGAAACAGACTTCAAGGGTAGTAAAAGAGAATGCAAAATCAGTGAGGAACAAGATAGTTTTGCTCTATTACTAGCTTTAATATGTTGTTTGTTTCGTTTTTCTATGATAATTTGGATTATGACTAAGAATGTGAAGAGAATTTCATTGCAGCTTACTTTCTAAAGCTTTATGCGCGAAAAACTTTGTCCATGATCTATCTTCCTTTCGCAATGATGAAATATTCTTCAGGGGGATGTGAAAAGAGCTCACACTAGGTGAGGAAAGGTTGAATACTTAAAGAACAACTCTTAAGGTTATGCTTTTTATATGATTATTGGTATGAAAATCTATGATATCTACAACAAGACTATCAGTATTTTTTTTTGGTAGATTGCAAAGGATGTTTTTCTACTTAATTTGCATAATTGTTAACATTGGAACCATTTTCTTGAGGTACCACTTTGTTTTCTTTATTTTCAACCTACTTAATTACTTTTTTGTTCAAAAAGGTCTTTAGAATTGGTTTCTTATATATATTTATATCAAATGCATGCTTCTTTGCAATTACGTGTCATGTTCTCCGTTACACGTTGTGTTTATTGCATCTTTATCTCTTAACAATAATGGTGAAAATGTTAATTATATCTTATTATAATTTGTTGTGTTCTATTATAAACTAAAATGCTATTAATTTTATAGTTTCATTTTTTTTGTCTACTATGCCTTAATGACAAATATAACGCATATTTTACGAGAACATATTCAAAGGGCTAGGGAGCTC
Organism: Ormosia emarginata; assembly: GCA_029884605.1. NCBI lineage: Eukaryota > Viridiplantae > Streptophyta > Magnoliopsida > Fabales > Fabaceae > Ormosia > Ormosia emarginata. Next base: position 9,127,587 of record JAQQTP010000048.1, read on the forward strand.
AAACTTAATTTTGTTGAAATATTTTTTAACCTATTTTTGTTTTTGACTAAAAAAGAGCTTTAAACATGTTCATGATTATTTAACAGTTATTACTTCTTCCTTTTTATTTTTTTTAAATTTATTCTTTGTCTTATAAAAATGTCTTAACTTTAATGTATGCTGCCAGTAAGGATCTAAATTTTCATCATATAGTCTTTGATTCAAGTTTGGATTTCAATTGACATTTAGGAGTGAATTAGATTTTCTAAATAAATTTACTTAGAAGAGTTAAGAGTATTCTTATTTTAATGAAAGTTATCAGTGTCCTTTGTCGCTACTAAAGTTGTTAATGAGTTTTTCTGTCTGACTATGTTTCCCTTATTATCATTTTTAGACAACCTATTTGTTGTAAGGCCTTTTAACCAAAAAAGTTGGATTAAAGAGTTTAAATTGTTAGAATTATGGATTTTGTATCTTTTTCTTCTGAAATTGAAGTCATGTTTATATTATTAGTTTTCTCTTTTAGTTATTGCTACATATAGTTCTTTTGAACATTGCAAGGAATGTCATCAAATTGTTGCACTAGATGAGAACAAAGTTGATGATGCATGTATCTAATGGTATGGGAAAGCCTTCAGCTTTTTTGAAGTCTTGCAGGCTACAAACTTTTTAAGTATTTTTAACAATCTAAAAGTTTTGTAACTAGGATTGGTTTATATTTAAGCTATAATGAGGTTGTGTCAAGATATTTAAGAAGTTCTGCCAGCATAGTTTGTAAATTAGAAATTAATACTTCATAATATATCACAGACTATTCAGTAAGAAACGTTAAATCAATTAATCTTTCAGTTTTTTTATGATTATTTGATTTTTATTACCTTTTTGAATGACCATATGTCTAGAAGATCATAAAATTGTAGAAAGTCTCTGTGCTGGACTTAATGGGTAAGGATGTTTTTACTTTGATGAATGACATTACGTCAAAATAAAAACATTGTAAAACATTTTTTAAAGGGTATAAGTTAATTTCTTTCCATTAAAATTCAATAATCCAGGAATTTATAGTTCAGAGACTATATTTTTTCTTTAGTTATGTGGTTTAAGTGATCAAAGAATATTCAATATTTATTCACATTAGATTATTTGTGTAGTATAATTTTTGTTCATGAGTTAATTTGGTATATCCTTGAAAAAGGGAAAAAGAATTGAATTATCTCATGAATTTGTAATATAAATTTGCATATAAGTGTTTTTATGAATTAATTACTTTATCCTATATTTTATTTTTAATAAAATATATGATAAATTTTCAATACAAATTATATATATAGATGCCATCCATTAAAATTTTATAAACATGTATTTCAGTCTTTTAATATTATCATTTTTTTTGTTTTTTATATCTATTAAGTCACTTAACATTTTATTTTATATAAATCTTTAACATACATAATTTTTTCTTAATCACCCTATGCGTTGCACGGGACATGCACTAGTACTATTACATAACTCACCTAAGACTATAAGAATTATGCATATAATTAAAATATATCAATTTAAATTTACTAATTAATTATTAAAAATTTAACTACAAGACAATTAATAAAAATAAATTAAATAATAGTTAAAGATCAATAATCATCAAATTGTATAATTATAAAACTAAAAAAAAATATTTCAAATAAAATTAAATCATCGAAATCAAATGTTAAGGCTAAGATATAAAAAAACAAATTTAGCTACTCCTCATAACAAACACAAGATGAAAAGAAAAGAAAGCCATGGATAAATAGTATAGATCACGTCCTTTTCCTCTGCGTTTGCCACGCTTGTCCCTGACCTCTTCTCCGTGTTTGCGGCACTGTGTTGTCACTTGTGTGATTCCCCATGTGTTCTGCGTTAATGTTCCTTTTATAATGGTTACGGCATAGAGGTTCAATTTTATCAGGACTTTCTTTCTTTTATTTCAAGTCGTGGCCCCAGCTTTGGTTTAGACTCTAGAGATTTTTCAAATTTCAAGAGTGTGCCAACTTCTTCTTAGACAAGGCATCTAATATGCACCGTGGGCCTTAGCTCGGCATATTTCTTTTCTTCAATTCAAATTACATGGGTTCACGTATACATGCCTGCACAAAGCTAAGTAGTAAACTGTTCTGAACCGTGTATCGGGATTCCATCTGAAAGGATTGACTCGGCACACATATCATCGGATTCTGCCATAAATACTCCGACCAAAATCTTACGATCTCGGACTACGACATTGGATTATAACAATCACTGGATCTGCGCATATACCCATAACTTCCAATCATGATCTTACGAGATTATAGAATTCATAAATGTCTCTAACAGTGAATAATCACCATAGCTATATTCCTACGTTATAGGTAGGGCTGCACAACCCGACCCGTGGATCCGCGAACCCAAACGACCCGACCCGACCATATATATCCAGGTTGGTTCGGGTAGACGGGTCAGATCCGATAAACTCGTCTAGTTATTGGTTCGGATGACCGGTTCGGTGAACCAACCCGATGACCTAACCCGACCAACCAGATTACCCAAATACGACGTCGTTTTGAGTAATTTCTATTAAAAATAGTCATGGATCGGTCTAACCCGACTAACCCGATTACCCGACCCGAACCAACCCGATTGCCATCGGGTTGGTTCGAGTCGGGTTACACGAAAAAAATAACAAAACCCTACCCGAACCGACTTCAATTAATTGGTTTGGACATTTTTCTCCCCAAACCTGACTCAACCCGACCCGTGTGCACCCTTAGTTATAGGGATGTTCTCCATTGATAAATGGAAGACAATCCTTGACAGAATACTAATCCTATATACCTGCATTCAATACTAATCTTATTACGATCTTAGTCACGCTTTATATATACCAGACTAAGTTAACTTAATCAAGTATCTGTTATCTCATTACATAAACTCTACTTGTACATTGCTTAACTTGAGCGTTGAAGTCCCGTTGCAAGTACCCACCCCCTGGTTCAATACGCTTGGCAGCAGCTGCACTAAGAGAAAACCACCATATACGTGTCTTTCTCTAATACTATTTAAATCCACTGCAGAACATAAACAAATTTGAAACTTGAAGCCAAATGAGTAACGCACACGTCTGTAACTTATCATAAGAAAAAATATTTAGACATTTTAAATAAATCAACTTGCAAATCACAAAGTTATCAAATTACTTATATCAGGAGGTAATAAAGCTTAATTTTAATTATGAAAAATATACATTATTAAATTATTATCAATGAGTAAAGGAAATGGCGGAAGATAAGGATTAAAATCCATGTGGTGTGTTGTAAAGTGGGCGTTGGCATGAGATTAATTAAATATGCGGCAGTTTGGAAGGCAAAGCACCAATATTTTAAGGGATGGAAGCATGTGACATTAAAGGCTAAAGCTGATTCAACAATATGTCTATGTCGACGCTGGGCTAAGCGTATGTGCTCCGGTCTGTATATATGGAGGAGAAATAAAATGAGAGATGCCATTGGAAGCAAAGCATGGTTTGAGTTTGGAAAATTCCTCTAATAATCATGAAGTATTCTTGAAGAAGTATTTCTCTTACTTTTATTTATTGGTTAATCTTGGCTATAGATTTGTTCGATCTATTCTGATCATTTATATAAATGGGTGTTCTATAATGTACTTCATCTAGCTATGCTTAAAAAATAAAAAACTGATGCAGCCTTCTCAATTTTGCTAGGAAAATAATATTCTTACATTATTTTTTTTACATCACTTTTTATCATATTTTTTAATAATTGTGATTAAGTGAGAAAAAGTGATGGAAAAAAAAATATAATCAATTGTATGAAGAATAATGTAAAAAGTGATGTGAGAAAAAATTGATATAAGAAAATTATGGTTGATTATATTAACAGCGCCATTATATATCACGAAAACTTTTTTAAAAGCTTTCTAGGAATGATGTGGTAATGGATAGAGCTATTAAAATGGGTCGATTCTAATGGGCTAGTCGAAATAGTTCGATAAAAAATGTGGGTTGATCTAGAAAAACTTAAATCTGAACTTAATTTGACCCGACGTGGCTTAACCTGAACTAGCCCAGCCTGAAATTGGGCTGGCCCGCTTCGAGCCGAGTCGATCCATTGGTTTGAATTTTAATTATTTTTTTAATTTAATAATATATACCTAAAAGGAAACTACAATTTTTTTTACATGAAAAAATTAAAACTTAATTGACAATTGGACTAATTATCTAATTTATTTATCAATGACCAAAAACTAAGTAACTCGTATTTTTTATTTTTCACTAATTTAATTTTTTTAAAGTTGAAATTCATTATTTTTTTAAAAAATAAAAAAAATTCTCAAATTAGTGGACTGGACTGCCCAACCAGCAACCCACAACGACTTAAACTAAGCTAACAAAATTTTAACTCAAAATATACTTGGCCCAACTTAGTTCGGCCCAAAAATGATCCAGCTCAGCCCATTTTGTAAGCTATAGTAATGGATGATAGAGGAAAAAAAAATAGTGTAAGATATTTCGTAAAAAGCACACACATAGCATAGTTTTCATTTTATGCATCGTTCATGATTTTGTTTTTTTAGAAATAAACACTTATGCTATATAGATTGTTGCAAATTCGGTTTAATTTATTTACTATCCATTTCCTTATTTGAATTTTATATCAGTGTCTCATTATTTTTATTTTTTTTATATATCAATTTTTTTGCAAGTGAATAGAATACTTTGAAATTATTAACTATATGTGTTTTCTCACCAAACACTTTTAACGTTGATTTTAATGCTCTATAAATTGATCAAAAAAAGATTTCTAATTCAATTGATTTTTAAGTGATAGAAGAGTAAGAGATTTCTATTAATCATGGATCATAATAATTCTTTCAATACAAGATGTTCATACTACGAAAGAGAAGGATATAAAGGCAAAATTAATGGATCATACATTAGATCTTAAAATAACTAGTGTATTGACAAGATAAAAAATAATTAAATAATGATGAAAATCATTTGAATAATTTTTTTTATATTTATTTTTAAATATTTGAATGGATAATTAAATGTATTTATAATCTTATCTATTTTGTATTTGTAACGTCCTACTCTAAATATCAATTTAATGTTTAAATCTAATAGAGTAACACATTACTAATAATTTTTAACATTATCCTTAGCTTGTGTAAACTGTAAAATTACATAGTTTTGAGGATTGCATCATTAATTAAAACATACAAAACTTCTAACTTAGGCACTTATTCATCTAAAAACTGAGGCTAACAAAAGAAGCTTTCTTAAGGAGCCACTAATTACAAAACTAAATTAATCTCCAAGCTCCCAGTTTGTAAACTTGCTTTACATAAATACTATCAAACAATTTTTTCAGTCAGTCTTATTTGAAAAATATATACTACAAAAAGGGGTGAGATACAATCTCAATAGGAAAATAACAAAAACAACTATATATTTCACATTTTACAGTTTTCTATTTCTAAAATCATATCACAAACTCCACAAATAAAAAATAACAAGTAAAATATTATTTAAAAAATAATGCAAAATTTCAAAATAAAACATAAATAATAGTATAAGAGTAAGTAATTTCAAAATAATGAATGAGTAAGTAGCTCAAATAAAATAAAGGAGTGATAAATCTCAAAATTTCTTTTCTCATCATTAATCAACATTTTTCTTTTCATCATTTTTTATCATTATCAGCATCATCATCATCTTATTAACATCATTATATTTATTATCTTTTTAATGTCATCTCATTTCAATATTCTCAATCAAATGTGTATCTTTCTCTATGACAATGGGGCGTCCCTCAAAGTCCTCTGATTATGACCATACTAAACTCTAATTAGGGTGTCTCCTAATAATCTCTAATCATGGTCATAATATTCTCTGGTTGAGGAATTCCTCATCTCTCTATGATAATGAGGCGTCCCTCAAAATCTTCTGATAATGACTACAATAATCTCTAATCAGGGTGTCCCCTAATAATCTCTAATCATGGCCACGATATTTCTCATCTGAGAAATCCCCAATAATCTCTTGACAAAGAAGCGTCCCTTAATGTCCTCAGATCATGGCCACAATACTCTATAATTAGGGCGTCCCTCAATAATATATAATCATAGCCACGATATCTCTTTGCACATTGATTTATTTTTATCCATGGGATAACATTTCAAAAATACTTTCTCCATAGAGCAGCATTAAAAATAAACTTGTATTAAAACAAGTATCATTACAATATATAGTAAAAATAAGAACATTGATAAAGAATGTTAATAATAATTAATAATTAATGTATCCAATATAAAGAATAGCATAAAATAACTTATAATAAAATTAAATAAATTAAAGATTGATAAAAAAGAGTTAAAAGAATAACTAATAAGAAATTAATTATATTTAAATATCATTTCTAAAGTTTTTCCGTCAAAATCGTTATCAAAATAATATGATCATTATTAGAATAACAAAGTCGTTATCAGAATAACAAAGTCACTATCATAATAGAGGAAGGGTTAACATACACCAGTGTAAGTTTTTTTCCTCTTACACTCGTTTTTAGTTGTTAGATTCATTTTCATCTAATGGTTATTTTTAATGAAATAATCTCAACTATTAGATAAAAGTGAAACTAACAATTGAAAATGAGTGTAAGAGAAAAAAGATTTACACTGGTGTAAGCTGATCCTCTCTCATCATAATAATAATCTTACTTTTATTCGAATAAAAACTTATGTTATTCGAATAAAAGCTTCTAAAAAGTAGCTTTTTAAGTGTTTTAACATGTTTTACAAGTGTCATTCGAATAAACTGGTCAAAAATCACTTTTCAGAAGCGTTTTGCAGAAACTAGAATGTCACTATTACATTATGATAAAAACAGAGCAACGTGAATGGTTGAAAAGAATGGACTATAAGGTGTGAGTGATAGAAATAAAGAGTAAAGAATGATATTTTTGACATTTTCTACCTCTATTATGGGATTCAAATAAGAAAAGATGTAGTTGAGGCAGAGAGGAGTTGGTTGCTGAAAAATAGAGCTGCTGATTTTGTGAGTTGGGTGGCTATTTTTGGGACGTGAAAAAGAGGATGGTGAGGTATTTCTACAATTATAATTGAGCTACCTTACATAAGAGGATGACATGGGGCTGCTGTGTTGTCAAAACGGGAAAACATTCTCAAGAAAAATCTATTCCAGTAATCATGCCTTTATCATATTTTTATCTTGTTTTATCAGAGTTTTTATCAAGTTTTGGGCACGTTTCTGCTTGCTTTTCAAAGTCTCCAGAATTTTCCCTTCATTTACATGCCTTCATGTTCTTCTTATAGTAATTAATATTGGACACTTGGCCAAGCTTCTCCATTAAGCTGAATTTCTAGGATTCTTGCAATATACATCTATTGCCACTTGTCTCCTAGTAATTATTTCCTCCAAACCCAAACTCGACACATGTATATGCCAATCATTTTTTCTTTGATTAGAATGACACTTAGCTACTTCATCAATATCATCTAGTACCATTGGAACTAGTTTAGCTGAAAAATTAAGAAGGAAAGAAACTAGATGAAAACCAAGTTTCATTTCTGGTTTCTTGCAATGTATTCCTCTTCATTCCTGATATTCTACATCCATTTATTCGAATAACCATTTAGTTATTTGAATAATTCTTTTTGGCATAAGTTCTTTTGCAGGTAAATTATTCGAATAAGAACAAGTTTATTCGAATAGATTGTTACGTTTTCTTCTATACAGGAGTGAGTTTATTTGAATAACAAGTTAGTTATTCAAATAAAAGATCTTTTAAATAAATTTTATTATTTTACTAAGATATAAATATTTTTAAGTTTCAGTATTATTAGGGTTGTTACATTCTTTTCCTCTTATAAAATTTTATCCTCAAAATTTCTACTTAATATTTGCTAAAAATGTGTCTTCTTCCACTTCCCTTATAGCATCTTCCATTATCTTGTCCTTATCTCAAAACTTTTGATCATGAGAATACTTCTATTTCTTTGTTGTCTATAAGGATTCAAAGCCTATAGATAAACCTTGGGCTTTGAAAATGAACCAACTTATTTAATCTATCTACAATTACCCATGTGGTATCATATCCTAGATTGGTTTAACAAAATCCATAGAAATATTATCTCATTTTCATTTTGGGATTTTTTAGAGTTATAACAACCTGAGGGTCCTAGCTATTTCAGATCTTATCTTAAGTCACCAAAATTGACTTTTAAGGTCCTGATCATTTGTATATTCCTAATTTCTCTCTCCACAATCACTTCATTTTCCTTTCAAGTATCACCTCCTTAAGAGCTTGCAAAAACTAATCTTCTTTTTATGCCTCTATGATTTTTGCCTCCAAACCTCCAATAATTTGTCAATTCCTATTTGGCTTAAAGATCACTGAAAGATTTAAATTGTTAAATTTTCTATCAAATCCACTTTCTAAACCATCATATATAACAAGTCATATTATAATCCTTAAGAAATTCAATCTATTTCCACATTAAATTTCTTTTTCAAAAAAATATCAGCATATACCTCAATAATATTTTCAAATTTTCAGAGTAAAACTACTACTGCTAATTTCAAATAATAAGGCCTAAGTTATCTAATGGTCCTTCTCTTCTTGTATTAATTTCACAGCCTAATTTCCTTTTTGAAGTGTCACTATAAATTGCAAAATGTCTTAAAGATCTACCATCACAATCCTTTGTCCAAAAAAAAAAATCAATTTTCTGATCAATCCTAGTAAATCTTTCTATGAACCTATACCCAAGAAAAGATCTACCATAACTTCTAGAAATTTAATTTCTTTTATCCAAAATTTCACACTTTTGCATATAGCTATTTTTCTTTCAAGGTTTCTAACACTATCCTCAAGTGATTCAGAATATCATTACAAATTCATCCTACTATGGTCTAAACACTATTCATATAATCCATAGCATCACCAGCTAGCCTAATTCTAATGTGTTGTTTTAGGATTAAATCCTAATATGATAGTATCTATTCTAGTGGATATTTATTCTTAATGATTATCTTATCTATACACAACTTATGACCACTTTCCGTCTTTTACTAAGAGTACTAACCTGGAGATCATTCTACTTTATGAGATTTGTGGCTTTGTTTGGGAATTTTTCTTTTTGCCAACTCTGCAATTCCTTGCTATATGCCCAGGCTTTCCACAAAAGTAGCATACTCACTATCCAAATAGCCAAGGTTTGTCTCCATATGCCTTTCCACACTTTAGGCACTTTGCTTCAGGATGATCCTGTTTTCCATTATTTGTATTTGGCCTGAACTCATTATTTCTAGTTCTTTCTCCATTATCTTCCTGCTTACGCTTAAGTTGGAATTGTCTTTCTTTTTCAGCTTTGTACTCCAAAAGATCCCTTTCTATAATTCTACACTTATTCACCAGTGTAGAATACTATTTTATCTCCAGCTTACTTACCTCTTTCTTAATTTATGGCTTTAATCAAGACTCAAATTTTATAACTTTCCATTCTTCATTATTATTAAGCTGAAGATAAGAATAGAATTTTGCCAGTTCCTCAAATTTCGCTACATATTGTCCAATTATCATTTTCCCCTGTCGTAATTGTAGAAACTCCAATTCTTTCTCATTTCAAACACTAGTAAGAAAATACTTATCAAGAAAAGCATTTTGGAAAACCTCCCAGGTGATGGGTCTATCTGGGTTTTCTAAAATTTTTCTGGATCCACGCCACCAGTATTCCACTTTTCTTGACAGCATATACGTAGCAAAGTTGACTCGTTGCACATCAGTGTACCCTAGGACAGTGAAAATCTTCTCTAGCTCCATAAGCCAATTTTTTGGGGCAACTGGGTCATATTCTCCCTTAAAGATTGGTGGGTTAGCTTTCCGGAATTCAGACAATCCTTAAAAATTTGGATTTACTGCAAAAGCTCCTAGTTTTGAACCTCGATTCACTTACTGGAAAAATCGATTAGTTACAGTTATGTGCTCTCGCATTGCTATAGCGATTTCTGTGAGCATATCCATCATTATATCCACTATGTCCTCAGGATGAGGATTATTCTGCCTGCGAGACATCTTTTTCTGCAACAACTTTCTTCTTTGGTCAGAAAACAATAATGGTTCCCAAACTACTTTGCCTAGGATTCTGCTTTGATACCATAATGTAACGTTCTACTTTAAATATCAATTTAATGTTTAAATCTAATAGAGTAACAAGTTACTAATAATTTCTAATATTATCCTTAGCTTGTGTAAATTGCAAAATTACATAGTTTTGAGGATTACATCATTAATTAAAACATACAAAACTTCTAACTTAGGCACTTATTCTTCTAAAAATTGAGGCTGACAAAAGAAGTCTTCTTTAGGTGCCACTAATTGCAAAACTAAATTAATCTCCAAGCTCCTGATTTGTAAACTTGTTTTACATAAATACTATCAGACAATTCTTTCAGTCAATCTTATCTGAAAAATATACACCACAAAAAAAGGGTAAGATACAATCTCAGTAGGAAAATAGCAAAAACAACTTTATATTTCACCCTTTATAGTTTTCTATTTCTAAAATCATATCATAAAGTCCATAAATTAAAAAAAAAACAAGTAAAACATTATTTTAAAAAATAAATTGGATAAGTAGTGAATAATACAATATTTAAAATATAAAAGCATGTAAGTCTAATATAAGAGTAAGTAATTTCAAAATAATGAATCAATAATGAATGAGTAAGTAACTCAAATAAAATAAAAGAGTGATAAATCTCAAAATTCTTCTTCTCATCATTAATCAACAATTTTCTTTTCATCATCTCTTCATCATTTATCATTATCAATATCATCTCATTAACATCATTATCTTTATTATCTTTTCAATGTCATCTCATTTCAATACTCTTAATCAAATATGCATCTTTTTATATGACAATGAGGCGTCCCTCAAAGTACTCTGATTATGACCATAATAATCTCTAATCAAGGCGTCCCCCAATAATCTCTAAGCATAGCCATAATATTCTCTGATTAAGGAATTCCTCATCTCTCTATGACAATGAGACGTCCTTCAAAGTCTTCTGATCATGACCATAATAATCTCTAATCAAGGTGTTCTCCAATAATCTCTAATCATGGTCATGATATTTCACATCCGAGGAATCCCTAATAATCTATTAACAAAGAGGCATCCCTCAATGTTCTTTGATCATGGCCACAATAATCTATACTCAGGGCATCCCCCGTTAATCTCTAATCATGGCCACGATATCTCTTTGCACATTGATTCATTTTTTATCCATGGGATGGCATTTCAAAAATAATTTCTCCATAGAGCGGCATTAAAAATATTCTTGTATTAAAACAGGTATCATTATAGTATATAGTAAAAATTAGAACACTGATAAAGAACGTTAATAATAATTAACGTATCTATTATAAAAAATAGCATAAAACAACTCATAATAAAATTAAATAAATGAAATATTGATAAAAAAGAGTTAAAAGAATAGCTCATAAGAAATTAATTATATTTAAAATCTCATTTCTAAAGCTTTTTACGCCAAAATCGTTATCAAAATAATATAATCGTTATTAGAATAACAAAGTCGTTATTAGAATCACAAAAATGTTATTAGAATAATAATCTTACTTTTATTCTAATAACAAAAGTGTTATTCGAATAAAAGCTTCTAAAAATAGCTTTTTAAGTGTTTTCACAGGCTTTACACAAGTATTATTTGAATAAATTAGTCAAAAATCATTGTTTAGAAGTGTTTTAGCAAACTTGATTCAAATAACATCAATGTTATTCAAAAAAAAAGATCAAAAATCACATTCTAGACTTCTATAATGTCACTTTGTTCGAATAATAATAGTGTTATTCGAATAAAAGGGTTGAAAATCACATTTTGTATAAACCAGAATGTCACTGTTACATTATGATAAAAACAGAGCAACTTGAATGGTTGAAAAGAATGGAGTAAGAGGTATAGGTGATAAAAATAAATAGTAAAGAATGGTGTTTTTGACATTTCCTACCTCTATTACGGGATTCAAATATGAAAAGACATAGTTGAGGTAGGGAGGAGTTGGTTGCTGAACAACAGAGCTGCTGATTTTGTGAGTTGGCTGGCTGTTTTTGTGGCGTGAAAAAGAGGATGATGAAGTATTTATAGAATTATAATTGAGCTACCTTATGTAAGAGGATGACATGGGGTTGTTGTGTTGTCAAAACGAGAAAACATTCTCAAGAAAAATCTTTTCCCGTAATCATGCCTTTATCATATTTTTATCTTGTTTTATCAGAGTTTTTATCAAGTTTTGGGCACCTTTCTGCTTGCTTTTCAAAGTCTCCAGAATTTTCCCTTCATTTACATGCCTTTGTGTATAGTAATTAATATTGGACACTTGGCCAAGCTTCTCCATTAAGCTGAATTTCCAAGATTCGTGCAACATACATCTATTGCCACTTGTCTCCTGGTAATCATTTCCTCTAAACCCAAGCTCGACACATGTACATGCCAATCTTTTTTTTTTGTCAGAATGACACTTGGCTACTTCATCAATATCATCTAGTTCCATTGGATCTAGTTTAGCTGAAAAATCAAGAAGGAAAGAAACTAGACGAAAACCAAGATTCATTTCTGGTTTCTTGCAACGTATTCCTCTTCATTCCTAATATTCTGCATCCATTTATTCAAATAGCCATTTGGTTATTCGAATAATTTTTTCTATCATAAGTTCTTTTGCGGGTAATTTATTCAAATAAGAACAAGTTAATTTATTTGAATAGATTGTTACGTTTTCTTCTACACATGAGTGGATTTATTCGAATAACAAGTTAGTTATTTAAATAAAATAACTTTTAAATAAATCTTATTATTTTACTAAGATATAAATATTTTTTATGCTTCGGTATTATTAGGGATGTTACAAAGTATTTATCTTTAATTCTTAAAAAGGAAAATTACTTACTTCAAAAGCATCTAGGGTGTGTTTGTTTGTGTTTTTTTTTTAAAGAAAAGTACTTTTTAATAAAAAATATTTCTCAAATACTTTTAATTATTTGGATAAGATTCTTAAAATTAGTAGAATCTAATAATAATTAGTTTGTCTATTTTTTATGAGAATTTAGGATGAGTTGCTTCTAAAATAAATAAATAAAAGTGAAAGAGTGAAAAAAGTTTTTTTTTGCTATCTTAAAATTACATTTTTAAATCTTAAAAATGAGTTTAATTTTGATGCAATATTAGTGTAAAAAAATTTTATATTGTCGTATAATCATGCTTTACTACGTCATTAAAAATTTTGACTCTTACAATAACTAACCCAAAAATTACATACGTATGATTGGTTGATAATGTAAAAATATTTACATCGACAGTTTATTAAAATTAAACTCTTTAAAAATTTCTCCTTAAGGGTCCATTTGAATGACAAAAATGAAATTGCAGTTCAAGATTCTAATTTCAATTCTAATTTTGTCATAAATATAATTGGTTAAGAATCTTAATTTTTATATTTAGAGCAAATAACGAATTTAGTTATAGAAATGTGATTCTGAATTGAATTGGAGTACGCCATTGGCGACGGTGATCGGAGGGTGTTGCTACTGACGATAGTTGAATGGTGCCGTTGGCGATATGGTAGGAGGGCACCACCAGCAATAGTGGTTGAAGGATGCCACCGACGACTTAGCTGGTATTGACAATAATAGTTGCAGGAATATGTGACAAAGATAATAAATAATAATTATAACATATTATTTTTAACTTTTGTGCTTGGAATTGTAATTCCTAAAGTGTAGATTGAGAATTAAAAATAATATAAAATAGTTATTTTCTAATTCAATGAAATTAGACTTAGAATTTGAATTTGAATTTGAATTTTAATGTACACACCAAACATAATAATTGAAATTGAGAGGTCTACTTTCAAATCTAATTAAAACTTAATTTTGAGCCTAATTCTATATGTCAAACGACACCTAAATGTAATGTTACACCCCGTTTGGCCTCTGGAATTGAGAATGGAATTGGTATTTGGAATTGGAATTAGGCCTATTAATTCTAATTTTTATGTTTGGAAGCTCTTTTTGAATTAAAATCATAATTCCATAACACAATTCTATGGAATTAAAAAATAACTAAACTAACTCATTCTCAATTCTTAACTCATATCCCAAAAATTGTGAATTCCACACTTTAGAATTAAAATCGTGTTTCACTCCAAAAACGAAAAGACGTGTTGCCTCTTCTGCTTCACTCCATCTTCTTCCTCAAAGACGTGCTGCCTCTCCTTCTCCACTCCATCTTCTCCAGTAGCTTTGACGAGGTATGAACTGTTTCTATATCGCGTAATTGTGTTTCATCACTATTACGCATCTCATCGATATCGCTTGTTCAAAACTATAATCTTGTGTTAGAAGGAGTCATGCCTTTCTGGTCCTACCCGATGACATATCAATTTGTGGACTTGATGGCATTGATATTTGTGTCTCTTGTACTTCATTTGTTTATTTATATAATTTTTGTGGTGGAGCGTGTGTGAGAGGAAGAAGATACATTCAAAGTATTCAACACTACATAATTGTATTTGGGACATGTTCTTTCCTGATAATATTTATTAATTTTTTAATTTGAGAAAGGATCAGCTTCATATACCTCCATTCATCCTTAGTTTTGCAACTTAAAATATGGGCTTGGTGCAGTACTGTTATTATCTATAAAATATGAAAATTAGATACCTCCTTATAGATGGGCGCACTCAACAGTAGCAGTTTGTATTTATGTATCAAAAGAATATGATGGTTCACATGTTTTAGATGATACTTACTTTATAAACGCCCTACTCCCCCACCCAATTTCTCACAAAAACATATGCTAAGAACGAGATGGCTGAGAATATATAATGACCTTTTTTGTTTATTTTTTCTTTGTTAATGGGAGAAAACTTATTGAGCAACAAGAACAGATTTTAGGAAAGTGATTTTTAATATATTTGGGCATATGAGCTTGATTTCAATTGACGCAAAAATCTTGGTTATTCTTTGAGAAAATTAGCTTGATTTCAATGGACTCTAGTCATAGTATCGTATTGATAAGGTGGTGGATGAAATGTTTATAAAGCTTAAGATTTCTCATATTAAAGTATTCTTTCTGTTGCAGAATTAAGCGTAGTCTCATTAATCCTCACTCACCTCCTCTCCAGTGTATAACATAACCCTGAAAAATGGACAGATGTTTTACTTTAAGTAATGAAAAAATTAGATTCTTGATTCAATAATGATTTGTATGAGATATCTTTTTGCTTGCTTAGATATTGGAAGAGAGAGCTTATAGGTTAAAGTTTCCTCGGATTGGTGTTGTGAATAGATCACAAGCAGACATAAACAAGAATGTTTTACCACCTTGGTGAAGCTTTTTTTTCTTTACTTTTCTATTTCCTTATGCACATACAAAGAGGTACATGCACACATTGCGGGGAAATAATTTGTCTTCAGATCATTCTTTGCATATTGTGCTTTTGTTTGGTGCATATCATGTTTGCAAATGCTTAATTTACGTTATTTAAACTTCTTTATATCATTAAGTTATTTTATGTATTGCTTTTTAATTGTATTTGTCTTGGTTTTATTTTATAATTGATGGAGAAAGGTAAATTTTGCAAAAATAAGGATAAGGGCAAGTCATATCTAAAATGGACAAAGGATATGGACCGTGTTCTTACGAGCATTCTAGTTGAACAACATAACTTGGGAAATCAAGTACTTAATGGATGGAAAAGTTAAGTATTGTGCCTATAAATAGCATAAAGAAAAAATGTAACGTTGTAATCACCAAGGACAACATTGTGTTTAAAACTTGGGATAAACATTGTGCTATCATTACTAACATGCTTGGCACTAGCGGCTTTGGTTGGGATTGGGATCGCAATATGGTGAACGATCAAGTTTGGGAAGATTATGTCAAGGTATTAAACTTGCACTTGGTTTCTTTACTTTTATTTTTTTATATTAATATTTATATATAAATAGTATTAAAGCAAGTAGTTATAGATACAAACAGATTGAAAATTGGGAAGATTTAGCTACTATTTGTGGACAAGATCGTGCTACGAGGAGATGGTGATTGAAGCCATGAAAGAGATTGTACAAGAAGAGAATACAAACAATGTCAATTCAAATATTATTGAGGAGACAATTTATGATACACCTAAATCTATACCAACTTTGGCGAAGCAACCAACTTCTATACTGAATCCAAATCTTCAAAGAAAGAGAAATCGCTCTGGTGAGACACTTGCAATTGCTGTTACTCATATGGCTAACACTATCAGTAAAGCTTATTCACATGATCCTATTAAAGCAAGCGCTGAAGAAATATTTGCTGAACTTTCTAAAGTTTCAGATTTAGAAGAACCAGAATTGCTCCGAGCTTACGATGTTCTCACTGGTGATGCAAGAAAGTATGAGTCATTTAAGGCACTTCCTATTATACTTAGAAAATCATGGATCTTGATGCAAATCAAGAATTAATAAAATTGACAATATATCTTGTCTTAGAATTTTTATTGTCTATTTTTGAAGAAGACATTTAATTTTGGATTTATTTTTAAGTTTTGAAGTGGATGTTATTTATGTTTGAAGTTTCATGTGTGTGTCTTCACTTTATGGGACAAGTTTATTTATTTATTTTGTAATGAAATTTTTTAGTTATTATTTTTTGATGAAGTTAAAATTAAATTTGAGAGAAAAATAAAAAAATATAGTAAATATTCATATATTTAATGTTAAATAAAATTTTAATGTAAAATTTTTTAATTACAAGTATAATTTATATATATATATATATAATTTTTGGATCATACATCCAAATCATAGAATTGGACTTGAATTTAGAATTTTAATTTTGTGTTCTAATTCTTTGCACAACCCAAACATAGAATTTAAAATTCTAAGTCAATTCCAATTCTATCGGAATTGGAACTGCAATTCTAATTCCGCTATCCAAACGGACCCTAAGATTTTTGCCTCTTGTAGGACCACGATTTGATCAAATTAATCGCATGCTACCATCCACCAGCCAACAGCTTTCCTAGGCATAGAGGTCTCAGAAAGGCATCTTAAAAAATACATCTATACCACTTGTTCCAAATAGTGATCCCCCATTTATAATTCCAGTTAACTGTATTTGATTTTGTTTCAATTCAAGCATTCTCATTTTGTTTTGAACTCATTCATCAATGTTAATTTTTTTCACACTATCATCTAAAATTGTTTTATGTAAAGAAGTTTAGGGGAGTAAGAAAGCTATTACATTCTAATAATTCTAATTTATTGTGACTATATTATCATTGAATAATATATGTTTTTACATCATTAAAAGATTTTGACTATTACAAGAACTATTTACAAAGTCAAATTCTTTTAATGATAAAAAAACATTTGATTAAATCATAACGTAAAAAGGTTTTATATTAACCATAGATCAAAATTTAACTTATCATTTAATCATGTATTATTAAATAATTAAAAACAATTTGACCTCGATCTCAAATATGTGTTATATAATAATAAAGATCAAAATCTCAATTTATGTGTTATTAAAACAACTTTATTATTTTTTTTAAATACAACTTAAGTTCATGAGCATTTTAATAATAAATATTTTTAAAAAAATGAAACACAATTCGAAACTTTCTCTCTCCTTGTTTCTCTCAAACTCACCATTATTGACTGTGTAGTACAAAAATAAAATTTACCTATATCAATAACTAGAATCTATACTCAATGATCCATAAAAAAAAAAAAAAGAAATCTTTACTCAATGATGTATTGTTATAACAAAATTGTTTTCATTGGGAATGTTGTTTATTAAGGTTATCAAGGGCAGAACGAGAGAAAAATGTTCACGGAGTCTAAGAACAATTCTTAAAAGGGTCAATGAGATATGTTAGCTACTAAGAGTGTAAATTGGTTCAAATAATTCGATCAATTTGAACAAAACTAATTAAATTAATTTGATTCTTAGATTTGAAATTTCAAATTCAAGAACCAAACCCAGTATATATATATATATATATATATATATATATATATTCGTTGATTCTTGATCTTTTTAATATTGTACTTATTGACTTCAATAGTTTGATGACATTGAATGTGAGACGTAAATTTGATCCACATGTACTAAATTGAGTATTGAACTTCTTACTTCAAGACTCTCCATCTGCAGAAGTTACAATTACTGAAGGTATATCAATGTTTAATCCTTGGTAGTGAGTCATATAATTAATTTGGTTATAACTTTTTTCTTTATTCTCTCTCTACAATTCTCTGTCTATTCTTATTCATTCTTAATCAGCCGACCTCAATCCACAATTACCGATGCAATTCACAAATTCCTTTTTCTTTGTTATGGTGAAGGTATTTTTTTGAAACTCATTGAGTGATTCCTTGGTGCACATTCTATCTCACAGTGAGATTTCTTTTGTTGTTGACAAAGTCAAGAAGCTTGGAGTCTTGGTGTTGTGGCTTCTTAGGCTTACGGTGGTTGCATAATAGGATAGGGTGAGTTATATTGTTTATTGTCATTTGATAGGATAAAACAATAGGAGCTGGCTGGATAGGTGAGTGATTATTCATAGGATAGATAAGCCAATGTGGTATTTAGAGTGGTCTTGGAGGACCATAACATTTCAATTGTTAAATCCTTGGACATTGGTTATTGAAATGAAGATGAAGGAGCATAACGTTTTCATTTGTGCTTATTGCAGGATGTATATAAAGTTCAAAGATAAATTGGATATGATGAATGATGTTTGATGAATCATGTTTTTTTTTTTTAATGTTTGGATTAAGTTTGGATTGACTTTGGGTGCTATCCATTGTTATGTTGTGTACTTGTGTTTCCTTTTAATTATGTTTGGACTAAGTTTGAGTATTGTTGTATACTTGTCTTTGTACTGATATCCATTGTTACGTATATTTTAATTACGTTTGTTTGTTTAGACTTTGTCTATTTGTTGTACTTTATAGTGTGCTTATTGAGATAAATAAGTTTGATTTTATTTCTAGAAAAAATTTATAGGTTTATTATGTTTTTTTTTTTGCTATGGAAAGCTAATTATTTAAATAATTTTTGTGTAAAAAAATGATCAACTTGATCACTCGAACGGTAGATGTTTAGTTCGGTTTAGTTCGGATTTGACTATCAAAAAATACGAAAATCAAACCAAACCAAACTAATTAATTTTAATTAGTTCATATTTATTTTTTTTCAAAATCCGAATCAAACCTGTAACACCCTCCCTAGGGTATCACATGTCTGACTCCCGACTAAAAAATCAAAAAGAAGTTTACACAAAGTTTGAGTTATAAAAGATGGGTTTTAAAATTTCTTTCTTACTGAAACATGAACTTACTGAAATTCATAAGTAATACTGAAAAATATATTGAAACAGATTCATATACAACACTGATACCAAATAATATTTAACAATTTAAAGAGAAATATAAAATTTATCAACTCTTTTTTTTTTTACAGTAGTAACCTGATGGGATTTAATTATAATTAAAAGTTTTAACCCAAGTGTAGGTTGTCTCAAGTAATAAATTCTCGGGAGTCCGAGGTCGATCCATTGAGGAATTGATGAAGGGAAACTAATTTATTGAGGTAAAGAGAAGATGTGTCACGAGATTAAAGGTGATAAAAGTTGTTTACAAATGAAAAGGATTTGCTTGGGTTAGGAGATCCACTTTTGATAATAAATTAAGAATAAGATTATTTCATTTTATAACTCAATTGAAATCATGCATATTGAAGATTCCAATCGGAAAATTTAACATTCAAAGTTCAATTATGTAATTATATTATGGTTCCAATAATTATCTACTAATACTTGTAAATCGTCAAAAGCATCCAATGTGCCAATCCTATTGTCTACAATGGATCAAGATATTCATTATACAAGAATAGTATTTAAATTAATTGGAAACAACATATAATACATATAAAAGTCACATAAAAATATATCATTTAAAGCACAAAAAAGAAATTAATCTAACCTTAACTTATTACCAAGAGCTTCACCTTTTCACCCAAGCAAGATGAAAATTTAGTTACTCATAGACAAGAAGAAAGAAAGAGAGAAGAAGAGAAAGATGAACATAACTTCACTTAAGAACAAGAGAAAATTACAACAAAGGAAGCAATCAACATACAAATATTAAAGTAAAATCTAGACTAACACTAAGCTAACACCCTCAAATGATCAGCCATTGCCTCTTTTTATAGAATTAGAAGAGTACAAATAGCCAAAAGAGATGATGGATGATGATAACAAAATGATAAAAGAGATAAATGGTGGGTGGATTCTTGTCTCCGAAATGTTTCCCTTCTGAACTCATGGCATGCGTCATTTTTGAGTCAAGTGGTCTTCATGAAAGTTCTAGCACATTGTCTCAGCTTTCCAGAGACACCAAGTTTAGCCAAATCCAATAACCACAGCCCAAGATATGGGCCAATTACTGCTCATGGGTCAGGCCCAACGTCAGCACCTCTGTTCTGACTTCTAAGCCCAATATCACCTTCAAGGAATCCGAACTAGCTTTTGTGTTCTTCATGAAAGTTGTAGATATGGGTCTTAACCTTCCACTGTCAAAATTTCAGAATTATTGAACTCCAATAGCCGAGATATAGCCTAATGAGTGCATAAAGGTCAAGCTGTCAGGTTCAAAACACTAGATTTTGCTTCAACTCCAATTTGAGTTATCCAAACATGTGTTTCTGGTCTTGAGGCCTTCATGAAAGTTGTAGAAATTTATCTTAGCTTAAAAACAAGACCAAAATCACATCTATCGGATATTTGTAACTCAAATTATAGCCAATTTATGAAAAAGCCAAGTAAGAAGGTTATACAATGAATGAAATATATTCTATTAATGTGGTTCTTGCTATCAAGTGAATAGTTATTAGAGAATTATCTTAACTTTCCAACAAGACCAGAATCACATTAATCAGATAATTACAACTCAAGTTGTGGCCACTTTACTTAAGAATGCAATCACCCAAATTAATGACAATTCAAGCAATAATTTCTTCAATGATCCAATTAAGCTTAATTTCATAAAATGTGACAAAATCAACTTAATTAAGCCAAATTGAACCTTAAGAAGCCTAGTTAGAGGATTATAAAATGCATAAAATACATTGTTATCAAATTCCCCCACATTAAACTTTTGCACTCCTGAGCAAAACACATAAGAACAAAAAACTAAGGAACAAAAAAAAAAATGACTCAGACTCAAAAGCTAAAAATTCTAAAAGATTTAATGAAGCAAGAAGAGCAACCAGTCATTCAAGGGAACAAAGCAATTTTTTTTTTGAGGTAATATTTCTTCACATCTCAAACCAACAGGCAAGGAAACTTCAGTTAAAAAGAACGAATCAAGAATGATAGATCCTCTCAAGATTCACTCTTAATCTTTCAAGCATTAAAAAGGTAAGTATTTCACTCAATTCAACCCATGAAAAATTACACTACCATAAGCTTGCTTATCTTCTACTTCTCCATTACTCGAACACATGCACACAAAAATCAAGAGGACTTTATTCAAGGTTGTAACGGGTCAAGGTAAAGAAGGAGGGATAATATGGACATAAGAAGATAAATACCAAAGAGAATAAAAGAGCATTATGGTATAGTTAGAGTGGAAAAGATATTTGAGAACATTCATCAATAAGGACAATGACCAATATTTGACTAATGTTTTGTTGAAGATTAATCCCAAATTGATGAG
This sequence comes from Ormosia emarginata, assembly GCA_029884605.1. Classification (NCBI taxonomy): domain Eukaryota; kingdom Viridiplantae; phylum Streptophyta; class Magnoliopsida; order Fabales; family Fabaceae; genus Ormosia; species Ormosia emarginata. Next base: position 9,149,415 of record JAQQTP010000048.1, read on the forward strand.
TTGAATTCATTGTTAGGCATAAACCTTCTCCTTCTCTTCCTGTTGTTTCCAAGCATCCATCTTTATTCTAAATATGGATATGTCACATAGTGTATCGATGGTCACTCTTTTCTTTCTTTCTTTTCTTTTTTTTTTTTTTTTTTACTTTTTTGCTTTTTTTTTTTTACACACACACACCCCCACACTTGTTTAAGAACAAAGTCAATGCTCTCTTATTCCCTAAGGTCAGGTAAAAACATGTTCCTTTTTTTTTCTTTTTTTTTTTTTTAAAAAAGGTACGTAATAAGCTAAAAACAAGAACTAGTCAAATAAGCTCAAATGGGTTACACAAGGAAAAATATACAAGGATGGCTATTTGGTCAAAGTAGCTATTTTAAAATGCCTCAATCATATTTATGTATGCATGTGAAAATGTAACCTCAAAAAGAATCAAAGCAAGTTCTAGAGTAACATTTTCACAGTGAAAATCACACAAGAAAGAAAAGAATGGTACAAATGTTCAATCCATTCATCAATAGGCTCAAAATCTCACAAGGCATATTTCTATCATTCTCAATCCATCAATTCAACATTCATATCCAAGCATGTGATTTATAAGAAAGAAGAAAATTTATGCTATGACCCAAGATATGCTTTTTGCTACTTCTAAAATGGTTTTTTTTCTCAACTATGATGCGTCTCAAAAGTAAAATTACCTTAAGGGCAAAATTTACTCCTTACTCTGTCATCCTTAATTGGTTTTGTTGTAGGTTTCTGACAGTCATCTCACTAAACATACTTTCTTCAACTAAAATGCGTCTCAGGAGTAAAATTACTCCTTACTCTGCCAATATTCATTGGTTTAGCAAGTTCATGAAAATCATATCATACTTCCCTACTTTTTTTTTTTTAACTATCCTTATCCTTCCCCCCAACCAGATTACAACATTGTCCGCAATGTTAAAATATAGATGAGTAAAGGATAGAAGATATTACCTGCTGGAGAAATCTGACACAAATTTAAACCAGAAACAAATGACGATAAATAAAATCAAACCCATTAAAGATGAAGTGTCAGATCTGGCTTTTTTTTCTTCATGCTTCCCTCATTGCTTTGCTGATGACCAATTTATCTGAGCTAGGACTTTATCGGTTCATACTCAAAAGCTTCTAATTTATCAATGAGCTCATCAATAGTGGAGGCAGAGATAAGAAGTTTTCTTTGTCGAAGGAGTGATAAATTTGTTCCTGACTTTATCAAGAAAAAATAACAAAAGATCAAAGAAATTATTAACATTTAACAAACCAATGGGTTTATGGTGGATGTTCAGTTGGGCCCAAGAGACAATTTGAAAAATTTCTTCCAAAGTACCAAAACCACCTGGTAAGGCAATGAATGCATCAGAGTTGTCAAGCATTGTTTTCATTCTGCCATGCATAGATGATACCTGAATTTCTTCTCCAACTGTCTTGCCAGTGATGTTATTTTGAGCTAAAGGTGTAGGAATGACACCTAAAACCTGACTGCCTCCTAGAAATGCAGAGAGTGATACAGCCCCCATTAACCCACGACAACCACCCCCATATACAACATGAATATTCCTTGCAGCAAGTGTTCGACCAAGAACGGTAGCTGCATTTGCAAACTCTAAACCCTTCCCATAACTTGACCCACAAAAAACACAGACATTTTTAATGTTACGAACAGGAGGTCCCATAATTTCACCTTCCCTCTGAATGATTATGAGTTGGAGGAAAGTGAAGAGAATGAAGTGTTTAAATAGGGAAAAGAAGGGAAAAAATAATCATAGCACCTATATGGGTAGGTTGGCTGTTGTCAGAAAAGTTTGAAAATAAAAAACAGAATCTTTTTTTTCTTTTTTTTCCTATTTTTTTTTTTTGATTTTTTTTTTAACTTCAAGAAAACCATCGGGGTAAAGAAGTCTAGAAACCCCCGAAGGACCCCGCTCAAAGGATCGTCTCGTCCAAAAATCAAAATACAACAAAATCATACAAAGATAAAAGAAATATAATAATAAACGAAGACATACTGTATGTACAGTTTTCATGGCGTATCTTTATATACTTTGCGTGTCATGAATGCAGTAGTGGCATGTATTTGAGTTGCGTGTCACCAAGTGCAACATATGAATTCCACAAGGATTGCCGAACCGACAACAAGAACCTTTGAATCCTTTCCGTCCCGCTTACGGAAGAACAACGGCCCTCTATCTTCCCGCAAACCTAATTAAAGGCCCGTATTCTAAGAAGATGGTACCGACCGCGGCCGGTCGAACTCGCCATAGAGACCTACTAATTAAAGTAAGTATACGGCTCGGATAACGTTTCCGTTCCTTGTAAAGACGGGACGCTTCTTTCGTCCATCGGCGCTACTGAGCCTTGGTTCCAAGAAGCGGGAATGTAGCACACGCTCTCTGAGCATGGCACACGAACTTTATTTACATACCGGCGTGTGAAGGTCTCCTCCCGAGTCTATGACAGACGGGCATCCGCCCGGGGCTCCTAATCTAATTAAAGACCAAGTACAACCGTAGTTTCGCCTCTATATTTTTTTTTTTAAGTTGTGAGAAACCCGATGAAAGATGGGTGTATACTCACTTGAGATTGGGATGGAGTAGTAGTCGCTCTTTCGGCTTTGGGCCAAAGCATTGTTGACCAGTATTAGACCCATTCAAGACCAGCGCAACATAGGGCTCCCAAAAGGGACAAGTGGCCATAATACGACTGGCTGCCTCACATGTGGGATACAATCTACCTTCTTTGTTTTTCAATTAAGAAGGCTGGATCAGGATGCATGCATTTCCCCATTCACGTTGTGTGTTACCAAAGCCAAACCCAAGATGTATACATACTTTTTCTTTTTTCTTTTTTTTTTTTTTTCTTTTTTTTTTTTTTTTTTTCTTTTTTATTTTTTTTTTTTTTTTTTGATTTTTTTTTTCTTTTTTTTTTTAAACATGAAGAAGAAGAAGAAGAAGAAGAAGAAGAAGCAATCTAAAGAAGAAGAAGAAGAAGAAGAAGAAGAAGAAGAAAATATGTACATGTTGTTGTGGATGTGGCTCACATCGCTCTGCAGTTTCACGTCCGAAACGGCTTAAACGCCTTCTATGAGTCGAGGATAAGCTTCCCATCCAATTTTCTTATAAATTGGCAAACAAGGTCTTTTAGAGTCGATTCCCAAGACTATATTGCTTTTGTTCATCCTTGAAGAGATTCCACAAATTTAGAAGTTCACGATGCACCAAACCACAAGAATGCGTATCAAGAGTCAATAAGATATCATCTAATGACTCTTTACTCGATCCATTCTTAATGAAGAAAATTTTATCTTCTCTGTTTTTGGAAACCATCCCCAAAGAACGACATCGCTTGTTACAATTCCATCGTCCACATATGTGACAGACTTGTAATCTTTTTGCTCTTCTCCTTTTAGAATATGAACTTCTACCAAGACTGGCATGTATGAGTCAAATGAGATTGAAGACTCACCACTAATCGGACCTTTGCTTCGATTATCCAACGTACATCTTCTCGGTATACCTTTGTGCATTAACAATCTCAATCTTTCACATCTAGCCTTGTAAATTTTTGTTAGAACATTTTGAGGAAGAGAAGGAAAATGTTTTCTCAAGTTTGAGAGAATGATATCCATTTTGAAGAAGAAGAAAAAGAAGAAGAAGAAGAAGAAGAAGAAGAAGAAGAAGAAGAAGAAGAAGAAGAAGAAGAAGAAGAAGAAGAAGAAGAAGAAGAAGAAGAAATCAGTTATTTTGGGAAGCGAAAGAGAGCAAACCGACTTGAGAGTCACGGAGTACCGTCATCCGCCATTTTTAGGGGAGCTAAAGAGCTACACAACAAAATAAAGCTACAAAATTAGAGTAAATTTTTCACATAACAAGGATCGAAAGGAAATGAATTCTACCTCAAGACTTGATTTTCTAGAAATGGTTTAAGTCTTTGTCCATTGACCTTAGACACATTACCATTCCTAGGATTCTCAATGTCTATGGCCCCATAAGGATATACATGTTTGACAATAAAAGGACCAGTCCACCTAGATCTCAATTTTCCAGGGAATAGGTGAAGACGAGAATTATAAAGCGAACTTTTTGACCAATTTCAAAAGATTTCCTCAAAATAGATTTGTCATGAAAAGCTTTTGTTCTTTCTTTATAAATTTTTGAGTTTTCATATGCATCATTTCTCAATTCCTCAAGTTCATTTATTTGCAATTTACGTAACTTGCAAGCATCATCAAGATTTAAATTGAAAGTTTTAATGGCCCAGAATGCTTTATGCTCCAGTTCTACAGGCAAGTGACAAGGTTTTCCATAGACTAACCGATAGGGTGACATACCTAAAGATGTTTTAAAAGTAGTACGGTAAGCCCAAAGTGCATCGTTTAGTCTTAAAGACCAATCTTTATGATTTGGGTTAACTGTTTTTTCTAAAATTTGTTTAATTTCCCTATTTGCTAATTCTACTTGTCCACTTGTCTCGAGGGTGATAAGGGGTAGCAACTTTATGGGTAATACCATATTTCTTCATTAAAGATTCAAATGGTTTATTACAAAAATGTGTTCCCCATCACCGATGATAGCTCGAGGGATTCCAAATCGACTTAAGACATTTTCTTTTAAAAATTTGAGAACAGTTTATGATCATTTTGTCGACATGGAATTGCCTCAATCCATTTTGAGACATAATCAACTGCAACCAGAATATACAAATATCCAAATGAGGATGGAAATTGACCCATGAAATCAATTCCCCAACAATCAAAAATTTCAATGACAAGGATAGGGTTCAGAGGCATCATATTTCTTTTAGAAATGGACCCTAATTTTTGACAATTTTCGCAACTTTTGCAAAAGGTATGGTTGTCTTTAAATAAAGTGGGCCAATAAAATCCACACTGCAAGATTTTCGCAACTGTTTTCTTTGAAGAAAAATGACCTCCACATGCTTCTGAGTGACTAAATTTAATGACACTACCTACCTCATTGTCGGATACACATCTCCGAAAGATTTGATCAGGAGAATATTTGAACAAATATGGGTCATCCCAATAAAAATTTTTCACCTCAGTCAAAAACTTTTTTATGTCTTGATATGACCATTGAGGCGGCATCTTTCTTGTTACGAGAAAATTGACTATATGCGCAAACCAAGGCATAGAATTGACATAAAATAAAAACTCATCGGAAAAGAATCATTGATAGGTGTGCTATCAAAAGATGAGCCTGTTGTAAGTCTGGACAAATGATCTGCGACAACATTTTCAGCTCCTTTCTTATCTTTTATTGTGATGTTGAATTCTTGAAGCAACAAGATCCACCGTATCAACCTAGGTTTGGCATCCTGCTTAGACATTAAATATCTAACAAAGAAAGATGATCAAGTGAAAACAACAGTAGAAGAACCAATTAAATGAGCTCGAAATTTGTCCAATGCAAAAATTACAGCAAGTAGTTCTTTTTCAGTAGTGGTGTAATTCATTTGTGCACTATTTAAAGTTCTACTTGCGTAACAAATCACATGAGGCTTACCTTCCTTTCTTTGGCCTAAAACAGCGCCAACAGCAAAATCACTTGCATCACACATTAATTCAAAAGGCAAAGACCAGTCAGGAGATTGCATGATAGGAGCCGATGTTAGAAGACTAATTAATTTTTCAAAAGATTTTTGGCATTCTTGAGTCCAATCAAATAGTGCATCTTTTGTCAGAAGATTGCATAATGGTCTAGATATGACACTAAAGTCCTTAATGAATCTTCGATAAAATCCTGCATGTCCTAAAAAGGAACGAACTTCTCTGACTATTTTTGGGGAAGACAAATGAGCAATTAATTCAACTTTGGCCTTATCAACTTCAATTCCTTGAGAAGATATCACATGACCTAACACGATTCTGAAGTAACCATATAATGACATTTTTCCCAGTTTAAAACAAATCCTTTTTCTTCACATCTTTTAAGAACTTTATCCAAATTATCAAGACAATTTTCAAAGAATTTCAAAAACTGTCAGATCATCCATGAAAACCTCTAAATAATGCTCAATCATATCACTAAAAATACTTAGCATGCATCTTTGAAAAGTTGCCGGAGCATTACAAAGACCGAAAGGCATTCGTCTATATGCAAAAGTGCCAAAGGGGCACGTAAAAGTAGTCTTTTCTTGATCCTCTAATGCAATTGGTATTTGATTATACCCCGAATAACCATCAAGAAAACAATAGTATGGATGTCCCTGCTACTCTTTCTAGAATTTGATCAAGAAATGGTAAGGGAAATGATCTTTCCTAGTGGTTGCATTCAATTTTCTAAAATCAATACACATACGCCAACTAGATGAAACTCGCGTAGGTATTAACTCACCTTTTTCATTTTCAACCACTTTGTTATTCCACATTTCTTAGGCACAACTTGTGTAGGGCTTACCCACTGGCTATCGGAAATAGGGTAAATAATTCCAACATCAAGTAATTTAAGAACTTCACCCTAACTACCTCTTTCATATGTGGATTTAATCTTCTTTGAGGTTGTTGTGATGTTTTAGCATTATCCTCTAAATGTATTCTATGTGTACAAATTAATGGATTAATGCCTTTTATATCTGTTAATGTCCATCCAATTGCACTTTTATGCCTTTTAAGTACTTCTATCAACATACCTTCTTGTTCTTCAATAAGGATTGATGAAATTACTTTGGAAAGCTTTGGTCTTCTCCCAAAATGTGTACTTCAACCCGAAGGTAATGGCTTTAGTTCTAGTGTGGGTACTTCTTCATGAATATTATCATTCATGGGTTGTAACTCTTCAAATCTTGGCTTCCATCCTTTGTATTCCATTGCTTGTGTACAATCAAGCAAAGAGCATATTTCGGAAATATCACCATCAACTTGCATATCTGAATCAAATGAATTAATTAAACAAACTTCTAATGGGTCGGAAGAACTCCCTTTTAGAAGATGATCATCTACAATGATCTCAATCCCGTCGACTTCCTCATTTTCATCATTGACTTCATGTGGTTGCTTGCATAAGTTGAAAACATTAAGCTCAAGTGTCATGTTTCCAAATGTTAACTTCATCAATCCATTTCTACAATTTATCAAAGCATTGGATGTTGCTAAAAATGGACGACCTAAAATAATAGGAATTGACTTGGAACAATTAATCATAGGTTCGGTTTCCAAGACAATAAAATCCACAGGATAAATGAATTTATCAACTTGTACCAACACATCTTCCACTATTCCTTTTGGAATTTTAATTGATCTATCGCAAGTAGAAGAGTTACGAAGTTGGTTTTAACTCTCCTAGATTGAGTTGTTGATAAACTGAATATGGAAGCAAATTAACACTAGCACCAAGATCAAGTAAAGCTTGTTCAATTATATGTTCTCCAATAATGCATGAAACCGTAGGACAACCAGGGTCTTTACGTTTCAAAACATTATTGCTTTGAATAATGGAACTTACCTGCTCGGTCAAAAAGGCTTTCTTTTTCACATTTAATTTTCTTTTAACAGTGCATAAGTCTTTCAAAAATTTGGCATAAGAAGGAAAGTGTTTGATGGTATCTAACAACGGAATATTGACCTTCACTTGTTTAAGAATTTCAAAAATTTCAGTTTGGTGGTCCAATTTCTTTGGTTTGCTTAATGCTTGAGGAAATGGAAGTGGAGGAGATGAGAGTTTGGTTTCATTTTGGCCAGATGACATATCAACCTCTTCCTTATCTTGGGGAATTGATTCACCCTCTTTCTCACAAGGTTTAGAAATTTCTTTTTCAACAACTTTCCCACTCCTAAGAGTTATCACAGAATTGACTTGATTTATTTGTTGGTTTTTTGAACTACCCTCATTTAGACTATGTTGACCTTTGGGATTCGGTTGAGGTTGAGAAGGAAATTTTCCTTTCTCGTGAATGGTGAGTGCAGAAGTAAGTTTGGAAAGAGTGTCTTTTATGTCAATCATGGTTTGAGTGTTTTGTTTATTGATGGCCTCTTGCTTTTCTATGAATGCACTCAATGTTCCTTCAAGGTTTTTCCTATATGGTGGGACATAAGGTGCATATCCTTGAGAATTTTGAGAATCTTGTTGCTCCGAGGAGGCGGTGGTTGCATAAATTGTGCTTGATTATTATTCCTCCAACCTGAAGTTCGGGTGATTTCTCCATCCTGGATTGTAAGAATTTGAAAAAGAAGAGGTGAATGGTTTTTTAAAATTGTTCATTGCATTTACTTGCTCATGCACAACTTCTTTAAAAACAGGAATATTAGGACATTCATTTGTCGAGTGTCCTAATTCATCACAAATGCTACAAATTTCTTCATTTTGAGCAGATTTGACTTCTTTTACTTTGCCTAATTCCATGGATTCAATCTTTCTAGCCAAACTAGCATACTTTGCATTTAGATCTTCTTCTTGACTAAGATGGTATTTTCCTTTTCCTGCATTTGCAAGGTTATATCTAATTGAATTTTCAGAAAGATTAGTACCATGCCAAGATTGAGAATTTTCAGCCAAATGATTTAAATAATCTAAAGCTTCTTCGGGTTCTTTATCAAGAAACTCGCCATTACACATCGTTTCCACAAATTGTTTAGTTTCAGGTGTTAAACCTTCATAAAAGAAGCTTATAGTCCGCCATTTTTCAAAACCATGATGTGAGGAAGAATTTAACAAATCTTTAAAACGTTCCCAACTTTGAAAATACGCTTCATTTAAATTTTGGGAAAAATTTTGGATTTGTCTTTTCAAAGCATTGGTTTTATGTGTTGGAAAAAATTTCTTTAAAAACTCACTTTGCATTTCTTGCCATGTGCCAATTGATCTTGGTTTCAAAGCGTTAAGCCAAGTTTTTGCTTTATCTTTCAAAGAAAAAGGAAACAATTTAAGCTTGACAATCTCTTCACTTGCAATTTTGATCATTGAAAGCAATACGAGACTTCCTCAAATTCTTTTAGATGTAAATATGGGCTTTCATTTTCTAAACCATGAAAATTAGGAAGTAAAGAAATCATACCAGGCTTAAATCTAAAATTATTAGCAAAGTAAGTGGAAAAATAAAACATGATGGACTAGAATTTGAGGTGGTTGCAAATATGCACGCATAGTTCGCAATGGTTGATTTCCTTGTTCATCATGTATACTTTCATTTTCATTTCGTTGTGTTTGATTATCATGTTCAATATGTGCACCTTCAAATTCAGCCATTGTGTTAATGTGTGTGTTTGTGATTCAAATAAATCAATATATAAGTTACTTGGATTAATTTTAACCAAACGATTTAATTTGAATCACGATACCGTTAAGCATAAATAAGTGACATAAAATAAAAATAATATACAAGTAGGCGGTATACACCTACCGTTAAATATTAAGTAGGATGTGGTATAAACCAGCCACCTAAAAATAAAAATAAAAATAAAAATGCATAAAATAAAGTGCGAAAAATAAAATAAAAAAAAATAAAAATACGAGAAATAAAAATGCGAGAAAATAAAGTACTGAGAAAATAAAGTACAAAAAAGTAAATTTAAATATGAAAACCGGAGAGTGGCAAAGCCCCACATTGAAAGGCGAAAAGAAGAGAAGAAGAAATATTATTTCATTAAGTTAGAAAGAAAAATAAATAAATTTAAAAGTTAGATTCAGAGAAAATAAATAATGTAATTTAAAAGTTAGATTGCAGAAAATAAATAGAATTTAAAAGTTAGATTGTTAGTAAGCGAAGAGTAAAGCGTAATAATAATAATAATAATAATAATAATAATAATAATAATAATAATAATAATAATGAAAATGTAAATAAAAAAAAAAAAAACGAAAATAAAAAAAAAAAATAAAAAAACGTAAATAAATGACAAAAATATAAAAGTTAGTTAATAAGTTAGTAAGTAGTAAGTTAATTAGTAAGTTAGTTAGTAAATTAGAAATTGAAAAGTGTAGAGGAAGAATATATACTGTTGGTGAAGTTTTCTTCTACGAGAAGGAACCTTAATATATTAGAACTTCAAATAGTTCACATGGCACGGCGCCAAAAACTTGATGGGATTTAATTATAATTAAAAGTTTTAACCCAAGTGTAGGTTGTCTCAAGTAATAAATTCTCGGGGAGTTAAAGTCGATCCATGAGGAATTGATGAAGGAAACTAATTTATTGAGGTAAAGAAGATGTGTCACGAGATTAAAGGTGATAAAAGTTGTTTACAAATGAAAAGGATTTGCTTGGGTTAGGAGATCCACTTTTGATAATAAATTAAGAATAAGATTATTTCATTTTATAACTCAATTGAAATCATGCATATTGAAGATTCCAATCGGAAAATTTAACATTCAAAGTTCAATTATGTAATTATATTATGGTTCCAATAATTATCTACTAATACTTGTAAATCGTCAAAAGCATCCAATGTGCCAATCCTATTGTCTACAATGGATCAAGATATTCATTATACAAGAATAGTATTTAAATTAATTGGAAACAACATATAATACATATAAAAGTCACATAAAAATATATCATTTAAGAAAAGCACAAAAAAGAAATAAATCTAACCTCAATTTATTACTAAAAGTTTCACTCTTTCACCCAAGCTAGATGAAGATTAATTACACATAAGAAAGAAGAAAAGAAAAAGGAAAAGAAAAACAAAGGAGAAGCGAGAGAATTTCTCCCAAAAATGGCCTAAAAACTTGATGGGATATAATTATATAGTTTCAAACCCAAGTGTAGGTTGTCTCAAGTAATAAATTCTGGAGTCCGAGATCGATCCACAAGGAATTGATGAAGAAAAATATATTGATTTGAGGTAAAAAGAAGATTTGTCACAAAATTAAAGATGCAATAAGTTGTTCACAAATAGAAAAGGATTTGCTTGGGTTAGGAGATCCACTCTTGGTAATAAATTAAAGATAAGATTATTTCATTTTATAACTCAATTGAAATCATGCATAATGAAGATTCCAATCGGAAGATTTAACATTCAAAGTTCAATTATGTAATCATATAATGGTTCCAATAACTATCTACCAATACTTGTAAATCGTCAAAAGCATCCCATTGTGCCAATCCTATTGTCTACAATGGATCAAGATATTCATTATACAAGAAAAGTTTCTAAATTAATTGGAAACAACATACAACTCATATAAAGGTCACATAAAAATATATCATTTAAAGCACAAGAAAGAAATTAATCTAACCTTAACTTATTACCAAGAGCTTCACCTTTTCACCCAAGCAAGATGAAAATTTAGTTACTCATAGACAAGAAGAAAGAAAGAGAGAAGAAGAGAAAGATGAACATAACTTCACTTAAGAACAAGAGAAAATTACAACAAAGGAAGCAATCAACATACAAATATTAAAGTAAAATCTAGACTAACACTAAGCTAACACCCTCAAATGATCAGCCATTGCCTCTTTTTATAGAATTAGAAGAGTACAAATAGCCAAAAGAGATGATGGATGATGATAACAAAATGATAAAAGAGATAAATGGTGGGTGGATTCTTGTCTCCGAAATGTTTCCCTTCTGAACTCATGGCATGCGTCATTTTTGAGTCAAGTGGTCTTCATGAAAGTTCTAGCACATTGTCTCAGCTTTCCAGAGACACCAAGTTTAGCCAAATCCAATAACCACAGCCCAAGATATGGGCCAATTACTGCTCATGGGTCAGGCCCAACGTCAGCACCTCTGTTCTGACTTCTAAGCCCAATATCACCTTCAAGGAATCCGAACTAGCTTTTGTGTTCTTCATGAAAGTTGTAGATATGGGTCTTAACCTTCCACTGTCAAAATTTCAGAATTATTGAACTCCAATAGCCCGAGATATAGCCTAATGAGTGCATAAAGGTCAAGCTGTCAGGTTCAAAACACTAGATTTTGCTTCAACTCCAATTTGAGTTATCCAAACATGTGTTTCTGGTCTTGAGGCCTTCATGAAAGTTGTAGAAATTTATCTTAGCTTAAAAACAAGACCAAAATCACATCCATCGGATATTTGTAACTCAAATTATAGCTAATTTACTGAAAAAGCCAAGTAAGAAGGTTATACAATGAATGAAATATATTCTTATTAATGTGGTTCTTTGCTATCAAGTGAATAGTTATTAGAGAATTATCTTAACTTTCCAACAAGACCAGAATCACATTAATCAGATAATTACAACTCAAGTTGTGGCCACTTTACTTAAGAATGCAATCACCCAAATTAATGATAATTCAAGCAATAATTTCTTCAATGATCCAATTAAGCTTAATTTCATAAAATGTGACAAAATCAACTTAATTAAGCCAAATTGAACCTTAAGAAGCCTAGTTAGAGGATTATAAAATGCATAAAATACATTGTTATCATAACCCCATGATAGGTTCTACTTAATAGCACGGTATAATACTAACGTTAAATCTTAACATACTCGTTCCTTCTCTTGTATCAACTTGATGCATCAGAACTCTACTCCTTGTCTACCCAGACATCTTCGAATGGAGATGACCACTTTTCAATGTTTTCATCAATCGAGTATCTACCATTCGTTATTGTATAATTGTAACAATACGAGAAGATAAAATAATATAACAAAGAGGTGAGATCACCTACACCAATACCAACATGGCATCACAGAGATAACACAAGCAGCATATCATACAAATAAATCATACCACAATTATGATCATGCCATCAACATTAATCAACTATCATCATCCAATCATTTATCAGTTCAATTATCATAAAAAATAATTACGATAATACTTCAGCATTATCATCATCATCTAAGCATTCAAAACAATTGTCATAGCCAATATTCCTCAATTAATATATCACACAGATATAAATGTTCAGATTATGCATGTACACAAGACTCGATTTCCTACTCCATGGAGCTAAACTCAGGTCGGAGAAAATGATCGAAAAGACCCACGTGCCTCAGACCTCGTGCTTTAATTCTCATTTCAATTTTTGCACATCTAGCACATACACGATAGTCTTTATCAGATCTTGAATAAGAATAGTGTCACAGTCAGGATCATCGGTGTGTTGCATCGGTCTAACCTACGGGAAGAAGCGCGACCAACCACCCATGTAAGCAACCCGCACCCCGATGCCCCCAAGGTCAACAAGTGACTTACACTACGCATATCGCACTCACTCAAGAGGTGTATTTCTCCTAGGTAATCAGTCATATCCAGTCCTCATCGGACCATTCCAATGCATGTTTAATGCACCAAATACCAATCACAAGTATAATACCAATTACAGGTATATTTCATAATTTCTCAAATATAGTTTATACAATACACGAATATATCAGTGCAAGTCCAACCACAAGGGCCATTCTTTTCAAATTTGTTTTTTCAATTAAATCATATGCCTCAACGCATTTTTTTCCAATGCATCTAAAATGCACCACGTAAATAAAAAGCAAAACTTCGTTGTTTTACACAAACAGCGTCCATAAACTTGGTTTTACATGAATCATACAATATTTTTCAATAACAAAATTATGTTATCATGTTTTTCATAGTTATAAAAATCATTGTTGTCGTGTTACAATCCAATGCAACATTTCATTACGTTTTCACAATTCTAAAACATTTCTATTATGTTTCAACACTTACGTTTTCAAAATACCGCAACACTTCTGTTTCACTTTTAAATCACGTATTAATTTTTTATCATTTTTCTCAATCGCATAAAAATATACGTTTCTCAAATTGCGTAGCAATTTTCCACCGTTTTCAAAATCACATAACTTAAAAATCATTCTTTTAAGTCGCGTAAATCATTTTCCATCATTCTCAAAATATTTAAAACACTTTCTAAATCTCGTAGTAGTTTTCCGCCATTTTCAAAATCACGTAAAAATATTCTCTCAATATTCAAATCACGTAGGGATTTTTTCAACAATAATTCGATCGCGTAAAATATTTAAATGCTTTCCAAATCGCGTAGAAATATTTAAATATTTTTTAAATTGCGTAGAAATATTTTAACGTATTTCAAATCGCATAGAAATATTTTGCTGTATTTTAAATTATTTTTAAGATACGTAAAATATTTTTCAACATTTTACAATCACGTAAAATATTCCTCAATATTATAAACATTATTTTGGACTTTAATAAATCAATAATTATTTTCAACACATTTTTTCAAATTGTGTAGCTTAAAAATCACGTTCTTAAGATACGTAAAACATTTTTCATTACAATTTCATTACAGAAAATATTTCTTAACCTTCAAAAATTCTTTTTTAACTTTTCTCAAAATAATATGACTTTGTATTTCATTTTTCACATTTTCTTACTCAAGAAAATCTTTTTCCACATTTCTTTACTCAAGAAATATTTTTCCAAAATATAATCCACAAAAATCACTTTTCCATTTATATAAATCAACGTTTCAAAACTTAACATTTTCTAACGTATTTCAAAACTTGAAAATAAGTTATACGTTAGTAAATTTTCTAAACACCATTATATTCTCCATTTTTCCTAAATCATTTCCAAAATCAATCTTCTTCAAAATAAATTGAAATTCAAACGTTTTCAACCTCTCTTTGTTTTCCGTTATGAAAATTTCTATTCTCTCAAGTGATAAAATGCTCTAATTCCCTTTCCAAATTCTTTATACCAAATCAATTATATTTCCACTTTGTTTTCATAAAAATCAAGGAAATACAAGTTCTAAAAAACGTGGACATGACTATTGAAATTATCAAAACATTTTTTCCTTCTAAGTCAATATGGTTTTACACAAACAAAACCATTAAAAATCCTTTACAAAAACGTGAACGTGTTCATTGAAAACTGTCAAATCTTTTGAGTGACAAAACACTTCGTTTTATAAAATATCACTTTGTTCCATAAAAATCAAGGCATTACAAGCCTTCAAAAACCGTGGTACTTAGCCATTGAAACCATCAAATATCTTTCCTTCTAAATTGATATGGTTTTACACAAACAAAACCATTAAAAATTCTTTGTTTTCAAAACCGAAATAACGATGGTCATAAAAACCAAACTCATTTGTTCAAATTCATTTTTACTTTCTTCACAAATCCTTTTTCACTTTCTTTGCAAATCCTTTTTCACTTTCTTTGCAAATCTTTAAAATCAACGTTTGCCCGTCTCGTCTAAAACTCATGTTTAGAAAAATACTTAGGATCTTTGTACACAAAATAAGTTAATAAAAGTCCTTCAAAACCGTGTTCTTGTTTTCTTGAAAATCAAATCCTTTGTTTATTTTTCATACTCCTCAAATCAATTTAATTTTATTCTTCTATGAAAATATTAAGTTATAATCACCTATGTTGAGGTATCTTGGCCGAAAATTCCATAGCCTTTAGAACCAAGGAAATTCATTTTCTCCACTTCATAATTTTCATTTAAACAAATCAATTTCCTTGTTCTTGAAAAATTTCAACATGAAACTCTAATTATGGGCATCAAAACCGTAGCCCTTTCCTTGGCCATTGGAGCCAAAAATTGATTTCCTTTCCATCAACACATCATGGCATACACATACATATATCATCATAAATACTACAAGCATGCCATATATTCATCATGCATATTATAAGCATACTATCAAAGCCATAAAATCATGTATAGCATATCAAGCATAGGCAAATAATCAAAGCTCATAAACACCCACAAATAAATTACATGACCATGGATATGAATCCTCATATGGATTCACCATCCATCAAATATAAGACCATCTCTCACCACCATGCTTGGTTGGTGAGATGGATCTCCCTCTTACCTCTTGAAGATCCTTAAAAGCTTATTGATTTGCTTCTCTTTCCAAGTCCTTCACCACCAAGGGTTTCTTAAACACAAAACAACACATATATTTATTAGTATTTTACGCTTGAATAAGAAAACCATGGATGTGCATCATGGTTAGAACCTTGAAAATCAAAAGAAAAGTGAAGAGTAACAAACTTCACCATTAAAGCTTCAATCTTTAGCTTGAAGAACAAGGTTGAAGATAGATGATTTAGAGAAAATCTCCAACATGAAAATTGCTTAGAATATCGTGTAGATTCAAGATCTATGGTAGGATGAAATTAAAAAGGATTGGATGGTGATTTTGGATGGTATGGCCGAAATTCCTCTTGAAGAACCAAGATAGAATTTTTTTATTTTTGTGAGAGAAAAGCTTCTTAGACTTGGTTAAGACAAAGGATGAAGTGAAAACACTTAGTTTTTCCTTCCACAAATTTCGTGAAGCTCCTTGGGAAAATCCCTAAAAATTATAAACAAATGTTACAATCAATAACAAGTGTAGAAATAGGTAAACCATGGTTCAATCATGGCTTAGAAAATCAAAACTAGAAGATTAGAAGAAGAAATATGAAATTTATCATTTTTGGTAGAATCTTGAAGCTTGGATTTGAAGATCAAGAAGAATGATTTAGAAAAAACTCATAACTAGAGATGTTCTTAGAATAAGGTAAGGATTCAAGAAACTAGGTTGGATAAAATTTTTGAGTGATGGAAGGTGTTCTTAGAGTGCTTGGCCAAAACCTCCATGAAAAGAAAGTGGAGAGAAAAGCTTGATGAGTTATTGGTTTTGGAGAAAACAATGGAAATAAAGGATATCAATAATATGGTCTTCAAACTTTCCTATGCCCTAAAGCTCCTCAAAACCGTAGCCCCCCCTCCAATGCATTCTCCTTAAGTGCAAATTGATCAATAATGATCAATAATGATGCACCATTGACCAAGACTACTAATAATGTCATCAAACATCCTTTAGCTCCAAGACACTTCACAAAAACCGTCCCCCTTCTCTTGCTTCTTCAAAGTGTGACAAATTTCCAAGCCACCATTATTTGTGCATCCTTAGCCATTGATTAATTCAATAGTTAAGATTAAGGTGGACTTTAAGTTAGAAGACTAAATCTAGGCCATTGGATCTTTCTCCTTTAAATTCTAGTCATTAGATGTGTCTCCAAAATGAAAGGTCAAGATTACTCCTTCTTACTTTTAATCCAAGGGTCATAATTAGTCTTTGCTACTTTTTAAGACCAAATCTCCACCATTGACTAAATTTACATCCAATGGTCATAAATGGTCCTTGTTACTTTACAAGACCAAATCTCCGCCCTTGATTAATTTTTCATCCAATGGTCATAAGTGGTCTTTGTCACTTTTTGAGACCAAATCTCTACCATTGATTAAATCCATATCTGGTGCGTGCGGATGTAGTGATTAAAATTAAGATAAAAATCAGTTGTCAGGCCCACCAGAAAATAAAAACCTTACAACTAGTTGTAGTTAGTAAGGGTCGATCCACAGAGAACCAATTCAATTAACACTATTAAACAATTCCCAATTTAGACTCGATTAACAATAAACAATAAAAGGGGGTTTTGGAGTTTTGATGAACAATGAACAAACTTCAAAGATAACAATAAACAAACTGAAATCAACAATATAAAAAATTGGTTAAGAGATTGAATCCACCACTAGATTTATATGATAATGTAAATCCACATATCCTTTTATTCCAACATGCTCAATATGTATGTTTTTATGCAATTGTGAGATTAAATCTCTGTTTTCCTTACGTGTTGGCCAATTTAGCAACCGCTCAAATCAACTCCTAATCACCGATTAGTCATAAAGCAACCGCTCTTACAACTATCCAACAATTGCATTAAGATTTAGAAAACCAATTACACTAAGGTCTAATCACACACCGGATTAAATTACTTAGAACATATATTTCTCTAGATCTAATACCGCAATCACAAGATAATAAACCCAGATCTACCACTTTTATAAGCGGCAAATAGCACAAAGATAATTATACCCACATGAACATCATACATCCCACTAGATCTCTACTACCGCGCATAATAAACCTAGATCTACTACTTTGAAAGTAGGAACAAGTACAAAAACCTTCATACCAACAATAGATTCGAGAAATATATGAATAAAAACATAACTGTGTTGAAATAATCAAATATGCAAAGTTTACAACATTAATACTAGTGGTTTCATCACCCCCTTAACCAAGGGAGGTTTAGTTACACATAGCTAGAAAGAAATCACAAGAAAAATACAAAACTATGAGAAACTATGAAGAAGCAAGAAGAAACTTAGAGAGAAAATGAAGGAGAGTTACCTGTTGTTCATGATAAATGGTGCCTTTTATAGAAGTCTAAGGTAACAAAATGACAAAGGGAAGTGGTGGATGAGTGGATGAGTGAGTGGAGTGTTTTAGTGGATGGATTAGTGGGTTGGTTTAGTGGATTGGTTTAGTGGATGAGTGAGTGGAATGGTTGAGTGGTTGAATTAGTGAAAAATGCCAAAGGACTTTTGGTGAGTGGGAAATTATGGACATGAATGGGTGATGGATGGATGAGTGGATGGATTAGTGGATGAGTGGGTGGAGTGGTTAAGTGGTTGGATTAGTGTATGAGTGGATGAATGGGTGAGTTAGTGGATGAGTGGATGAGTGGATGAGTGGTGGATGGATGAGTGGGTTAGTGGATGGATGAGTGGGTGGTTGAGGACGAAAATTTCGTGTCTGACTTGGAAGCCAAAAACGACCCACTATACTTCAGAACCACGAAAAGTGTTCTTCATGAAAGTTGTAGATCCTTGTCTTGGCTATAAAATGGATAGCTGGTTCGTCCAATTTGGCTTCCTTAAGCCCAAGATATGTCCCAAATACCGTAGGTTGCTCAAACCCAACTTCAGCACCTCTGTTCCGACTTGCAAGCTCAAAATGACCTACTAGACTTCTTTTTCTCAAAATGTGTTCTTCATGAAAGTTGTTTATTTGGATCTTGACTATCCACTGTCCAAATTTCAGCCCATCTCCATTATTACATCTTGAGATATGATTTTTTGAGTGCACACTGTTCGGATTCTACTGACAGAACCCGTATTCTGACTTCCATGTAAACTTAGGTCCCTTAGACATCTGAATCAGACTTCGAGCTCTTCATCAAAGTTGTAGAGCTTCCTCTTAGCTTTCCTACAAGATAAAATTCATGATTGTCAGATATCAGGAACTCAAGTTATGACTAAAATACAGAAACAGTGTAAAATCTCAATAATGCTGAAAATATTCAATTAGGACCAATTTGAGCTCAAACTCACAAAATCATGTCAAACTCAATCAATTAAGAATATGGAGAGTGTAAATGACTAAATATAAGGGTTTCTTAATGAATAAAATATGTGTTTATCAAATTCCCCACACTTAGCTTTTTGCACTCCTGGGCAAAACTCAAGACAAAACAAGGACATAAGAGATTAACAAAATTTTAAATTCCAACGACATTCAAGAGTCCAAAATTTTACAATCAAGAAGAACAACCAAAGGTTCAAGGGATCAAAACATTCATGAGTTAACAATTCTCCACATCTCAAACCAACAAGTAAGGTATCTTCAACATGAATCGAGAATGATAGATCTTCACAAGATTCCCTCTCAATCTCTCAAGTGTTTAAAAGGTAGGTATTTCACTCAATTCAACCCATGAAAATTACACTACCATAAGCTTGCTTAACTTCTACTTCTCCACTACTCAAAACACATGCATACACAAATCATGAGGACTTTATTCAAGGTTGTAGTGAGGTTAAGGTAACAGAAGAGGATAAAATGGATATGAGAGGATAAATACCAAAGAGAATAAAAGCAAATGAGAGTTGAGTTCAAATAACAAGCATAAAAGTTCATCCCAACTCTAATGTATATCCCTTTACATATTCATTTCCCAATCCTTTTTTTTTTTTTTTAAACACTTGGTTTTTTTTTTTCTTTTTTTTTTTTTTTTTTATATATATGAACATAACTATATACATACATTTTTTTTTTTTTTCTTTTTGGGCTCTTTTCTTTTTCAACAACCATTTTGTACACACACCCCCACACTTGTTCAAAAAAAAACTCATCCATTAACCAAGTTAATGTTCTTTTATCCCTAAGGTAAAGTAAGAACACGATTTCTCATTTAAGGCACATGATGAGCTAGAAACAAGGAATGGTCAAATAAGCTCAAAGGGTTAAGCAAAAGGAAAATATACAAGGTTGGCGGGAATCGAGAATTTTCAAGAAATCAAAAGAGTGCTTGATATCATATTGAAAACAAGGTTGGCTATTTGGTTAAACTAGCTAATTAAGAAAGAGGGCCTCAATCATGTTCATGCATGCAAGTGAAATGTAGCCTCAAAAAGAATCAAAGCAAGTTCTAGAGTGATTCATTAACATGAGTGAAAATCACACAAGAAAGAAGAGAATGACATAAATGTTAAATCCATCCATTAGGCTCAAAATCTCACAAGGTATGCATCCATCAAACTCAATTCATCAATTAATCATCCATCACCAAGCATATCAGTTCAAGAAGGGAGAAAAGTTATTCAATCATGCAATGAACCCTTTTTTTTTCTTTTTTTTTTTTTAAATTTTTTTTTTTACGAAAAAAAGAAACATGCTAAAATCTCTCCCCCACGCTTAATATAACATTGTCCTTCAATGTGAAAGAGAGATATAGAAAAGAGCAACACAACCTGATAAGAAGTGAATCAACGCTAAGCAGAAAAGAAACACATTGTCAGTACCGCATCAGACCCTGAAAAGAAATCAAACAATAAAACTTTAGTACTAATTAGTTACTACCTAAAAAACTCCTTACTCTGCCACCAATTAAGATGCGTCTCAAGAGTAAAATTACTCCTTACTCTGCCATCACTAATTGATTTAATAAGTACATGACAATCATATCATACTTTCCAAACAACACAACAAATTTTTTTTTTATTTTTTTTTATTTTTTTATTTTTTTTTTTTTGGGTCTATCCTTATCCTTCCCCCCAACTAAATCACAACATTGTCCTCAATGTTAAAATATAGATGAGTAAAGGACGTAAGATATTACCTGTTGGAGAAAGTCGACACAAATTTAAAGCGAAACAAGGTACAATAAAATCAAACCCATTAAAGATGAAGTCGCAGATCGGCTTTTGTTTCTTGTTACTTCCTTCGCCGCTTCTGTTGACCAATCTATCCGAGCTAATATCGGATCGTACATACTCAAAAGCTTCTAATTTATCAATGAGCTCATCAATAGTGGAGGCGAGAGATAAGAAGTTGTCTTGTGAAGGAGTGATAAATTTTGTTCCATGACTTTGTCAAGAAAAAATAACAAAAGATCAAAGAAATTATTAACATTCAACAAACCAATGGGTCTATGGTGGATGTTTAGTTCTACCAAGAGACAATTTGAAAAATTTCTTCCAAAGTACCAAAACCACCGGGTAAGACAAGAAATGCATCGAATTGTCAACCATTGTTTTCATTCGTCCATGCATAGATGTTACCCGAATTTCTTCTCCAATTGTCTTCCAAAGTGATGTTATTTTCACTAAAGGTTTAGGAATAACACCTAAAACCCGACTACCTCCTATAAAAGCAAAGCAAGTGATACAGCCCCATTAACCCACGACAACCTCCCCCATATACAAGATGAATATTCCTCGCAGCAAGTGATCGACCAAGAGTGCTAGCTGCGTTTATAAACTCTAATCCCTTCCCATAACTCGACCCACAAAAACACAGACATTTTTGAGGTTACGAATAGAAGGCCCCATTCTATACTCTTCCTCCCTTTGAGTGTTTCGAGTTGAAGGAAAATGGAGAAAATGGAGTGTTTAAGTAGGAAAAAGAATGGAAAGGAGAATAATTGTACCTATAGGGTAGGTTGGCCGTTGTCGAAAAGGTTGAAATTAAGAAAAATACAGAATCTTTTCTCCTTTTTTTTTTTTTTTTTTTTTTTTTTATTTTTTTATTTTTATTTTTTTTGTTTGACTTGAAAGAAAACCATCAAGGTAAAGAAGTCTAGAAATCGCTCAAAGGATCGTGTTACAAAAATTAAAATACAACAAAATGATACAAAGAAAAAGAATAGAAAATGATGACATAATGTATGTACAGTGTCCATGGCGTATCTATAATTTGTTAGAAAAACTTGATGAAAGGTAGGTATACTTCTTTGCTTTGTCTTTGTGCCAAAGCATTGTTGACCAAGAACCCATTCAAGACCAGCGCAACATAGGGCTCCCAAAAGGGACAAGTGGCCATAATCTTTTCTCCTTTTTTTTTTTTACTTTTTCACGGTTTTTTTATTTTTAAGACGTATACATTTTTTTTTTTTTTTTTTTTTTTTTTTTTTTTTTTTTTTTTTTTTTTGAAAGATGACATGAAGAAGAAGAAGAAGAAGAAGAAGAAGATGATGATATGTACAGATTGTTGTGATTGTGGCTCACATCTTCCTCTCGGTTTTACGTCCGTAAACGGCTTAAACGCCTTCTATGAGTCGAGGATAGGCTTCCCATCCAATTTTCTTATAAAGCGGCAAAATGTGGTCTTTTAGAGTCGATTCCCAAGATCGTAGCGTTTTTCTTCATCCTTGAAGAGATTCCACAATTTAAGAATTTCACGATGCACCAATCCACAAGAATGCGTCTCAAGAGTCAATAAGATATCATCTAATGACTCCTTACTCAGTCCATTCTTAATGAAGAAAATTTTATCTTCTCTATTTGCGGAAACCATCCCCAAAGTATGACATCGCTTGTTACAGTTCCATCGTCCACATTTGTGACAGACTTGTAACCTTTTTGCTTCTTCTCCTTTTAGAATATGAACTTCTTCCAAGACCGGGCATATATGAGTCAAATGAAATTGAGGACTCACCGCTAATCGAACATTTGCTTCAATTATCCAACAGTACATCTTCGGCATACCTTTGTGCATTAACAGTCTCAATCTTTCACATCGAACTTTGTAGATTTTTCTCAGAGCATTTTGAGGAAGAGAAGGAAAATGTTTTCTCAGGTTTGAAAGAATGACATCCATTTTGAAGGAGAAGAAGGATTCAGTTATTTTGGGAAACCGAAAAATAAACCGACTTGAGAGTCACGAGTACCGTATCCGCCACTTAACCTAAGAACACAAAGAACTCAAGAACTTGATTTTCCAGGAATGATTGAGTCTTTGTCCATTAACTTTAAGCGCATTACCATTCCTAGGATCCTCAATATCTTCGGCCCCGAGAGGATACACGTGTTTGACAAAGAAAAGAACCGCGCCACCTAGATCTCAATTTTTCAAGGAGTAGGTGCAGATGATAATCTCAAAGCAGAACCTTTTTGACCAATTTCCGCAACTTTTGCAAAAGGTGTAACATGACCTTGAATAAAGTAGGCCAATAAAATCCATACCGCAAGATTTTCGCAGCTTGTTGTCGCCGAAGAAAAGTGACCTTCACATGCTTCCGAGTGACAAAATTTAATGGCACTACCTACCTTATTGTCGGGCACACAATTTGCTTTTTTTTTTTTTTTTTTAGAGATTCAAATGCTTACAACCAACAAACAGATAAAAACATAATCTAAGAAACTAATGAAAACACAAAATAAAAAGGGATAAAGAGAGCAAATCTGGTTGGGTTGCCTCCCAATGAGCGCTTAGTTTATTGTCCTCACCGACATGATGATACTTTCAATGCTCCTCATATTGTGGAAGGATGAGGGTCATCACTTCCATCTCTCGCACCTTGTCGGGAAGTTCATGATATGGTTTGAGACGATGACCATTGACCTTAAATGCTTTGCCGAAATTTCACTCCCGATCTCAATCGCACCAAAAGGAAAAACATTAGTTACCACAAACGGCCCAATCCACTTAGAACGCAGTTTACCGGAAATAATTTGAGTCTTGATTGGAATAGCAGGACTTTTTGTCCTCTCGTGAAATTTCTTTCTCGGAAATCAATTGGTCGTGGAATGCCTTAGCTTTAGTCTTATAAATCGGGGCATTCTCAAAGGCCTCATTTCTTAGTTCTTCCAATTCTCGTAATCTGGAACTTCCTTTGCTTTCCAAAGACCTTCCAATTCCATATTAACTTGTTTAATGGCCCAAGAAGATCGATGTTGCAACTCAACGGGCAAATGACAGGGCTTTCCATACACCAACCGAAATGGTGACATGCCGATGGGAGTCTTATAGGCAGTCCTATAAGCCCATAAAGCATCTTCAAGTCGAGTGCTCCAATCCTTTCTTGAGGGATTCACTGTCTTTTCAAGGATTGACTTAATCTCCCGGTTGGACACTTCAGTTTGCCCATTTGTCTCGTGGATGGTAAGGAGTGGAAATTTTGTGCATTACTCCATATCTCTTCAATAGAGCATCAAAGGTTTTGTTGCAGAAATGGGTCCCTTGGTCACTGATGATAGCCCTTGGGGTCCCGAACCTGGAGAAAATATGTGACTTAACAAAATCGCAACAGATTTTAGAATCATCGGATCGAGTGGCTTTTGCTTCCACCCATTTAGACACATAATCAAAGATAAAAGAATGTATGTGAAACCAAATGAAGGAGGGAATGGTCCCATGAAATCAATACCCCACACATCAAAGAGTTCCACAAAAATGATCGGAGTCCGAGGCATTTGATTACGAGGACCAATATTACTGTTCTCTCGACAATGGCCACAAGACTTACTGAAGTTGTAAGCGTCTTTGAAAATTGAAGGCCAATAGAAACCTTTGTCAAGCACTTTATTGGCTGTCCTTTTATCGCCAAAGTGTCCTCCACATGCATAGGTGTGGCAAAAGAGAGAGGATGGAGTGTGTCTCAAAATCGGGAATGCACCTCCTAATGACTTGATCCGCACAATGCTTCCATAAGTACGGTCATCCCGGATATAGTATTTACAAATACTCCTTAATTTATCTCTTTGGGCCTTGTTCAAACCCTCAGGAAAGTCCTTAGTAACCAGGTAGTTAACAATGTCAAGCATACCAAGGGATTATGGTGTTGACAACCATCAAATATTCATCGGAAAAGTCTCCATGATAGGCATTTCTTCCTCTTCGAGTTACCAATCTACTCAAGTGATCGGCCACCAAGTTTTCGCTCCCTTTCTTGTCTTTAATCTCCAAGTCAAATTCCGGAGCAATAAAATCCATCGAGCAATCTAGGCTTTGCTTCTTTCTTTGTTAGAAGATACTTCAAGGCGCATGATCTGAAAACACAATCACTTTAGAACCAATTAGATATGATCTAAATTTTTCTAAAGCAAATACAACAAACTAGAAGTTCCTTTTCTCGTGGTTGAGTAATTAAGTTGAGCATCATTTAGAGTCCTTGATGCATAGTAAATGGCATAAGGAACTCTATCAACTCGTTGTCCCAAGACAGCTCCTACCGCAAAGTCACCGGCATCACACATTAGTTCAAAAGGTAACTCCCGGTTGGGTGGCCGATGATAGGTGCAACAGCTTAACAACTTCTTGAGTTTATTGAAAGCTTCCATACATTTCTCATCAAAGTTAAAATTAACATCTTTTGAAGAAGTCGCAAAGGGGCAATGAGACTTTAGAAAAGTCTTTAATGAATCTCCGGTAGAAACCTCGCATGACCAATAAAAGAACGAATCTCCCGCACACTAGTGGGTGGTGGCAAAGAATGCATGAGTTCTACCTTAGCTTTATCTACTTCAATTCCCCTAGCGAAATTACATGACCTAACACAATACCTTCATTCACCATGAAATGACATTTTTCCCAATTCAAGTACCAGGTTAGTGTCAATGCATCTTTTAAGCACCAAAGTTAAATGTTCCAAACAATTTTCAAAATCATTTCCAAAGACACTAAAGTCATCCATAAAAACCTCAATGATGTTTTCAATGTAATCAGAAAATATACTCATCATGCATCTTTGGAAAGTTCCTGGTGCATTGCAGAGTCCAAAAGGCATTCGCCTATATGCAAAGGTACCAAATGGACAAGTGAATGTAGTCTTGTCTTGGTCTTCTGGAGCTATGGCAATCTGATTGTAACATGAAAAACCATCCAGAAAACAATAATAAGAATGACCAGCTAATCTTTCTAACATTTGATCAATGAAAGGTAAAGGAAAGTGGTCTTTTCTCGTGGCGGCATTCAACTTCCTGTAATCAATACAAACACGCCACCCTGTCTGTAACCTAGTGGGAATTAAGCTCATTTTCAGCATTTCTTACCACAGTAATTCCAGATTTCTTTGGTACTACCTGGACTGGGCTTACCCACTTGCTGTCAGAAATGGGGTAGATCACCCCCACACTTAGGAGCTTCAGTATCTCCTTTTTCACAACCTCCATCATGGGAGGATTCAATCTCCGTTGAGGGTCTCTCACAGGTTTAGTATCCTCCTCCATTAATATCCTGTGCATACAAACGGAGGGACTAATACCCTTGATATCAGCTATTGACCAACCAATGGCTGTCTTATGTTCCTGCAAAACGGCTACCAGTTTCTCTTCTTGCTCTTGGGTGAGTGACTTTGCAATTATTACTGGAAGGGTGTCCTTCTCCCCCAAGAAGATGTATTTAAGATGATCAGGTAGTGCTTTCAGTTCCAATTCAGGTGCCTGCACAACAAGAAGGTTGAGGTATATCAGTAGTAACAGGTAAATCAACAAAAGTTACCTCATGCTGCTCTTCGGAGTGGAAGAGAGCTCTTGTAAGGCAAAGCAACAATTTCATCAATGTCTTCACTCCATGGCTCTTCTTCACTCTTCTTCTTTTCCTCCCGTACATCTAAGCTATGAGTTAGAATTGTATCAAGAGCATCAAAATGGTCAAGTATCAAAAGTGCAGAAATTAAAGAATCAAAAGGATCAAAAGAATCAATTAAACAAGCAGAGTGCACATCACTTGGGTATCTCATAGCTTCAAAAATATTGAATCTAATTAATTCCCCATCAAATTCCATTGTTAGAATTCTGAGTGCACATCAATTTTTGTCCGTGCGGTCTTCAAAAATGGTCTTCCTAGCAAGATAGGAGCAGATTTGGGAGACTCATCCTCTTCCATGTCCAAAACATAGAAGTCTCACGGAAACACTAATTCATTCACCTATACCAAAACATCTTCAACCACACCCTTAGGGTATGCATTAGATCTATCGCCCAATTGAATAACAACACCAAAGTAGGTTCCAAAGGACCCAAGTATAAAGATGCATAAATAGAATATGGCATGACATTTATAGATGCACCTAAATCAAGCATTGCCCTTTCAAACCTTGTGTTACCTATAGTGCATGGAATGGTGAATGTGCTGGGGTCCTTACATTTGGTTGGGAGTTTCTTTTTAATTACAATTTGAAACATTTTCTCCCACTTGGACCTTTTCATTTCCTTTTAACTTCCTCTTGTTAGTGCATAATTCTTTCAGAAATTTTGCATATCTAGGTACCGCTTAATGGCATCTAACAAAGGGATATTAACCTCTACCTTCCTAAAAGTCTCAAGTATTTCTTTTTCTCGCTTCTTCTTTCTTGGTTTTAACCAACCTACTAGGAAAAGGAGCTTTAGTGACATATTTAGGAAGGGGTTCGTAAATACTTACCTTAGGGGTTTTGGAAGTTTGCCCCTTATCATTTGCTTCTTTGGGTGGTTCATCCTTCTCTTGAATGATTGGTGGAAGAGAGGTAGGCTCATCCATCGTCTTTCCGCTTCTCAATGTGACAAAGACTAGCATTTTCCCTCGGATTCACTTACATTTGTGAGGGTAGTTTCCCGAAGCTTGGCTTTGAAACTTGTTGAATTCTCGTGGACAACTGTCCTATCCGATTCTCGCAAGTTATTGATTGCGATCCTTGTTTCTTGTTTGAAACTTTGTATAGTTGCATTTGTTTCTTGTTGGAACGCAAATTATTAGTGGCCATTTGTTTTACTAGCTCCTCTAATGAAGGCTCAGATTGCTTAGGAGCTTGAACTTGCTTCGCTTGTCTCGAGGGAAAGGTACTTGCCTTTGTTGGAATCTGGAGGTCCATAAGTGGAGGTTGATTTTGAGGTTGCTTTGCATAGCTGAAATTTGGATGATCCCTCCAACCCGGATTATATGTGTTTGAGTAGGAGTTGTAATTTTTGAAAGTCCAAAGATATCCCCCTACGCTCTTACCTCCTCATTTGTGTCTTCTTGGAGAGTGGGACACATATCGGTGGGATGTCCAGATGAACAACAGATCCCACAAGCATGAAGCGGTGCTTTACCCGAATCCATTAACCGTGAACCATAGCAGTCAATTGAGTCATTTCTTCTTCAGTATACTTGGTTGTCTCTACTTCTTTCACCGCTCTTACTCCAAAGTGTCATTTCTAGAGTAGAATTGTTGAGTATTGGCACCATTCTTGAGATCAAGTTTCTAGCTTCTTGAGGAGTTTTATCAATCAATGCTCCTCCGCTAGCAAAGATCAATCATGTTGCGATCCATCACTTATAAGCCTTCATAGAAATATTGAATTAAAAGTCGCTCACTTATTTGATGATGATGAGGCGGCTGAAACATAGCTTCTTAAATCTCTCCCAAGTAGTCATGGAGTGATTCCCCATGCCTTTGTTGAATACCCTGATTTCTTTTCGATTGTTGCAGCTTTTGAGGCGTGGGAAGTATCGTCTAGGAAAGTTCGGGCCATGTCCCGCCATGATTGGATGGATCGGGTGGCAAGTAGTAAAGCCACTCCTTAGCCGAGTCTTTCAATGAGAATGGAAAAGCTCTCAACTTGACTTGCTCTACATGAATTCCTGCGGGTTTCATGCTAGAACATACCACATGGATTTCCTTCAAGTGCTTGTTGGGGTCCTCTCCAGGGTAATCCATTGAAAGATGGCAAGAGATGGATTAAACCGGATTTCAATTCAAATGCCTCTTCATTTTCAAGAATGTCTATGCAAAGAGGCTATTGATCTAGATCTGGAGCACCCAATGCCCTTAAAGTGTTTTCTGCCATTGTCACTTCTTCAGATATTTCAGATGGCTCAAATGTCTCCGAACTTGATAGATCAATGTAACGGCAACTTCAATGTCGGCGGGTGTGAGTTGGAAGTTAGCCTAGGATGGAAGGGAAATTGAGGATGTGAAGTGAGTTGATCAATATAGTTCCTCAAATTTAGCAATCCTTCGTCTACTCCTTCAAAGGACATCAACACCTACAAAACACTCGAAAGAAAGATTAAAAATAAAATAAAATAAAATAAAATAAAAACAGAATAAAAATAGGAAATAAATTAATAGTGTAATTGAAAAAAATTGGTTCCCAAGAACGGCGCCAAAATTCGAGTGCGTGCGGATATAGTGATTAAAATTAAGATAAAAATCGGTTGTCGTGCCCACCAGAAAATAAAAACCTTACAACTAGTTGTAGTTAGTAAGGAGTCGATCCACAGAGAACCAATTCAATTAACACTATTAAACAATTCCCAATTTAGACTCTGATTAACAATAAACAGTAAAAGGGGGGTTTTGATGAACAATGAACAGCTTCAAAGATAACAATAAACAAACTGAAATCAACAATATAAAAAAATTGGTTAAGAGATTGAATCCACCACTAGATTTATATGATAATGTAAATCCACATATCCTTTTTATTCCAACATGCTCAATTATGTTTTTATGCAATTGTGAGATTAAATCTCTGTTTTCCTTACGTGTTGGCCAATTTAGCAACCGCTCAAATCAACTCCTAATCACCGATTAGTCATAAAGCAACCGCTCTTACAACTATCCAACAATTGCATTAAGATTTAGAAAACCAATTACACTAAGGTCTAATCACACACCGGGATTAAATTACTTAGAACATATATTTCTCTAGATCTAATACCGCAACCGCAAGCATAATAAACCCAGATCTACCACTTTTATAACGGCAAATAGCACAAAGATAATTATACCCACATGAACATCATACATCCCACTAGATCTACTACCGCAACCGGCATAATAAACCTAGATCTACTACTTTGAAAGTAGGAACAAGTACAAAACCATCATACCAACAATAGATTCAGAAATATATGAATAAAAACATAACTGTGTTGAAATAATCAAATATGCAAAGTTTACAACATTAATACTAGTGGTTTCATCACCCCTTAACCAAGGGAGGTTTAGTTACACATAGCTAGAAAGAAATCACAAGAAAAATAAAAACATGAAGAAACTATGAAGAAACAAGAAGAAACTTAGAGAGAAAATGAAGGAGAGTTACATGTTGTTCATGATAAATGGTGCCTTTTATAGAAGTCTAAGGTAACAAAATGACAAAAGGAAGTGGGTGGATGAGTGGATGAGTGAGTGAAGTGTTTTAGTGGATGGATTAGTGGGTTGGTTTAGTGGATTAGTTTAGTGGATAAGTGAGTGGAATGGTTGAGTGGTTGAATTAGTGAAAAATGCCAAAGGACTTTTGGTGAGTGGGAAATTATGGACATGAATAGGTGAGTGGATGGATTAGTGGATGAGTGGGTGGAGTGGTTAAGTGGTTGGATTAGTGTATGAGTGGATGAATGGGTGAGTTAGTGGATGAGTGGATGAGTGGATGAGTGGATGGATGAGTGGGTGGTTGAGGACGAAAATTTCGTGTCTGACTTGGAAGCCAAAAACGACCCACTATACTTCAGAACCACAAAAAATGTTCTTCATGAAAGTTGTAGATCCTTGTCTTGGCTACAAAATGGATAGCTGGTTCGTCCAATTTGGCTTCCTTAAGCCCAAGATATGTCCCAAATACCGTAGGTTGCTCAAACCCAACTTCAGCACCTCTGTTCCGACTTGCAAGCTCAAAATGACCTACTAGACTTCTTTTTCTCAAAATGTGTTCTTCATGAAAGTTGTTTATTTGGATCTTGACTATCCACTGTCCAAATTTCAGCCCATCTCCATTATTACATCTTGAGATATGATTTTTTGAGTGCACACTGTTCGGATTCTACTTGACAGAACCCGTATTCTGACTTCCATGTAAACTTAGGTCCCTTAGACATCTGAATCAGACTTCGAGCTCTTCATCAAAGTTGTAGAGCTTCCTCTTAGCTTTCCTACAAGATAAAATTCATGATTGTCAGATATCAGGAACTCAAGTTATGACCAAAATACAGAAACAGTGTAAAATCTCAATAATGCTGAAAATATTCAATTAGGACCAATTTGAGCTCAAACTCACAAAATCATGTCAAACTCAATCAATTAAGAATATAGAGAGTGTAAATGACTAAATATAAGGGTTTCTTAATGAATAAAATATGTGTTTATCAATATCCAATGGTTACAAATGGTCATAGCCACTTATATGACGAATTCTACACCATTGATTAAATCAAGATCAAGTCTTTACCGTCGATTAAATCAACGGTTGATATCAAAGTCTTTAATGTTATACTTGTTTCTTATTGGTCCATCAAAAATTGTCACAATCACTAATATTGACTTAATAGTATAATTTCTATTTTTATCTACTAAAACCCCACGAAAAAATATATTACTGTATTTTTATCACCCAATAATTAATACAGTACAAAACACAATACAAGAAATTTTCTAAAACTGTTTCCGGATTCAGGTTTAGTAAGATCCCCTGTCTCCGTCTAAACAGTACAAATTTTTCTATGGGTAGAAAAATTTTTGCTTTGCAGGACCCACCTGCACCCACGTATGGCCACCTGAGCGCACATACACCCCCTGGGCCCATAAACAGTAAAAAAAATTCATAATCATCCGCAAAAATCACAAATATTAGAAAACGCACAAATATCAAATCAGATTACGTAAAATAATTAAAACTTAACAGTAATAATTAAATTACATAAAAAATTTTCCGGCCCAAAAATTATTATTTTTCTGACACAGAGTAAATCATTCAAAATGATCAAATAGGCTGAAGGAAAAAATAAAATAATTTTACAATATACAGAAATTACTAAACAGTAAAATTCTGTTAACTGTCAAAATTACTGTTTAAGAAATAGAAAATTTTGGGGTGTTACAAAACCACCCACTTACACCCGTATTAACTACAAAGAAAGATTTTTTACAGGAATATCACAAAGGTATGTATACATGGATATTTACCATTAGTTTATCACACACTCTATCTCTTTTCTTCTTCTTTTTTTAATGTTAAAACGTCATCCAATGTGACATTATTATACAAAATTTTTCAATACACAAATCATTTCCCTTAAAATTATGTTCAATGAAATAAATATTTAACATAATACTTCAAAAAATGTTACCAATATTTTTTGAACCGAACCGGTCATTGAACTAAGAAAGAGATATGGTTAAGATGTTGAAGTTCACTCAAGTCGAATCAAGTGTGTGTGTGTGTGTGTGTGTGTGTGTGTGCGTGTGTGTGTGTGTGCGTGTGTGTGTGTGTGTAAGTTAAAAATAGAAATAGAGAAATAAATATTGATAATTTATGTATATTTCTGAATTAATGAATATAAGAGGGTTATCCTTTATTTATACAAGAAGATAGTTGTACAAAAAAAGAAAATAAAAAATTATAATTATATACTAAATCAAACTAATTTTGTACTAAATGAATCACAATCATTCCTAAAAATAATCATGTTCAATCACAATTTATCACGCTAACATCTCCTTTCAAACTTAAGTGGGTATAGAAGAAACTAACTTGAATCTGGAAATCAGAGTGTGATAATGGTCTGGATGATGAGCTTTGGTAAATAGATCGAATAGCTGATCAAAAGTACTGATGGATATAAGACGAAGAGCTCCACGAAGAATGTGTTGATGAATGAAGTGACAGTTAATCTCAATGTGCTTAGTGCGCTCATGAAAAACATCATTGTGAGCAATCTGAATAGTATTCCTATTATCAAAGTGAAGAGCGGTGGGAGAGGACTGAGAAAAACTCAAGTCTTTAAGAAGCCAACGTAACCAAAGTATCTCAGATGTGGTGTCAGCTAGTGTCCGATATTCTACTTTAGTACTGGAACGTGCAGTTAAAGTTTATTTCTTGCTTCTCCATGAAATAAGTGCATCACCAAGAAAGATACAATAGCCAGTGGTGGATCGTCGGCCAGTAGGATCTTCACTCCAATCAGCATCAGAATAAGCTTGAAGAACCAAGGAGGAATTTGCTGAAAAATGAAGTCTATGAAATAGAGTTCCTTTTATATACCGTATAATACGTAGAACAACAATATAATGAGTAGTGCGCACAACTGACATAAACTGACTGACTAGATAAACAACGTATGATATGTTTGGATGAATAACAGTAAGATAAATCAAACTACCAACAACTGCCGATAGAGAGTAGGATTATCAAGTATAGTATCATCCAGATGTATAAATCTAACATTAGGTTCTAGAAGAGTGGACTCAGTGCGACTATCAGAGAGATCGGCTCGAGAGATAAGATCTAAGGTATATTTACCGTGAGATAGAGAAATACCATCAGCAGAAGAAAGGATTTCAAGCCCCAGAAAGTAAGTGAGAGGTCCAAGATCTTTCATCTCAAAATGCTGACTCAAGAACTGCTTAAGCTCAGTAATACATGTACCATCATCACTAGTAATAATCACATCATCAACATAGAGAAGTAACATAACAGTACCTCTATCAGTTTTACGAGTAAACAAGGAAGAATCATGTGCACTAGAGGAAAAACCAAACTGACTGATAGTACTGTGAAACTTGGCAAACCAAGCTCGAAATGCTTGTTTAAGACCATATAAAGCCTTTCGAAGACTGCAAACCTTATTTGGTGGACAAGTGTAATCAGGAGGTGAACTCATATAAACTTCTTCTTCTAAATCACCATTAAAAAAAGACATTCTTCGCATCCATCTGATTTAGAGTCCATTTCTGAGTGGTTGCAATAGTAAGGAGAGTACGAACTGAAGTTATGCGAGCAACAGGTGCAAAAGTTTTCTCGTAATCAATGTCATATTCTTGAGTGAAACCTTTGACAACCGAACGAGCCTTATATCGCTCAATAGATCTATCAGAATGAGTCTTGATCTTGAATACTCATTTACATCCCACAAGTGCCTTACCAGAAGGAAAATCAATAAGATCCCAAGTATTACTATTCTCCAAAGCCTGTAACTCTTCTTACATAGCATGCTACCAATGAGGATCTGTGGAGGCTTCTTGATAGGACTGAGGTTCATGTAAGTGAAGCATGGTGGCAAAACAATGAAAATCACGAAGATAGGTAGGCTAAGTTCTTACCTAAGTTAGACGCTCAGAAGGAAGAGATGGTGCAATGACATGTGCAAGATCTACGTTTAGAACAAAGTCATCGAGAGTGGCTGAAACATCAGAAGTGACTAAAAGCTCACTGGAAGAACCTACATCAGAATCACTAGGAAAAAGATCAACAAAGGGGTTAGTAAAAAATGGAGTTGAAGTGGAAGTGAATGACTTGAACTTTGAGAGTGGGGAGAACATGGTGTCTTCCAAGAATACGACATGACGAGAGATACGAATGCGTTGAGAGATTGGATCCCAATAACAATAGCCCTTATGTTCAGTGTCATAACCAAAAAAGCAACAGAGACGTACTCGGGGCTCAAGTTTAATGTACTTATGAGGTTGAAGGAGAACAAAACAAGCACAGTAAAAAACTTTAAGAGATTTATAATCTGGAGAAGTGTGGTGGAAACATTCAAAAAGAGATACATTACCCAGAACAAAGGAAGAAAGACGGTTGATGACATAGACAGCGTTGAGAGCAGTTCACCCCAAGCACGTTCAGGACAAGAGGAAGAGATGAGCATAGCTCGGACATAGTCAAGGATATGACGGTGTTTTCTTTCAGCATGACCATTTTGTTGAGATGTACCAGGACAAGAAAACTCAAAAAGTGTACCATGTTCAACAAGAAAGGTGAGAAGTTTTGAATTACGATATTTAGAAGCATTATCACGATGAAAAACTTTAATTATTTTTGAGAAATGAATTTTGATCATATTAACAAAATTAATATAAATTTGAAGAAGTTCTGAACGATTTTTCATTAAATATATCCAAGTAAAACGAGAAAAATCGTCAATAAATATTACAAAATATCGATTACCTCCCATAGTTGGTGTAGGGGCAGGCCCCCAGACATCAAAATGCACAAGGTCAAAATGAGATTTAGAAATAGAAGTACTTTTACTGAAGGAAAGGGCAAGTTGTTTAGTGGTTTGACAAGAAATGCAATGAAAAGACTCATTATTGACCGAACCTAGAACCCCTTGAGATAAGAGGGGATGCAGTTTCCTTAGAGAACTATGAGCAAGACGTTGGTGCCACAGTTGGATGGAGGTAAATGCTGCACAAAGATTTGAGGCAGAAGTAACATGAAGGTTGGTGAGCTCAAACAACCTTCCAATTTTACATCCAATCCCTATGACTTGTTTTGTTCGCAGATCCTGCACACGACAACCAGAAGAAGAAAATATGACTTTATAACCTAGGTCATATAGTTGACTAAAAGAAATGCGATTAAAGTTTAATTTGGAAATGAGATATGCATCAGGTAAGTTAAGAGTGGACAAACAGATAGAACCATTATGACAAACATTCATAAGAGATTCATTGGTTGTGTATATAGAATGTGCAGTATCATTAATAGACAGTGATGAAAAGACTGTGATGTGACCGTCATATGATTACAACAAGTAGAGTCAAAGTAATATTTAATATTACCTGATGTGGTTGATAAAGTAGAAGAGGTATTACCAGAATTGGATAATAGACGCTTAAGGAGAGACACAATATCATTAGTAGAAAAGACAACTTGGGTGTAGTTGAAGAACTTAAGGATCCTTTAGCAACAATAATAACAAGTACAAACTTAAAAAAATTAGGACGAGATTAAAACATGTTCTGATCATACCTTAAAGAACATGTGAGACAATTTTCAATTAAGTATATTGAATCTTTACAATATTTGTAATATCTAGAGACAATAAACACAGTCGAAAAAGACTAAGTAATATCTAATTTTTCAATTATATTAAAAAATATAAAAAATTAAACTTTTGAAACTGATTTGATAGAAAAAAATTTCAAAAATGAAAAGATTTTTTAAAAAAATGATGAGTGCACGCCTTACAAAGCAAACAGAACACTACTGCTTTGTTTGGATTGGATGATGAGAGAAAATGGGAGAAGAGAAAATAGAAGAGAAAGAGAAAATAAAGAGAAAATTATATTTTCTTTCCTATTGTTTGGTTGAAGAGAAAAGTGAAAAAAAAAAGAAAATAAAAATTTTTCTTTCTCTTATTTGGTTGAGAAAAAAGTTAGAAAAAAAAAAATAAAAATTATATAAAATAACTAATGTAATACTTTATGTAATATAATAAATAAAAGATATGATGGTAATTTACTTTTGACACCCTCTCCTTCTCATTTTCTTCCCACCAAATGAGAGAAAAAAATTTAGATGGGACCTATAATATTTTTTTTCTCTTTCTTATTTTCTTTACTGATCCAAACAAGGAAAAAAAAAATATTCTTCTCATTTTTTCTCTTCTTATTTTTTTTTCACCTATTTTTTCTTAAAACAAACATAGCATACAAAAGACACGTACGGATCTATGCAAAAAACGGTGCACAAGACGTGCACGCACAGCAACACGGGCCACACCAAAAAATCAATAAAGCAGCAACGCACAACAAAATATATTGAATGTGTTTGTGCAGCAAAAAGTAATGTAGTATAAAAGCTGAGATAGTCAACAAAAGGCAGTGGGCCACATCAAAAAGAAGAAAGGTGAATGTGAGTCGTGCACGATTGTCGAGAAGGAAACAAAATAGAATTTGTGTCTGAAGATGGTCTCTGAAAAAAAATAGAATTTAAGATTGGACGGAGATATTAAACTCTTTCATGTTAAGTTAAAAATAAATAAAAAATAAATATTAATAATTTGTGTATATTTTTTAATAAGTAATTATAAAAAATTTAATTTTTATTTATATAAAAAATAATTATAAAAAAATAATTGGCGTTTGTTTTGATTAAATTTAAAAAAATAATTTTTTAGAGCTTTTTTTGTTTTAAATATATAATAAATTAATCTAAATACATTATAAGTTACCTTTTAATGATAATGGAGAGGTGCTTGATATTTCTACAATTTTCAACATTGAAACAAACGCCACCAGTTAAGCAGTCATATACTAATGAAAGAAGACAAAAAAAAAAACTACTAGTCTTTTTTTTTTTATGAACAAAAAAAAAACTACTAGTCTAACAATATGAGTATAAAAGAAAAAGGTTAAGAAATTCATAATATAAAGTACTCTATTTAGTCGATTTTAAATATTATTTTGGTGAAAAATTCTTAATCGATTATAAGTGACGTTTTTGTACATTAATAAAATATTAATTTTTATTTTTTTATAATTTAAAAGTTTCAATTATTTATAAAAATTAGATAAATATAATAAAATAGAATAATTAATTAAAATTGAATAAAAATATTTTAATATACATAAAAAAATTTACAATTAAGACTTATTTTAATATTTTAAATTTTTATGTTTTATATTAAAATAACACTTAAAATAAATATTAAATAAAAATAATTTTTTTATATATTAATTGTTTAACTTTTTATTTAACATTTTTATTTTTTAATTTTAATAAATACTCTTAAAATACTAATCAAACTATTGTTTTACTAAAATGACGGAGAGTATTAGACTTTATATATGATGTGACATTAAATTAATACGCAACTAATATTTTCCATAAAACTTCCGATACTAAATAATTGATGTATAAAAAATTTCAGAAAAGTCACGTAACATAATGGTGTGACTAGACTTTTAATATAATGATGTGACTAAGATCGTATCATCAATTGCTTTTGGAACAAATTTCAGTCATTTCTTTATATTATATAATACTTTTATATAACTTTTTATTTTTCTTCATCTACCATTCTATATAATAAATAGGAGAATTTTACTATATTCTTAAGTGAATAATTTTAGGGTGTGTTTGAAATATAAAAAATAAAAAATAATTTAATTTATAAATTTAATTTAATTAAATTTTGTATTTAAAATATTTAAAAATAAAAAATAATTTAATTTTTAAAATATCATAGATTTCATTTATTTTGTTTTAAAAATTTTATCAATTTTGATAGAATTTATTAAAATTTGATTTTATTTGAAATAAATAGATTATTTTACCTTTACTAATTACCTCTAACAATCTTTCATAAGAGTTAAAATGTAAAATAATAAAATCAAATTAATTCTTATTTTAATGAATTCTTAATACAAAATTTGATTTCTAAATCAATTTAAATCTTATTTTTTTAAAGTTACAAACACAAAATTTGATTTTTAAATCAAATTAAATCAATTCAATTCAAATCAAATCAAATTATTTTTTTTTTTTTTATTAGATTCCAAACATAACTTTAGTTTCAAGTGATGTGATATATTTTATAATTAATTTAATTATATAAAATGATTAATATATATTAATGTAAATGGTGTAATAATTTTATGTAATTGGGTTAATCTTATTTTATATCACTTTACCCATGTCTCTCGTACCCCTTTTCGAACTATTTAAGCTATAAGTGCATGAGTTTTATTTGCATGGGTTTTGTTCATGGCATCGAACCGCGCCAGCGTCAACCACCGTCATTCCTGTCGCGTGACCCACCGGAACCTGCCGACCAGAAACGGAAACGAGCCGCACCACCCTCGAGTCCAGTCACCGTGACGCGCCGAACCCGACCCAGGACCACCGTTCGCACCAGACGCCTCCGACCGCACCAACCAGAACGCACCAGACACCGTCGTCTGAATCGCCCGTCCGAGCCTCCTTCGCCACACCGTCGTCGGAACTGCTCAAATCCGAGCCGTCCAACCGTTCTGACCATCCACCGCCGCCCCTCTGGTCTCCCCCCTGTTTCTGCAAATATCACGAAGAAGAAGGATACCCCCCTTTTGTTTTTGATATTTCGTAAGTTTTTTCTTTTCTTCTCATTAAAAGGAAGTGGGCTAAATGGGCTAGAAATAAAAAAATTAAAAAACTAAAAAGGATAAAAAAATGAAAAAGTAAAATAAAAAGCAAAAGTGAAGGAAATAAAATAATTGAAATAATTTTTTTTAAAAAAAAAAATAAATAAATAAGTGGGATTAACCGATTTGTAATATGATGTTAATCTCATAATTATTTTTGGATCATCCGAGTACATGACAACCTAATGATTCAAATTATTTAAAATAAACAAATAAATAAATCACTATTTAATAAAGACTCAAAAAAAAATTCATTTTTTATCATTTTTTATTTTTCATTTTTTTTATATATA
The DNA here is from genome assembly GCA_029884605.1 of Ormosia emarginata. Classification (NCBI taxonomy): domain Eukaryota; kingdom Viridiplantae; phylum Streptophyta; class Magnoliopsida; order Fabales; family Fabaceae; genus Ormosia; species Ormosia emarginata. The sequence goes on from JAQQTP010000048.1 coordinate 9,188,609, forward strand.
AAAAAAATCTTCTTTTAATAATAATAAATTTAACAATCTGGGTGACGTTCTAAAGCGACGACGAGCTTCACTAATTCAAACTTTAATTTGATTAACAGTCGCGACGACCTATTAATTCAAATTTTTTATAAAAAATAAAAAAATTAATTAAATCTTTTCTTTAAATAAAATCAATCAACCCACACTTATTTTCTATGAACTACGTGACTTTGAATTCTTCATTGCACCGAGTCGTAGGAGCGAAATTTTTATTTCATCGAGCCAAATTTTAAATTTTCACAAATTATTTATTTTTTAATTTTTTTTTTAATAAAAAGGGATAAAACAAATATATTACGAGATTATTAAATTTTTACATAACCAATTTAGGGTAACCGTTTAGGACGGATGTATTAGGGGTGCTGTGGGGTTAAGTCTCCACCCTTCCCTATGCATAAACGACTCCCGAATCCAATCTGGTTCCAAAGACCATTTTCTAAAAGGGTTTTCCAATTTTTCCTAATAAAATTGGTGGCGACTCCTAACATTATTTATTTTGTTTTGCCGCTCCCGCCGCGATTACGGTCGCGACAAGCATGATGGCAAAACAATGAAAATCACAAAGATATGTAGGTTGAATTCTTACCTAAGTTGGACGCTCAGAAGGAAGAGATGGTGCAATGACAGGTATAAGATCTACGTTTAGAACAACGTCATCGGGAGTGGCTGAAACATCAGAAGTGACTAAAAGCTCACTGGAAGAACTTGCATCAGAATCACTAGGAAAAAGATCAACAAAGGGGTTAATAAAAAATGGAGTTGAAGTGGAAGTGAATGACTTGAACTTTAAGAGTGAGGAGAACATGGTGTCTTCCCAGAATACGACATGACGAGAGATACGAATGTGTTGAGAGATTGGATCCCAATAACTATAGCCCTTATGTTCAGTGTCATAACCAAAAAAGCAACAGAGATGTACTTGGAGCTCAAGTTTCGTGTACTTATGAGGTTGAAGGAGAACAAAACTAGCACAGTCAAAAACTTTAAGAGATTTATAATCTGGAGAAGTATGGTGGAGACATTCAAAGAGAGATACATTACCCAGAACAGAGGAATGAAGGTGGTTGATGACATATACATCGTTGAGAGCACGTTCAGGACAAGAGGAGGAGAAGAGCATAGCTCGGACAAAGTCAAGAATATGACGGTATTTTTTTTCAGCATAACCATTTTGTTGAGATGTACTAGGACAAGAAAACTCAGAAAGTGTACCATGTTCAGCAAGAAAGGTGAGAAGTTTTGAATCACGATATTTAGAAGCATTATCACGATGAAAAACTTTAATTATTTTTGAGAAATGAGTTTTGATCATATTAGCAAAATTAATATAAATTTGAAGAAGTTCTGAACGATTTTTCATTAAATATATCCAAGTAAAACGAGAAAAATCGTTAATAAATATTACAAAATATCGATTACCTCCCATAGTTAATGTAGGGGCAGGCCCCCAGACATCAGAGTGCACAAGGTCAAAAAGAGATTTAGAAATAGAAGTACTTTTTCTGAAGGAAAAGGCATGCTATTTAGCGGTTTGACAAGAAGTGTAATGAAAAGACTCATTATTGACCGATCCTAGAACCCCTTGAGATAAGAGGGGACGCAGTTTCCCTAGAGAACTATGAGTAAGATGTTGGTGCCACAGTTAGATGGAGGTAGATGTTGCAAAAAGATTTGAGGCAGAAGTAACATGAAGGTTGGTGAGCTCAAACAACCTTCCAACTTTACATCTAATCCTTATGACTTATTCTGTCCGTAGATCCTGCACACGATAACCAAAAGAAGAAAATATGACTTCATAACCTAGGTTACATAGTTAACCAAAAGAAATGCGATTAAAGTTTAATTCGGAAATGAGATATGCATAAGGGAAGTTTAGAGTGGACAAAGAGATAGAACCCTTATGACTAACATTCATAAGAGATTCATCGGTTGTGTGTATAGAATGTGCAGTGTCATTAATAGACAGTGATGAAAAAGACTGAGATGTGGACGTCATATGGTTACAGTAAGCAGAGTCAAAGTAACATTTAGTATTACCTGATGTGATTGATAAAGTAGAAGATGTATTACCAGAATTAGATAGTAGACACTTAAGGAGAGATACAAGATCATTAGTAAAAAAGATAACCTAAGGTGTGATTGAAGAACTTAGAGATCCTTTAGCAGCAACAATAATAAGCACAAACTTAAAAAAATTAAGTCGAAATTAAAATATGTTTTGATCAGATCTTAAAAAATATGTGGGATAATTTTTAATCAAGTATCTTGAATTTTTATAATATTTATAATATTTGAAAGCAATAAGTACAATTGAAAAAGACTAAATAATATTTAATTTTTTTATTATACCAAAAAGAACGGAAAAAATTAAACTTTCTAAATTGAATTGATAAAAAAAAGTTTCAAAAATGAAAAGATTCAAAAAAAATGATGAGTGCACGTCTTAGAAAGCAAACAGAACACTACAAAAGACACGTACGGATCTATGCAAAAAACGGTGCACAAGACGTACACGCACAGCAACACGGGCCGCACCAAAAAATCAATAAAGCAGTAACGCAAACCAAAATATATTGAATGTGCTTGTGCAGCAAAAAGTAATGCAGTATAAAAGCTGAGATGGTCAACAAAAGGCAGTGGGCCACTTCAGAAGAAAGGTTAATGTGAATCGTGCACGATTGTCGAGAAGGTAATAAAATAGAATTTGTGTCTGGAGACGGTCTCTGAAAAAAAAAATAGAATTTAAGATTGGAATGAGATATTAGAATCTTTGATATTAAATTATAAATAAATAAAAAATAAATATTGATAATTTGTATATATTTTTAAATAAATAAATATAAAAAATTTAATTTTTATTTATATAAAAAAATAATTAAAAAAATAAAAATAATAAATTATAATTATATATTAAAATAAATTAATTTTATATTATATCAATTATAATTATTTTTAAAAATAATTGTGATCAATCATTATTTATCACATTAATAATATATATATATAAATATAATATACATATATTAATTGTATAAATAATACAAAAAAATTGAAATGTATAATTTTAAACGTAATTAAATTTATTTCTCACGTAAATAAATATTAAATTAAAAATATTATAATAATATTAATATAATTTTTTTACACATATTAATCTCATATTAAATAAGTAAAAAATAAGAGATAAAACTTCTAATTATAAATTAAAGTTAAACTCTTATCATATTTTATAAAGTTTTTATTTGTCTCACATTAGACAAATTAAAAGAAAAAATAATGAATTTTGATTATAATTTAAAAATTAAAATATGAATACATTAAAAAAGTTTTAAATAATTTTAAAAAAATTTGATTTTAAAAAATGAACTTATTCAATCGTGTAAACAATGACAAAAAAATAAACTTATTCAACCGTGTAAACAATGATTAGTTTAAATAGGTTAATCGGATCATGACCCATTTTTTATTCTTCACTGAATTTTAAAAATTTAATTTTTGAAGTTAATTAGACCGATTGAAGTATCGGTTCCCGACTTTTTCGATTTTACCCGGTCCAGTTCTATGGGTGTTAGTTACACAAATTTTCAAAAGTTTATGGGGTCATATAGTCCCCCTTTTCTTGTCTTGTGTGATTAGCTGTGCCCATCGACCTTGGATTTCATCCATTAAACTCATCATTTCCAACACGTTTCTAAGAGACTAATCAAATTAATTGGAGAAGACTTTTCAAGAATGGGACACAGTCAGAACATTCTACCCAGAAGTATTACAGGAAAAATATTACTTTGACTTGCATTAACAGTATGTTTGGTTTTGATTAAATTTAAAAAAATAATTTTTTAGAGCTCTTTTTTGTTTTAAATATATAATAAATTAATCTAAATACATTATAAGTTACCTTTTAATGATAATGGAGAGGTGCTTGATATTTCTACAATTTTCAACATTGAAACAAACGCCACCAGTTAAGCAGTCATATACTAATGAAAGAAGACAAAAAAAAAACTACTAGTCTTTTTTTTTTTATGAACAAAAAAAAAACTACTAGTCTAACAATATGAGTATAAAAGAAAAAGGTTAAGAAATTCATAATATAAAGTACTCTATTTAGTCGATTTTAAATATTATTTTGGTGAAAAATTCTTAATCGATTATAAGTGACGTTTTTGTACATTAATAAAATATTAATTTTTATTTTTTATTTTTTATAATTTAAAAGTTTCAATTATTTATAAAAATAAGATAAATATAATAAAATAGAATAATTAATTAAAATTGAATAAAAATATTTTAATATAAATAAAAATTTTTACAATTAAGACTTATTTAAATATTTTTAATTTTTATATTAAAATAATACTTAAAATAAATTAAAATAAATATTAAATAAAAATAATTTTTTTATATATTAATTGTTTAACTTTTTATTTAACATTTTTTATTTTTTAATTTTAATAAATACTCTTAAAACACTAATCAAACTATTGTTTTACTAAAATGACGGAGAATATTAGACTTTATATATGATGTGACATTAAATTAATACGCAACTAATATTTTCCATAAAACTTCCGATACTAAATAATTGATGTATAAAAATTTCAGAAAAGTCACATAACATAATGGTGTGACTAGACTTTTAATATAATGATGTGACTAAGATCGTATCATCAATTGCTTTTGGAGCAAATTTCAGTCATTTCTTTATATTATATAATACTTTTATATAACTTTTTATTTTTCTTCATCTACCATTCTATATAATAAATAGGAGAATTTTACTATATTCTTAAGTGAATAATTTTAGGGTGTTTGAAATATAAAAAAATAAAAAATAATTTAATTTATAAATTAAATTTAATTAAATTTTATATTTAAAATATTTAAAAATAAAAAATAATTTAATTTTTAAAATATCATAAATTTCATTTATTTTTTGTTTTTAAAAATTCTATCAATTTTGATAGAATTTATTAAGATTTGATTTGATTTGAAATAAATAGATTATTTTACCTTTAATAATTACCTCTAACAATCTTTCATAAGAGTTAAAATGTAAAATAATAAAATCAAATTAATTCTTATTTTAATGAATTCTTAATACAAAATTTGATTTCTAAATCAATTTAAATCTTATTTTTTTTAAAGTTACAAACACAAAATTTGATTTTTAAATCAAATTAAATTAATTCAATTCAAATCAAATCAAATTATTTTTTTTTTTATTCATTCCAAACATAACTTTAGTTTCAAGTGATGTGATATATTTTATAATTAATTTAATTATATAAAATGATTAATATATATTAATGTAAATGGTGTAATAATTTTATGTAATTGGGTTAATCTTATTTTATATCACTTTACCTAAAATATCACTGTAAAATATTTCATAGTCTAAAAAAAATCACTTCACCTAAAGACATAATTACTATAAGGGATATTATAACGTTAAATAATTTGAGAAAATCATGTTAAAGAGAAAAAAAAATATATTTTTTTAATATAAATAATTAACTCTAATTAATTATGATAATTTAATATATGATAAAATTTGTATTTATTTCTTTGCATATACGACAATCCAAACTCCCCGTATATTCACAAGCATTAATTTTGGTGACAATAACCCTAATATAATAGAATAAAGTGGTATTATTTTTACTTTATTTTTTTGGTACAGAACCGGAGCCGAAGCCCAAATAAGAAACAAAGACTACGACGCAAATAGCCACCCCAGCAGAAACACCAAAGAGGAGGGGAAAATTTTCACAAGGTGGATCCTCCCAAACTACAATATTATTAGGGGTGTTCACGGGTCGGGTTGGGTCGGGTTTAGGAAAAAAAAATGTCCAAACCAATTAATCAAGATCAGGTCGGGTCGGGTCTAGGTGAAAAAATTCGGGTACTTAACCGGCCGAACCAACCGATGAGTAATCGGGTTGGTTCAAATCAATAATCGGGTCAGGATTTTGAAAAGAAAGAATGGAAATGTGAATGAAATAAGTGGTTCGGGTCGGGTCGGGTTGGTCGGGTTCACGGGTCGGATCGGACCCGTGAACATTTCTAATAATAAATACTCAAAACGACGTCGTTTCTTTCGGGTATTTTGGTCGTGAAGCCGGTCGGGTTGACGGATTGGATTCTCAACCCGTCACCCGAACCAATTAGAAGTTGGATTAATCGGGTTGGACCCGAATTGACCCGATGATCCGAACCAACCCGGATATATTAAATCGGGTTGGTTCGGATTGATTGGATTCGCGGGTCGGATCCAACCCATGAACACCCCTAAATATTATACTCCTGATCAAAGCTCTTATTAGCAATCCAGTCAGCACAGGAGTTACCTTCGCGATGAGTGTGGTTGAGAGAAATTTGCCAATCTGTCTTTCCAATCACAGATGCATCTGTCCAATTTGTTTGGCTGTTTTCTTGCTTTGCACTAATTGGAAAGGAAATTGACTAAGACTTTTGAATTGACCTCTAGGACGGCCCAGTTGTTTCTACCATTCCATGTTACTTGCTATTGGGGAAATGTAAGTGCGGGTCTGATATGAATGAAGAAATTTTATATTAAAAAGACATGGATAAAATAAAGAATATATAAATAAAAAAAATTATACATTTAATATTTTAAAATTTTAAATCAAAATGTAATATTAATTTTACTTGTATGATTTTTTATCTATCTTATTGGATATAAATTTTGTCAGTATTTTAGAGTTTTTTTAGTTTTAACAAGTGGTATTAAAATTAATAATTCAGTTGAGAAGAGTATTGAAATGAACGACGGTAATTAATAAATTTATATGCAAGATCTCTTGTGTTGAAAGTGACGTGTTCTATTGTAGATAATTGACAATTATAATATAAATATGAAAAAAAGTATATGTAATTAGATCCGAAAGAAATGATGCTTTTGGTTGAAGGTTAAACTTTTAGTGATATCATCAAATGCTTAATAGATTTCTGTGTGAGAAAAAGTGACCATATATGAATGATTCACACTTAAAAAATAGATTATTGGAAATATAAATATGAGTTAGATATGAATAAAAAAATCTCATACTAAAATATAATCGACAAAATGAAGAATATATAAGTGAAAAAAATTCATAAATCTAATACCATGATATTTTTAGTTAAAAAGTAATGTTAAATTCATTTATGAAATTCTTCCTTTATCCTATTAAATTAAATGCAAATCTTCATGAGATTTTAGGCTCCCTGATCTTAACACTTACAGCCAAAAGGGCATCCCCTGATCGTAACACTTGCAACCACAAAAGCAATCCCAAAAGTTCTGTTGTAAATGGGGTATAGATGCCAATGGGAGAATTTTAATATGGACCATTTATAAAATAATTTATAAATGAATAATAATTTTTGAGTTATTAATTTATTATTAAAATAAATTTATAATTTAAATTAAAAGATAAATTATAATTAATAATATTTATATTCATACATAAATTTAATTAGATTAATTTTTTTATAAATAATTATACATATAAGTAATTTATAAATTTTAATTAATAATTTTTTTATAAAACTAAATTTACATATAAATATTATTAAATTAAAAATAATAATTTATTAATAAATCTAAACTTGTTAGATCCATATTAACATGTTTGATGCCAATATGTTTTGGTTTTATGTTTCGAAAAACCGGCAAGCCACTTGCCATCTCTTCCCCTCTATTTTTACTTTCTTTAATTTCCATATTCTCACACCATTTAACTTATGTCACTTATATAAGTGAATAATTTAATACACCTTATTATAAATATTTTGTAAACGATTTCATATATTATCTTCATTATATAAACAGACCCATGTATGAATAGTGTAAACTACAAGGAGCAGCCCAATATAAAGAGTAAAGCCTCTGAATCATTGGAAAGTAGAAAAACAAATACAAGATGAGCATTCCAACTCTGCTAATGTTACCATTACCAGCTCAAGGACATGTTAATTCCTTGATGACCTTTTCACAAAAGTTGGTGGAGCATGGATGCAGCATCATTTTTGTGAACACAGACTTCACCCATAAGCGAGTGGTGAGTTCTATGGTCAAGCAAGAAAGCCTTAATGGATCACCAATAAAGCTGGTCTCAATCCCAGATGGTTTAGGACCTGAGAATGACAGAAGCAATTTAGGCGAGCTATGTGATTCTATGTTAAGCACCATGCCTGCTATGCTTGAGAAGCTCATAGAGGATATTCATTTGAATGGTGACCAGAGAATTAACTGCATAGTTGTTGATGGGGTTATGGGATGGGCGTTAGAAGTTGCTTGTAAGTTAGGAATCAAAGGAGCTGTCTTCTGGCCTGCATCATTAGCTATGTTTGCCTTGCAATACAACATCCCCATGCTTATGGATAATGGGATCATAGATTCTGATGGTAAGAATATGACAATTCACTTACCACATTTGTTTGGTTCAATTTTTTTTAAAAAAAAAACAGACTCCATTAATTGAAGAAGCATGCAAATTAAACTTGATTGATAACAATAGCTTCATTTTGTTTGGCACTGCAGGATTCCCAATCACAAAAAAGGCATTTCGAATATCACCAAGTATGCCTACTATGGACACAGGTATGATTTGGTGGTCAAATATGTTAGACCCAATAACTGACAAGAAAATGTTTTTTTATGTGTTGCATTGCATACGAGCTTTTAATTTGACAGAGTGGTGGGTTGGCAACACCACATATGAACTTGAACCCGGAGCCTTATCCTTTGTTCCAAAGCTCCAACCAGTTGGTCCATTGTTGAGATGTTATGACAATACAAGTGCAACTCCAAGATCATTGGGACAGTTTTGGGAAGAAGATCTCTCTTGCTTGAGTTGGCTTGATCAGCAACCTCATCGTTCTGTCTTGTATGTTGCCTTTGGTAGTTTCACTCTATTTGACCATACCCATTTCACAGAACTAGCTCTTGGACTCAAGCTCACCAATAGACCCTTTCTTTGGGTTGTACGTCAAGATTCCAATGGTAGCAATAAAATGGAGTACCCCGGTGAATTCCAGGGGCATCAAGGTAAGATAGTAGGATGGGCTCCTCAACAGAAGGTGCTATGCCACCCTGCCATAGCTTGCTTTGTTAGCCATTGTGGTTGGAATTCTATCGTGGAAGGTTTGTCTAATGGGATGCCATTCTTGTGTTGGCCTTATTTTGCTGACCAATTTTATAACAAAAATTACATTTGTGATGAGTTGAAGGTTGGGCTGGGATTTGACTCAGATGAAAATGGATTGGTGTCACGTGGGGAGATAAAAAGGAAAGTGGACCAACTGCTCAACGATGAGAACATAAGATCAAGGTCTCTAGAGCTAAAGGAGAAGCTATTGAACAACTTGGCAGAAGGAGGTCAATCTTCAGATAACTTCTGCAGGTTTGTAAAGTGGCTAAAAGACTGAAGGAATAAGGTTTTATCATTTGTGCACAAGTTTAGTAGGCATATCTGCCTTGAAGTGCTGTTGTTCAATTTCTATTTCAGTAGAATAAATTAATTATTTAGTGAGAATTTGGTTCAAACTTTCCATTTTAGCTGTACTGTGTACTCTAAAATTACTTTTAGTATGAGTGCCATATTAATTATTTAAAATGTCATTCTCTCATGCACTTCTCGCTAAAGTTGGTTGAACATGGATGGCTTCATGATCGCTATCATGAACATATAATTCAACCACCGGTGAGTTTTGAATTCGATGGCCCTTGTGCTGTCACAAGTGAAATTTGTGTCAATCCCAGATGGTTTATGACTTGAAGATAACAGGTCATAAACACCATGAATATTCACACCATGCCTATTATATTTTGAGAAGCTAATGGAAGATATTCACACCATTGTTGTACTGGTTAGCAATCTGTCAAAAATTAGTTTACGATGTATATCGATTTGTCAATGAACTAATAACATGTTTCTAAAAAGTTAGTGACCTAAAATTATTGTTTACAATGTATATAGACATGCAAAATTAACAAATTCTTCAATCTCATCCAAAAATTATTGTACAAAACCTTTCCTACCAAAAAGAAGCTTATTATACTTTCATCGACGATTTTCAGGGATATCAATCTTCTATAATTATTAACAAACAAAATTATAGTTTAACCCCTAAACCATAACATCTAACATTCAATTTAAACTTTTTAATAACTAATTTAACTGCAAAATAAAAATGTCATAACAATAAAAATGCATCTAAATTATGGCTTAATATAAAACTTGTATTCGTGATTTTAATAGAATCAAAAGTGCACACTACCACTAACCACCATCTAGTCATTACACAGCAACCAATCAAACCCACAACCACCCTAATGTTATGTTCGGAAAGATGACAATATTAAAAATTTAATTTTAAAATATTATATATTTTAAAATTTTATATTTTCTTTGATAGGTATATATTTTTTATTTTTTTATACTGTATGACTAATTTACATTTTATGATAGTAATATTGTTATCGTTGCATTTTTAAGATAAATTCACTATATTTTTTGTTAAATATCTTTTATACTATTACTTTGGAGTAATACAAATTTGTTAATTTTTTCTCTTTATTATCTTCTAAATAAACTTTGCTTCTATTAACATTATGTTAAAAAATTTAAATTATTTTAACATTGTATGAAGACTTTTAAATTATTGACATTAAATAACACATAAAAATATAAAGAGTCATATATTATTACGAATTTAATTGTTTTAAATTGTTCAAATTACTAAATACATGTTTCATAGTAATAATTGTTAATATAGAAGGTGGGCTGGGATTTGACTCAGATGAAAATAGATTGGTATCACGTGGGGAGATAAAAAGGAAAGTGGACCAACTGCTCAACGATGAGAACATAAGATCAAGGTCTCTAGACCTAAAGGAGAAGCAATTGAACAACTTGGCAGAAGGAGGTCAATCTTCAGATAACTTCTGCAGGTCTGTCAAGTGGCTAAAAGACTGAAGGAATAAGGTTTTATCATTTGTGCACAAGTGTTGTTCAATTTCTATTTCAGTGGAATAAATTAATTATTAAGTGAGAATTTGGTTCAAACTTACCATTTTTAGCTGTACTATGTACTCTAAAATTACTTTTAGTATGAGTGCCATATTAATTATTTAACATGTCAATTCTCTCATGCCCTTCTCACAAAAGTTGGTCGAACATGCCTTCATGATCGCTATCATGAACAAACAATTCAACCACCGGTGAGTTTTGAATTCGATGGCCGAGCAGCAGAACCTTGTGCTGTCACAAGTGAAATTTGTGTCAATCCCACATGGTTTATGACCTGAAGATAACAGGAACGATATGGGCAAGTTAAACCCTGCAATGTTGAACACCATGCCTATTGATAGAAATAGGAAAATAAGGACATGTAATAGAAGATGATATTTCTTTAATATTATGTTAGAAATAAAATATAAAATAAATATTGATAATTTACAGTATATTTTGAATTAAAGATTGTTCTTAATTTATACAAAAAGATTATTATATAGAAAATAATAATAAAATATAACTATGTATTCAATCAATTTAATTTTGTACAAAATTAATTATAATTATTTTTAAAATTAATTATAATCAATCATAATTTAATTATAATTAATTATATTAATATTTTTCTCAAATTTAAGTGGGTATAGAAGAAATTAACTTGAGTTTAAAAATCAAAGTACGGAATCAATTAGAATGATGATTGAGTCTAGAGTTTGAAGTTTGAAAAATAAACTAAAAATATTTACATGTAGACATACAAAAATAAAATAAAATAAAAATAATCTGAAAACACAATGTCGAGATTTTGGAGAAGCAAACAAACCCAAAATGCATTTGGGATGAAATCATATGTTTCTGAGAAAATCTACAATGTGAATGGAATCTAAAACAGACTCCTGTCATCAGAACAAAGTATGGAATTTAGGACGGAGTCTGAAATTTAAGAAGGAGTTTAGCATCTAAACGAAGTTTGGAATCTAAGACGGAGTCTAAAATGGAGTCCTACCATCAGAACGAAGTATAAAATCTAAAATGGAGTATGAAGTTTGGAATCTAGGAGTTTAAAATATGAAGTCTGAAGTCTGAACGGAGCGGACAACAATAAAAGTCTAGATTTGATAGTGATTAATAATGATTTTAACGAGTTCTATGAACTCTACATAGCGAAAAGAAAAAACTTTCCTCAAGGTGGATATCATAACTCTAATACCATGTTAGAAATAGAGAAATAAGAAAAGGTCACAAAATGATAATACTTTTCTGATACCATGTTAAACATAGAGAAATAAGGACAGGTCACAGAGGATGATACTTATCTGATACTATGTTATAAATAAAAATAGAGAAACAAATATTGATAATTTGTGTATATTTCTAAATTAAATGAATATAAGAAGACTAGTCTTTATTTATACAATAAAGTTGATATATAGAAAAAAAAATAATAAAATATAATTATATACTAAATCAATATAATTCTATACTAAATTAATTATAATTATTTTTAAAATTAAATATAATCTCAATTATAATTAATTATGCTAACACCTATTATATTTTGAGAAGCTTATGGAATATATTCACACCACCATTGTTGTATTGGTTGGCAATGTGGCAAAAACTAGTTTATAATGTATATCGATTAGTTAATGAACTAATAACACGTTTCTAAAATGTTAGTGACCTAAAACATGTTAATTAGTAGATACAGTTGTTAATTAATTTTTAACACATTATTAATTGATGTAAAAATGATATGTATGTTTTGGTTAATAAATTTCATAAGAGTTTGTTCGAAATGTAAATAATAATAATAATTTGATTTATAAATCAAATCTAAAATTTAGAATATTAAAAAATAAAAAATAAATTAAATTTTAAAATTTTATAAATTTTTATTTTAAAAATTATATCAAATTTGATAAGATTTACTAATATTTTATTTGTTTTAAAATAAATAAGTTATTTTATTTTTAATAATTAATTTTAACCACTTTTTATAAAGTTAAAAATATAAAATAATTAAATTTAATTTAATAAATTTCAAATTTAAAAATTAATTTTTAAATTAAATTAAATCAAATTAAATTATTTTAAATTTTAATTAATTTCAAACATTTCATTAACTGTTTCTTAAATTCGTTTTTTGATTGTAATTGAAGAATCCACTGCTCAAAAATGCAGATTCCAGCTGTCTCCAATACACGGGTCACATTTTCGGATCTAATATGGCCTACTCAGTACGATAAACAGTTCACGCAAATTTTACTTCTGACAAATGACAAAGTGATGGACCTGGTGGTTTTAAATCACAGCTCATCAACTTAAACACCGGATACTATCGTCCATTGCCCATTGATGGACGTTTCCCCAGGGAAAGATCCGTGGGCCAGTTTTGATAAGACCTCTCTGCTTTAGTTGGCTTGATCAGCACCACATATCGTGATATTTATAAGAGAAATATTTTTTTTATTTAAATTTTTTATTAATTTTTTTAATTATTAAATAAAAAATATTAAATATTTTTATATTGTTAAAATATTAAAATATTTATTTTTTATTTAATATCTTTTATTTAATATTAAAATATTTATAAAAAATTTATAACATTACTTTATTTATAAACAAAACAAATCAAGTGAAGTTTTTTTTACTATAGCTTCTGTCGTAACATTACATGTCACTTTCAAGACATTTCACGGTTATGAGTTTACTTTATTTATTTTATTTACTAATTATTTATTATAATTTATTATTTATTTATTATTTACTATCTACTTCTATTAATATAATTTAAAGGTTTTGTTACAAGATAAATTCAACACATATTATCTTCTATTTTCTTTAAAAATTTATAAGAACACGTCCTTTATTAATTTGAAAAAGGTAACTTTAACTATTTTTTAATATTTTTTAAATATTAAAAAATATGAAAAAATTAATATTAAAATAAATATTATAAATTTTAATATTAAAATATTATATATTTTAAAAATTTATATTATCTTCAATAGACATATTTTTGTTATTATTTTTATATTGTTATAACTACTTTATACTTTATGATAATAATATTTTTATTGTTGTATTTTTAAGATAAATTTATTTTAATTTTTGTTGAATATCTTTTATATTATTACTTTGGAATAATACAAATTTGTCAATTTTTTGTCCTTATTATCTTCAAAATAAATTTGATTCTTCTAACATTATATTAAAACTTTTAAATTATTTTGATATTGAATAAAGTATACGAATATAGAGATGCGTCAACTACTTCAAACTCATTATCATTATTTTGCAAAGTTTCAACTTCATCCATATCAACACTTACAAAAAATTGAGATATAACATCATTTTGAAATGCAATTTCCAACTCACCCTCAAACTCTACACGATTCATGGGTTTAGTCTTAATAAATACCCACCAAGCAATCTTATCCTTAATCCTTCTTGGTTATAGAGCATAATACACTTGTCTTGCTTGTTAAGCAATGATACAAGGATCATATCTCTGATACCTTCTTGTGTGTCGCACATCCACAATTTAATAATCCTTATGCATCCTAGTTTCCCTATTTATGATTGGGTCAAACCATTCACATTGGAAAAGGACAACTTTGTTGGTTGATATTCAAACCCAACAATATCTCGAATTACCTCATAGTAATCGTCTTATTCACTATCACTTGATCCCTTAACAGAAACTCCACTGTTGATCGTCTTTCTTCGTCGCAACCATATAGAAAGGTGAAATCTATATCCATTAATGAAATACTGTGAATAATATTTCACTTATCTATTTGGGCCACGAGTAAGATCACGTAAGTCACGATTAGTAATCAAATGCTGATGTTCGTGAATCTACACATCATGAATATTTTTTATTAGGTGCTAGCATTGTTGATCACGAAATTCAAGAAATAACTATGTAAGGTCAGGTTATCTACTTATGTAGTATTGAATAACAAAGTTTATTAGGAGGAATTATATAACTTGGTTATTATAGTATGAGAAGAGTCTAGTTAATGAAAATAACAAAGTGGTTTTGAGTGAATTCCACTATAAGTCTCATTAATTATAATTTAATCAATTTCATCCAGACCATTTAGATGTCATATCTATGGATTAAGAATCTTTTTTATTTATTTTAACATTTTTTTTAAATTTTTTTGTGTGTTGCATAAGTACACAATATTAATTACTTACAATTCAAAATTTCAAATAAATAGAAAACTAACAACAATTATCAACTAGGAATTTGGATCAAACTCACAATCTCTATCTTCATCCAAATTCTATCTTCATCCAAATTCTATCTTCAACAATCTTCAAATAAAAAATTTAGTTCAAACCCAACAGTTATGTGGTAATTTATGAGCAAAAAAGCCCCAATTTGTTGTGTTCAGGAAACAAGGATCTTGCAAACTTGCCAAGGATTGGAGCAAAAGAGTGGAACATATAAGAATTGCAATCTTCACTTTAGTTTACTTAGGACTACCATTGGATTGAATTTAAATTCCTATAAGCTGTCTTCTTTTTATTTTTTTATTTGAATATTCTAACATATATGACAGGTTAAGAGCATAACGTTCCAGTTCATTGATTTTGAAAACCAGAAGCCAGTAAGAAATGTTTGAAGGAGCCTGCATATTTGTTGGCGAAAGTGAAGCTAGATAAACTGATTTTATAATTCCATTAACAAGCAGTTGGTTTACTATAGAACAAATGTTATTTGTCCATAATCATAATTAGCTGTATTAGTTCATAGACCGTCTTGACCCAATTGATATCCGATCATAAGTTAGGCTTTTTTCTGTAGGGTCTGACCAGCCTATACCAAAATGGGTAACGGCTCGACAAAATATGTGTTTAATACAATCCACCAACAGACATAACGACCTTGCGTCATAATGACCAAATGTAATGTCTCACGTCATAATAACCAGACGTAACGTCTCACACCTCCGAATCTCTATATAAACTGACCTGACAGTTTACACCAAACATGTTTACTTTTCTCTACCTGTATCTTCATTACTGTCTTAACTTCAAAACTAATGAACTATCGGAGTACCTACATTTTTCTAACGACATTTGATCCCCAGAATTCTCCAACCGTTGTTAAGCGATAGATTTGAAGGTTCTTCTCTCCCATAACTCATCAAGCACACGACCCTACGTACCCCTTTTTCGAATCCACGCACCACCAAGTTCGAAACCCTCAATTGAAGAATTTGATGGAATCTTCCTTCCAAATAACAACACCGAATGGCTAGCAAACAAGAGGTGCAGAAGGTAAGTGTTTTATCAACAAAAAGCCGATTCACAGATCTCTCACGAAATGGCCATACGAGCTAAGATGGATTTAAAGGTTCTTCTCTCCCATAACTCATCACGCCCCGGTAACACCCAATGTGTATTCTTTTAGTTACTATTTTCGAACTATTTAAGCTATAAGTGCATGAGTTTTATTTGCATGAGTTTTGTTCATTTTGGCATTTAAGTCTACATATAATCTTTAAAAAATTTGCTCACATTTATTTCATGCATAAACGTTATATTATAAACTATATTGCTTATTATATTCATGGCATAACGTTGTTGATCGAGGCTTTTGACACCATGTTCTTAATATGCCCGATTGATGTTATGAGGAGTTTTGTTTCATAAGGCGTCCAAGTATTTTACGACAAAAGTTATTAAACGTACATAACCCGACCGAAGTTTTGAAATCATGTTCTTTTTGTAAGGCGTCCAAGTGTTTTTGTGACAAAGTTATTGAACGGACATCATTCAACCAAAGTTTTGGAAAAATTAAAACAAACTTTAAAGGAGAAAGAAACTTGAAATGCATTCATTAAAAGCACAACACAATAGTTCGTTACGAAACAAATAGGTTTAGATTGAAAGGCTCGGAAAAGTTGTACCTCAACCTATCAACAAAACCCCACCAACTTTGGCATGTGAGGATATTTCATCACCGACTTTAGCATTTACATCTCGCGTGATAATTTTTGTATTAAATACTTGTATTTATCATAATTTATTATTATTTATTTGCATAACATTAAATTTCGTTTTACCCATCTTCATGAACTGTTTAAATTATAAGTGTATGAATTTTATTTGCATGGGTTTTGTTCATGGCATCAAAGTGCTTTGCAACAAAAGTAATTAAGCGGTCATAACCGACATTTGATACGTGTTCTTCATAGGCTCGGTCCATCTTTATAGATGACCAAGTGTTTTGGACAAAAGTTATAAGGCCGTCTTGACCTAAGTTTTGAAATCATGTTCTTTTTGTAAGGCGTCCAAGTGTTTTTGTGACAAAGTTATTAAACGGACATCATTCGACCAAAGTTATGAAAAAATTAAAAAAAAAAAACTCTAAAGGAGAAAGAAACTTGAAATGCATTCATTAATAGCATAACACAATAGTTCGTTACAAAACAAACCAGTTTATATTGGAAGGCTCGGAGAAGTTGTACCTCAGCTTATCAACAAAGCCCGACCCCACGACTTTAGCGTAATCATCTTGATCATGAAATACAACACGACATGCCCAAACCGGGAACTACAATGATCCCGATCTAGAATCCTAAATGACTATTTTGAACGAAATATATTCCGGTAATAGATCAATCCTCCTCCGACTCTATAATATATAAATCGACCTAACATAACTCTGGCCTGACCTGACTAGATATGTTCATTTTTTCTCTACCTATGCGTACATTCACTTTTCTCTACCTATACTTTCTTGACTTCGTGATGATCGACGGAAGCCGCTCTATCGACATTCGACTCTGCCTCCAACCAATGAATTGTTAGATGACAGACCTAAGTCTCTCTGGCAACGAACCCTTCGAGTAGATGATGGAACAGTTCATTACTATAATTAGAAAAGGAAAAAACTAACACTACATCCGCAGGTAAGATTACATAGCTATGAATTGCAAATGAAGCATTTCATGGACTCATCAGCAATAGCTGAAACAGCAGTCAGTCGTGAAATCAAACATCCATTGAAGCAGCCATAACACTGAATGATATTTCTTTTTCAAGTCTTCGCTTTACTAAGCTTTATGATGGGAGTAATGTTGCGTATTTAGCACAATTAGCATAATTTATAATTTCTAACATGATGAAAAAAAATATTGAATAGCATAATCTCTGAAATAATTAAATTTATTTATTAAGTAAATTAATATTAAATTAAAAATATTATACTAATATTAGTATAATTTCTTATACATACTAATTTCATATTGAATAAGTAAAAAAATAAGAAGTAAGTTTTTTTATTATAAATTAAAATCAAACTCTTATTATTTTTACAAGTTTTTATTTATCTTATATTAGACAAATTAAAAAAAAAATGATGAGTTTTGATTATAATTTAAGAATCAAATAATTAATATGTTAAAAAAAGTTTTAAATAATTTTTTTTAAAAAAAGATTTTTAAAAGAAATAAACTTTTTCAGCTGTGTAAATCGTGACCAGTTTAAATAAGTTTATTTGTTCATGACCCATTTTTTTATTTTTTACTGATATTTAGAAATTTAATTTTTGAAAGTTAATTAGACCGATTGAAGTATCGGTTCCGACTTTTCCTATTTTACCCGGTCCAGTTCTTAAAGCTATGAGTGTTACACACTTTTTCAAAAGTTTATGGGGTCATAGTCTCCGTTTTCTTGTCTTGTGATTAGCTGTGTCCATCGACCTTGGATTTTATCCATTAAACTCATCTCCAACACGTTTCTAAGAGACTAATCAAATTAATTAGAGAAGACTTTTCAAGAATGGGACACACTCAGAACATTCTACCCAAAAAAATTAGACGAAAATTTTTACTTTCACTTGCATTAACAGTATGTTAAGTTTTGATTAAATTTAAGAAAGTAATTTTTTTAAAAGCTCTTTTAAATTTTAAATACAAAATAAATTAATCTAAATACATTATAAGTCATCTTTTAATGATAATGGAGAGGTGGTTGATATTTCCACAATTTTCAACATTGAAACAAACGCTACTAGTTAAGCAGTCATATACTACTCAAGGAAGACACGCTAAAACTAAAAGTCTAACAATATTAATATAAAAGAAAAATATTAAAAAATTCATAATATGAAGTACTCTATTTAGCCTATTTTAAATATTATTTTGATGAAAAAATCTTGATTGATTATAAGTGACATTTTTGTATATTAATAAAATATTAAATTTTTTATATTTGCTCTTATAATTTAAAAGTCTCAATTATTTATAAAAATTGAATAAATATAATAAAGTGAAATAATTAATTAAAATTAAAAAATATAATTTAATATACATAAAAAGTCTCACAATTAAGACTTATTTTAATATTTTTAATTTTTATATTTTATATCAAAATAACACTTATAATAAATAAAAAATTAATTTTTCATATATTAATTGTTTAACTTTTTATTTAACATTTTTATTTTTTTATTTTTAATAAATACTCTTAAAATACTAGTTAGACAAAATTCTAAACAAATACAAATCAAACTATTGTTTTATTACTAAAATGGCAGAAAGTAAGAGATTTTATATATGATGTGACATTAAATTAATACGCAACTAATATTTTCCATAAAATTTCCGATACTAAATCAATAATTGATGTATAAAAAATTTCACAAAAGTCACGTAACATAATGATGCGACTAGATTTTTAATATAATGATGTGATTAAGATTTTATCATCAATTGCTAGTGGAAAAAATTAAGAGGAGAAATAATGAGTTTTAATTATAATTTGATAATTAAATAATTAGTATATTTAAAAAGCTTTAAATAAATTTAAAAAAAAATTGGATTTAAAAGAAATAAACTTATTCCACCTTATGAACCATGATCAGTTTAAATAAATTGATCGGTTCATGACCCATTTTTTATATTTTACTGATTTTTAGAAACTTAATTTTTGAAAGTTAATTAGACCGATTGAAGTATCCGTTCCCGACTTTTTCGATTTTACCCGGTCCAGTTCTTAAAGCTATGGGTGTTACACAATAAGAATGAAGGAAACAAACGATATCAGTTAAGCAGTCATGTACTATTAAAGGAAAGACACACAAAAAAAAAAAAAAAACTACTAGTCTAACAATATTAGTTTAAAATAAAAAGTGTAAGAAATTCATAATATAAGGCATTTTATTTGGCTTATTTTAAATGTTATTTTAGTAAAAAAATGTTGACAGATTATAAATGATGTTTTTTATATTAATGAAGTATTAATTGTTAATTTTTTATTTCTACTCTTATAATTTAAAAGTTTCAACTATTCATAAAAATTGAATAAATATAATAAAGTAAAGTAATTAATTAAATTGAATAAGAGTAATTTAGTATATATAAAAAGCTCCACAATTAAGATTTATTTTAATATTTTTATATTTTTATAATATTTTTAAAATTAAAATTTTTAATTTTTATATCTTATATTAAAATAATACCTAAAATAAATAAAAAACATTAAATAAAAAATAATTTTTTTCATATACTAATTATTTAACTTTTTATTTAACATTTTTAATTTTTTAATTTTAATAAATACTCTTAAAATACTAGTTAGATAAATTTTAAACAAATACAAATCAAACTATTGTTTTACTAAAATGGCGGAAAGTATTAGATTTTATGTATGATGTGACATTAAATTAATACGCACTAATGTTTTCCATAAAGCTTCCGATACTAAATAATTGATGTATAAAAAATTTCACAAACTCACGTAACATAATGATGTGACTAGATTTTTAATATAATGATGTGACTAAGATTTTAACATCAATTGCTTGTGGAACAAATTTTAGTCATTTCTTTATTATATAATACTTTTATAAAAAAAATTATTTTTCTTCACCTATCATTCTATATAATAAATAGGAGAATTCTACTATATTTTTAAGGGGCTAATTATAATCTTACTTTCAGGTAATGTGATATATTTTAGGATTAATTTAATTATATAAAATGATTAATTGCTTTTGGAACAAATTTCAGTCATTTCTTTATATTATATAATACTTTTATTATAACTTTTTATTTTTCTTCATCAACCATTCTATATAATAAATAGGAGAATTCTACTATTTTCTTAAGTGGGTAATCTTAGTTTCAAGTGATGTGATATATTTTATAATTAATTTAATTATATAAAATTATTAATTATATATTAATGTAAATGGTGTAATAATTTTATGTAATTGGGTTAATCTTATTCAATATCACTTTACCTAAAATATCACTGTAAAATATTTCATAGTCTAAAAATAAAATCACTTCAGCTAAAGACATAATTACTATAAAGAGATATTATAACGTTAAATAATTTGAGAAAATCATGTTAAAGAGAAAAAATATAATTTTTTAATATAAATAATTAACTCTAATTAATTATGATAATTTAATATATGATAAAATTTGTATTTATTTCTTTGCATATACGACAATCCAAACTCCCTGTATATTCACAAGCATTAATTTTGGTGACAATAACCCTAATATAATAGAATAAAGTGGCATTATTTTTACTTTATTTTTTTGGTACAGAACCGGAGCCGAAGCCCAAATAAGAAACAAAGACTACGAAGCAAATAGCCACCCCAGTAGAATCACCAAAGAGGAGAGGAAAATTTTCACAAGGTGGATCCTCTCAAACTACAATATTATACTCCTGATCAAAAGCTCTTATTAGCCATCCAGTGAGCACAGGAGTTACCTTCGCGATGAGTGTGGTTGAGAGAAATTTGCCAATCTGTCTTTCCAATCACAGGTGCATCTGTCCAATTTGTGTGGCTGTTTTCTTGCTTTGCACTGATTGGAAAGGAAATTGACTAGGACTTTTGAATTGATCTCTAGGACGGCCCAGTTGTTTCTACCATTCCATGTTACTTGCTATTGGGAAATGTAAGTGCGGGTCTGATATGAATGGAGAAATTTTATATTAAAAAGAGATGGATAAAATAAAGAATATATAAATAAAAAAAATTATAAATTTAATATTTTAAAATTTTAGATCAAAATATAGTATTAAATTTACTTATATGACTTTTTATCTATCTTATTGGATATAAATTTTGTTAGTATTTTAGAGTTTTTTTAGTTCTAACAAGTGGTATTAAAATCAATGATTCGGTTGAGAAAAGTATTGAAGTGAACGACGGTAGTTAATAAATTTATATGCGAGATCTCTTGTATTGAAAGTGATGTGTTTTATTGTAAATAATAGACAACTATAATATAAGTATGAAAAAGAGTATGTGTAATTCGATATGAAAGAAATGAAGCTTTTGGTTAAAGGTTAAACTTTTAGTGGTATCGTCAAATGTTTAATAGACTTCTATGTGAAAAAGAGTGATCATATATGAATGATTCACATTTAAAAGAGAGATTATTAAAAATATAAGTATGAGTTAGATATGAGTAAAAAAATCTCATACTAAAATATAATCGACAAAATGAAGAATATATAAGTGAAAAAAATTCATAAACTTAATACCATGATATTTTTAGTTAAAAAGTAATGATAAATTCATTTATGAAATTCTTCCTTTATCCTATTAAACTAAATGCAAATCTTCATGAGATTTTAGGCTCCCTGATCTTAACACCTACAACCAAAAGGGCTCCCCTGATCGTAACACTTGCAACCACAAAAGCAATCCCAAAAGTTCTGTTGTAAATGGGGTATAGATGCCAATGGGAGAATTTTAATATGGACCATTTATAAAATAATTTATGGATAAATAATAATTTTTAAGTTATTAATTTATTATTAAAATAAATTCATAGTTCAAATTAAAAATAAATTTTAATTAATAATATTCAGATTCACACATAAATTTAATTAGATTAAATTTTTTTTATAAATAATTATACATATAAATAATTTATAAATTTTAATTAATAATTTTTTTATAAAACTAAATTTACATCTAAATACTATTAAATTAAAAAATAATAATCTATTAATAAATTCTAACTTGTTATATCCATATTAACATGTATGATGCCAATATGTTTTGGTTTTATGTTTTGAAAAACCGGCAAGCCACTTGGCATCTCTTCCCCTCCATTTTTACGTTCTTTAATTTCCATATTCTTACACCATTTAACTTATGTCAGTTATATAAGTGAATAATTTAATACACCTTATTATAAATATTTTGTAAACGATTTCATATATTTTCTTCATTATATAAACAAACCCATGTATGAATAGTGTAAACTACATGGAGTAGCCCAATATAAAGAGTAAAGCCTCTGGATCATTGGAAAGTAGAAAAACAAATACAAGATGAGCATTCCAACTCTGCTAATGTTACCATTTCCAGCTCAAGGACATGTCAATTCCTTGATGACCTTTTCACAAAAGTTGGTGGAGCATGGATGCAGCATCATTTTTGTGAACACAGACTTCACCCATAAGCGAGTGGTGAGTTCTATGGTCAAGCAAGAAAGCCTTAATGGATCACCAATAAAGCTGGTCTCAATCCCAGATGGTTTAGGACCTGAGAATGACAGAAGCAATTTAGGCGAGCTATGTGATTCTATTTTAAGCACCATGCCTGCTATGCTTGAGAAGCTCATAGAGGATATTCATTTGAATGGTGACCAGAGAATTAACTGCATAGTTGTTGATGGGATTATGGCATGGGCGTTAGAAGTTGCTTGTAAGTTAGGAATCAAAGGAACTGTCTTCTGGCCTGCATCATTAGCTATGTTTGCCTTGCAATACAACATCCCCATGCTTATTGATAATGGGATCATAGATTCTGATGGTAAGAATATGACAATTCACTTACCACATTTGTTTGGTTCAATTTTTTTTAAAAAAAAAAACAGACTCCATTAATTGAGGAAGCATGCAAATTAAACTTGATTGATAACAATAGCTTCATTTTGTTTGGCACTGCAGGATTCCCAATGACAAAAAAAACATTTCGAATATCACCAAGTATGCCTACTATGGACACAGGTATGATTTGGTGGTCAAATATGTTAGACCCAATAACTGACAAGAAAATGTTTTTTTATGTGTTGCATTGCATACGAGCTTTTAATTTGACAGAGTGGTGGGTTGGCAACACCACATATGAACTTGAACCCGGAGCCTTATCCTTTGTTCCAAAGCTCCAACCAGTTGGTCCATTGTTGAGAAGTTATGACAATACAAGTGCAACTCCAAGATCATTGGGACAGTTTTGGGAAGAAGATCTCTCTTGCTTGAGTTGGCTTGATCAGCAACCTCATCGTTCAGTCTTGTATGTTGCCTTTGGTAGTTTCACTCTATTTGACCAAACCCATTTCACAGAACTAGCTCTTGGACTCAAGCTCACCAATAGACCCTTTCTTTGGGTTGTACGTCAAGATTCCAATGGTAGCAATAAAATGGCGTACCCCGTCGAATTCCAGGGGCATCAAGGTAAGATAGTAGGATGGGCTCCTCAACAGAAGGTGCTATGCCACCCTGCCATAGCTTGCTTTGTTAGCCATTGTGGTTGGAATTCTATCGTGGAAGGTTTGTCTAATGGGATGCCATTCTTGTGTTGGCCTTATTTTGCTGACCAATTTTATAACAAAAATTACATTTGTGATGAGTTGAAGGTTGGGCTGGGATTTGACTCAGATGAAAATGGATTGGTGTCACGTGGGGAGATAAAAAGGAAAGTGGACCAACTGCTCAACGATGAGAACATGAGATCAAGGTCTCTACAGCTAAAGGAGAAGCTATTGAACAACTTGGCAGAAGGAGGTCAATCTTCAGATAACTTCTGCAGGTTTGTAAAGTGGCTAAAAGACTGAAGGAATAAGGTTTTATCATTTGTGCACTAGTTTAGTAGGCGTATCTGCCTTGAAGTGCTGTTGTTCAATTTCTATTTCAGTGGAATAAATTAATTATTTAGTGAGAATTTGGTTCAAACTTTCCATTTTAGCTGTACTGTGTACTCTAAAATTACTTTTAGTATGAGTGCCATATTAATTATTTAACATGTCAATTCTCTCATGCACTTCTCGCAAAAATTGGTCGAACATGGCTTCATGATCGCTATCATGAACACATAATTCAACCACCGGTGAGTTTTGAATTCGATGGCCGAGCAGCAGATCCTTGTGTCAATCCTAGATGGTTTATGACCTGAAGATAACAGTAACAATATGGGCAAGTTAAACCCTGGAATGTTGAACACCATACCTACTATATTTTGAGAAACTTATGGAAGATATTCACACCATTGTTGTACTAGTTAGCAATGTCTCAAAAATTAGTTTACAATGGGTATCCAGGCGATTAGTTAATGAACTCATAACATGTTTTTAAAAAGTTGGTGACCTAAAACCTGTTAATTAATAGATACAGTTGTTAATTAATTTTTAACACTTTATTAATTGTTGTAAAAATTATATGTGTGTTTTGGTTAATAAATTTCATAAGAGTGTTTGAAATATATAAAAATTAAAAATAATTTGATTTATAAATTAAATTAAATTAAATTTTGAGTTTAAAATATTAAAAAATAAGAAAAAAATTGATTTTTAAAGTTTTATGAAATTTATTTTTTTATTTTAAAAATTTTATCTGATAAAATTTGTTAAAATTTAATTTAATTTAAAATAAATAAATATTTTTAATTATTTTTCATAAAAATAAAAATATAAAATAATTAAATCAAATCAAATTAATTACTATAAATTTTAAATATAAAATTTAATTTTTAAATTATTATTATTTTTAATTAATTCCAAACACTTCTTATCTATTTCTTAAATTCGTTTTCTGATTGGAAGAAGAATACACTACTCAAAATGGAATTCCAGCTGTCTCCAATAATGCCCACGAGAGACACGGGTCACATTTTCTAGTTTAATATGGCCTACTTACTACTTATGTTTTGTTTGGATGAGGAGAGAAAATGAGAAGAGAGAAAATAGAAAGAGAGAAAATAAAGAAGAGAGAAAATAAAGAGAAAAATATATTTTCTCTTTTATTGTTTGGATCAAGAGAAAAAGGAAAGATAGAAAATAAAAGAGAAGAATTTCTCTTGTTTTTGTGTAGAAAAAGAAGAGGAAAGAAAATGTAAGTATTTAAAAAACTTATATATCCTTATTGTAATATAATAGATATAAATATTTTTAGATAAATTTATAATTTAAAAAAAAATTTCTCTCTCTTATTTTCTCCTCATAAGAGAGAAAAAAACTTTTTGATGGGCTCCATCACTTTTTTTTTCTCTCCTTCCTCTTTTCTCTCCTCATCTAAACAAAAAAAAAAACTAAAATCTTCACATTTTTTCTCTTCTCATTTTCTTTCTACTCATTTTCTTTTAAAACAAACAATGCATATAGTGCGATAAACAGTCACGCAAATTTTACTTCTGAGAAATGACAGAGTGGTGGACGTGGTGGTTTTAAAACACAGCTCATCAACTTAAACACCGGAAACTATCTCTTCCATTTCCCATTGTTGGACGTTTCCCTAGGGAAAGGTCACTGGACCAGTTTTGATAAGACCTGTTTGCTTCAGTGAGCTTGATCAGTATCCACCTGTGAAGTATAGATACGTATATAAACACAGAACACAATATGAATATAAATATAGTGACATAATATGAATACATACATATATTAAATTCAAAAATTATACGATATAAAATATATATATATATATAATTATAAAATTAAAAAAAATTATAATTTATTAATATTATTATTATAAATTTAAAAATTTATAATATTTTAATATATATTATATGTGTTAATATTTATTACTTAATAAATTTTAAAAAATTTAAAGCATAATTTATATTGATATTTTAAAAAAAAATTTAAATCAACTTCTCTTAATAAAATTAACAATATATAAATACATTAATGCATAAAAAAAAATTAACTAAAAAAATATTAGTGTGAGGTAAATTTTGATGACACAAAGTGAATGACTTGCAGTAAAGTAGAGGTAAAAAGAATAGATAAAAATAGTTGTATACAAACAAATAAAACTTAAAAGTATAATAATAATGTGTGAAAAGATAAAACTTAAAATATTAATATGTAAAAATAATAATTTGAGATATTAGTTATGCGATTGAATTTGAGTAGATTACTTAACTTATTAATTAAATATTAATTATAAAAACTATTTTTTTAAAAAAAGATATTAATAGACTGTGTTAAAGTTATATTCAAATATGTTCAAAATATATTTAAATATATGTGAGACATGTTTAAATTAAAAATAATAATATTTTTAATTAAAAATATTTAAATACATAAAATATATATATCATATAAATATCTTTTTATTGTGTCTAAGATAGATACATATTTAACACACACTAACCTCAAAATCAATGTATTTGTACTGGTATCCTATTATCTTGATATCTATAAACTACAAATCAGGAGAAGTTTTTTTTTTACTATGGCTTGCCGTAACATCACATGTCACTTTCAAGACATTTCACGGTTACGGGCTTACTTTTTTTTTTTCATCTACTAATTATTTACTATAATTTACTATTTATTAAAAAAAATTATATTAAAATATCATATATTTTAAAATTTTATATTTTGTATAGGTATATTATTATTATTATTTTTGTACTATTATAATTACTTTATACTTTATCATAATAATGTTATTATAGTTGTTTTTCTAAAACAAATTTATTATAATTTTTGTTGAATATATTTTTTTATTATTTTGGAAGTAAAACAAATGTCAAATTTTTGTCTTTATTATATTTTAAATAAATTTTGATTTTTTTGACATTGTATTAAAAATTTTAAATTATTTTAACATTGTATTAAAATTTTTAAATTATTTTAATATTCAAGTTATGTCTTATCATGTTATCATTTTAATTTGGTAACTAGTTATGATTAATACCATATCTAGTCATTCAACTTTCACCACCTGTTCATGTTACTTTTGACATGGTACTGACAATTTTTGACACAATTTGTCCACATAATTTGTGTGGAAGGGAATTATGATTAATAATTCTTCTCTTAAAGATATCTTTATTCCTTTTAAACAAATGGTCATCGTCCAAAAATTGTGGATGACAATTAAACCACAAATTCTTCTTATCATGCTCTAAGGTAAACTCCATGCAATAAGGATATGATAGTTTACTAGAAATCATTCAACTAGATAACATATAATTTGTAAGAAAATCATTAATTGTCCATGTCAATGTTGCCATCATAATCAAATTATATTTCATTAATACATCATAAGTTTTAACATTATACCACAAAATTTTTAACTTGTTTATCAACGGTTGTAAGTAAACATCAATCTTGTGGTTCAAATTACTAGAACCAAGAATAATGCATGTCAAAAACATATATGGTCTTGTCATACACACTTTTGGGAAAAGGTTATATGTGGTGAGAATGACAGAATACTTATGTTTAGTGTGTTGTATAAGGAGAACCTGATAATATAAATTAATACTATCAGCTTTTATCAGGTGTTTGGTATATCTACCTGATAAGATAGTCAAATCCGGTCAAAACTTTTTTATCTCACTCTAATAGTATAACAATATCCTCTTTATAAGCCACTGATATAACCTGATAAGATTTCCCTTCCATCAATACCCTCCACTTTTAATATTTCTAAATTCGAAATCAGGATTAAATATCTAGAAACATTATCAATCCAAAACATAAAATTATTATTATTATTATTAATTACTGATATAACCTGATAAGATTTCTCTCCCATCACTACCTTACACTTTTAATATTTCTAAATTCAAAATTAGGATTAAAAATCTAGAAACATTATCAATCGAAAACATAAAAAGATTATTATTATTATTATTATTATTATTATTATTATTATTATTATTATTATTATTATTATTATTATTACTCATTTGATATAACCTAATAAGATTTCCTCTCATCACTACCTTACACTTTTAATATTTCTAAATTCGAAATCAGGATTAAAAATCTAGAAACATTATCAATCAAAAACATAAAAAGATTATTATTATTATTATTATTATTATTATTATTATTATTATTATTATTATTATTATTATTATTATTATTATAAGCTCATGATATAACTTGATAAGATTTCTCCCACCACTACCTTACACTTTTAATATTTCTAAATTCGAAATCAGGATTAAAAATCTAGAAACATATTATTATTATTATTATTATTATTATTATTATTATTATTATTATTATTATTATTATTATTATTATTATTAAGATGAAAAATATGAGAAGCAGAAGGTGATGGTAAAAAATGTGAAGGATAATATAGTCATAGTAAATAATTACATATACTATCAAATTATTTATATTATGTGCATCAAATATTTGATAATATAAAAATTTATCAACTTATTTATACTATCATACTTTATCCTAGTATCTTATATTATCAGCTTTATACTATCATGTGCACTCAACGTAATTGACAATTTTCAACACAACGTGTCCACATAATTTGTGTGGAAGGGAATCATGATCAACAATTCTCCTCTTAAAGATATCTTTATTCCTTCTAAACAAATGGTCATCGTCTAAAAATTGTTGATGACAATTAAACCACAAATTCTTCTTATCATGCTTTAAGGTAAACACCATGCAATAAGGACATGATAGTTTACTAGAAGTCATCCAACCAGATAACATATCAACGTAGGAAAATCATTAGTTGTCCACATCAACGTTGCTCTCATATCCAAATTATATTTCATTGACACATAATAAGTTTTAACATTATACCACAAAATTTTTAACTTCTTTATCAACGGTTGCAAGTAAACATCAATCTTGTGGTTCGAATTACGAGAACCAAGAATAATGCATGTCAAAAACATATATGATTTTATCATACTCATTTTTGGGAAAAGGTTATATGGGGTGAGAATGACAAGCCAAACAGAATAAGGTGTACATGACTGGCTAAATGAATTAAACCCATCAAAACACAAATTAAACCTCACATTTTGGGGGTCACATGCAAAATCTTGTTGTATCTCATTAAACCACTACCATGCCTCTCCATCCGATGGTGACATAGGACCCCGTCTTGTCTCATATTTAAATAATGTCACCTCATGTGTTTAGCAGAACTCATGGAAGCATACAATCTCTTACGCTTATGAATTAGTGGCAAATAATGCATTCTTCGGAACACCTTTTTTTTATTTCAGTTTGTAACTGCACAGGGCTTATATTGTTTAGAACAACAAATTTTACACTACATCAATTACTTATCATCGTTGGTGTAGAATATCATGCATCTATTAACACAACAAATCATATTCAACAGATTTAATCCCTAATTTAGTAACCAATTTCTTTGTCATATACAAATTATTAGGAATAAATGACCCAATCATTGCAGCATTATAAGCATTTTCAGACAAATTATGGTCAGATTTAATGCTCAACATCTAAAAAGCAACGAATAATTGGGAGTGTCTTTCGCACTCATGCCACAAAGATTGCGTCGTAACATTTAATAAGTTATAAAATTCTTTGGTCTCATCATTTGGTGGTTCTTCTACTTTGTCCTCAAAAGGATCACTAAAACTAGGAATTTTTGCTCTATCAGTTGCTGATAGTCATTAACTACATTTTCATTACTAAGTTCAGCGGTAGCAGAAGTACCAACACCAGTATTGTACTGAAATTGAAGCATAGTTGGGTCAAACTCTCGATGATCCGACCAATATCAATAATTTGGTTGGAATCCTTTCGTATACAAATATAACCTAACAGTGTCATGGTTTGTTAGGTTTCTAATATAATATTTCACACATGAACACCTAATTGTTCCCTTAGTTTCATACTATGAATATTGACATGCAAAAGTAACAAATTCTTCAACCTCATCCAAAAATTATTGTACAAAACCTTTCCTACCAAGAAGAAGCTTATTATATATCCATCGACGATTTACAGGGATATCCATCTTATGTAATTATTAACAAATAAAATTCTAATTTAACCCTAAATCATAACATCTAACATTCAATTTAAATTCTAATTTAACCCTAAATCATAACATCTAACATTCAATTCAAATTTTTCAATAACTAATTCAACTGCAAGATAAATATGTCATAACAATAAAAATATATCTAAATTATGACTTAGAATAAAATTTACATTCATGATTTTAATGGAATCAAAAGTGCACACTACCACTAGCCACCATCTAACCATCATACAACAACCAATCAAACTCTCAACCACTTTAATGCTATGTTTAGGAAGATGGTAAAATTAAAAATTTTAATATTAAAATATTATATATTTTAAGATTTTATATTTTCTTTGATATGTACATTTTTGTTATTATTTTTATACTACTATAACCACTTTACATTTTATGATACCAATGTTATCGTTGAATTTCTAAGATAAATTCACTATATTTTTTGTTGAATATCTTTTGTACTATTACTTTGGAGTAATACAAATTTGTCAATTTTTTATCTTTATTATCTTCTAAATAAACTTTGATTCTTTTAACATTGTGTTAAAAATTTTAAATTATTTTGACATTGTGTTAAGACTTTTAAATTATTTTGACATTAAATGAAGAATAAGAATATAGAGAGTTATATATTGTTAGGAATTTAATCCTTTCAAATTGTTCAAGTTACTAAATACATGTTTTATGATAATAATTATCTCTTCAATTAAATAAATAAATAAATTATAACTCTTCGTTAAAAATGATCTTATTATTTCATATTTAAATATTTTTTGTTCACGTCGTACTATATTAATAAATTTACATAAAAATATATTAATATCTACAATATGAGTTTGAATATTTTATAAAAAATCATAGTAAAATTGATTCGGATAAGAATTATTATTTGCAAACTAAATTAATTAATTATATTTTAAATTACTGCACACACACACGGTAGTAAAAATTATATATGAAGATATAGTAAAATTAATTATCTGCAATTTATTATGAGAAAACTAAAAATGCATTAAGTATATTTTTCTATTTTTTAATTCATACATATAATATATAATATTTAAATATCTTATATTTATATTTCACAAGATTGTAAACTTTACATGAAATTATATTAATATTTATATATAGAAAATAAAAACTTTATAAGAAAACATGATAAAATCAATTAAAAAGTATGAATTTATAAGTTTGTTTAGTAAAATCACTTAATGTAATTGAACAAATCTTGTATTATATAATATTAATGTTTCATTAATGGTTTGAGTGAAATTATTTATAGGAGTTAAGATAATTTTTTAAGACAAGTAAGGCTAGAAATTGACATCAACGGTAATATTAATGAAGTAGTTGTAATAGGTAAGTTATAGTTATGTATAAAGATAACAAAATTAAAGAATTTAAAAATTCATATGTCAATAGATTGAATAAAATATAAGAATATAGAGGGTCATATATTGTTAAAAATTTAATCCTTTGTATTGTTCAAGTAACTAAATCATATTTTATGGTGATAAATATTTATTCGATTAAAAAATAAAATATAGCTCCTCATTAAAAGTAATATTATTATTTTATGTTTAAATGTGTTTATTTATATAGCACTAGATTAATAATTTTACATAAAAAATTATTAATATCTACAAAAATTTAAATATTTTAGAGGAAATTATACTAAAAATTGATTCAAATAAATTTATTATTAAAAATTAAATTAATGAATTATATTTTTAAATTGAAAAATGTAAAAGATCGAGCCCCGATGAATTTGTTCTCGAACCTCCTGGATAGAGACAACAATACATATCTTACCTCTATGGATCCACTTGCAAAATGAAATACCCTGCACTCTTTAACCAGCTAGGTTGACTCTGGATGTCAAAGTCCCGGGACATTTAGCACTTTAATTTCAAATTAATATATTTATTTATGTATACTTATTCTATATTATTTAAAAAACTTCAACAAGTACATGAGAGTAAAAATTTTACATGTAATTATAGTAAAATTAATTAAATGTCATTTATTATGGGAAAATTAAGAAATCGTCAAGTATTTTTTAAAACTTTTTCATTCATATATATAATATATAATATTTAATTTTTATATTTACATTTTCTGAGATTAAAAATTTTACATGAAAATGTAAATATTTACATCTATAAAATAAAAATTTACATAAAGACATGATAAAATAAATTGAAAAATTCAGATTTATAATAAAGTTTATTAAGTAAGATTGTTTAAATGTAGTTGAGTAAAACCCATACCATATAACATCAAGGTTTTATTGATGTTTTAAGTGAAATTAGTTGCAGGAATTAAGATAATTTTTATGGATAAATAAAATAAGAAATTGACCTCAATGAGATTATTGATGAAACAAATGTAATGAGCAAGTTATAGTTGTATGTCATATTAAAATAGATTGAATTTGTGGGGAAAAAAACAAGATTAAAGAACTTAAAATGTCCCATGTCAATTAATTGATTTAACTAACGTGTTATTTTATTTAGTCTACTTAAATTATTTAAAATAAATGTATAAATTGCAAAATGCTAAGGTGCTTAAGTGTATTGAGTATCATTTGGTTATACTATTATTTGATCATTTCAATTTTTAATAGATTTTCTTTTTATTTCTCATTGTAATATCTATTAATCTAAGTTTATTTTGTTAAGTATCATTTGGCATTAGAGGTCAGCTTGGTATACTCTTAATAATGAGTTATTAAAACATTCAAATAAATAAATACATAAAAAGTAATATTAAAAGAAAAAAAATTATAGAATCAAAAATTGAAATTAGCTAAAATTATATAAACTAATTATTTATTAAAAGATTATATAAAAAAATATTTATTGAGAAAAGTTATATAACTTAATTATTATAGGGAAGAGTTTGTTTAATGAAAACAACAAAGTAGTTTTGAGTGAGTTCCATTATGAGTCTAACTAATTATAACTTAATCAATTTCATCCACACCATTTAGATATCATATCTTTGGATTAAATATCCTTTTTCTTTCTTTTTTTAAATTATCTCATGTGTTGCACTAGTACAAAACACTAGTTACTTATCATTCAAAATTTAAAACTTCTAATAAATAGAAAACTAACAATAATTATCAACTAAGAATTTGGATCAAACCTGACAATCTCTATCTTCATCCAAATTCTATCTTCAACAATCTTCAAATAAAAAATTTAGTTGAAACCCAACAGTTATGTGATAATTTATGAGCAAAAAAGCCCCAGTTTGTTGAGTTCAAGACACAAGGATCTTGCAAACTTGGCAAAGATTGAAGCATAAGAGTGGAACAAATAAGAATTGCAATCTTCACTTTTGTTTACTTGGACAACCATTGGAATGAATCTAAAATCCTATAAGCTCTTCTTTTTATTTTTTTTATTTGAATATTACAACATATATGACAGGTTAAGACAATAACGTTCCACTTCATTGATTTTGAAAACCAGAAGCTAGTAAGAAATGTTTGAAGGAGGCTGCATAATTGTTGGCGAAAGTGAAGCTAGATAAACTGATTTTATAATTCCATTAACAGGCAGTTCGTTTACCATAGAACAAATGCTATTCGTCCATAATCTTAATCAGCTGTATTAGTTCATTACTATAATTAGAAAAGGAATAAACCAACACTACAATTTATTTCATAAAAAGGTCCGTAGGTAAGACTACATAGCTATGAATTGCAACTGAAGCATTTCATGGACTCATGAGCAATAGCTGAAACAGCAGTCAGTCGTGAAATCAAACATCCATTGAAGCAGCCATAACACTGAATGATATTTCTTTTTCAAGTGGTCGCTTTACTAAGCTTTATGATGGGAGTAATGTTACGTATTTAGCATTGCTCTTCTGCAAGTATCGTATCAGGTTTGTATCAAACAGCCTGCTTATATGTACCAAAAAATACAACTTACTTATGCCAGAAATAACCCAAATGAGGAACAAATTGTACTACACAAATAAGTAAAATGTTCGTAGATTTGGCAAGCAGAATTAGTTCAAGATATTCATAATTATAAAAGTTTACATCAATAGCCACACAAAAGAAAACCTTGCTCACCACCTGATAAACACTTGCCAGTTGTGCCTTTAGACAAAATTGGCTCAAAACTTGAACCTTTCCCTATTAATAAATATCTGCCCCTATCCCACCATCTCCAGAAAAATAACTGTGCTATGATTAAACTTACCCTCACTCACCCACCCCCACCAAAAGAGTAAAAAAAGGAGACGGAGAGAAATCTCCATATTATTTTGTCATGCTATGCCTTCAACTTACTCCTTAGACAAATCAATCATAACTTCGTAACTTTCCTTGCCAACAAGAAGCTCAACTCAATATCACACCAACATACCTGGAAGTATAAGCAAAAGTACATAGTCATAATTGATGTGACAAATGCAGTAGTATATACACAATGTTCTTTTAATGGACAACAGCAAATATGACTTCATAATTAACTAAATGAAAAATAAAACAATAGCACAAAATATTGAAATACTCAAAATGACTTCTCAGTGGAAACTGGAAGAACGCTTGCAATCAGAAGGAAATGAATAAAACCATAAGAACATTCAGGAGAGAGAACAATGAGGACTCAAGCCAATATTAAAATTTTAAATAACTTAATTCAAAATTTTACCTCACTGTACTGGAATTTCTGAAGAAATGCAAAGTTTTGAGTCTACTCCACCACTGATAACACTCTGACTTTTCCACCAGTCAGCACACAGTACCTGAGTTAAATAAATGACAAATCTATTATCAGTAATTTTAGCCCTTCTCGAGTAAAACAAAGACATTGGAGAGGTATTTTTCTTTTTCAGTTAAAACATCGAAAGATCATTTTATACCTTGTCGCTGTGTGACTCAATGACTGAGAGAGGCCACTGCAACATTAATGGAGAAAATTATTAGGGGTAAAAACCCAAAGATGATATATAATCGCACCAAAAGGATAAATTACATGGTAAAATAAGGATATATTACCGCAGTTCTCAGATCCCATAACATAACTTTCCCATCATAGGATGCAGAAAGTAAATGAAACCAAGAATTATCATGCCATTTGCAAGCTGAGATCCAAGAAGTATGAGAAGCAAATTGAAAAACAGGAGCAGAAGTGCCTGCAGAAAAGAGAAACCATTTTATAAGATACTAACATGTATGTGATGATCAGTGCATGTACCAAAGAAAAAATGTGATGATCAGTGCAAGTGAAACGAAATTACTATTTGCTTTATTTAACAGACCTGGCTTGCGAGGATCCCAAATCCTTAGAACAGAGTCAGAACCACCAGCAGCTATCAGAGCAGAACCTTCCCCACCAATATCAAGGCAGTTGAGAACCTTCCCACAGAACTATACACGGAGATCAAAGTAGTCATAAAATTTGAAAATTTTTCTTTTAATATTGTGGTGCTTCTACGTTTCAACAATACTTTTGTAAGGAAAATAATTTCAAACAATAAATGAAGGAAAACATTAAATAGATAACCATAAAACTTTGCATCTATCATAATGAATCAGATTTATGCACAGGGTTTCATTTCCTCCAGCATGGTTAGCACCTAAGATGATTTTTAAGACAAAAGAACATTTAAGTAGATTCAACAAACTTATCACAAATTAAGCATACCCAAAGCCAAAATTGCTTCATAACAAGACAACTACGGACTACCATGCAAAAACATCAGTCACCTGAGTAAAATTGCTGAAGAACTAGCATATACAAAAATGGAAAGATTAGGCAAATAATTGTCTAGAGACAAACAATTTTGAAGACACTAGAACATGAGATAAAGAAAACAAACAGAGCTTTGATCTTCATAACAAGAACAAGAAAAGAAAAATAATCAGCATGCCCTAATCCAGTTCTAATTTAACTGCCTGTTTACACACAACTAGTCAAATCAATGGCAGAGTACAGAAGGGGAAGAAGTCATAAAGCTTGATCTAAAGACAAAAATTTAAACAATTAAACTTCAAAAGTGTACAATTTCAACAAAGGGGTGAGAGAGAGAATCAATTTGTCAACTTACTATATCTGACAAATTTTTGCCTGTCTCAACATCCCATTTCCTAATAGAATGATCCCACGATGCAGAATAGATCGACTCTTGTTGTGGCCAAACCACAGAAGATACACACTGTGTATGGCCCACAAGGGTTGTAAAAGCCTCTCCCTATAATGCAACAGAGTATTATTAATGAAAACTTGGTAAAGTTGTCAATGAAAAATACAGAAGGATACATCAAAAGGGAAAGAAACACCAATTAAGAGAACAAATAGTTACAAAACCTACAAGGTAAAACCATTTTACAGGTCTACAATAATATTAAGAAAACCCTGAACATGTCTCAAAATTAGATCATCAAATTCCTTCTATAATAGTTTAAAAAACGTCTTCCTTCCAGGCCTCCAGCTTAAACAGGAACCTTGAGACTTCACATTCAACGAGTAGAAAAATTAACAAATATATTAAAGAAGGAAGTTTACACTTTTATAATTATCTCAAGCTTTCCTTTATGCAAAAAGATGTTACTTGAAAGAACAAGGGGACTAGAGCACAGCAAACTCAGCAAGTGGGAAGTACATACAACATCCTTAACTTTTTACTATTCCACTCATCAATTACAACACTTCAAAGAAAGAAGAGTCACATGCCATCTTTAATAACCCCTTAGAAGTTAGAACAGATTTCTAAATACAAAACCTTCGGCCGGGGGAGGGGGGGGCATATTTGTGAATACACAAAGTCCAATTTCAACACAAGCGGAAAAACAATAAGGTGCAAGGAACCTGTTCAAACCTCTAATTGAGACTCCTCAACTTGACCTCCAACTTTTCTCTTCTTAGACACTAGGTCATCTTCCGTACTAAAGTCATTAGTTTTCCACAGATTGATGGTGCAATCCCAAGAACCCGAACAAACCTAAGTATATGTAACGACAGAAGAAGACTGATGTCACAGACCACTATTACACTATGCACAAACCAAGGAGAGAGAGGGTGGAGAAATTAAAAATAGAACAGCAAATAGGAACCATTTCTCCAGAAGTCTGAGCTGCAACACACTGTACAGAAGCCTTATGACCGTGCAAGATTTTGAAAGCCCTAATCTTCATAGGATGGTTGATAGCCTCCTCTGTATTGAGCTTTCACACAGAAGGGAAAATATAACATAGTCAGTATGAGCTCAGCATAAGGAATTGTAGCCCAGCAGCTTCTTTTAGTTACCTTCCATAGCCTCAATGTCCGGTCTTTCGAAGCAGTAGCTAACGTAATAGCTTCTACACCTGATTGATTACAGCACAAACATTGATAACTTGGAACAATTTAAATACAGTATTAGCGCCTACATTATGCAACACTATGACATATCAATTACACAAAGAAATGTGCACAAATGTTCGCAACAAGCTTTCCCTGCTACAAACAAAAAATGCATCAATGACCTCTGATGTACATAAGTGACTGCACATATTTATCTTGTTTGCTGTTAATGAAATAAATTTTTTAAGGAAATTAAAACACTGAAACACTAACTAATGTCATAAACAAGGTTGTCAAAATCGTAGATTCTACGTAAGATCAAACAGGGGAGGCAGACACGTAAAGCGTGAGATCGTAACACGGAACGTAAGATCCTACCAATAATATTAAATTATATCAAAGAAATATAGGCATATAAAAATAACACAATACTTTTAAAATCACAATTAGTATGTAAATAAACTCTAGTTTAAAATGCATAATAATAGTAACATTTTAACTGGGACCAGAAGAAAAAGACAAACAAGAAAGGGGAGAGTATTATATCATATTACACCCACTTCTGTCCAACAAATATATATATATATATATATGACACCCACACTTCAAAACGCACCTAATGACCATAAAACGACACCTATACTATAATAACTTGCTGCTACAATCGCTACAAACAGGGGCAGAACTATGTTCAAGGTCAGGTAGCAGCCGCACCCCCAAAGATGAAAAAACTGCCTTATAACTTTAGTTAAATGAACAGTAAAGTGATTATAAAAATATTATATTTCTCCACCATCCACACCCCCAACATAAATGTTCTGGTTCCGCCCCTGGCCACAAACAACACCCACACTAATGAACCCAACTCATAATCACTTTCCAGTTCCAATTGCAACACTCCATGAAGAAAATTCAAGTCGCAACACTCAGTTCCAGTTGCAACGCTCCAGCAAGAAGAAGACTCCAGTAGCAGCACTCGATTCCAGACTTTCAGTCGCAACACTCCAGGAAGAATACTATAGTTGCAGCACTCTGTTATTGTCACAGAACTTCATGATACTGGATTTTGGGGGTGACAGGTGTGTTTTTCTTCTGGGTTTGAGCCAGATTCTTGCTAGATCTGGGTGCGATCCTAGCCCAATCCCAACCAAAATGAGTTTTCCATGGAATCAGGATCGTTCAACCCAAGTCAACATGTAAACTCGTGCGATTCAACATGTTGAATCACAATTTTGACAACCATGGTCATAAAAACCCATAATCATCTCCATCTTAGAAAGGAATGGGAAAAGAAGAAAAAGTAAACAGCTAATTTAATGGAACAGACAATAAACTTGATATCCAAGGCAAATCAGCCATAAGCTTTCTTATACTGTTAATACTACAAACCTTATGATTTTCACAACAGAAACAGATTAAGCATATACTAAAATTTAACAAACTGGCAATCAGAAAAATAAACAAAAACAAAGCTAGCAGCATGTAGGAGAAAATCCTTGTCTTTATACCTTCTGGATTAATGATATTAACAGAAGTGACAGCATCGCTATGTCCCTCCAATATATGGGTACATAATCCAGCACCTTTCCATACCCTAAAATATAATTTATTCATAGCATAGTGGAAGTTCAGTAGATGGAGAAAGTAATCAAATGATAATGTCACACAATCATAAAATATGCCAATAATTCTAGAAGAACAAAACCATGCAAGACTATTACCTCCCTAAACCATCATAACATCCGGTCAAAAAGAACCTGCAGAAATAGTAAAACTGTCAGCTTTAAATTCTTAATGAAGGACATCCAGGTCAAAAATCAAGGCTATACAAAAACACTCATTCATCCAATGGCCAAACATGTGAACAGCCTATTCACAAGCAGGGTTAGGTTGTGTCCTCTGAGTACTGCCATCTACCATATTGCAAATAAATCTCATAAAGTGGAAACCTAATAATGATGATGTACTCAATCCCTATGTTATCAAAGATTCAAAATTTTGCACCAATCACTCTTGTCATCACCAATATGATCAACCAATTAAGGGATGCCAATAAAAGCCAACCAGGGTAACTTAAATTCAGCCTTTCCAGCTCAGTAAAATCTTTCACAAACAATGGTTAAATAAAAGGAGTTTCTCATAAATATTGGCAATTGCCAACATCAATAATAGAAAACTCAAATTTGGACCACTATGGAAAGACTGAATCATTACAAGTCTTTGTGAAAATTTCCATCAAAATATAACACATTTACAAGCTTACCGAGAAGAAGAACCATCAACAGCACTGACCCAGTCGTCATGTAAAGAAGGGTCTTCCTCCTTTCGTGGGGCCACAACCCTTACGTACTCAATTTCCAATATCCTTTCCTATAATTGATCATTCACAACCTCAGATTTTGTTTAATTCGAAATTCACATAAAATTCACACAAGTGCAGAATGCTCATGAGTCATGAGTATTGACTTTCTGTGTTTTGTAGAAAATATCGATAGTTGAATATACCTGTGGGAACCAATTATCTTAAAAGTAAACTTTGCAATTGATCCAAGTCAACCTGAGTCACAGTCATCACTACAGTACAGAGCAATTGTCACTGACTATTGTCACAGCCATAGTGACACATTACACAACCTGCACTACCCCATTTTGGCAACAACTATACTACATTCACAACTTCCATTCCAATTACCCCACAATCCACAACATCAAATTTGACATTATCACCATCGCAAGCATAACACTTATAGTTGTTTTATTGATAAATATACGCCAACACCATCAAAGGGCAGTCTTAATGAAAAATACAAAATTAGAATGATTCAATGGAATCCAATGGACTTTATCCAGACATCTAATTCCCATTTCCCAGGTTACAATTCCATGAAACTTTATTTGGAATCTAAAAATCCCGCCAACCCAAAAAAAAATATCAAAATTTCTTAGTACATATTATAATCAATATACACTGGCTTTCCATTGATGAAACCCATACAACTAATTTAAAGGGTCAACTAAAGACAGAGAACTGATAAATGGAATAGGATTTGTTTGAAGATAATTACCGCAGAGATTCCCTTGGCCAGAAGAAACTGCTCAAGCGACATCCGAACCAACTCGCCATTGATCAAAAAATCAAAAGATTCCGGTTCGTAATCAGCATCTACAGACAACAAACTAAATTAACCTACCTTTTTATATATATATATAAAGGGCCATTTTTTCAAGTTTCAACAATTCAATTGAAATTTGAAGCACAAATAGAGAACCGGGTGTGCATTAGAAAAGTACCAGAGGCTTTGAGAAGACCGTTGACGACGGAGGAGAGGCCGAATCTGGTGAGGTCGGCAGGGATGGCAATGGCAGTGGTTGCAACTTTGAAGGGGGCATTCAACTTGGTAACGAACCGCACTTGGATC
This sequence comes from Ormosia emarginata, assembly GCA_029884605.1. Classification (NCBI taxonomy): domain Eukaryota; kingdom Viridiplantae; phylum Streptophyta; class Magnoliopsida; order Fabales; family Fabaceae; genus Ormosia; species Ormosia emarginata. The sequence continues at coordinate 9,230,417 of JAQQTP010000048.1, forward strand.
CTCCTTGAGGTCCCTTCACTACCCTCTTCCCCCATATCCATCTCCCTAAAATCACACTCTTCTTCTTCTCCAAGGTTCCGGACTTCAGGTTCAGTCCCCAGAGAGATAGAGACCAAGGGACGGAGAGGCTAGGGTTTAACGGTTGCTAACTTGCTTTGGGTTTTAGACTTCTATTGGGGTCTGATCAGACGACGTCGTTTAAATTCAACTTTTATTTTTTTTGAAAAACACTATTTATCACGAAAGGGGTTCGTGAAAACCGCACACGAATTGTTGGAGATGTAATAATTTTTTTTTATCTTGAAAAAATAAAAGTAAAACAGCACTGCTATTGTGCCACGTGATTCGTAAAGCTGTTCGTGGTTTGCATTTCGTAGTAAATAGTTATCTTCTTTTTTTTTTATATGTAATATATAGGATTAAGGGTAATTGTTTCATCTCAAGGTCAGGATAGACCTTCAAACTCAATAAGTATTTGCCAAAATATTTACAAATAATCCATTAACAACAAATTCCGATAACAATTGAACTCTAATGAACTTTATTTTATTTTAAAAAAAATTCTAACATGGCTCAATTCCATTTGAGAAACTCAAACTCATTTTTTTTAATATTTGATGAAATTATTAATTTACACACTACATAATTTCTAGATTAATAAGGTTACTTACTTGAATTTTCATATGCATCACCTCAAATCATTTTAATTAAATGGGAGTGGAAGTAACAAAGAGAAATAATCATCTTACATCATTTTTTAATATTACTTTTTATATTTAGTTAATAATGTATAAATTCATGATTAATCACATATTTTAATTAGTTAATGAGTAAATTTATAATTTAAGGTTGAAACTTAGATTTGCTTATTAACTAACTAATATATGTGATTAATCATAAATTTTTACATTATTAATTAAGTATAAAAAGTGATATTAAAAAGTGATGTAAGAATATAAAATTGAATAATAAACGAAGGAATATTAAATAGAGTTGAAGCCAAGGGTTAGAGTCAAATATTGAAGTCAAATTTTGTTGTTAAAAATTATGTGTGTTATCCATTGAATCTACGAATTAATCTATATAAATTTATAAAAATATTATATATGTGTTGTAAATTATATTTTACTAAATTAAACAAAAATTATAAGCGATGGTAACACTACGCCAATAGGCCATAGGTGGCCAGTTTAATGGTCCCCAAGTTCGTCTTTCAACTTCTGCACCTAAGTTTGAAATTTGAATCCTTCCCTATGTCATATATTAATGGCAATTCTATATAAAGTCTCACTCAAGACACTATTAGTTTCTTTGTTTGAGTGGTTCCAGAAATTTGAATCCTTCCCTATGTCATGTATTGATGGCAATTCTATACAAGGTCTCTCTCAAGACACTATTAGTTTCTTTATTTGAGTGGTTCCAATGCATTGAACATTTCTTACATAAACCTATAATATTTAGTTGAATACACTAAACTAATTACATCATTAATTATAATAGATTATAGTAATAAATTATTAATTTATAATAATTATTTATTAATTAATTATTCGATTAAACATCTACTATATAATTAGTCTAATTGAGATGGTGATCGAGACTTCATTTATCCCCACATAGATGATAGATGGTAAAACCAATAAATTATTTTTAATATATATGAATTCATCAAATCATTAATATTAAAAATGAAATTGATTCTTTCTTCTTTTTATTTTATGTGACGGCATAATATTTTGCAAAATTAGCAGTTGCGTAACCTTTTCATTCAGACTTCAGAGTATATAATACTCCTTTGATAGAGGCAGCACACCTGTAACTAGTGCAGAATATGTACTGTTCATGCAATGGACAACAGCACCGGTTCAAATCTGCAGTCATTTTTCACTTTGTCATTCAATTATGACGGAAAGGGACCAATAGAGAGCTATGCCCACATTCATCACAGTGAGCTTTGGATAAATGGATTTTGATTTTTTTAGCATTGATAACGTATTTGATAGCTTCATGTAAATGACAGATTCTGTCTTCAAAGGAGACTACAAGAACATGTCATAGCACATGAAGACAACAATAGCATCAGGTGCTCCTTCAGTTTGACAATATATAGCAAGAACTAAGTGAATCTCCAAAGCAAAGGAAAAATTAGGATGGCAAGGCCACATGTTCTGGTTGTACCTTACCCAGTACAAGGGCATGTGATTCCTCTAATGGAGCTTTCACTCTGCTTAGTCAAACAAGGTATCAAAGTAACTTTTGTAAACACTGAACATAATCATGAGAGGATCATGACTGCATTTCCAAGTGGAAATGATTTAACATCTCAAATTTGTCTAGTATGGATACCTGATGGATTAGAATCCTCAGAGGAGAGGAAAAAGCCAGGGAAGTCATCTGAAGCAGTCTTGAAGGTCATGCCAGAGAAAGTTGAGGAGCTAATTGGATGCATCAATGGTTCAGAAAGTGAAAAGATTACATGTGTCCTAGCTGATCAGAGCATTGGATGGGCCCTTGATATTGCAGAGAAGAAGGGAATTCAAAGCGCAGCTTTCTGTCCTGCAGCAGCAGCTCAGTTGGTGTTAGGATTGAGCATCCCAAAGTTGATTGACAATGGGATCATTGACAAAGATGGTGAGTTCATACTCACTGATTCTTGCTTTCTTAGTAGAATACAACAGAACATTTTTTTTTTCTCTTTTACAATGAAAAACAAACTTGGCTGAACCTGGAGGCACTGAACATTCGTTTTTGAATGTACTAAACAGACAGGCTTAACAAGTTATGTAACATTCGACTTTCATGAGCATACTAGTAGTGAAGCTAAGACTATATAGCCTGCCATGTCATATATAAAAGATATCATTCTATATGGAAAAGGAAGAAGGCATATCCACTTTGTTTTCCAATTCCTTCCTGAGCCAATCTTAGACACTCAAAGTTCAATGCTTCCTTTTATTAACTATTACCACAACAAGCCTAACTGCTATCTTGACTGGCATGCATTACATATGTCATGCTAAAATGTCATTCAATGATCAACTCATAAAAATCAAAGCATGTTAGGTTTCAGTCCTAATAAACTACCAATAATTAACGCTACAGGCTACCAATTAGCTTTCCTTAGTAAGCATAAAACTATATTCATAATTCCTGAAATGGAACTACAATCAAGATAGGTGTTACTAATTTATTATTATGTCTTATTCTACATAAAAATTATCTAGGAATTCCACTGGAAAAACAGGTCATTCAGCTATCACCCACAATGCCCAGTGTAAGTACAGAAAACCTTGTCTGGGTTTGCGTGGGGAACAAGACTACTCAGAAGCATATATTTCAACTTATGGTGAAAAACATCAAGTCTGTGCAAATAACTAAATGGCTACTTTGCAATTCAACTTATGAACTTGAGCCTGCTGCATTTTCTCTGGCTCCAGAAATCATACCTATAGGGCCACTTCTGTCAAGCAATAAACTTGGACACTCAGCAGGCAACTTCTGGCCACAAGACCTGACTTGTTTGAAATGGCTAGATCAACAGTCACCGCGTTCAGTCATATATGTTGCATTTGGAAGCTTTACAACTTTCAATCCTACCCAATTCCAAGAACTATGTTTGGGACTAGAACTGTCCAATAGACCTTTCCTGTGGGTTGTGCAGCCAGACATCACAGAAGGGACAAAACATGCATATCCAGAAGGATTTGAAGAAAGGGTAGCTGACTGTGGTAGAATGGTGGGTTGGGCACCACAACAAAAAATTCTGAGCCATTCTTCAGTTGCTTGCTTCATAAGTCACTGTGGTTGGAACTCCACAATGGAAAGTGTCAGCAATGGGATCCCAATCTTGTGTTGGCCTTACTTTGCTGATCAATTCCTAAATAGGAGTTATATCTGTGATGTTTGGAAGGTTGGACTGGGGCTTGAACGAGATGGAAGCGGCATAATCACACAAGGTGAAATCAGAAGCAAAATCGAGCAACTTATGAATGATGAACACTTGAAAGCTAGAGCTGCAGATCTCAAGGAAAAGGTTCAAATTGGCACTGGACAGGGTGGTTTGTCCAACAATAATTTAGATAGTTTCATCAGGTGGATCAAAACATAAAATAGAGTTACAAGTTATAACCATTTGCCAGATTTAACCATGCTTTCAGATTACCTTTTTTGTGTGTGTGTGTGTTCCTTTCTATACTATCTTCCTCTCTTTTCTTAGTTCAATTGTATTTTAAAAAATATATTTATTTTTATTAAAAAAAAGGCCTAACACATCAATTATTATGCAAATGCCACAATTTTTTACCATGAATTCATCATGTCATCTAGTACATGTACATGAGTAAGTCCTCTATACACATCATGACATGTATGGGATACTAAAACTTCTGCCCCATTGCACCAACCAGTAGAGGTCCCTTACACTCCTGAATAATATTAAAATCTAAGTGAATGGCTGTCCAGCTAATAAACATCTATGAAGGCCTTTTCCTCTTCTAGCAGATAATTTCAGTCTTTGCTTCTTTAGGAGCTAGCTTTTCTATCTTCTAAAATGTATAAAGTTCTTGTATATTTGTGTTCAAATGCGTACACATCAATTTTCTCTAAGATTTAACCACATTGAACATGAATAATCCTATTTAGCCCGGATTATTTAGTCGGGGATGGGTCTCACAATTGGTACTCAATGCTGTGTCGGGGCAGATGCTTCAAAGGCTACATAGGAAAGCCCTTAAACATTACATAGTTGAGCTTCAAAATTTTGACTTATAAATTTGTCATTTTAGTTCTATAAAAGTTTCATCTTAGTTCCTCTGATGTTGCCCTCCCAATTCTAACATTGGAACAATTCTTTTTGTTTTCCAAAGATAATAGAAGTTTAAATTCACTACTGGTTTGAACAGCAGGAAAAAAAAACACAGAACAACAAAATAGGCTTTTAGCAAGGCCGGACTACACAGCTCCAGAAACACAGCTGAAAGAAGGACACAAACATAAATCAGACATATGGATTCAAACATCCCAAATCAACTAAGCTACCAGACCCAATCAATATCTGTTACTCTTTTCTTCTCAGTATTCCCCTTCTATGTTTTAGGTTAGCTCGAGCCTTGAAGTGTGGTTAAGGCATTTGGTGTGGCAGGGACCACACCATGTTTGATCCTTGCTAGGTGTTTCAATTTGTTTCTACCAAAGACACCATCATTTCCATTACTGCCAAGTTGGAAGGCCATGGGTTCAGTCCATGAAGATTGTGTTAGGAACTCCACCACATTAGTTGTCTAGTAGACACCTTAGTGACCACATCTCCGCCCCTCATAACAACTTCTTTCCCTCTTGTCTTAATCACTGGGTATTCATCATCATCAAGGTCCTTAAATGCATGTGACATTCCCTTGTCTTCGATACTTTCATCTTCATAGAGGCTACTCCACCGTTTTGGCAGTAATCTCTAAAGACTGTTGCAGGATCCCAAGATCTTTGCATCAAATTCCCTACATTTCCTGTTTATGAACTGGGTTTTGAGTTAGCGATAGCAACCTCATCCATCAAAATAATATCTTAGATATTTATACGTGCTATTAGATAAAAACATATGTCTATTTATTAAGCATAAATTTCTTAAAGAATCCTTGATAGATATAAACACTAATTGCATCCTACACAAATAGAAAAATTAGTTAAAAGAAATAACAATCTCATGAGTTCTAACCCTAAATAATAGCATTCAATTTAGATTGAACTATGATTCTCGTCACACAAGACGTTCCTATAAATTGTAATATCTCCAAAAAAAATATTTTATACTTGTAATTAGTTACAAAGATAATATATTACTTGTTTAGCATGTCAGATAAGTTTGGTGACAATCTGAGTTGATTTAGGTACTTTACTGCAACATAGAATGTAGTAAAAGGCCTAAAATACACAGATAGTAACATAAATTACTAAGTTAGAGGAAACAGATATGAATAATTTGTTTCTACGTCACAAATAAGCTAAGTAAGAAGTAGTTAAAGTTTCAGGATAATTGGAGTTAGTTTGGTATTTTTAGGCATACTGGTTGTGCATTTTAATACCGGATTGACTCTCAGCAGATATGAAAATATAAGATAAAGGTGAAACAGGATTTTTAATGAATCTTAAGATTTATTTTAAATCTGGTGGAAGTTAAAAAATTAGATTCGGTAGAATCTAAGTATTTATAGTAGATCGGGTATTAGTATCACATTAGTGGTTGGCTTATAAGAAGCCAAATTGGACTTTGTTTTTCCAATTTGTTCCACGGCTGAGAGCAAAACAGAGGAGAGAAAGTGAGAAAAGAGGGAACCCAAGGGAAGAAAGAAGAAAAATAAGAGAGGAAAAGAAGGAAAGCTATAGGATCAAGATCAAAACTTAAAGGAAGATCCAATAGTAAGTTCAAGGCTTCAAAATCTCCATCCAAGCAAGAGGTAGGAGGTGATTTCTAACCTTGTTCTTCATCTTTTTCATACTTGGGAGTTAGGTCTTTAGATGGAGAAGATGAGTTTTAAAGGGTGGCAATTGGTTTTCCTTGTTAGATTCTTGCTTTCATTGATTGAAATAGATTGTTTCAACTTAATGAAATCAAAATAGTAAGTTTAAACTATGGATTGAACTAGCTGGTTCTTGATTAAAACTTGGGTTTTGATTAACCAAATATGAGTGATTTGATGTAATGATCCATTTTTCATGAAATCAATTGGTGTTTTAGGTTTTCATCATGTTAGTAAACTTGTTTAAGACTTAAAATCACCAAGAAACTAATTTGGAGTGACCAAAATTCAGAATTTGAACCAATGGAATAGTGCACAGTTTCTGCAGAATCTGAGTTCTGTGAGGCATGCAGTGGCGTGGACTGAGGCGTGGCCCAAGGTGTGAGCATGCCGCGTCGTGGAGAATTGTATGCCGCGGCGTGGGGCAGTTTTCTGTCTAGAAGTTATACTGGAGAGCAGGATGCCATTGCATGCCTAGTTTTGTGTCGTGATGTGAGACCCTGAAGCTCTAAAATGTCATTTTTTAGATGTTTTGAGTTCCTTAGTTGATAGAATCCTTTGTTTATGCCTTTTCAAGAGTGTTGAGGCACTAGACGGGGTATTTCTTAGATAGAAAGAGCAAGTGGCATGCAAGGGAAAGTAAAGAAAAGGGTGTGCATCTATTGGACATGGATTGCCATAGACCAAGAGTTTAGTTTCTTAAGCAACCTAGCATTGCATAGAAGTCACAAGAGAGGCGATAAGAGAGTTAAGAAACTAGATGACAAGAGTTGAGTGCCATAAACCATAGTAGGTAAGGGTGAATGCCTTAATACATAAAAACTCTTAAGAGGAGAGGTAGAGCTAGTAATGCAAAGATAGTAGTGTATTAAGTTTAGTTGGCATCGGTTAAATGTCGTAGTGCATGAAGTGCTCTCACAAAGAAGAGGTAGAGCTAGTAATGCAAAAGTGGACTTAGTAAAGGTTATGTGGTAGTTATGTTAGAATTAGGACAAAACTCTGTATTTTCACACACTCACATTACCTTTCACACATACTTGCTATCCTTAGAGAAAAATTAGTGGAGGCATTCACTCAGTTTTAGTGGCGATATCCACCCAGTTAAGGTAGGCTACTTAGTAGACTACTTAGTAGGTTAAGGAGGATACATGTTATAGTAACAAAAGGTCACAAGTTATTATGGCAGAATACCTCCCTACCCAGGGGAATAGTTAAGTATCACAACACTACACTTACACTGCATACAATTTTCTTTAATCATACATCATCTCTTCATTACATTATTAAATTTTGCTTTGTTTGGATGTTTTGTGTGATTGTTGTGTATGTGTTACTTTGTGCCTTCAGTGACAATTGTATGGGTGATTGTCTGGTCGACGATATCAAATGATTGTATGGGCGGTTATTTGATATCATTGTGATTTCGGTTGTGAGAACAGAAACATAGTTTGCCAAAAAAACATTACAAAGAAAGAAAGTTTGTAACTGCTTCTTATGCAAGAAGTATTAGTTTGTTTATTAGTTTCAGTGTGGTTTATTCTTTGCGAAAGTTTAGACTGCTGGTATTGGTATGCTTATACTGAGAAATGTGATTTCTCACCTTGTTTATTACCATGTAAATCTAGGTGAAAGTTCATCCAAAGATAAGAAGAAAAGTATGAAAATTGGGATAGTTTTTATGCTTAGTTTTTAAGCTTGTATTTATTTATGTTGCTTTAAGTTAAATAGAAAAGTTTATGTATACAATGTGCTCTTTTGAAACAAGAATGTATGTATAACTTTTAGTTTTTCGCAAAGTTCTCCATTATTATTGTGTTTAAATGATATGAATTAGTTTGTTGATTACGTTAATAGTAGCATAGCTAATACTATTTATTCAAGTGTATGCAAGATACATTACGTTATCAGTATTAGAATGTTACATAAATATCCTGCAAGGTCTTAAAGATATGCATATAATCTTATATATATACTATCTTCTTTGTGCACAGTCTAATTTGAACGTTAAAATGCTTTTTGCAAGTACCTATTCCTTTGAACTATCGTTGTTGTTGCCGTCACATAATTTTTTACCTTCAACTTCCTATTCAAATATTTCTCTTAACCTTGTTTAGCACATTTCCCTCAAAAGAGAGTAAAGTGTGCGATTTAAAATTAGGCTACCACCTTATAAAATTAGAAAGTGAGGACTTTCAATCCAAAAAGATTTTTCAAAAACTTGGGCAGATTTAAGGTGTGTAATACAACACAAACTCATAAAAAGTCACACAGCAGTAGAACTGGTAAGTTAACTCAAACTCACAAACTGTCAAAAATTCAAGTACGAGTTTTAAGTATATAAGTGGTTAAAAGAAGTCACATTATTAAAAATGGACAAAGTGAGAAATTTATATAGACGTATGAACTTAAGTGAAAAATTTACAAGGGCGGACATGAGGTGCTCTTTAAAGTAAATCTGAGTGATCTTTACAACCGCAATCTCAACTAGTATTCTTTTTCACGTAGCCTCTTTAGCTGCCTACAAGTATATATGCTTAGCAAAACCATGGATTCGTGAGAAACTAGCACAACCTACTAGCAGTAGTACTAAACCTAGTTAAGATTACAAAGATTAAGCTAACAAGCAAGTTGCAGCAAGAAATTTCACATAATGCTCAGCTTAGCAATCTTTAATAGACTAGTGTTATACTTATATGCATAAATCCATGAAAAATTGTACCCAAAAAAAAAAATCCTTAAAAATAATATCTTTGCATTAATTCCTCGGATCTGAGGAAAATAATTGGGTCCAGGTGAGGTGGATATGATCGTTGCATTGGCATTTATAGTTAAGTAGAATCCCAGTTAATTAGTTAACTCAAAATCTCCTTGAGTTGAAATTAAAATTTCAGCTTCTGTCTTGCTAATTAACTACCTTGAATCTTGTTCAAGTTTGGTTACTGACTTAAAAATAAGCTGGCATTATCAGCAACTTCTCTATGTCCTTACACTATGCTTCTCAGAACTTCAGTTTAAACAAACTTGCTTCGGTTAACTCTTTTTTTCTAGTCTTTGACTAGGTGACTTATAAACATTGTTGTGAGACTAATCTTTAAGTATTATTATGATTATGAAACCCTCTTAACAATTGTCTTTTTTAAAATTTGAACTTTAGTCCGCTTCTTAAAAATACAGTTTGCTTATCACTGAACCTAACCCTTATTGGTTGCTTCAGTTAACTCTAACTCTGCAAGCTTTCACTTTTAACCATAATCAGATCTCTTTCATTTGTAACCTGCGAATGGTCACAAAAACAAACTTCTACACAGGTTAAGCATGATAAAATACAGATATTAATTGTCAAACTTTACCAAAGGTATAAGAATATGGCAGAAGATTAGATTATGGCCCTCAAGGCATAACATAATACATTTAAAAAGTTTGTTATCATCAAAATAAAAAATCCAAATATAGAAACATTGGGCTAACATTATTAGAACTTTGATATGGAGAAATTAAAATTTTAAATTTTTTTTGTGATTAGTGAGCAACAAAGGCCAGCTATCTGTTGTAGGCAATTGTGGAGAGGAAATTGCCACGCTTCTCCCACACTGAGGATTTAATTTGGAACACAGATATGGCTTGTCGGTGGGGAAGCTAGCATGATCATGTACCTTGCTTGAAGCTTAGTGCCACAGCTCATAGGCTCATAGCCTTCAGCCATATAACCCGGTAGGAATTCCACATCTAATCATGCCCAAAGTGATATTGCAGTAGAAGCAAAAAAACTAGAATACGTTCATAATGGAGAATTGGAGATCAGTTTCATGAATATGGGATATGCATAAGAAGGAATCTACCCAAGCAAAAATGGGAAATCCTTACAAAATGAAAACGATATAAAAATTTAAAAGTGATGTCACATAGAAATAACTGTCCTTTGCGTTTGAAAATCTTTCCCTAGTGTGTTATCATTTCCCTATTTGTTCCTAGTGCTTTAGGTCCTATTTAATGCATCTACAGTATAAAACTTGATAGTCTAAAGAGAAACAAATAGTATTATATAAACTATCCGTCGGATAAGATTTTATATAAATACAATAATTGGTGCATCACTTTATGATATGCAAATAGTATAATAATTTTATCCTGTTATGTGTTTGTTATTCAATTTTACAACACCGTTCAGAATAAAAAAAAAAAATCATGTTGTCATTGAAAAATTCTTTAACATTGAAAAACATCATTAATGCTTAAAGAATCAAGTTTAATATAACGTGTATAACAGGATAATATGAAATAATCATTTATTGGGAAAAAAACATTAAACTAAATAATCACTTTAGTCACTTTAATAGAAAAAAACATAAATGACTCGAAAAAGGACCTATATTTACCAATTAGCATTTACTTGCAAATCAACCCAGTACAGGTCAGTCATGTTCCCACGATACCACACATTCCCAAATTTAACTGTCTATGAAGTGAGCAGCAGGCATGCGTTGCATATATAAGACAAAACAAAATTGGAAATCTTACACACGATGACCAAATTGGCTCAAAATCTACTGCTAAAGACTTTTAAAAGAATATTCACAGTAAAGATTATTTATATTTTGATTTATAATTGTGTCTAATATAATCATACAACCATAAAAATTAGTTATTTTGTATTATATTTAGTTATGTTTCACATTATTTGTTCTATTTAATCAATATTATCTAATTTAATTATTATTTTGTTTATTTTATTTATATCCAAAATCATAAATTTTAATTATTTGTGTGTTTGTTTTAATTATCTTCAGAAAAAGTATACATAAAATTGTCTGAATGCATAGTATGTGATCATTCATTGTAAAAAACAGAAATTAGATTTCCTTCTACCTAAGGTTGACAAAAAATATTCTTAATGCACAATGATAATTCAAAATTTTAAAACATATATAAATAAACCTAATAAATAAATTAATAACCTTCCTAAAGAAATACCCATATATTTTTTTATACTAGAAATATTCATATTTCATTTCCTTTTAAAAATGGATACGTGTATGATGTATGATATAAGACAATTATAGGATAATCGTTGGATGAATTTTTTAAATATTTATACTCAAGGGTTCAACAAGCTAATAATAGTATGAATAATTCTTACAACCAAATCAAAATATGAAATATGACCAAAAAAAAAAAGACTCATCCAAGAGCTCACTATAATTAATTAAAACTTGCATAAAATAAAAATAAAATAAGATTGTTATTTCTCTTTCAAATATTACAATTTTAAGTAAAATGAAGTTCCTCTTTGAGACGGATAAGCTTCATAGTACTTAAAATAAGGAGTTAAAAATTATTTTCCATGACAGAATACTATAGTTTCTGAATAACAAAACAGTATGTCAGTGAATCAAACAACAATAACAACAAAAATGAAAGTATACCCATACAGGACAAATGTACATTGTGAAAATAGATACCCCACATGATGTTTGCAACCTTTGGGTTTAATTAGTTGAGGTTTGAGGCCAGAATTTGTGAGTGGGCTGGGAAATTACACACACATGCTGATATTCATACTGGGAAACAGCCCTTAAATCTTGGCTTTTGCACATGGGTTCATTGACTCCTTCAATGAAATATCAACATCATGACAACCACAGCATGTTCACAACAGGCCAGGAATGAGGGCGTTGCTGTCTATATCACTCAGATATTATCTGAAATATCAGCATGAGCGCATGCCCTCCCCATTCTTTTGCAGATGCAGCTTCAGTGACTGTCTTCTGTGCCATGCTCTTGCACTGTCTAATTTGCTTGCGTTATGTGCATATACCTTTTTTCTGAAAGAGACTCTTACTGTGCCATGCACTAGCCCATGCTCTTAAACGAACATTACAAAAAAGGTAGACACTTGATAATTGGACTCCCTCTCTCTCTCTCTTTCCCTCTCTCGAAGTCTCTTTTACATTGACAATTACTTTGCACCTGATGATAAATATGTTACTATTACTAGGCTAGCTACTAGCCAGTGAAAAAAAAATGAGACTTAGGATTCTGAAAAATGACTTAATTTTGAAACAAGTACAGAGTATTTACTTCTAATAAGTGTTTTAATCAAACAAAAAGAGGCTTGAAATTGTAATTTCAGGGTTGGCTTTCCTTGTGCTTCATCCACTTGACACCAAAGCTTGGTTTTGTTAACTGCATAAATTTCCCATTTTTGCTTTTGGGATGAGGAAGATTGAAGAAGCACAATTCAATGCCAATAGTAATGCTAAGTAAACCAAAATAAAAAATAAAAAAAATCGTGACATGCAGTGGATTTTCTTTACAAATTTCCAACCTTTTACTTTTTCTTCCATTTCACTTTCTCTTCTACCAAACAGAGTAGCTAGCCAAATCTAATAAAAATCATAGAAGAAGAAAAGCTACTAGAACAAAGATATTCTCATTTTTCATTTTTCATTTTTTCTTCAACAATAAAAGGATAAATCATTAATATAAAAAACAAAAACAAAAAGAACCATTAAGGAGAGTGAAGCTATAGCAATACAGCATTTTCTTTCTCAGGGTTGTTCCCATAAAACTCAATCAGCTTCTGCAGAATCACGACCCGGGTCCTCAGCAAAACGATGTAATCAGCAGTTTCTTGGAACAACTGATCAGGTTTCACAATGACTCCATTGTGGGTAGGGATAAGGTTCTTGAGTGCCTGCAGCTTTTGTGAGAGCTTGGACTTGGACTTGGACTTGGACTTGCACTGCATCATGGGTTTGAAGCTTCTACGAGCCTTGCAGCTGAGAGAGCAAGAGCCAATTGATAGGGTGGTTCTTCTTTGTTGTCTTCTTCTTCTTCTTCTTGTGGCTTTTTTCACAGAGAGCTTGTAACTGTGCTTTGTGTTTAATAAACTCATGATCACTGAAACAGAGAAAAGAAGCAGAGAGAGGAAGCCACTTGATGTAAGATACTTGGTCTTCTGTTTTTTTGGGTCATGGAGTGAGGGAAGAGGGACTTCTGGGTTTAAGTAATGGGGCATAAAGAGATTGCCACTTGATGATTTTGGTTACTACGGAAATGCCACTGCTATTTAAAAAAGAATTTCTAATATTTTCTTTTATTTGTATCAAATTTGTTTAGAAAATATCTTACATATGTAGTGCCAATATATTTGGGGAATAAGCTTTTCTTTTTAAAGATATATGGGAATGAAAAATGTTAAATATCACGAAATCTTTTTACAAAATTCCATACTAATTGAAATAAAAAAAATTCCATACGAATCTTAACTGGCATACATATATATTTAAAATTATTATTTATTTGAATCATTATATTTTCATATATAACTTTTTCACGTATCTTACACAAGTAAGATTAATTGTAAAGATGTGGCCCAAGTGATAAATGAAGTTGAACTTTAGAAAAACAAACTTTACATATAATATTAAGTTTTTGAATTCTGTCAGAGTGTACTTTGTAAGAAAAAGTAGTGGTAATAAGTAGTCAAGTCATCATTTCTTATGATCATGAATCTCTGAGTGTGAAACTATATTTGCCGGGGGACTTGAAAGTATCCCTCCCCACAAATGATTTCTTGTAGGTTTGGAAATTGAAAATTGATTAATCTCACATATGTGAGATATTTGAGAAAAATTACATGTATATATTATCTCTTTCCACAATGCTATTTCCATTACTCTTTTAGCAATGCTATTTTGTACAAAAAAAAAATTCTCTATGAAAAGTTACAAATGCTCTTATAACTAATCATAGTGAAGTGAAAATTAAAGAGCAAGAAAAATGAAAAACGGTCTTCAATATATATATATATATGCCTCATAGATTCATGTGAGGCTTCAAGAAATGGTTTTTGTGATGTTTAGGACTTTTGCTACTCTTTTTATCCTTATCATCCCTATAACTATTAATTCAGGTTTAGTATATCCACGAGTATAGTGTACTATGTAATGCGTTTATATATTTAGTAACAAATTAAGTATAAATTGATTGATGCAAGTTATACCATTATGTATATGCATGAAGTTATTTGAAAGTTTATTGCATACCTCTTTCTTTTTTATTATCTTGTGAATGTTGTCTTTAATTGTAAAACTCTTGCAACATTCTGCGTGTAATTAGTATACTTACACCATATAAAGCTCTTTAAATCTCTTTATTTTTAAATAAATATATGTTTTTAAAAGGCTAAAATACTATAGTTAGTTTCATAGTAATTTAAAGTTTGTAAAATGCTTTAATTATTTCTTTTTTAAATTTAAAATAAAATATAAATTAACATTGACTAAGAGCATGTCAAGACATAGATTTATATAGGATACAAGTATCTCTCCTAAATAAGAAATAATTAATTAATATGCAATTTGTGACATTTTTTTATCACAAGTGTATCAATCAAATATCCTTATTTTTATTTTTGAAATACCACAACATTTCTAAATATATTTTTGATTAATTCAAAAGAAGTAGGTGTCATTGTTGTCATAGACAAAAAGACTGAAATGATTATTTTAAATTATACAGTATTGTATATGTAGGTCTTAACATCATTGTGTTTGTTAGAGAAATAAGAAAATATCAAGACATTATATGTAGAGAAATATGGAGACAAAATTGTTAAATGTTTTTATTGTCACAAAAGTATTACGCAATTCCTTTTAACATTAAATTATTCCTTATTGCCATGAGCTAGTCACACAATGTTAACTTTTTAATTGTTTATGAAAAGGAAAGGTGAAATTTCTTAAAACCTTATTCAATAAAAAGATATTTTATCAAGTGAAAGAGCATGGCATTTTTGCCCCACAACTAACAAAACATAAGGTCCAGTGCAATTAATCGTCATCAATTTGATGAAGCATGCATTGTAGATATAAAAATAATGGGACCAAAGAACATGAAGAATTGGATATTTCCATGTAAGAAGGTTATGATTGTAATTTGATGAGGTAGAGGACACTAGTTTCGTATGTGACCCCAATTGAAAAAGAGAAAGCGGGAAGAGAGGCACAATTTGCGAGCCAGAGAGACAGAAAAGCCTGCCCCTCTGTAACGGCACATGTGAAGGTCCCGGGAACTTCACATTCTTAATTACCATATTGTCCCCATATCATTCAAAAATAAATCGCAAACATTTTGATTTCAATTATTCATATCAAGAAGTTTAAAACTACAAGTATTTGACAGATTAAAAAAAAAATACAAGTGTTTGAGATTGAGGATCACTTTTGTTAAGATAGTTAGAATTAGTTAGAATTAGTTTTAATGGTTAGTTAGTTTACTTGGATTAGTTGACTATATAAGCCAAGATTACTCATTGTATTTTACACTTCTTCTTCATTCTAACAATACACAGATTTTCTCCATTTCTCTCATCTCTCTCTTCTCCTCTACTTTGAAACCATAAAATTCAACACAGATCGAGTCATTTCACCCACCTTGAACACTCTTTTGCTGCATTTTCTTTTTCTTTTTCTCTTTCTTAGTTTATTTTCTTTTCCTTTTACACTTTCTCCAGAAAATCCACAATTTTCATTCAAAACAGTTTCTCACTCTTTCTTCGTTCTTCGTTCGCTTCCATTTCTATTTCCATTTTCAAATCCACATTCTGTTGGTTCGGATGCAGATATGGAAGCTCTTTCCTAAGCACCAAGGACCTCCAGATGGTGAACCTCACCCTCCGCCTCCTCTCCCACCCCGACACCTCGATTGACGGAGAGAGAGCGCTTAGAGAGCGCTTCTCGATGGTGGATCGGAGATTACGGCGCGACTGAGGAGTGTTCTCGTCGTAGAAGGAAGACAACGTGTTCAGCGAAGACAAGAGATCGGGCATATCGGTCCTTGATTCTAGAACCTTCTTCAGCTTCCGCGACAGCCCCGGTGCCTGACCCGCCACCGTCGTTCCCATTCTCTTCTTCTTCTTCTCCGATCTCTGTTCAGATCTTTGATCTAACTATGCTTCTTGTTACCAGATCCATATGGATCTGATCGAGATCAACACGTCTATGGTGGTTTTGTTCGGATCTGAATCTTGCTACCTCAGATCTACGATACTGCCTTTTCCTCAAGGTCATCCAGCGAGAAGTCAAATTCGAGTTCCTTACCATCAGAAGGTCGTGATTCCTTTTCTTCAGAGATGAGACGCAATCCTTTCTGGTTCAAGAGAAGATCTCCATCATGGAATGTGCCACTTGCAGTCAGGAAGGAGGTGATGGGGGTTTCTTGAGCAGGAACCGCGAGCTTCAGCTGCTTCATTGGCGTTTTTGGTCTTCATCTTGGTTGCCATGGTAGTTGTTCACTACTCTTCTGGGGTTTAGGATCCACGATTGATTCACAGGCTGGGTTCTTTGCTTTGGTGCTTGATTCTTTATCTTTCAAGATTTGGTTTACTTGCTTTCTTGGCACCTTCTTTGGATCTGGTATGGTGCAACTTCCCTGGTCTTCGCGTGTTTCTCGGGAGCATCATTGGTTTGGTGCATGTTTGATTCAATCGCTGCCTAGTGAGTTGACATAGTGCTTGCAAGGTGCTTGTATTAAGTCCTCTTTGAAGGCAGATTTATTGGCTCGTTGAAGGCTTCTTTGATATGATTTTTGATTTTGTTTTTTGTTTTTTGTTTAGCCTATTGGCTTGTTGTAAGCTTCGTACATGGTGGTTAAGTATTGATGTGAGCTTACGCCATGAATGGTTAAGCATTGAGATTCTTTGGTTGTTGCTTCTGTCTTAAGTGGTTAAGCCTCATGTTTAGCTTCTGCTCAAGATGGTTAAGCTTTGTGCCTTAATTGGCTTTGATGATTTCATTCTGCCTTCTATGGTGGTTAAGCATTTGGAGCTTCTGCCTTCTATGGTGGTTAAGCTTTTGTAGCTTCTGCCTTCTATGGTGGTTAAGCATTTGGAATTTCTGCCTAATCTGGTGGTTAAGCTTTTGTTGGCCTGTGTGCCTTACTAATTTTTGGTATTATCATTGTATTTCTGGATATGCATTTGATATACATTTGTAAACTTCATTTTTTCTTTCAAAATATTCATTGGACCTCTCAAAGTATCACGTCATGTGGTATTATTAGCTTTTGTGCTTTCTTTTTGCCTTTTTCATTATTTAGAGCACCAAAGACTAATCTCAAACTACAAACTAGAAATCAAAATGGCACTTTTCCTTCTTAAGAAAATGTATTATATACCACATTTCTACAAGTTCCAATTAAATTGTTGTTTTGATAGAAATAATATTGTAAATATTTGAATGAAAAGGATTATTTGTAATGTATTTCTTTTAAACAAATAAGGGAAGAGATTCGAAAGTTCTCTTTATAATGACATAAAATACGGATATAGTTTGTACCAAAAAAAAAAAACAGATATAGATGTGGCGTGTTTTTGTTTGTTGAAGGTGGAACGTTGATCATGTCCACTTTATGATGGATTATTTGTAATGATTTTATATGATACACTTACGGAGGATTTTAATTACGTTTGAGGCAGACTTGTAACCAATTTAAAATGTTTGAGTAATGTTAGTTAATTACACACTTAGATACACACTACTTTATATTTGTATAATTTTTATTTTATTTATTTTATATATATATGGTAATATTTTAGTTCTCTTTTGCTTGTTCCCTCACCATTTTTGTTGATTATAAGTCATGTTTAGATTAATTATGGAAAAAAAACGAACTAAACACACAAAGAAATATAAGAAAGTAAAGTTCTTACTCAAAAAGGCTGGACACATTAGTAAATAAATTGTGTTCTTAGAATATAACAAAGGTTCCAGGGTGTGAGAATATACTAAGAAACTTAGAAAAAAAAATGTAAAATTCTTCCCAATTAAGGTGGTTACTGCTTCAATTAGTAAAACATTTATAGATTGTTTTAAGAATTTTGATATCGATGCTTACTTTTTTTTTTTTACGGTAATAACAATGCTTCCTTGACTGAAATTAAAGAAAATGTAAGATGCTTATATACCTTTCTTGTATTACATATACACGCGGGCGCACACAAGTTTTCCATCAAAACTTAATGGTACGCCTAATTGCATTCATTGCTTCATCAATTACATGAATGTCTTCTTTCTTTTCTCTCGTTTTTTCCCCTCTCTTTCCAAAGGTTTCTTCCTTGGGGAAAACACATTTTAAAAAGAACATATAATTGTGTTTCTATTTAACCATTTATTAAATACTCTAATATTTTAAAAATAAGAAAGCAACATGTACAAATTAAGTGTAGATGTATTACAGAAAAGACTTATGCAATTGTCGTGAATTGTAATATTTGCACATGTATGTAAGCATGTAAATGATATGCTCACTAACTATCAATTCTATTCAGAAGTATAATATTGCATTTAGATTTGAAAAAAGTAATATATAGAGCACAATAGGTGTTGAATTAAGCCGACCTAAATCTACAAATCAAGAGTACTTGGGATGATAAAATAATTAATGAATTGTACCTTGTATGCTACTAATATGGCACTATCGAAAAAGGACAAATTCTTAAACAAAAGGTGAAAAGGATCACATAATAATGGATGATATGGGATGATTCACAAATCGTTGTAAGACGAAGCTTCTCTTCCATAAAAAGCGGTCTGTTTCAAAACTTAACTATGCAACAAAATGAGAGGGCATTTGAGTCACTTAGCTAGAGGAAAAGAGGATGGTGTGGTAAGCTAGTTGTATTGGGGGTGTGGCTTCCCCCAAAGGGTGCATGTGAAGGTGATATGGGCCAGCAAAGCTCCGTTACAGGAAGAGAGAGAGAAAGCAAAGGAGAAAGGAGCACATGGGGAGCACATGAGGAGGGAGGGAGAGATTTGGAATGCATGGCCTTTGAGGACGAGAGAGCATGTGACAAAGGGGGGGACAGTGAGGCAGCATGAAATGTACAGCATGTTCTGCACATTCCCTGCATGGAACTGATCAAGTTGCAGCCTCTGATGCTCTTTCCCCCCCCCCCCCCCCTTTTCCCTTCTTATATGCAATTAATTATTGTTAATGAGGATTAATAGATTCACTTCACTGCATATTATATATACAGTGTGTGAGAAATTTTTACTTAAACATAGTGTATTATAATTTAATGTACTAAGTTAATCAATATTTAATATTGTCATAGATCTTTGTGTCTCATAATTAATTTCACGATGTTTTATGAAAATATTAAGTCTTAATTGACTTTGTTTACTTAACTGAGTGTACTATATTTAAGTAAGAATTTTTTTATAGTGTATTATGAGGCACATGTTTGTACTTGGTTTTCAAGCCATTCCTATTAGGCATGTGTGACATGTGTAGGTTCTGCATGTGACTCAAATGGAGTCTTTAGCATTATCCAAGTGGATTTGGATTTGGGAGGAAGCTGCTTGAAACCACTTTCTCCTAGAAAATTTTAAGTAGATCTTTAGCCTTTACCAAAATTCGATTTTTTTTTTCAATTCTCTTATCTTTATTCTAGGATGTATTAATTCTCTCACTAAAAGTGCAACATTAAAAGGTAATATCCATGACCATGTTGTAAAAATAATGAAGAAAGAGAGTTTGAGAGGGAGGGAGGGACGAAAAACAATATCTGACGTTATAAATCATGTATTATTTTTTTAAAAAAATAAATAAATAATTACTTGAAAAAAAGAGAAAGCTAGGTGTTAAATACAAAAGTTAAGGTATATGTTTAAAAACAAAGTAAAATAATAGTGGTGTGATAAAATCCATAATATATACATATATGAAAGGTTTGACGTAAACATATGTACGTTATTGCACAAAATCAATGTATTAGATAACTTGCATCGAATTAATCAAAATTCAAAAGGTCTGAACAATGTTTTTGATTTATATAATATCTAGTTTGATTCGGTTTGAGACTTACATTTGAATCAAACTAATTTTACTGATTCTTAAACTTAAGGAAATAAACTAAATCATGAAAATTCATAGAGTCGAAATATAGTCGCAGTTTGATTTTGTTTCATGGGATTGGTTCAGTATGATGAACTTCTATTTGACGATAATATAAAAACCCTTTTCTACTATTTGATGAAAAAGAAAGACGATATGGATATTGCAGACTTATTGAGTTGAAAAAGTACAGATTAGCCTATTGTTACATCCTAGGCCATCAATCTGCTAAGGTTATATATTGTTAATTAGAAAAAGATAGGATTGAACCACCATTGTTTACCTTTATGGGAATTCAGGTTCACATAATTTTGCATATGCATCTTAATTCTTAAATAAACGGAAAATCGTGTCTTGTGTATTAATCAATTGGAACTAATGAATTGAAATAAACACGGAAGTGTATTACTGTTAGGCATGTGTAAGCACTTCTGCAGTGTATGGAGCTTAAGTCATTGTCTGTGCAGTACAAACATACTACAGAGTGGGTTTTGTATGGATGTGAGGAACAAGATGATTAAGGGTATAACATTGCCCTGAAATGCAAAGAGATGTGATGTAACATCTTTTTGTGTTCATTGATCATCACCCTTTAACTTGCTTACAGTCATGTGCAGGTTCTTTGCTTTATTCCTTTTGTTTTTGCGAAGGCATTTGCTGCCATTGTATACACGAGGCATGAGCTACTGATCAGGATTCAGTACCTCCCCTGATTTTTGGTTGGAGGCCCATGACCCACACATGCCAACATGTTTTGTCTAACGCGATATAGTTTCGCTTTTGGTGCTTCCCTTTACTGCCCCATGACATGGTAATAATATAGCCTAACTGAGATGGTTGGCCAGACTCCAAAGTAATAGAGATGATAGGGGTCAAGTACTGATTTTACTTTATCTTATTTTTGTGGGTGGGTGGGTTATAACTTCATTTTAACATTAGAAGAAAATTGTGACATAAGGGGTTGGCCTGGTTAAGTAGGTGTAATCTTTGCTTTGATTTCTTGTGTTACAATTTTGAGTCAATACTAAAAGAATTCATTTCTCTGAATGTACTCTAGGCGGATGTAAGGAATGCATCCTTAAGATCTTCTGTAGAGAAACTTGATCATGATTGACATGAAATTTGACTTGAGAATATTTTTCGATATAATAATAAAAAAGAAAAAAAAAATTGTGACATGATAATGTGTTTGAGTAGATTGACTAGGTTTTATGAACTATTATCATGACTAGCCTCTCTGTTTTTTTTTTTTAAATAAATACACATTTGTTCCTATTAAGGTCATATAAAAATCTAAAATTCTAGATATGGTGGATGCATTATCATGATCTAACATAAAATTAGGGGTGTAATAAGTCAAATAAAAAACATAAATAAATAAATATAAACTCGATTATTTTTCCAGAAATATTGGCTTATTGTGGGAGATGATGTCGCAAATGAGGTGCTGGATTTTCTTAACTGAGGTAAGTTTATCCATGATTTAAATAAGACATTTATTGTCTTGATACCCAAAATAATAATAAAAAAAAAACGAGAAGGTATGACTCAATTTCGCCCAATTTCCTTATGTAAGGTTGTTTACAAGATTATAAAAAATATTATCTAAACATAGTGTATTATAATTAGGTGTACTAGTCTAATTAAAATTCAATATTTTTATAAATTTTTGAGTCTCATAATTAATTTCATGATATTTTATAAAAATATTAAGTTTTAATTAATTTAATATACTTAACTAAGTATATTATGTTTAAGTAAGAGTTTCTCTATCAGTAAGACTCATGCTAATCGTTTAAGGCGGTGCTTCTGTCAATTATTTAATTTTGAGTCTCAAAGTGCATTTGTGAGAAATTGACATATCATAGATATTGTCCTTATTGCCCACGAGCTCATGCATGCTCTAAAGCATAAGAGATCCAGAAGGGGCGATGAAGCTAGATATGAGTAAGGCGTATGACATAGTGGAATGGGCTTTTCTTGAAGCACTAATGCAAAAGATGGGTTTTCACGATAAATGGATTAATTTAATCATGGAGTTTGTGACCTCTATCTCCTATTTAGTGTTGATAAATGATACACCTAGGGACTTTTTTTCGCCACATTGAGGTCTGAGGCAAGGTGATCCTTTGTCACCTTATTTATTCATTATCTGTTCTGAGGCTTTTTCATCGTTGCTATCCCAGGCTGAATATACACAGAGATTCTCTGGGATCACAACGTGTAGATCGACTCTGATGGTATCTCATCTACTCTTTGTAGATGATAATCTAATCTTTGCAAAGGCAACAACAGAAGATTGTTTAACTATTTTGAATCTTCGGAGATATATGGTATAGCTTCAGGTCAACGAATTAATTTCAATAAGTCTGCATTGTTGTTTAGCCCTAATGTGCTTGAGAACAGGAGACGTCAATTAAAAGATTTATGTAATATCCAAATGGTAGCTTTTCATGGGAAGCATTTGGAGCTTCCTACAATAGTTGGCCGGTCTAAAATTCATGTTTTTCAATCAATTAAGGATAAAGTGTGGAAGAGAATACAATGATGGAAAGATAGATTGCTATCATTTGGAGGTAAATAAATTTTAATCTAAGGTTATGGCTCAAGCTATTCTAACTTATTCTATGAGTTGTTTTAAAATGATAAAATTCTTTTAAAGTGAATTTATTTATAAAATGAGTAAATAAAAGTGTATTCACCCTTAAATTATTAGTAAATTAAAATTATGATGCATTTTAGATCAATTCAAGAGTAGATATACTTTTATTTGTTTATTTTACAAACAAATTCACTTTAAAAGAGTGTTTTTCATGTTAAAATACATTTTGTCTCTGTGTAAGGAGTTGAAATTAATGATGGCGGGTAAATTCTGGTGGGGTTACCAAATACACGCCCCAAAAATTCACTGGTTAAGATAGGATAGACTTTGTTAGCCAAAAGGATGTGGAGGTATGGGTTTCCGGGACCTACATACTTTTAACTTAGCTATGTTGGCTAAGGAGGGATGGAGGATATTGCGTAATCCTAACTTACTTGTGGTTCAAATCTTGAAGATCAAATACTACCCTCATTGCAGCCTTATGGATGCGAATTTAGGAGCTAACCCGTTGTACACTTGGGCAAGCATTATTGAAGGTAGGAAAGTACTTGAGAAGGGCGTGTTATGAAGAATAGGGGATGGATCTACAGTCAAAGTGTGGAGTGACCCTTGGATTCCTCTAACACAAGAATTAAAGGTCCAAGATCCTATTATTCATGATACAACAATTGAGTATGTGTCTCAGTTGTTTAGAGAGGACCAAATGGAATGGAATACCGCATTGGTGCATGAGTTGTTCTCCCCTCATCTAGCCAAGAGTATTTGTAATATTCCCTTGGGTTCGGTTAATCTAAGGGATGAACCATATTGGTTCTATGATTCTAGGGACAACTTCTCAATCAAGAACGCCGCCTACAAGCTAGCTTGGAATGACGAGTTGGAGGAAAGGGAGAGGGAAGGGGTGGTTGAGTACAATATGTTGGATGAATTAAAGTCATACGAACGACGGTGGAAGAAAGTATGGCAAAGATTACAATTAAATGAGTGAGCAGTGGTGGTTAAGCCAAAATGCTACTGTAGTGGCTTGGAGGATGAGACAATACAACACCTGTTTATATTGTGGTTATTCCCTAAATGAGTTAGGCCTATATATTTGTATCAAGTGATACCGCATATTCATAATGTACCATGGTTAGTTTGGAGATATTTAAAATGTTCTTAAAATAGTTTGGAGTATGAATGTTTTATGTTTTTTTTAATTGATTTGTAAGAATTCCAAATTTATGATTGAAAATTATTATTTACAACTTATTCAACAAGTTACAATATCAAAATTATTAATTTATTGATTTATCTTTAAAAAAAATAAAAATTATATGAAAAGTCCTACCTTTATCATATATTATTTTCTTTCCATTCTCATTTTTTCTCTTATCTTTCTCTCTCCTTCCTCCTTCCTCGTCTTCGTCTTTGTATCTGTTTCATTCTCTTATCTTTCTCTCTCCTTTCTTTTTCCTTCTCCTTACTCGTCTTCGTCTTCGTCTTTGTCTCGTCTTCGTCCCTCTAAGCTCGTGAAGTTCTAACCCCAATGTTGTGCATGTAACATCGTGAGAATCCTCCTTCCGAGTTAAATTTTGTGACGAGCACATTTTGCAACCCAAAATGCAAAAAGTAACTTAAAATGACTCAAAAATGTGATTGGCATTGGCTAAAGCCACAATGGTTTTGATGATAACAAATAAGGACAAGAAATGGAAGTGCAATGATCAAGTCAAGTTCGCGACATTGTTGATCACACTAACTCAAATATGTTTTCAAATCTTTACAAATGATTTTTGCATGTGGCGAAGGGCATAACATGGTGGAGCTATGAAAAATAGTCAAGTTTGTGTTTTGTAGTGCTGACCTTTGGGCAAAATGTTGTGCGTGTAACATCATTTTCTTAAAACGGAGAAATATGTTAGACTTGTATATAGTCTGAGAGGTACATTTATACTTGTATGTCATGTCAGTTAAATTTTGTGACAAACTGAGATCATTTAGACATTTTGTTACAATCCACCTAACCCAAAATACAAAAAAAAGTAGCCGATTAGGAAATGACTCGACGTTCCAAAAATGACATATGAAAAATATCCTTGAGCATCATCATAAACTAAAACTCTCAATTAAGTGAAATAAATAAAGAGAATTTATTTTCAGGCTACAAATATATGGAATAAGGTGTAATTAAAATTTGAGAGCAATTGAAGTTCATTTGATATTTTTAAGGATACTGATTGTATATTTTAATGTCGGATTAACCTCTAGCATATATGAAAATTTGAGAAAATGATGAAATAAAAATTTTGATAAATCTTAATATTTATTTTAAAATTGCGGAAAGTTAGAAAACTTGAATTAGGAAAATTTAAGTATTCATAACAGATATGAAATTATCAATGTATAGCTTAAGTGACCAAAGCTTAACTTTTTGACTTGAAATAAATTTTATCTTCTCCCAATACGTTTCCTAACCTCTGGAAAAATTTGGAAGAATAAATCTTAATAAAAAATTGCCTAAAGTTAGAAAACTTGAATTAAGAGCAAAGATATGAAAAAAAAAGAAACTTTTCGACTTCTTTTTAAAGAGAAAGGGAAAAGAGAAGGGGAAAAGAAAAGAAGCAAAAATGGATCCAAGAAAAAAGCGATCTTCCCTTGTTATCAAGCATCAAGAGGGAGGGATTTTAGTTTTCTCACCTTTCTTCCTAAACTTCATCTTACTCTTATTTTGGTTTGATGAAGATTATATGATTTTTGGGTGAAACAGAAAAAATATATTTCTAGTTGATACTTGGTTGAGAAAGTGGAACTCTTAGAATCCATAGCCTTTTAGTGATAGAATCCATGGTTTCCGAGTTGATAGTTTATTGAATTGTGAGTTAATATCTTAGTTTTGATTGGTTTGAATTAATAAATTATGGATGCTTGAACAACAAATTCATGTCATTGTTGAGTTGTTTAGTGTTAAATGAAACGTGTGGAATGTTTAAATATTGGATTTGGTGGCTTTAGACTCATCAATTGTGCAAATCTGGAAATCCAAAATTTTGCACTATTCACGATACTGTTCACATGGGTACTGCTCATGTTGTACCAAGGGAGTTTTGTGCCTTGGCACAATTCTGCCTTTTTTCATGTTTTTATGCATTTTCAAGCTATGTTATGCCTTAAATTGAGCATTTAGAACCATAACTAATATGGAATTGCATAAATTAATGATAAGGATGTATTAGAAATGATAAAATAGATTTGAGTATAAGTTGAATTTTTAAGTTTATTAAGATTGGTTCCCTTGATAAGGTTGAACCCTAACAAAGATTGGTTCCCTTGATGAGGTTGAACCCTAGCAATCATTGGTTTCCTTAGGGTTAAACTATAGTATACATGTGAAAATGATATTCTACATTGATGAAGTCAATTGTTTAGTATCATTATTAAGTTCATGAGTTATAGTTTATGAATGTACCATTGTGTATATATTTTACTAGTGCTATAAAGTGTATGTATTATTGAGAATTTATATGTTTTCACCTTATTTGTATGTTTTATGGCAGCAGAACAGGGTCCTTCTGAAAAAGTAAAGAAGAAGAAAAAGATCCAAGAATAAATAGTTTAGTTTTATTTTTGTAGTTTACAACTCTTGTATATTTTGTTGCCTTGAGTTGCATTTTGCTGTATATTTTATAGTGCCCGTGAGGTTTTTGATGTAGTTATGTATAATTTTCTATTTACGTGGCTTTCCATATTTATTTATTTATATAAATGATATGAGACTAGTTACTAAATAAGTAGTAGTAGCATATCTAATATTGATTATCTTTATATTCTGATGAATTATTGAGATAATTTATATTAGGGTGTTACAGCGCGGGCGATTCCGTCGTAGAGGTTCTATTCTCCGATGAAGGTGAAGAGGTCGCAGTTGGGGAGGAAGAAGAACGTGGTTGTAGTGGCCGAGAGGGACCTTTCTCCACCGGTCAGAAAGGGGAAGAGATCGGCGTCTCCGGTATCATCTAAGTGCGTCATTCCTAGCTTGGTTTTGATGAGCACCGCAGCGGCAGAGATCTGAGCCACCCAAAACCACCATCTAAGTCACCCCAAATCCATTAAATCTGAGCATCATTCAAAGTTTTCAACTTTCTGATCAAGATCCCCCAACATATAGATTTGAAATTTGAACCAAAAAAAAAGATTTGAAACTTGAAAAACCAAAAAAGAAAGAAAAAAATGTTGAAACTTTCCAATGGAAGAGAAGGAAAAATAGACCAAATCGAAATAATAACAAATTTAGAGTCAAATTTATATTTATATAAAACTTACTCTTAACATATATATATATATATATATATATATATATATATGTTAAGAGTAAGTTTTGTATAAATATAAATTTATTCTACACTTAATGTAAGTAAAAAAGACTTACACTTAATCTTACACCCTTCATTTATTATGATCTTGTGATTACGATAAGAGATAAATGATAATTACAGGATCACAATAAAATAAATGGTATAAAATTGAATGTAAGTCTCTTTTATTTATACTAAGTGTAAATAGATCTCCTTCTTATATATATATATATTACAATGAATAAATTCAATAGAATATTAATGTTCAAAAAAAATTTACAGTATAAACGTCTCCTGATTAGGTATCATGAATGGTGTGGTATGCTAGGTACCCACGGACTAGGTCGAGAAGCTCTTTATGGTTTGGTACGGGATTTGGAACGAGAGAAACAAGATATGGAGGGGCCAACAACCTTTGCCAGCGGATCAGGTGAGATACTGCGCAGAGGTAATGCTTTGAACTTTTTGTTGTGCCAGAGAGGATTGGTTGTGCCCAAGTTGTGTATACGTGCCTAAAGGAGAAACAACAAAATTTATCTTATAACGGTGCTATACTTCAGGAAATTTGTTGTTTTGCATCTTGATTTTCTAGATTTGATTGTTCTTATGTTTGTAGAATTGTAATAAGGTGGCAGATTCTCTAGCCGGTTAGCTAAGATTTCCAAATCTAGTGTGTGGTTTAAGAATCCACCTGATTTCATTTTGCCATTGTTACACTCTGATTTGGTTTAGTAATAAATTTTATCTCCATATCAAAAAACATAAACTCGATTAATTTATCAAGTTCAAGAAAATTATTTTACCAACTTGAATTAACCCAACCCAATTATGATCAATTCCGGTCAGGTTCATCCGTTTTCAGCTTTGCACATCAGTTTTTACTTTATATTTTTGTCATTTACTTTACTTTATTTGTCAATTTCATTTATTTTGCACTTTTCATTGAATTCTGTCAATCTACTTTTCTGTCGAATTCTCATTGTTTTTTACTTATTTGATACCTTAAATTTGGAAGTTACTAAGAATTTAAAAATCTCAAGAAGAAGAGATTTTCTTCCATATTGATAACTAGAATCATAAATTTGTCACCACTCGGACAAAATTTTCCTGTTAGCACATGGATAGAATTTTATTTTAATACAATATAATCTAAGAAAATTTTACACTTCATCCAACAGTATTTTGTCACGTCATTTAATAAAATTTCCATTACCTCTTGCTATTTCATTAAATGAGGTGATCATCACAATATTAAATAATAGTATAATAAAGTTTTACACTATGTATCAAAACAAGGCAGGTGTTAATATGCACCATGTCAAGTTATAGTGTATAATACACTTGAAATTTTATCTATTATCACATATTTTTAAAATATTCTTCTCATTTTGTTAATTATTTTTTTGACTCTTATGTTATAATTATTTATTTTTATGATCTTTTTCTCCACTACTTCTGGCAAGACACCAACACAGCCACCATTCACGACCACCGTTGCCCCTAACTCCTCCATTGTCGGCAGCCACCCGCGAACAAAGCCATTGTGAACAGCCACCACCCAACTCTCAAACCCGAAACAGAACCCAGCTCCTAAACTGAACCACCATAGTCATACGGTCACACCTCCGTGATGAGTCAACCACCACATCGTTGGCGACCCAGCCTTGCACCTCCGCCACGCCACTAGCCACTCTGTTGAGTCTCTCACCAAACCATGCTTGACCACCCTAAGCCACCCACACCACCAGCTTCACGACCTAGCCACCACACCCCAGTCAATAATCGTCGTAAGAACTTTGAAATGATCCAAAAGCTGCCAGCAAGAAAAATCCAGAATATTTTTTTCCAATTTTCAGATCAAACCTAATAATATTAGACCAAAATTGGATCGACCTACCTCACCAAAACTCGAAAAGATAAGAACTTTATCGCGGGTTTGGGTGCGAGTTCGTGGTGGTTGGGATCAGCCATGATAGGCTTGACTTCGGTTTAGGTGGCTGAGGTCCATGGAGGGCAGAGATTTATAGATCTGGCTTGGTGGTAATGGTCTGAGATGAACCGTGATGGGGGATGTGAGGAGGGGGGTCCAACTGACGACAGTGGTGACCGTGATGGGGATATGGAGCCCAAGGTCACCTCCGCCTAGAACTGCGAGACACGCTGAACCAAAACCAGCGACCCAGATCTGCGCCTTCTCATAATCGGTGATCCATCACACCGAAACACCAGATTCGTCGTCAGTGTACCTCACCAGTCACCAACCACGTACCGCCTTATCGCCTTTAAGGTAGTCCATGGAGACTCTGATGGCGGTTCTAAGTTGTGGTGATTGTTGCCCTGCTTGTGATGGTGTTGTTGGTGAGTTCTTCGACGAAACGAAGAGAGAGACAGAGATGAGGAGATGAGATGAGAAGAAGGATAAGGATCTTTTTGAAAATTTCAAAAAGGGAGAGAGAGAAATAAATAGTAGAGAAAAATAGCCTACCTTTTAAGTTTCAGATAGATGATCTCTGCCCTTAATTTGATTTAATATTAAATCAATGGTTTACATATCAAAGTGTATGATACACCCTCTTAAAGATGGTGTATATTAGATGGCCCCTCAAAACAAAACTCATAATTATATGTAAGAGAAGCTAAATATCGTAGGTTCTATGACAGAGGTTAATATGAATTGCTGTTGAATATCATAGGCTGAAATGATCCATCGTAATTGAGATCCTTTGAAATTCAGTTTCACTTATTATTAATTAATTATTACAAAATAGTGATATTGACAGTTTTATGAGAAAGTGGTTGATGAGACCACGGCAAGTGTATCGGATCGTCAAGTAATAAAAACGGTGAGAAACCGGATATCGTTCTCAGGGATCGATGGTCAAGTACCAGTTCACGAAGTTAGCTACTATTTAAACCGAGATTTGGATCAAAGTGAGCTCTAGTAGCAAAACAAGAAAAACACATAAATTTACGCAGAGACAATGTTTTTGGATTTTTTTTTTTTATATGAGGCAATTCAACAAACACTTAGTATGCAATATGAAAGATAACCAATTAATGAAGGAGTTGGGATCAAGTTTTATTTGATTTCATTTGCTGCAGATTAAATTGGGATTAGAACAAATTTTTACTTCTATTTTGTTATCGAATTCACCTAAATATCCAAGTCCTAATTCCTTAGGCACAAGAACCTTAAATCCTAATCAAAACCCCTAATTCCTTAGGTGATTCTAATAGGGACAAAGCATTAAGATTGAGAATTCAACAAGATAACAAGCCTTCATCTACTATTCCTAGCATGATGAAACACAAGGTTTATAATCTTAAACGAAGCTATGCAGCCGCATTTGACCATGAGAATCTTTCACACATCAAATTTCCATCCAATGCATAAACCCAAAAAGAATTCTAAGGATTATCAAACCTTATAAAGCTTTAAGAACAAAGATTATAAACTCAAAATAGAAGAATCCATTAAGCATACCAAATCCCAAGTCAATTACAAGCAAAATCCATCAAAATCCACTCAATCCCAACAAAGGGAAATTTAGCTACACATGACAACTATTGTAAAACCGAAATAAGAGAAGAGAAAAGGAAAACTCCATAGGTAGGTGAAGATCTAATTCGTTTCCACGTTTTCTTCCCTTCGAACACCTCGAATGCCCTGAATAGCAATGATCCGTGCTCCTCCTTCCTATTCTCCGCGCACACCCTCATTAGGGTAAATGTTTTATAAGCAAAATTTAACTTATATTCTCGTCTGAGCGCCCAGGCAAGGCCGCGTCCGTAGCGCCAGGCGCTATATGTCCAAAGACACGCATCCTCTTCATGATTCATGGGCGCCAGGCGCTTCGTCTTGAGCGCCTAGGCGCTGTTTGCCCAGTGGATTTCCTCCGAAGTCTTCAATGGGCGCTTAGGCGCTCCTTCCGTAGCGCCCGGGCGCCTGTGATCGCCACGGAGAATTGCTTATAGTCTTCCTTGGAGACTTCAAATCCGTTCTTCTTCGGTGTTTTCCTGCAAAGACACAGTAAAAGAATGAGAATTCACCATCTTTTTGATTAACTAAGTTAAATCACAATCTCACAATCAATTTTTGCAATTTATCAGGGCAATGAGCAGTAAAAAGGGTAAAATCAAGGGAATTATACTAGAATTAGTAGGCATATAACCATGCCTTTGGCGTGGTTATCAGTGGTCGTCGTTGCCTGGCTGGGGTTTGCGTTACTCCTATAAGAATATGAGTAGAATGTAAAGAATTCTTCCAATTAGGGTCGTGCGCTGAAAATTTTTTTGTACTTTAAAATTTACTTAAATGACTTCTTTAAATAACTAAAAAGTGTATATTTATTTATATTGATTACTTAGTACATCTGTAGAAAATCTCTTTATCAATATAATTTAGTGAATTCAAAACATTGTGTTGACAAGTAGGACTGCACACGAGTTCAGGTTGACTCGACTAACTCGACTCAATCTAATAAAAAATATTCGGATTGTTTTGAGTTATTACGTTAGTTTAAGTAGAACCTAATCAACTTGTTCACTTATTGGTTTGGGTGACAAGTTCAAGAAACTAACTCAATAACCCAACTCGATGACCTGAGTAATACAATGTCATTTTAATTCATATTGTTGTCATTTCCTTTGTTTCTCTTTGAACCCGATCCATCAAGGAGATCCTCTCATCATTTCATTTCAGCCCCAAATTAGGAACCCTTCTCACCCATCGGCCATCGCTGCTTTGCTCTCAATCTTAGCCCTCTCTCACTGTCACTGTCACTATAATTCCTCCTCTCCTCTCGGCCCAACCACCACCAGCAATGAGTTCATGACCAAACCACATGTCCTCTCATTTCGCCCCAAGCTCAGCCATCATTTTGCTGGTGACGCGAGATCTGCAGGATCTGAATAGATCTGACCATATCTTCGACGACTTGGGGCGTCTATCTTCTAGTGTAGTGGTGCATGACAGCTAAGCAGATTTGCGGGGTCGTGGTGGGTGGCTTTACGTTGGTGGCTTCACACAATTGTATCATCTCATTACTAGTTAATGATAATGCTATCTTTGGGGAAAAATGATTACTCAATAACAAACAACAAACATTTACAAATTTCTTCTTAACTTGATGAATCTAATATATAACTTGCAACTATTAACCATTAAGTGGGAACAAATAACTACTCAACAAAAAGCAATAGTCATTCACAAATTTTTTCTTAACTTCATGGATCTAATATAGAAATCTATTTACAAACATAGTTCTCAAAACCAAACTGGAAAAATCAAGAACTGGTCTTCTGATCAGTCTAATCAACTCTCAAAAATCAATTAAAAAATCGAAAACTGATCTTGAACTAATCAACCCATTTGAACCGGTTTCGGTTCATAAGGTTGAACTGCAATCCTTTTTTTTTTAAAAAAAAATCCAATTTCTTAAAAGATATATTTAATTTTTTTAAAAAAGTATTGATTATTTGATTCATAATTTATAACTAAAACTCATTATTAAAACTCTTAATTTGTCCAATATGAGACAAATAGAAACTTGTAATACAATAAGAGTTTAACTTCAATTATTATTGTGAATCTTCATATCTTACTCTTTTACTTATTCGATTTAAAACTAGTATATGTTAGAAATTATGCTAGTATTAATATAATCTTTTTAATTTAATATTTATTTATGTGATAACTGAATTTAATTATGTTAAGAATATATTTCAATATTTTTCTTTAGTATTATTTATATCATTAACATATGTATATTATATTGTCTTATATATTTATATAATATATGTATATATATATAACTCCCTATTTAATTCCAGTTAAATTTCAAAATCTTGACCTTCTTTCTTTTCTAGTTTAATGATCGGTTCTAAAATATTGTTTACAAATCATAATTATTAGCCACATAGTGAGAATAAATAATCATTTAATAATAAGTAATAATCATTCATAATTTTTTTTAAACTTCATAAATCTAATATAAAAATTCATTTATAATTATTAATCACTTAATTGAAACAAATAATTAATCATAAAAAGCAATAAATATTCACAAATTTCCTTGTCCTCTTCTAGTATCAAATTTCCGTCTTTCCATCAAAACCAAGGATCTTATTAGCCTTCGATTGGCGAACATAACCATATACGAGACAGATGATGAATCTCTTCATATATATGGCCACCACTATTTGAGTTTGAGGAATTAAAAATAAGGAAAAGAGTATGTAATTTTTTAAAACTTTAATGTTTTTTTTAAATTATTATCATAAATTTTAAAAATTTTATAATTAATTCTTAAATTTTAATTAATGTTCTGATAGATTTTTTTATTTAATTTGAATTTATTAATTTATTAATGATGATATTATTATTATGTAATAATATTTTATTTATTTTGTAAGAAAAAATGTATCTAAAATTAAATTTTAATAAATAAATTAATAAATAATTCTTAATTAATATTAATATAAATAAAATAATATCATATAGTGTTATCATTAATGAATTAATAGATTTAAATTAAATATAAAAATTTATTAAGACATTAATTAAAATTTTAAAAATTAATTAAAAAATTTTAAAGTTTATAGTAGTGATTTATATAAGAGTCAAAATTTAAAAAACTTCTATAATTTTTTTCTTTAAAAACGAAGAAAAGCAGCCATCTTGAAAGGCCATGTTCTTGGCTGTTGCCGAGCCTGAACGTGAGTTTCAGAGATGAAAAGAAATTTAATTTCTTTACCAAACTGCCAATATCACTTCGTTACATAAGCAAATTTTCCTCCTTTTTTTTTAAATAATTTTGGTTTTTTTTAACGTTTTCTCTTTTTTCTATTCACTTAATGCCTAGTTGGCCTTTTTTTTTATCTTTTCTAAATAAAACTTTGTTTTGTTAAAATAAAAAAAATACACCAATATAATAAAAAAGAAAAAGAAAAAGACAGGTTTTAAGTAAACCTGATAAATTGGTAAACAAATTACACTTTTTAAAGGAAGTGTGAGATGAGACCTAATAATAGAGAGTTTGTTTAAAAAATTGTGTGAAAGAGTGTATTATTAATATTTTTCTTGTTAAATTTTTTGTGCTTAATGATAAATGTCAAAATATAAATTTATACCCTGAGACTTTTGAATAACCTCATTGCAAAAGGAAAAGAGAAGAAAAGATTCACCGTGGGGGAGATAGAGGACCTCTATTTTTTTTTCTTTTTTTAATAAAAAAGAAAATTAATTACAGACAAAGTCTAAAAGCACTTATAAAAAAGATATATTAGATGTAAAAAGATATATTAGATGTAAAAAGATAAATAAATAAATATAATCTATATTTTGAACTAATAATAATCTGTAATTTTGTACTCAAAGACTATTAATATTTAAACATATTTTATAAGAGAAATTAACATAAAATATATTATAATTTGAAAAATGTATTACATTTTTTTTAAAATAAATTTAAAACTATCTCCTACTTGGATAGAGACAATCACATAAGAATTGGCATATGACACCCACAATAAAGACAATAAAATCATAAGATTTATTATTAAAAGAAGTAGTAATTTAGATAATCAAACTCAAGTTCTAATAAATTTGAGCAAATTATTAAAAAATACACAAAAATAATAGAAAAAAAGATATTTTGGCTGCCACAAAAAGAAAAGGATTGTACCCTCCATTCGTATACTGTCACGAAATGAAGGCTCAAAACGAGAGAGATGGAAAACTAGCAAATGACTTTAGGACTTCTATTATCTTTAACTGACAGTTAATGTTTTTTACTTTAATCCAAATCTTAGGAGGATTATGTGTTACAAAATCAAGTATGTATATGTAAAACCTTAAGAAATTATATGTTACAAAATAAAATTCGTGCATTAAAAGTAAAAATAAGTGTAATTGTAGGAGTAATATGTAATTTATTCAACTTAAAAATTAAAATAAAATATTATTTTAATTCCTAAAAGATATATCTTTTATCAATTTAATCTCTAAAAAATAAAATTTATCAATTTATTACTTGAAACTTGAAATCTCAATTTTTGTCATGGACATCTTTTGAGTAATGATGTTATAGGCTCGAGTTCACTTATCTTATTACGTACCTGAAACATGGCAATCAGTAAAATAATACAAGTGTGAACGCGTGATGCTATTTATTATAAAAAAGAAATAACAAGCAAATATAATCAACGTAAGTATAAGTATTATTATTTTTTATTTCTAGATTCCATTTTACTTTTGCAATGCATTATAAAAACTTATTCTGTTTTTAAGTTTTTAAATTCAATATTAATTATTATTTCTATATTATTAAGCTTCTAATAATTTTTAGGATGCTGGCAAAGAGTAAGCATAATTGTTGAACTCCCGCAAGAAAGCTCCAGGTATGACCTAGAATCCATGGAAAAGATCTACACCATCAATGATGGGAAGCACCCTTTGCAGTTGGTGGTGACAGTGGGTTGGGTTTCAGTTCAGTCTTTTTTTAGAATCTTTTATAAAGAAAAATTAGTTGAAAAATTATGTTTATATATCATTTTTTTTATACATTTCTTTTTATATTATTTTTAAATAATTGTAAGTAAGTAAAAAAAATTAATAATGTAATTAATAATATGAGAAATAGTATAAAAAATAATATAAAAAAAATAATGTAAAAAAATAAAGTTAAAATTAATATAATAATGCAAGGTGTATTTATATTTATTATACTTTATAGATATTAATTTTTATATTTTTATATTAAATAATATATATATATATTTTATATTTTATTTAATATTATTTATTATATATATATTTTTATTATTATTTTTATTTAATTATATTTATTAAAAATAATATAAATAATATTTACATAAAAAATTTTTTAAAAAGAGTGTAAGACGATTATTTTGTTATGAATATCTATCTTCGGTTACTGCCCCACCACTATAATTTTGCTATCTCAAATAAAAATTACACATAAGATCTTACACGGTGTCAAAACAAAAAAAAAAAACTTAACGCCATTGTTCACCAAAAATAAACTTGCCATTCCCATTTCCTGGAGAAGGCCCTTTCAGCTAAAGACAAAGTCGCTCTCTCTCGACGTGAGTCGGGTCGGATTCACAGAAGAGTTCGTGCTAGTCGAATCCTCGCAGTTTCTCAATTTTTCATCTCTTCCATTGCTTGCTAAATCGCTTGCCATAATAGTCAATTTGTCAGTGGTTGTTCTCACGACCGGGTGCTACACCGCTTAACCCATTTGCCCATTTTGTTAGAACTGTGTGCTTGACAATTCAGATGGATTCCTTATTGAATGGTGGTCTATTTTCTTTTAGATATATATCGATATATGGGCAACTTAACCATTAGGAGATTAAGCAAAAATCCTCTAGCAAGGTCATGACTAAATGCTCAACTTAAGCAGTGATGGAGGCAAATCTTTTCATTCCATCAAGTAAATAATTTTTATTGAAGAATTATGATATTTGTTGTGTTTTTTTATATGTAATATTAGTGTGATTTTTTTTTAAGTGTGTATTAGTACTAATTTATTTTTAAAAACAATTATATGTAAATTATCAAAAATTGATTAATGATTACACATATAAATATAAATTTATGTAATAAAATTAAAATTTATTCAATTAACTTTGTATTTAAGTAAAAAAAAAATTAGAGGTAAAAATAAAAATTAATTGGTTTTTAAAAATAACTGAATGAAATAAGTGGAGATGGATCAAGGAAATGAATAGAATATTTATCCTTCTTTGTTTAAAGATTCATTAATTGTAAAAAACATTTATTCCTTTTATTCCATTTCAATTTTAGTAATAAGAATAAAAATTAGATATTTAAGAAGATGAGAGGAATGATCTTCCTATATTCTATTTGACTTTTTATGTATTTTTAAATAATTGTATTAAAGTAAAAAAAATTATTATTAATTAATAATATGAGAAATAGTATAAAGAAATAATATAAAAAAAATAATGTATTAAAAAAATAAGTATTCTTATACATTTTAAAATTTTTAAATACAAAAAAATATTTTTGTTTATTTTATTTTCTTTCTATTTTTTTTTTATCTGTCATTCAAATATAGTGTTAGTAATGTGATGGCTATTCTTTTAATTTTGCCTGTCATCCACTGCAAGATGTTGGCAAGCAAGTCCAGAATTCTCAAAAATGGATTTTAATTTCATTTCAACGAACCTAAAATTATATAGACCCAGATCCCCGAAACCCAGTTCAAAGAAAACTCCAAATTTGCAGGTAAGTGACTTTCTCAAATGAAAACATAGTTTCTCAATCGAATCTCCCAGTTAAGTGAAATCTTGCAGGTATGTGAAGACTGAAGAAGAAGATGACGGCAGAATTGACGACGTTAGTTTCTTTAGTATGAAGAAAAAAATGATGTGTGATTTTAAAGTGATTTGGCAAAATTTTAGTGGTAGACATGGAAATGGACAGTAAGGGGAGAATGGTGATTTCCACTTGCTAGGAATGATAATATTATTCATATATTTAAAATCATGACTTGTTGTGATGGAGGCAAATTTTTAAAATATATATATATTGTATTTATATTATAAATTAATGTGAAAATTATATTAAATTAAATTGTATATAATTATAATATTTTTGTGTAATACATAATAAATTTTTGAATGAATTAAAAAAAATTAAAATATTTTTAATAAATAAATAATATTGTCTAGATAGAAATAGGTTAAATGATATGCATTGATTTATTTAATTATATATATTATTTTATATATATATTATAATATTTTAATATTTATATAATATAATTAATTTTATAAATAATATAATTTTTTAAACAAAAATTAGGTTCATTAGCATATTTTTTTGATTTATTTAAAGATATTACTATTAACGTCTTATTATAAAATAAAAATAAGATCCATTTATGACAACGCTTAGCTTGCTTTGTTCAATTCCACCCGAAATGGTAGCATATAAAGTCTCGATCCGAAGAAATATGATGACCTGAAACCAATATTATTGTGGGTCAAGTTAGGTAGATGTTGAGTTGGACTGACCCAATCAACGAGGCCCCTAGTAAAAAAATAATTGTCCTAACTCCTCTTGGGGTAAAGCATTTGAACCCTTTTCTCTGGCTTCCTTCCTTTGACTGCCAAGATATTCTTCTCGTCTATTAAGGATCAAGGTACGCACATCTCTCTTACATCTATCTTTTACAACGCTCATGGAGAGATTCAAGTTTCTTATGCGTCCTAAGAATTTGAAGATAATATTGAATTTATTTTTTTCTATTTTTTATTTTTGTATTGGTTGACGTCTGACGGGATTTTTTTTTTATAGTATATTAATTATTTGACGTTGATGGGTTTTCGTTCTAAGAGATTTCTCTTTGTGAGAATGGTACATTATGGTAGTGCATAGTGTCTGGTGTTGGTTTTATATAAGGTTGTAAATTGCTTCGACTAATTTGATTAATTCAAATTGAATTAATTAAATTATTTTAATTTAATTTAGGTGTATTGATTGATTTTGACAAAATTCGAAGAACTTAATTGGTTTGGTTATAAAGTTTTAAACTCAATAATGAAATTATTTTTTCCCCTTCCCCTCACCCCTCTGCTCTCTGCGCAGCGCACTGCACCTCTGCCCTCTGCCCTTCTCATTTTTGAACCCCTGCCTTTCTTATCGCTGCTAGCTCCCTGCCGCCGATCGCTCCCTACCGCCGCTCGACGCTCGGTAAGTCTCCTTTGTCCTATAGATCTGACCAAAAGGAGTCTTGTCCAATAGATCTGACATTCATCCCATATTGATCCCACAAAATAAATTAGGAAATAGCAGTCAGAATGTAAACTATGAGTATTTTTTGTCATTAAAATTGAAATGACCTGTGAGGGATAACAGCTTCAAGAAGGGGCACCATCACGGAGGTGAAGATGCCAATCATCAGGTTGTGTAATAGTGAGTTCCATCTTTGCTGCTTTACAATTTTAAAGGCTTATGAACCTTAATACCTATAATAACAGAACGGTAAAAGTTAACAAAACAAAATAAGCAGTAGCAGAATCATCAGATTGTGAGAGAGAAGAGATGAATTCACCCAAAAAAAGGGTTTAGGGGTTGATACTACAGTCCATGCCAATCACCCACCTTTTCTCCAAACACTCTCTGCTTAACTCTTTTCAATTCTCTTCTTCTAATTTGGGTCTTTTATCTTGTAAGTCTCCTTTTCTGGGTTGTTGATTGAGAAAATTTTGGCGGCTGGATTTTGTGCTCCACTGTTTCTTGGAAACGATTTGGCCCACCAAAACTGTGCTTGAAGCCCCCCTTAACTTCTTTCTCTTCCCCTTATCGTATTCTTCATCCCTGAAAATTTTGAGGTGGCAAGATACAAATTTATAAATATGCTAAGTTATTCATCAAAATAGTCCAGTGACACTCAGTGATGACAAATCCTAAGCCTTCCCCTACCATATCTTCAAACAACGTGATAGTCAAACCTATGCCTATAGCCGAACTAATGTTTGCTTAATGAGAAAAAAGCATCATAGATCCCACATTTCATCTTTCTTGTGGTACTGCACTAGTAGGGGTAGCAGAGGGGGAGAGAAGAGCTGTGATCCACAAGGGTCACAAATTCTAGTACCTGCTAAAATTGATATTGCCCCTGTAAGAATTTTGTGGTTTTTGAATCAGTAAAATTCCTTGTGGTTTCTAAGCCACTTTGAATATTGACCCTGTAAAATTGATATTGACCTTGTGGTTTTTGAATTAGTAAAATTCCATGAATCAGTAAGAATTGATATTGACCAAAATCGATATTGGTCACAAATTCCTTTTCTCTTTTGTCTTTTCTTTGTGGTTTTTGGATTGGTAAAATTCCTTTAGTAGGAGACCAGGGTTCGGTTCTGTGCTGTTTTACTATGTTTGTGTTACATCGTGATAGTCAAACGTATGCCTATAGCCGAATTAGTGTTTGCTTAATGAGAAAAAAGCATCATAGATCCCACATTTCATCTATCATGCTGTACCACACTAGTATTTCATTTGGATTTGCTTCCAAGCTAGTATCTTTTTAGATGTTTTCTCAGTGTGTCCCCCTTGGATCTCTCTCTTTCTTTCTTGTTTCTTTGTGTCTGTTACATTGCCTACAAGTTACCATTATTTATTTCTTATTTCTTTACCTTTTTTTTCCCGGTTGAAGCAAGATACTATATTATTTCATTATCTTGTTGTGGTTCCTTTTTTCAAGTGTTCAACAGATACCTT
Source organism: Ormosia emarginata (assembly GCA_029884605.1). NCBI lineage: Eukaryota > Viridiplantae > Streptophyta > Magnoliopsida > Fabales > Fabaceae > Ormosia > Ormosia emarginata. Next base: position 9,271,040 of record JAQQTP010000048.1, read on the forward strand.
TTTTTGTTCATAACTATCTTTCGTAATTATGTTTTCTTTAATTTTGGAGTTTGTACTTTGTTGTGTGCTCATTGAGATAAGTAGGTTTGATTCTATTTCTAGAAATTTTTTCGTAAGTTTATTATGCACTTTTTTTCATAGGCTTATTAGGCTGATTTTTGTGTAAAACAAAAAAATGGCCAACCCGACCACCCGAATCGAACCAATCCGTAGATGTTTGGTTCAGATTTGGCTATCAAGAAACGAAAAAAAAACAAACCAAACCGAACCGAACCAATTGATTTTGATTAGTTCGAATTTATTTTTTCCTAGGAACCAAACCAAACCAATCCGATTACACCCCTAGTTTTATATGTCTAATGATGCTGTTATTGGTGTAACTTTCTAGTGGAATCTTTGGTTTTCTTCATTTTTCAATTTAGGATGGTCTACATTCAGGTATATTATATAAAGAAAGTGTGAACAGATACTGAAGGAGCAATTGGATTTCAAGGTTGCAATGCAATAAAATTCTTAGTTTTAGGTTTAGGGAAACAGGATGTAATTTTAGAATTTTTATGATGGATGATGCTATAACTACAAGGCATTAAATGGTTATTAGCGTGATTTTTGTGTGTCATTTTTGTAGACTCAAGATCCAAATTCTGTATGTGTTCCTTTTGATGGCTGTCATTCATACTACTAAGTACCAACTAACTTGTTGCATTAACATGAAGCTTGTGAGGAATGAGAATATAAACTAGACTTTTGTGAGGACTGGACAGCATCTAGTTTGTTGTGTTGTGGCGATAGGAAAGCATGTTGTTTGAGTCCTTAAGTTTCTTTAATTAAATTTCTTATTGCATGTGGAGAAACCACCTATCCTTTTTTCTAATTTACTTGGAAATTTCATAAATAATTCACCATTATTATTTGGTGAGTTCTTGGTGATTCACCAAGAACTCACCAAATAATATTTGATACCAAACTAGTTCAAAACCAAATTTTAGATGAACTAAATATTTTTTTTTACACCAATTCATATTCATATAGATTTCAGAAATAGTTTTAACTTGGACAGTTATGAATTTAGTTTTCTAACTTGCCAAACTCTTCCTTAGAGATTTTGAAAGAAAGGCAATTTTGTCCGGATGGAGAGATCCTTGCTTTAGATTGGTGTATTTTGCTAGAATGGAGCATTTTCAAGTTTCAATATGTAGCCCAAATTGCTTTGTTAAAGAATTTTTCATTTGACTCGCTTCTTAAATTTGGTTCAGTCTTAATCGGGTTCTAACACAGGCATTCAGCAGGATTTTTGGGCTTTAATGTGTTAATCCTTTTTAAATTTGTTTTCATTATATCTCACCATTCCAGAGGATATCTTGTCTGGACTCCTGACTCGTGTATTTTTCTGACTTCCTCTTCTACAAGTTTCTGAATTTATCAAATGAAATGAGTTCTTTTGTTGTAGGAGACCTATTTTGAAAAGTACATGCCGTTTATACTTGATTGCATGATGCAATATCAGTATACTGCTAATCATGAAATCAGTATGATTTCTGATTGATGTATTATGTTTACTTAGTGAAGTGTTTATGTCTTGACAGCTTTTGATAATTTTCTCACCTATTTCCTGTCACTCTCAGGGAACTCCCCAGATGTATACCTGTTTGGATTTTTCAATGCATTGTATGATCATTAATTCATTGCATTTTTAATTGTAGTTTGGATCTGTAAATGGCATCTGAAGAAGTTTTAAAGGCTGTTTTTCCTTTACTAGAGGGTGTTGATCTTGCTTCTTGTATGGCTGTGTGTAAGCAGTGGAGAAACTTGGCCAGAGACGATTACTTTTGGAAATGTCAGTGTGCCAAGAGATGGCCTTCAATCTGCAAACGACCTAATCCGCCTACTGTAACCTACTACAATTTATACCGAAACTTATATAAACGCCAGCACCATAGAACTCTTCTCCCTCCAAGAATTTCTTTTGATGATTTGGAGTTCTTCATTGACATTTGGGCTGAAAATATATTACTCTTCTCTGAAGTGGTGCCTGGATCTGTTCTCCAGCCAGGTATTAAAAATCCACCATCCGGAGTTTGTGATACGCTCAAACACCACATGAAGGGCTCTGAATACCAGATGACTTTACCTGTTGAACCTAGGTTTACTATCCCCTCAGTCCACACTCAGACAGTAACTTTCTCAGTGCTGGTTAGGCGGAAGGATTCAAATAAGGTTGCTCGCATCATAAATAAGTCCATGTTTGATTATATCGATCGGTCATCATATAAAGCCTCGGCATTTAATTACCTAGACATCTCCCCTAGCTACCCTTTTTTATCTGCCATCCGAGCATGGATCTCTTTGCTATTCATGGAAGAAGGCAATGAAGGTGTTATGGACGTGTTTGGCATACAAATGGATTTCTGTGATGTGGCAAACTCTAAGGAAGAAATCTTGTGGCTATTAGACATGCTTGATTGGAAGTGAAGGGTCGAAGTGTTGTGACCAACATTACAACACAAATAACTGAACTTTGTTTCATGTGAACTTCACTTGTTTTCTTAGTATGGGTGCATTACAAGGACTGTCATCTTATTTTCAGTATGAAGATAATTGATACTAATATCTTGATGTCTGAAGTATGTTAAATACTTTTATCTATTCATGCTTATCAACAATTACTTTCTTTTTTGGAATGTACAATTTACATGTATATTTCTGTCACCTGTCATGTATACGAATAGCTTTTATTTGTGTTCTATAGCCTATAAACGACATGGTGAACCGGTCAAATAGTCGGCTTGATTCTCTAGTTAGATTGGTTGTGCACTCAACTCGGTACGAATTGGTTTAACTCGACTGGTTTTTTGGAAAATCAATGACCCGGACCAGTCTCAGTGACCCAGGCGGCTCAGGTTAAAACAAGAAGTTTTCAAGGATGAAACTAACGAATGATGTGTTTCACCGCTAAAACAATGAGTTTTCGGGGGGGGGGGAGGGGGAGAAGAAAAAAGCAAAAAAGGAAGAAGAATCAAAGAGGGGAAAAGATTGAAGTGAAGAACCCTCAATGATCTGGTCGTTGCACTCCATCCTTCGCCTTGTCAAGAGCTCGTGGCCTAGTGGGTTAATCTGCAGCTTAGAGGAAGGAACAATTTGTGTGTAGCTTTGACAAAATGGAGGCACAAGAATGATGAGAAAAGTTAAGGTTTTTAAACCAGGAGTTTTAATGTATTTGGGCCAATCCAAGTCAGCCCATTCTTGTAAAACAGCAAAGGAAAATCAAGAAAATGATAGTGGGCTATACTTAGAAAATAGGAGATTCTGCATAAGCCTCTATTGGTCAACTTGTCAATAGTAAATTAGTTTGGCCTATTAGACAATTTTTCTTTTGACTGATTCATTAGAGAATTTTATAACAGCTCTAATTAATAATTTATATTTGATTGACATATTTATTGCATATTAAATATTTATATTAATTTTTATTTATTTTAACATTTATATACTTATTTATTTATTTATTTTATACGATTTGATTAGTAATTTATTAGTTAAATTAGTAATCCATTGACTCAATACCTTATCCGAGCCAGTGACCAGGTGGAGTTTAATAACTATATGGTCTTCAATGCATGTTAATTGTTTGGGTGCATTGATGCACCAGCCTTTTACGGCCGTTGATTATGTAAGAAAATAGATCAGGGGTAGTGACCTGTAACTCAGTTAATATATTATTTTATAAATTTTAATTTTTTTAATTACAAAATTTGTGCCTAAAATGAGAAAAAAATTGCCTAAAAAGTATTGTGATATTTAAATCTTGAAGAGTTTTTTTAAATTAATAAGAAATTAGAAAATTTACCTAAGTCATAAGAGAACAGATTTTGAGTTTAACAAAGCCTGGGCCAAACCTGGAACCAAGTCAGCAGCCCAACATTAAACACAGAAGTGAATGCCGTTTAATTTTCTTTTCAACTCATTCACTCGATCTACTGTAGAGCTGTCTCCCTACGTAAAGAAACTGACATGCCACAATTTTCCAAATGGCATGGGGCTATGCTTGTCTCTCCTTCTTAAGCTCTTGTTGCAATGGTCTCCAAAGCATATATATATATATATATATATATATATATATATATATATATATATATATATATATATAAAAGATTTTATTCTCGATGAGAAGTGTTTATTATAAGATGTGAGAGAAGTAAATATTAACTATTAGATCTTACATGAATAGTCAAGATTAGAATATAAATGCATATAACTATTTTAAGTGGTCACATGACCTTTAAATAACTTTTAATCTTGACAATTCATATATGATTGTATAGTAAAGATTTACCCATTTCACCATCTCACAATAAAATCTTATCTCACTAAATATGACTCATATATATATATAAGAATTTTCAAAGTCTTAGTGGGAGTCATGGCTTCCCTCTATCATAAGAAAGATCCCAAGATCACAATTCCAGCCACTACCTCTTCTAGCACTGAGTTCCACCTACAAGGAACTTGCAATAACTCAAAAACCTACCCACAACCCAGTAACCTAGTATCGTCACTTTTGGCGCCCAGGTGAAAAGATATCCTTTCCCCACCACCACCTCAATCCAAATCCTTCCCCATACGATACATTCCTTAGGTATGTAAAATTAAAATTGTGCTTAATCAAATACTTTTAAAATTTTAGTTGTGTTGTGTTGCGTTTTATGTGTTTGTGAAAATGATTTTTGGAGTTCTAAGAGGACGTTGGATGCTATTAGGATTGTAGATGACTTCTACTTGAATTCATTAGATTGAGATTATTAGGAATGACAAAATATTTTGTGTCCTTAGAGATTAATGGAAATTATTCGCAATGGGCGTGTGAGTAGCGAGTAATCATTTAATAAATAGGGATATGCCAGGAGACCATATCCTATAAGTAACCATGAAATATATCTTTTATATTAACATTACCTTTTATATATAAAAGAAGAATATTGGTGTAGTTCTAAAGTTTTTCAAGAGTTTCATTTTTCTATTTTAAGTATTTTATATGTAGGTGCTTTTAATTTAATTACTTTGAAGCTTTCAACAATTTAATTCTTACTTGCAATTTAATTCATTTTATACAATTTAAGATGTGATTTCCTTTTTTTAGCTTTTCAATATGTGATTTCTTGAAAATTTTATTTCACTATGATTTTTACTGTAATAATTTTCATTCACTTGATATTTAATACTTTTGTAAGTCTCTATCATTTTGAATTCAAGATTTAAATTTTTTATCTTTTATTATATATCTTTTATATATAAAAATAGAGCAATTTGTGATTGTAGAAGTAATTTTTTCCTCCTAAATTAGGATTATTTTGGTAATATGATATAATAATTTTTAATTTTGTAGAATTATTAATGTCATTTATTGTGCCACTAAGTAAGTTATTATTCTTTCCCTTTTACAATGAAATCTTATTAATGGTTTTTTATAGACTACGCCTAACACTCAAAAGTTCACGTCTTTACTGTATGTTTCAGGTTCCAATCTTCCAAGGTTCATACTATTGGAATTTCTGCTTTACCTTCGTATCAAGAGAACCGATGTTGTCTGGGTTCTCGCGTGCTATTAAATTTGGGAAAGATAAAATTTAAGTCTATTTTTTATATTTATTATATTTATTTTATTAATTAAATTATAATATATGTGTATTTTTTTAAAAAGAATAAGAAATAAAATATTAATGAACACATATTATAAATTGGTAAAATAGATGTTTTGAACATAAAAAAATAAACCTAAATTTTATCTATTTGAGAATGCCACGTACAAGTTACAACCTTTACAGCCACAGTTTTCTGCATTTTGGCCCGGTGATTGTTATTTATCTTTGCTGTGTTCTTCAGGCGCATAAAGGGAATTTATCGTTTCAAATCTTCCCATAACCTGCCCACAACACAAGCAGTCACTCTTACCTCTCTTCCAATTATATATATGTTGCACAGCGAATGACCTTGGAAGCTCCTTCGATGTGGAACTTGTTTATTTTATAACTTGTGCATGTTGAAGTGATTTGGGAGCTATCTGCTATGGGACTTCCATAGCTCTTGTATAATCAACTCTCAAGAGTCAAGATAAAAAGAAATAATAATAATAATAATAATAATAATAATAATAATAATATATTAATTATTTTTACATATATTTTTCTTTTATTTTCCCTAAAAATTACTTATTTTCATTCCTCCATTACTATTTTACCTTTTTTTTTAGTATTTCTTAATCAAATTCATTTGGATGATATTAAGTTTCATTCCAAGGTAGTGTAATATACATCCATATTTGTTTTTATTTATTTAGTTAGTATATATTTATTTTTATTTTTTTATATGGTTCGATTAGTAATCTACTATTTGAACTAGTGACCCATTAATTTAGTATCTCGGTTGAGTTATTGATAGGTCCGAGTTTAATAACTATAATTCTCTCTCTTTATAAAGTCAGCCTTAACTATTTTCTTCTTGTTAAATTGAATAATTTTGAACTATTAAATCAAAGTAAAATTAATGGTAGTAATGTTAAAAAAAAAAAAAAGTTAGAGATTTGGCATAAGTGGATCCCTTCAAGTGAGTGGAACTCAAGCTTGCTTACCACTTCAAGTACTCTTTGTGGATGTTACACACACACACACAAATTTTATATGAAAGATTGAACACATTAAACAAAAGCATTGATTTTTTATTTATTATTTACATTATTTATAAATTGTATATTTTTTTTATGTAAAAACATAATTTTATTTTTAAATAAGTAAATTTGTTATTTTTTTAATCTTTATTCTTTTTATTTAATGAAAGGAGTTAAAATTTCTCCAATCATTAAAATTTGCGTTAATATTATCTTTTTTTATTAAATTTTATAATTTTAAGTTGCTAAAATATCCTTTAAACCAAACTATTTTATAAAGGCTCATTTAACAAAAGAGCCAAAGTTTTTAACTAATTGATTTTTTAACAAATTGAGCCGCAAGTTAGTTCATGAGCCGACTCAATTAGTTCATTGTCGAACCTAGACTTGACACTATCTAAACTCAAAACTTAAAGACATTAAATTTATGGATCCTTTTAATTTATATGATCTTTACTTTCTCCATTCTATTTTAATGTGAAATTTCTTCACTCACACCCAACATTCTATTCAGTCTTGAATTCCTAACAATCTCTACCTCAAGTGTGAGTCATTAACATTCCTCCTTGGGAAGAGGTCTTTTAAGTATTCAACGATCAACAGCCTTTTCCCAAGCACAACAACTCCACTTTACCAAGAGCCACATCTCTTAATGCATTACCACTCTTCACCATACTTAGCCATATCTCCATATGTGTTACCGCTCATATCACTGTTCATTAACCATCATTTCTCTAATACTCCTCCTAATCGATTATTATATATATAATGAGCGATGCGAAAATGGATCGAGTAATCTTTTCCTTTATCCTATAAAAGACATTTCTAATGATTGAAGAATATGAACTCTCGACTTATGATTATCACAAATTGAATTATAATGAAATTGCTTTGGGTTGTTTACCAATGTTAGTAATTAATGATTATACAATTTGAACAATTCAAATAAAATAAAATTACTATCAGTGGAGTAAAAAATGTTGGGAATATTTGTAACCAATGCACTTTTTGAGAAACTACCCCAATGAGCCTAATACTACATTTCAACCCAAATCCTTGTGGCATTTAATTCATAGGTCCTTCCATTTTATATGATCATCACTTTGTCAAAGAAGCTTTTCTTAAGTATTCAACAGTAAACGACCTTTTTTTCATAGTACTCCAAGCCCACTTTTCCAATAGCCATACCATACCAAGTCACATTTCCACACGTATTATCGCTCATCACCAAATTGGGCCAATTGCTTGTATTGTCATTCATTAATAATTTTTCCAATACTTGTCCCAGTTGATCTAAATTATTGGTTCAGATATCACTTGTTGGGGTTAAGGGAGAGCCTAACACACTAGGGAGATCTGTAAAGGATAAGGATATTCTCTTGTTACAAGATCATCATGTTGGAGAGAGATAGACACAAATTTTGTTATCTAAGGACCCATCATAATGGGTTATAGGGTCCACTAGTTTTATTTTAAATAAATTGTATCTTTCTTTCCAATAGAACCCTCTCTTGTTATTCTACCAACTGAAGAGAAACCTGATCCATATGCAACCAATGGACTTATCAAGGAACCACACCATTAGGCCTAACACCATATCTCTAACTAAAATATTAAGGTATTAGATTCATGGGTCCTTCCATTTTGTATGTTGGTCATTGTCCATTCATTCTTTTCAAATGTGAGACTTCTTCACTCACATTCTACATTCGACTCACACTTAAATTCTTAACACTAAAACATATTAAGTTTTATTTTTGTTTATTTACTTGTGAATTGATTATAGTACATTGGAAGTGTAGAATTTGTTGCATGATAATGTTATTTATTTATTCGACTTCTTGTTTTGTCTACTGGTAATGGATTTAATTGTGAGTGTCAAGAGTTATTTATTGTGAAATTACCTATTTAAAAAGTTATTAAATTCTTTTAGTGCAAATGAAAACAAAAAAAAAATCTTTTTGATTCTAAAAAGAGTTTTATTAGACTTGACACTGTGTTTGAATGATAAGTAATACTGTAGACTTACTGAAAGTTAGTTTAACTTATTTTTACTATTTCTAGTTTACTTATTGATCTTTTTGAAACTTTCATTTAAATTATCATTTTTCTGATCAAATATTGACGCTATACATGAATTTATTTAATTCATCCATATTGATATTCTTCCATGTAAGATGATTCATCCCAAAATGAAAATGAAATTGTTTCATCATCTTTTGTTACTCCTTCAAAAAGTTTGTGAACAAAACTTGAAAAGTGATACCTGTTGGTGATGATGATGACATGTCTTATAATAAACTTAGAAAAGTCATCAAGGAATATGCTAAATGAAGTTTGTTGCTTATTTGGGAAAGGTGAATAGAATTATGGATTGTCTGTTTCAGATACACTAGCATTGATTACATTTTTGCTATGTAAATTGGATTTTTTTTATTTTTTTTTAAAGTTTTTGTTCAATGTGTTGCTCCCTACAAAAGAAACGTTATCCTTCTAAAGAGTTTGAAGCGAATGGAAGTTGGTTGAAAGTCTGTCCGTAAATTTATTTATTTTTTAAGCAATAACTAGTGTTTGAATGTCTTGAGTTAATACAATACTATTGTTAAAGTATAGTTTTTGTAATAGTTTATTGGTTTAGGCAACTTGGATAATCTTTAATGTTTAATGAGCATAAAGAAGTTACCCAAGATTTTGATCAATCAATATGTTTTTGGTGCATAAGAAAGAAAACAAAAAGGCTAAGGCCTAACAAAAACCCCTATAGTACTAGCTAGGATGACCATGCTCAATCACATGGGGCGAAGCCTAGAGTTGCCGATCAACATGCTCCTTCGCACCAAGTTTAGCAAGAAATTCGCATAATAATTCCCCTCAAAAAGTGTATGAACAAGTTGTACGTCGCAGCCAACATACAACAATTGTTTAACATCCTCAAGCACACCTGCATAATGATGGAATCTTGATACATCCTATATTACACCAATCGGATGGCTTCCAAGGTGTCCAATTCATAGATGATAGACTGGAAGCCATCGTCCCACACCATGTTTAGGCCATTTTGATCAATTAGTTTGATTTTAAAAAGATATGGTTTTCAAAAAATCTTCAGTTATATATGATTCAAGATTCAAATAAAATGTATAAATATTAAAATAATTAGGCTCATTTCACTTTTTTTACTTATTAAATTGTATACCCAATTCACCTACAATGATAAATTTTTATTTGTTTAGAATATATATTATGTATATCGACTAAATTATGTTAAATATCACTTGAATTCAAATTAAAAATTATATAAGGTTTGGATTGTAAAGAATCTTTGCATTGTATTAGAAATATAAGTTATACATTTAGAATTAATCTACAAAATATTATAGGAAATTTTAGTTAAATTTGATTCGAAACATACATAAACTTTCTTTCTATCTCCTTAATAATTCACATAATGGATACAGTGATTTCCTTAATTTTTAAGTTTGGTTTCCTCCTTAACTAACATAATGTGCAATTCATTCATATTCCATTTATCTATTATGATATTATAGTTCTTTTGGAATATACTTTACTCAAGTGGTAATGAGTTTAAAATGAATTGCACAAGAAAATTCTCATCCACTTTTATTCCTAATGACTTAAGTCTTGTTCCAATATTTGTTATTTTAATGACGTGTACATGCATAGTACGAGAATCATCAAATTTCATGATAGTTCAAGCGAATTTAAAGAAACGAGGACAGATACTGTAATTATGAGTCATAAATTAACATACTATACAAATTTAGACAACAAATCACTTAAGTATTCAATATATATCAATATTCTTCTTTAGATGATATATCAATATACAATAACAAATATAATGATGCTAATAAATTTAACAATATTTGACAATGATATATGCATTAACTAGAAATATTTGTTATTTTTGAATATATAAATAAAACTAATAGTTCACTAACATTATTAACAATCAAGTCTATTTATTATAAGAGCAACTAATCAACCATTGAAGGATTCATAAATGTCTTATAACAATTAATTTTAATTTACCCATATATAAATATTCATCATGTCATTCATAATATTTATTCTTTGAATAATTGAAAAAATAACTTTCATATAATTTAAATTAAATCAATTTAAAAATTTGACCATTTTAATAATTAATAAATCTTGCATAATATCACATCAAATTAATAACATTATGCATAAAAATTAAATACTATGCATAGGAAAACTCCAAATTCTTGTACTTTTCCGAGAGCAACAACGTTGCTTTACTTCCATTGTATCGTTCCAGTGGGCAACGTGCAAAAACAGGCACGTAAAACAACGTGCAAAAGCAAATTATACTTCTTCACGTGATTTCATCAAGTTCAGAATCTATCTCATTATATAACTCATAAAAATTGAGTCAATAATATATTCGTAAAAAGAATATGCATATCGTAAACATATTCCAAATCTTAAAGAATATCGTAAACATATTCATAAAAAAATTATACATATCAACTTAAAGAATATGCAGTATTGGTGAGAGTCAATAACATATTCGTAAAAAGAATCAATAACATGCGATAAAATTAATTTACAAAATACAATTGAATAACATAATAAAAATTTCCAATTTTCTTAATTAAGGTTCATACAAATTGAAAAAACATCAATCACCATCAACGTAGACTCATAAATTTTATAACTTTGTTTTGATACCACATGTTAATTTGTAATTTTTCTAAGAATTTTAGTATAAAAATTATCATTAAAACATAAAGATCTTAGAATTTATGATTCTCACAAATAAGAATGTATGAGAATATTAATATTTATTTATGAATAAGAACAAGTTGTACTTTAAAAGTGTTAGAGAGATCTCAAAAATTTACTTTCTATTCATTTGTCTTTCTTTTCGCTCTTCTTCTACTTTAGTGATGGTGAGGGAAAAAAAACCATTTAAGACTAGGAACAAACTTTGAGTTTTACGCAGAAATTATTTCTTAAATATTATTAATTTTTATCAAGTTGACAGTTATTATAATTACAAAATTACTATTTTCTTTTTACCTAATAAAAGTTAAGTTCATTAACTTAATTTAATTATTTATTAAACTAATAAAATAAATTATAACTCTATCATTCGAGACATTTATTTTAACATATGATTCCTTTGCCAAAGTTTACTATCACATACTAAAAATTGTAGCTTGCACACCCACGCAACAGTGAGTCCACATCCAATGAAAGACTTCAACATTCACTTGAATTTCCAACATCTATTACTTTCGTAAATTACTCTCCTACTCTTTATCTTTTAATGTTAGATAGTTAAGTTTACACTCGCAATATAGCATGAAACTAATATTCTAATATTTTATTTTCTGTTAAGTCTCAAATATGTGAAATTTTTGTATGATTACTCCTGTTGTCCATGGGAAATTCATCTTAGTCGATATATTGCTTGACGTAAGTGGTATTGTTTAGAAGTGAGAAATTAAAGATTAGTTTGTTGGGTTTGTATTTTCAGGTTTCATTGGTAACTTAACCAATCTACATGGTGAATTATTGGCCATCCTTCATGGGCTGAGATTTGCTTTGGATCATGGCTTTAGGAAAGTTGTTTATGAATCAAATTCTTTGGATGCTTTTTGGTTGATCAATGTGGTGTGCTCTTTTCTGCATCACTTTGGGAGCATAGTCTTTAACATTAAAAGCATCTTGGAGCATGAATGGAATGCCTATGTCAACCATGTTTTGCGTGAGATTAATTTTGCAGCTGACTTCTTGGCAAAATTCGGTGCTCAGCATGATGTGCAGTGCAGATGGTGGAACACACCACCTTTAAGAATGGATCATGTCCTATTAGCTGATTTAATGTGTTGTACTTTTGTTAGGTGTTTGTTTTCTTTTATTTCTCACTGCATCAAAAAAAAAAAATAGTTTGTCAAAAAGTTGAATTTGGAGATAGAAATAGGCATCTCAAATAAAGTTATCATAATTTTTTGTGATGGTAATGGATACTAGCATATTATTATTTTCGATTGACTAATTTTTTGAATGTGTTTTGCTATATTTTTCATATATTGGTTCTATTTTGATATTTAAAAGTATCATGAGAAATCTAAAAGCAGTTGGCTTCTGGTCTTATATTACATCCCACTTTTATTGGAAAGAGAGATAGTGGGATAAATCTGTGATGAAAATTTGTTAATAGGAATGGCTATATAAAGATTGTGGTAATTAATTTATTACCATTATCTACTATTTGGATCTCACTTCCTTTTTTTTTTCTTATTTATTGTTAATCTTTGTTCATATGCTTTAGTACTTCTATCTTTTGTGTGTTTGGTTATTTGTTGCATTACTTATGAGTATTTATGTGTTTAATTTTGTATGTTACAGATGTATGAATTTTTTTCTGTTGGGTATTTTAGATTTTGTAATTCTCTTCAAGTTTAAGGGATTTGTTTTGGAAATCGCTATTTTTGGTTTATGAACTTGTGGTCACGTGTTGGTTACTGATATTTATGTTTCATCAAATTTTGTTTTCTATTTTGTGATGTGCTCGATGAAAGTTGTAATCATTCCCGCTCCCATTTCATTTGCCTGATGCAGCCTATTATTGCTCTTTGAGATTTTGTGTTGGTATTCTTTGAATTGTACTTTACTTTAATTTGCTATTGATAATGTTATTTTTTATTTTATGTGAATTTATAATTGATAATCTTTAGATTCCCATATTTTAACAAGCATTGCATCATCAATGGTTGGATTGTTTGGGTTCATCTATATTATCATTGGCTTTGGTAGATTCTAAAAGGATCAGTAGCACTATATATATATATTATATGGTTTCTTAATATGGTGATAGTTTTACATTAAAATATTATTTTGATTATTTGAAATATAATTTATTATTGGAATATTTAATTTAATCAATTGAGAAAATAATTAATTAATTTGTTTTCTAGTTTATTATTTTTGTCCATATTATGTTATATTATATAAAAGTTTCAATATTTACCTTATATGATTGAAAGTATTACATGAAAATAAATTAATATTTAGTCACACTCGCTGAAAATATTTTATGGAAATATAAACTTAATTAAAATGTATTTATCATTAAAAATTAAACTATATTGTAATAAAATATTTATGTTAATTTAATCAAATCTATATAATTTTATAATATTTAAATGTTTTAATAATTTAATAAATGTAATAAATTTAAAATTTAAATGAAAATATATAAAATTTATTAAGATGCAATTTATTACGGGAAAACTAAATTAATGAGTTTTATCTTCGATTAAGATTACTCTATAGGTTATAATAATGTTATATCATTGAGTAGTTAATCATTATTCTTTATATCAAAGTGAGGTTAATTTTGGTTTTGATTTTCATCGTCAAAATAAAAAGTTGGTTTTCTTTTTTTTCATATAAGTTTTTGTTCATCTTAATAAATGTTCTTCAACACTAAAGCTATTAAAAAAAGGATAGTTTTATACATGTTATTAAAAAAAGGATTTATCATAGCTTCCCTCGTAGACGTGTTCTCCGCTCTATGCTTATCACTCACTCTTTTACCCAAGCAGCATGTTCTCATGGCATTGCAAAAGCAAGAAAATCCCATGTGAAAATGACTTAAAATGTGTTAGCAGTGTGTTACCATCATTAAGGTTATTCAATTTTGGAACCAAAACTTCACCTACCTCGTTTCCAAGAAAAACCTTTTGCTAAGTTAAAATCTTTCCTTCTCAGCTGGGTGAGGACATTCCTTGAACAGACAAAAACCCAAAAGCCAAAAAAAGAAAACAATCAAATGAGCCCACCAAAAAAATTATATAAAATCAACAAAAAATTATGCAGTTTTGAATGAAGGAAGTGAAAAAAGTGAAAGTTTCATGCTCTTCTTCCCTGTTCCTTCTCAAATCATTTGCCTCGATGTACTCAGGCATTAATTTATTCACATCCCCTTGCCCATATTGGTTTGTTGTTTTCTTCTAAAGAGGAAAAAAAAGGTAAGCAAATAAGCAATAGTGCCAAGGTATCCTTGCTGAGGAAACTCCAGAATTCCAAAAACTTAACAGGATGATCAAATGAGAAAGAAAGCACAAATGAGAAAAGTGTGTTTGAAAAAAATAATAAAAACAGAACTCTCATATTCATCCATCAAAAGTAATTATGTATCCAAAATAGAGCAGATGCAATTTCAAGACATTATGCAATCAAATAAATTTCATCATGATTAATAATGAAACTTTAGATGCAAACAGAGAATAATTAAGCAACAAATACAACAATGAAACTATGCAAAGTAATATGCAAATAAACCATTGCCACTGATTTTATTTATCACGTGGTTGTTTCTGTTAGCAACATGCACTTTCCTCTAAGATCAATGACATAGCTTTTGGGTTTGTTGAACTGATCTAAACCGTCATCACCATCTAAATATCTTGGAGACTCATTTATAGAAAACCTTGTGACAAGTTTTCTACAAGAGAAAAATTAAAATAATCTCCAAAACCATGAAAAGATAAAAACTTTAGCACATCCAAAAAAAAAAATACCTTACCATATAGGGAATTGTATGGTGTGCAAAACATTGCCTGCATAGTAAAGGACGATGAGATTCGCTGGAGGATCAAATGTGGGTTGATGTGGAGTTTGTAACTATCGAGTATGGTAGTTATGTTGAAGCTGTCTTTAGCAAAAAAGAAAAAAAAAATTGATGAGCTCCATCACTCATTGAGAAATCATTGAATAAGAAAAGAAAACATTTTCATTTCAATGACTAAAAGAAAACATGTTATTGACTAAAAATTTCGCATAACTCACTTTTTTTTGGTAATGGGACGTGAACGCAGTTTAAGAAGAAAGACAAATAGTTTTGAGAGAAAAAGACCTACCTGTTTGGATTGCTGAATTGAAATTGAAATATAGAATTTTAATTTTAATTTTAATTCTTTCAAAATTTAATTGGTTTAAAATTTTAAATTTTATATTTAGAATTGTAAAAGAATTAAGATAAGAAATTGTAATTTTAAATTTAATTATAATTTTATTATTTAAAAGTATGATCTAAAACATTAAAAAATTATTTACAAAATTAAAATTAATAAAAATATTCATACAAAAATATTTTTAAAATATAATAGTCATATTTTTTTCATAAATAAAATTTTCATGAATTTTTTTAGAAAAATAAATAAATATCTATTATAATAATTTTTATATAAATATAAAAATAATTTTTTATATAAATATAAAATCTCAATAAATATAATTATTCATAAATAAATGTAGAAAAAGATTTAATTTTTAAGTTATAGAATTGATAATTCTTAAAGTATAAGTTAAGGATTGAGGTTTCAATTCCATAGAATTGATTTATGGAATTACAATTTCAATTCTTAATGACATTCTAAGTATAAAAATTAAAAATAAGATGTTTAATTCTAATTCTAAGCTCTAATTCTATACTCAATTCCATGAACCAAACAGATACTAAATGAGTCAAATGATGCGAAAGAATGGAAAAAGAAATTCTTAAATTTAAAACTCCAGACTCATCCGGCATAATGCATGTAAGTAAAATATAATCAATACATCAATACATTATATTTATTTTAGTTAATCAAATAATTTGATTTAATTTCAATTAACGAAATCCTTTATTGATAAAATAATTGCCACATTATATTTATCTTTATACAACTTAAGAAATCCTTGATTGATTCCTTTAGTGATTAATTAAATAATCAATGTATTATATTCTTTTAATTAAATCATTTGATTTGATTATATGATGCTTGTAAATGCATCTAAACATATTTGAAATTTAAATTTTTAGACAAATTTCAAAAATTCTACTATTAGTAGAAAGTTTTAAAAAATGGAAAAAATTTGAGTGCCTAAAAACGTAACACGTGACACAAATTTTATAGATAATAAACTTCAATATATTGATTAATTAATATAGATAGATATAGAAATAGATATAGATATTATGAATTTTGTTAACATATGTCATTAAAGTACAAGTTAAGGAATCAGAAATAAAAAGTATTAAATGAAAATTACAAACATTTAATACCTTAAAAATTCAAAAAACATTTTACGGTTTCTTCTTTAAGTAATATGAATGAGTAATAAAGGTTATTTTAATTCCTTAATGTATGCCGTAACAAAACTCATATATATATATTTGTAAAATAATTAATGATCCTATTAATTATGAATTATAATTAAAAATTAAAAAAAAAAAGAAAATATTAATTATTAATTAGCATCCATATTATAGATATATATAAAGTAAAATAGCCTTGAGATTTGTGAAGTAATTATTGATTATTGATTCTATTAATTATCAATTATAATAAAAAGTAAGGAAAATATTAATTATTATTATCAATAAATATAATAAAAGTAAGAAAAATATTAATTAATTATTATCGAATGTAAAAGAAATTACTTTAAGAAGAAAACTTTCCTTATAGCTTAATTAATTCTAGTTAATCAATAAAGTTTTAGCATATTAATTTAAAATGATTCATATGTGACTCAAGTGTACCTATAATTTTAATAAAATTTTCTTTAAGATTAAGAAAAGTTATATAAATTTAATTAAGATTGAATTAAAAAATATTAATAAAATTTAAAATAAAAAATACACAGAGTAAAAATCATATAAATTTTCTATGTCACATAAAAAAGCCATTGAATATGTTAAAATAAATCAGAATGACTTTTTTTTAACTCTATTTATTCAACTTATATGTAAATATCAAATCAAATTATATATATAAACCTAAATCATAAGTTCATCTAAATATTATTATCACAAAAACAAAAGAGTTATATATAATTACTAGATCTTGAATTGAGTTTCTATTGCATTTTATGTGATTATAAGTATGTTTAGATTAAATAATTTATACTTAAAAACATTTTTATTAAAACCTCTTATTAGAGTATTTTTTTTGGTTTTTGACCAGAGTATTTCTAAATATTGTTACAAGACTAACTTATTAAATACTATCAAGACTAGAAAGTTTTTTCAATAATTATTTTTTTCAAGATTTAAATTTTAATCCTCTCTTGAAAATCTTTAGAGTATTTTGATTATATGTTTTATAAAATAAAAGGACTAATTTAAACACATACTAGATATTTTATATTACGTGAAAAAAACTCATATTATAGAAATAAAATTTGAAATAACAATATAACTTGTAAAAGAGTTATATCAGAATTGAGGAAAGATGACACAGTTATTAAATAAACAATGTATAACCTATGGGAATTGTTATAATAATTAAGGAAGTATGTTTTATGTTTTTATTATTACTTAGCTTCAAATTGTTGGTCAGGAATTAATTCTCTTAAATGTTCAAGGTTAATGTGGGAGGTGCTGACTTAATCTCCGTTGACGTGAAAGCTAGCATAATTATGCTCTTGTACTATAAAACCCTAAAAACAAAAATGGATTTGAATCTTTTAAAGTGAGAAATACTTCGAAAAACAAATATTAACATGAATATTTATTATCTATAAAAGAAAAGTTACATAGTTTCAAATAAAAAAATTCATAATAAATATTAAAAGTCCTCCAAAAAAAAAGTCATAAGCGTTAAAAAATTATGAAAAGTCCTCCAAAGAAAGCCACCCGTGTCAAACCTCAAAATGCCTCCATAGGAGGCTGTATTTTGGTGGCCCAAAGTTGACCCATCAATATTGATATTAACACAGCCTGATGGAGCCGCTTTCTGAGTGACACTCGTGTGTGGCGGATTAGGATTCTCTCATTTTTTTTTTTTAAATGATCAATTGAAGAAAAGAGAATTATATAAAAGTTATAAAAAAAATTTATATATATAATCAAGTTTTACTAATAATTTTTTTTATTTTTTTTCTTATAATTGATTACTTGAGTGAAAAAAAATTTAAGAGAATTCTAATCCATTGTGAAGCAATGAAACTGCAGCTTTGGACCCTCCTAAGAGGGAGAGAGCACAGTCATAATCTTTCACAAAATTGACACACCGAGGAACAATCCCATTTAAGGGACCCCTACTCCTTAAAAAATGGTATTGTTCCTTTAATATCACAGAACCATGCAAGAAGTAGCAAAGACAAGAGGCCAATGGTCATTTAGGTTCCTGCTAAGGCACTCATTAACATTCCATAAAAGCTAATCATGGAGAGGAAGATTCAAGAATTGAAATACTTTGATTGGGCAATAAGATTTTCCCAAACATCCCTCATTACAAGAAATTTTATGATTTGTGAGGATAAATCCATCGCAAATAAGTAAAAATTTACCGCAAATTAACAATTTACGGTAAATTTGTGGTGGATTCGTCACCACCGCAAAAATAGTCGTTGCAATATAATTTGCAACAGATTTTAATATCTGCAGCAAATTTTGTGGTGGATTTTAGTATCTATTGCAAATTTTACAGCGAATTTTAATATTTGTCACAAATTTTACGGCAAATTTTTTCGCTGCAAATATCTCCGGCGATCTACTACATTTTGGTGCCGAAGTTGCGCTTTGTGGTGGATTTTGTCTGCCGCTAATTTGTGATAGATTTTGCGGTAGATTAATTTTGTCAATTTGCGGTGAATTTTGCAGTGAATTAATTTGTGACGGATTATTTTCATCGATTTGCGGCAAATTTTGTAGCAAATTAATTTGCGACGAATTTTGCAACAGATTATTTTCATCGATTTGCGATGAATTTTGTCATGGATTTTGCGGCGGATTATTTGTGGCGGATTTTTCTGCCACAAATTTTTTGGATTAAAAAAATTAAAATAAATGTTCAAAATCCACAATTATATTACAATCAATATATACATCACTCAAACATCAATTTCAACTTGTCAATGCTTCATAAAACAAACATAACAAATTATATTACTTAAACAAGGTTTTACAAATACAACCTCATTCATAGAAAAGTTTAAAAGAAATATCAGAATTCATACAACATTCAAACATCAATTTCAATCCACATCTTCATTATCACTGTCATCTTCATGATCATCTTCAGTATCCTTATTGTCTTCTTCTAATAATGGTTGTTGCTAGCTTGGCTAAGTGCCATCGGCTTTTAAATATGATATCAACATATTACCAATTCGTTTATTCTGTTGTCGTTAGTATTATTCAAATCGCATTTTTCACTCTGCCTCACATTCTTGTTCTTGTTGTTGGCTCTATTGCCCCATTCACTGTTGAATCTCCTGAACTCGATCCTCCATCTCCTGCTGCAACTGCTCCTTAACTTGATTAATATATGTACATATAAATTCATCAATTTATTCCATAACTTATATCCAAACCCACAAAAATACAAAAAATAAAAAGTTTGACTACATCCAGCAAATTGATTAATCAAAATATGAAAATCAATTAATAAAAAATATTACAACTATTACTTAACTTGATTAATAACGTGCTCAAGAACTTGACTCGATCAAGGCCTTGAGGAGGATGACGCTCCATGGTCATAGATAGATGCTTGAAAACTAAGGCCATAAACACGACCCTTCTTTATCCCGCCAACAGTTTGAATCCAAAGCTCTCAACTGGTTATTTGTGTACCAGATGCTCCTTCTTCATTTGAGTACTGAGAAGATTGTTCAGATTCCTAAACTTTGAAATCCTCCTAAAGATGGAAATAAAAAATATCTTATAGTTGTTGTTATAAAATGAGTTAATATTAAATTTTATAAATTCAAAAGAAATACTAACATATAAATTCTTAGCTTTTGTAGAAACCCATTCAATACGGTCTGCTTTCTTCAAATGGACATGACGAAAGGTCTCACCAACTGTGAGCTCTCTACCCAAAGTCTTAGCATGTAATAATGAGAAAATAAGTTAATAACAAAATAATAAAATATATTACTAAACAATTGACGATGACAGTTATCAATTTCTGCACATGGGTGTCTATAGAAATGCAACCACCAATGTGCAAATATCCACCAGTGTCAGAAGCATGATTGATCTTTGCTTGTTGACATTTCTCCTTATACATGCTACTAGCCCAGTGCCTGCATAGGTCTTCCCATATACTTTTTTTAATCCAAAAAAGTCTTTCATTTAAGTTGTATGCCTGCCCTAGCAAACCTGATAGTTTATTCGAACTACAACTATTATATGCCTTTCGCATATGGTTATGATGTTGAGGCATCCACCAAACATAACCCTTCAAAAATATTATGTAAATAACGTAAAAGTTAAAATAATTGCAATATTACAAAACAAAAAAAAAAACATAATTAAACAAATAAAAATGATACATACTTGAAACTCTCTAAACCATATTTATCTAGTCTCTTTAAGTATTTCTCCCCAAGATGTCCAAGGTTGATTATACTTAGATCATATAACCTTGGTAACGGCATCAGCAACAGGTTTAGATGGCAGAAACTTATGATACAATTTAAAAAAAGTAATGTAAATATTCTCAACAAAAAAATTGAATACGTATAACTATGAATAACAAATAGTTGTACACATATCCAAAATCACCATCTAACTTAACAAACGTCTTGTTGCTTTGATTTGTTGCTTCTCCAGAAATGAGAACATTAGAATTACGGGAAGCCGGTGACTCATGCGTATTAGGTGACAAACCAATAGTAGGTGACCCAGAATCATATGTTGTTACATACAGTGTATGAAAAGTATGTGACGAACGCTGGGATCCAGGTGTAGGTATCATAACGTACTTAGAATATGGTTAAGAGTGGGTGATATTGTAATGGCGGGGTGTGGAGATGATCCTGATGATTGCACCCTAGGTGGCCTCCCTAAATTGATTCTAAGACACCGAGTGGGTTACTTCTCCCTCTCCTGCCCTTTCCCCTTATCTCCTCGTGACAATGACATCTACACAAATAATAAAAATACAATTTAAATATAATTTCAATCACAACACAATAATGTATAATTAGTAACTACAACATATTAAAATAATTCTATACTCACAGTTATGAGGAAACATTGTCCTCATCACTATTTGTTTCATATTCATTATTGGAAGATGTTTCATTATCGTCGTCATTAAAACTTTTTTCTTCTTCATCATTTTCATCATGTCTACTAGAATTAACATCTTGAACTACATCAAAAACCTCATAGTGTAATTGCAAGTGGTCAATGAGATCTACATCAACAATTGGATCCACATGAGTCATAGTATCATCTTAGAATGCAATTTCTTGGATACTTTTAATTTCAACTCGATCTCTTACCTTATCTTTATTACCACCTACCATTGGACCTTATCCTTTTTCTTTCCAGGATAAGGAACGTAATACACTTGTCTCGTAGAGGAAGCAAGGATAAAAGGATCACACCTCTCATATCTTCTAGTGTGTCGAACCTTGATAATCTTATAATCTTTGTGAACTCTTGTATCTCTATTAATCATAAGATCAAACCATTCACATTTAAAAAGAATAACCTTTTTTTTGTTCCCCAGGATATTCTAACTCAACCACATCTTTTAGTATTCCATAATAATTATTTTCATCTTCACCATTAGTTAAGTCTTTAACACACACACCACTATTAATTGTTTTCTTCTCATTTAACCAAGCATTTATGTGAAATTTATATCCATTGACAAAATACATTGGTCAAGATGTCACACATTTACTAGGCCCCCATGCCAAATCATGCAAGTAAGAATTATTCACCATATTTTGTGGATTGTGAACCTATAAAAAAATATAACTAAAGTTAATGATCTAAATCATATATAATGATCGGGAAAGTGAATTTAGTAAGGTTTAGTACTTACATAACTTCTGAACCATCCTATAAAATTTGCATTAATTCTTTCATTTGAATATTCCTCAGGAATGTTGAAATCTTATAAAAAAACACTGAAAAATTAAAAGTTTATCATTTGATTGTTAGTGAGCAATACATTTGAAATTTAAATTAAATTAATAGTACTACTTACTTGAGGTATGATTCAACTTTCTCACAATTTAGAAATATGTGCAATGTCGCAGATTTCATCTCAGCATCATTTAGCCACTATTTTTTTGATGTTCCATAACCTCGGCCGAGTTGATTAAAAATTGACAAAGTTGATTCTATTGACATATTTTCATTTGTATCATCATTTTGTCCAACTTTAGTTCTTATTAACCTAACATGAGACTCAAAGTAAAATGATCAGAAATGAGATATCTCTTGAATCAAATAAGCTTCACAAATAGATCCTTCAACCTGAGCTTTATTCTTGACTGTTTTCTTTATCTTGTTTAAGTACTTCTCGAATGGATACATCCATCTATACTGAACTGGCCCCCTACTCTTGCTTCATAAGGTAAATGGACTGATAAATGTTCCATGGAATCAAAGAAACCCGGTGGAAATATCCTTTCCAATTTACACAAAATCACTGGAATGTTTTGTTACATTTGGAGCATGTCTTTTTTCGTCAAAGTCATTAAGCACAAATCTCAAAAAAATTAGCTCAATTCAGTCAATGACTTCCAAATTTGATCTGGCAACCAAGAAAAAGCAAAATGGAAGCAATCTCTCCATAAACACGTGACAATCATGACTCTTTATCCCAAACAATCGTAATTGATTCATGTCCACACATCTGGCCAAGTTCGATGCATAACCATCTGACATTTTAAATCTTGCACCCATTCACAAACAACATTCTTATGCTCTTTTGTAAAAGTATAATTAGCCTTTGGTTTCATGATCTAACCATTTGGCAAATCAATAAGCTCCAATTCTTGTCGTTGATAAGCCTTCACATTATCCTTAGTTTTGCCCTTAACATCCATAACAGTTTTGAATATGTTATCAAAGACATTTTTCTCAATATGCATGACATCTAAATTATACCTAATTAAAATGTCATTCTAGTATGGTAACTCCCAAAATATGCTCTGCTTAGCCCAATTATGATAAACACTACACCCATGTTGTTTGCACGACTGCATTTTAGTTATTTTACTATAGGCACTAACAATCTCATTTAATTCATGTCCAGATAATCTTGGTGGAGGCAAATTAGCCAAAATAATTTTCTTTTTAAATGCATTTTTATTTCTTCTAAACATGTGATCAACGGGTAAGAATTGACGATGGCAGTCAAACCACAAATATTTTCCCCCATGCTTCAAAGTAAATGCATTTGTTTGATCCATCCAATATAGACATGATAATTTACCAGCAGTTATCCATCCAGACAACATTTCATATGCAAGAAAGTCAATTATTGTCCACATCAATGCAGCCCTCATCATAAAATTTTGGTTGCTTGACACATCATAAGTTAAACACACCCGCCCATAAAATTTTTAATTCATTGATTAATGGTTGCAAATAAACATCAATCTTGCTATTGGGATTATGAGGACTAGGAATAATGGATGTTTGGAACATGTATAGGGCAGTCATACATATTTTTGGAGGCAAATTATATGGAGTGACTATCACATGCCAACAAGAATAAGGAGAAGCAGATTGATTGTAGGGAGTGAAACCATCGACACACAAACCAAGCCTAACATTTTCTAGGATCAAATGCAAATTCATGATATGTCTTATTAAAATGCTTTCATGCTTCACCATCAGATGGGTGAGACATCTCCCACTCCTTCCTATTATTTTCAGCATGTCATCTCATGTGTGTAGATGAGCTCTTAGAGGAATACAACCTCTTGAGCCTAGGAATAAGAGGTAAATAATGCATTCTTTTCACCAGAACTTCATTTTTATTTCCATTACTAGTTTTACGAAGTTCGTATCTTTTAGCACTACAAAACCTATATTGTCTGGCATTATCATAGTATAACATACAACAATTTACACAATAATCTATTTTTCTCGAAGCAAGCTCGAGTTTAGTAACCAATTTTTTTGTTCTATAATAATTCAGAGAAATTCGTGATACTGGTGGAGCAACCTCTCTTAATATCTCCATAAATGAATCAAAGCATGCATATGTTACATTATAATCAGATTTGAGGCTTAACATATAAACTGCCAAGGATAACTCATAATGAGTTTCGCAGCTAGGCCATAATGGCTGACTTGTAGCATTTAATAGATCATAAAACTCCTCGGTCTCTAGATGTGGAGGCTCTTCAACACTCTGTTGAAAACGACTCCTAAAATCCCTAAAATCTGCTCCAGCTGCATCACAAACTATATTTTGATATCTATCAACCACATCATACTCCTCTAATATAGGACTATTAGTAGTGTTCACATCAGAGTTTATATATACAATAATTGGATCAGGCTGTTCCTCTCCATGATCTGTCCAATACCAATACCTAGGTTTGAATCCTTTTTTATACAAATAAACTTTCTCAATCTCAGGTTTCAACAATTTCCCACTATAACACATCAAATAGGGACACTTAATTATTCCTTCACTTAAGTAATGGGAAGATCGACATGCATAACTCACAAACTCTTTAACTCCACATACAAATTCATGTAAGCCCTGTACGACCCGAATGAGTCCTATTATACATCCATCTACGATTTTCAGGAATTATCATTTTCTGCAATGATAATTTTACATTTAAATCAAAATACAAAAAATACAAAATGCACAACATATATTGCATAATTAATATATTTTAAAATTATACTTGTATAAATATTTCAATCTAAACAACTATTATTTCCAAAATCCTCATCTCTCTTAACATGGTATGACCTTATCTCATTCAAAAAGACACTTTTTCAGCACTTGATTGATAATACCCACAAAAATTACTCATCTTATACTTAACAAAATTTTGGCAGCATTTCCCATTGGTCTCCAAGTGCATGACTAGAAAGTAGTGACAACTATCACGATCAAGTGTGCAACCAGAGAACAAAAAGAAATGTTACATAACAAAATTTTATCAAGTATGTGGTATGAGATTAAAGAGTAACTATAATCACATGAAGGAAAAGTTTCTTATCAAATTGTCCAACTTGGACAATTCAATATTCAATACAATGAGCAGTACCTTCAAAAAGTACGTGTGCTCACTAATATTGAATTTCAAATGGGAAACTAAGGTTTCGCTCACCAATACAATTTACCACATGCATCAAATATATGACAAAGATAACAACACCAGGCACAGTTACAGTACATAGTAATAATCAAATGAAAATTGTTGATAAACAGATAAATTTTCTAAACCCGGTCGTGAGCATGTGATCAAACTCTAAATCTACAATTTACAATGACCCTCATGTTCCCAAACTACTTCATCACACCCTCTCAAGAATTACCACATCCATCTTCTCAGCAATCAAGCATCTTATAATATATAATCAAATGAAAAGTGATGCACCATATACATAGTAGTCAAATGACCTACAAGCATGCTCCAAATGAGCATAGTTGACAAATCAGAGCAAACAATGAATAGAGTGTGAAGCAGTTGGTGCCGTGAATAGAGTAATGAACAGTGGGGTACCTGGTTGGTAGGTGACGTCACGTGAACTGGTGGAGGCGTGGAGCAGTGGCGGCCTAACGGATCGATGGTGGGGGTGTCGCTGGCGCTGGGTCGTGGGTCGGGGTCGCAGGTTGCTGTTTTCGATTGGGCGATGTCGGGGAGTCGTGGTCGGTGTCACAGGTTGCAAGGGAAGAGGCAGCGGCGGGTTGCAAGGGAGAAATGGGAGAGATGAGAGAAATGGACAAAGGAGTGTGAAATAAGGTTGGCAAGAGGAAGAAGAGCTTTAGATTTGGTTTACGATGGATTTTTTGCTATGGAAAAATTCACCGCTAATTAATTTTTAAAATTGCGGTGAATTTTTGCAACATCTTTCCACACAAAATTTTTTAAATATTTTAATTTTTTTAATTTTATATTATATTTTTCAATTTTGCGACGGATATTTTCACCTTAAATTTATTTTTAAATTGCAGTGATTTTTTTGAGGTGAATTTTGCCACTGCAACAAATTTTTTAATATTTTTTACCAAATTTTTAATTATGTTTATCAGTTTTGTGGTGAATTTTTCGCAACAAATTCATTTTTAAATTGCGACGAATTTGTCAGCCGAAAATTTTTAAATTTTTTTAAATTTTTTCTCCCTAATTTTTTTATTATATTTATTAATTTTGCGGCGGATTTAACCAAAAAAAAAAAAAAAATGGTACCGAAAAAATTTATGAAAAAATCTCTATCGCAAATTTCGCCACTGAGATGAATTTTAATTTACCTCAAAATCCACCTCAACAAATTAATTGTTTTCTTGTAGTGCCTAGTGGTAAGACAGTCACACAAAATGTATAAGATTGCTTCTTCTATATCTCCACTAATCTAACAACCTCCATCTGTGGCAATATGCCTATGAGCTTGTTGGGCATTAGTGAGAAGAGCTTCATTGACAGTAAGCTAGAAGAAGGACCGAAGTCTCAAAGGGGCCTGAAGCCTCCAAATAGCTGTGAAGAGGGCATCATTTCCATTAAGATAAGTGTTTTCATAAGCACTATATGTTATTCTAATATTAAACCTACCATCACGGGTAGGCAATCAAGCAAAAAAGCGTCCCTCATATGGATGAGGCCCCAACATAATTTGGTAATATAAATGCAATTCATACCCCTTGAATATCTAAAGCCTAAACCATCCATCTCCTTAGGCTAACAAAGGCATTTCCATCTCAACAAGTGAATTTTATTACCATTCTCCATATTCTCCCAAACAAAATTCCGATAAGCTCTATCAACCTTGTCACATGCCTCTAAAGGCAACTGAGAACTTTACATGGCGTAGTTGGAAGTAGTGGCATTAATAACTTTAGCCTGCGTGGTTCTACCCACTAAGGACAAGGTCCTCTGCCCATTTAATTGAGCTAACATCCTATTCAAAATATACTTATAGGTATTTTTTTTGTAGTCCGCTGATGGTGCAAAGGAACACCAAGGTCTTTACCAAGATTCGAAGTTTGTTTGAAACCGAAAGCATAGTTAATCTCATCATTTCTTGAGACATGGATATTATTTGAGAAGAAAATACAAGACTTCTCTTTATTTACCTCATGACCTGAGCTAGAACAAAACAGATCCAAAGAACTTTATATTATCAAACCTGACTCATAGAAGCCTTAGCCAAGAGTACCAAATCATTAGCAAAGCACATGTGGGACAAAAAATAACCCTCTCAAGAGAGAGTTATAGGCTCCCAAAGCGATTAGTTAAGATAATCTCTCAATACATAGGACAAATAAATAAGGAGAGATCGAGTCACCTTACCTAATACCACGAGAAGGCAAAAAATGTGTAGTCCAATCCCCATTCCAAAGAACTCTCATGGTGGGGGACGAGATACATTGCCAAATAATACTAATCAGGCCATTTGGAACCCAACATCAATAAAAGTAACTTTGACAAATTCCATAATTAGGAGATCATAAGCTTTCTCCAAGTTTATTTTGATAACCATGTGTAATCTATATCACCTCTCTACTTCCTCGTCGTATAGATAATTTCCTGAACAATAATAATATTATCCACACTCTACCTTCCGGAACGAAGCTACATTGGGTAAGGGCAATTAACTTATTCATCATTGTCTTCACTCTAATAACAAATATTTTGGTGATTAATCTGTAACTTATATTGCAGATACTTATTGGCTGAAAGTCCCTAATATCTTTAGGGTTGTTAACTTTTGGGATTAAAAAGAGGATAATGGTTCTTTAAGCAACTTGGGATTTCAGGGGTGTTTGGGAAAGATTATTCCTACCCCTCAACAGCTTTTTTTTTTTTTGAAAAAAAGCTATTGTAATAGTGTTTAGGGATGTTTTCTAAATTAATTCAATGCATTTTAACAAATGACTTTTTTTATAATCTTGAAATTTCAAATTTTATGATTTTAGATTTTAGATTATTTCTTACACTTTGATATGTAAATACCATTTTATCCTTAATTAAATAACTTTTTTAACTATTTTATACCTATTTTAGTAATTTAATGCATAAAAGCGATTCTTTTTTATATCATCCAAACAAAAGCAGATTAGCTTAAAATCACTTTTAATATCCAAACATTCGATTATTGATACTTGGTGAAATAATCGACATGAAAATAATCAACTCATTATTGTAAAACATCCTACACTCATTTGAAAATTGTGTCCTTAATAATATCCCATTGTGAACGGTAAAAGACAACATGGATCCTATTCGGGCTTGGGTTTTCAAGCCCCCTATAGAGAACATACTCTTAGAACCTCCTCCATAGTGACCACCTTGTTAAGAGAGGTGATCTCATCCCCTAATAGAGTAGGAAATGCACTGGAGAGCACAAATTTAACATTACCTTCTTTAGTGTACAAACCATCATAAAAGTCTTGGGCACAACTCTTCAAATGTTAGGATTTGGAACCGACTCTCCATTAGTATTCTAGAGAGTCAATGAAGTTCTTCCTTTTTCTAGCTATAACAAGGTCATGGAAATATTTGGTATTTTTGTCACCAAATTGGAGTCACTTACATCTTGACTTCTGCTACCAATTTTTTTTTTTCCTAAATAATAATGCTTTCATATTCATGCCAAGGTTCATTTTGAAAGTTTTCTAGGAAAGGATTCCCTTAGAGGGAGAGAGCGTCCTTGAGATTCCTTCCAACAATCTGAGAACCCGGTTCTTCCTTCTAAAAATGTTCCCAAAAACTTCCTTATTCTACACCTTAACCTCATTTGAGAAATTATCAACATTAGAGAGAATGTTTTTCGTGTTATCCCAGCTATTAATCACAATATCCTTAAAACCATTATGTGTCAACTAAGCTACAAGAAATTTAAGGGAGAACTGACTATTAATGCGGTGAGTATTCTCAAGCTTTATAAGAAGGAGAACATGATCTGATTTAAGATTAGGTAAATGTTGAACTATTGCTTCTCTAAAACGAGTGCTCTAATCCAAATTGCCAACCACACTGTCCAAACATTTCCTAATATGATCTCTCTTCCAAGTAAAGCCTTGACCTATAAAACCCAAAAAAAGGCATCAAGGCTACAATTAAATAAACCATTCCTAAAGATCAGTGAGTCATAGGGAGCACCATTCTCACCAGCGGTTTCCTAAGGGTGCATAATGGTATTGAAGTCACCGCTAACACACCAATCACCCCTGGTATAAGACACTAACAGGTTCAAACCATTCTAGAGTTCCCGACGAGGCCCAATACGTGGACTCCCATAAATAATAGTAATGTACCGAGCATGTTCACTAGTCGTAGCAACCTTCATATGGATATGCTGGCGATGAGTTTCCACAAACTTGAACATTCCAAAGTTAAATGTTTCACATACACTAGATACCAACAAACTAGCTCACTGTTTTCTAAACAAACAATCCATCAAATCCTAATTGGTTACTCATAGTCTTAGCTTTTGCATCATTGACATGAGTTTCAACAAGGACCACTAATTGAGATCGATAATTACCCACAATATCAAACATAAGAAAGTAAAGCCTCTATAGCCTACCTTCTATAGTTCCAAATCAGAAAATTCATAAGGAAATAAACACACAAGAGACATCACAAGGTGCAAAACTAAGCTTGGGGTTGTTCCCCATCGACCATCATGGAGTCACCTCCCTAACTAGTAGGACCATTAGCAAAGCTAACTATATGACTACTTGAAACCTTGGAGCTAGGGTTTGGTGGTTCATTAGCTTCACATTAACTAGGTGTTTATTATATAGATAGGTTCAACCACAAATTATTAACTCATAAATATGCAAAATAAATGCACCATTAAACATACATTTAATAAAAGAGAAAGAATTAGTAAATAATCGTTTGATTCAATAAAATACCTTAAAAAATGCATTAGAATGAACCATATGAGAAGGTCATGATGACCTGCCGGTAGTAATAATTGTGCCTATTTACGTAATTAGTTTCCATCCAAATATATACATACCGACATTAATTCTTTGAAGGCATTGTTCATTGATCATTATCATAACTTCAGTGACTCTGGTCAACGATTCTTCTATTAGAATCCTAAGGCCTTACTTCGATGGTTTTTCGCCCTTTAAATACAAGTTATCACCTTAAACTCTATCTTTGTGTGTTTTATCCCCTGAACTTTAAGAATATACAATTGTTCCCATAAGATAGTGATGAAACTTAAAATTCCTCCTTATTTAACATTGTGTATATTGTTGTGGTTGTGATC
Source organism: Ormosia emarginata (assembly GCA_029884605.1). NCBI lineage: Eukaryota > Viridiplantae > Streptophyta > Magnoliopsida > Fabales > Fabaceae > Ormosia > Ormosia emarginata. Next base: position 9,301,921 of record JAQQTP010000048.1, read on the forward strand.
GCGATGAAATAACAACTCGCATGATTTTAAAAGAGATGAAAATAGAGTTGTCATCAATTTTATTTAAATTAGAAAAAAATAAAAAATCTTTCTTAGGAAATAGTCTTTGAAATTCAGATTAGATTTGAGAATCGGTTATGGATAAGGAATGGTGAAAATTTAATCCCACAACACCCCTAACACACCCGTCCAAAGACGATACCTTAAGTCAATTGTGCAAATTTTAATAATCTCAAATATATTTATTTTATCCCTTAAAAAAATTGCCACTATTTTTAAAAAGAAAAAGAAACAACTAAATTATGAAAATCTAATTTTGGCTTGACAGAATAGAGATTTCGCTCCTATGTATCCTGGGTGCAGTGGGGAACTTAAAGTCACATAGTTTTTTAGAAAATAAGGGTGTGTTGGTTGTTTTTAATTTTGAAAAAAATTTTATTTTGAAAACTCATTTGATTTTTTTTATGTTTAGAAAAATGTTTGAATCATCAAACAACTTAGATGATTCTAAAAGTTACAGGATTAATAAGCTATCACAATTCAGTTAATCCCAATATATTCTTGAATTAATTTTAAAATAAAAAAGTTTACAAAAAAATTAATAAATAAATAAATAAACCAAACTAATAAATGAATAAACTAAAATGAATACACGTGTATATAATGAAAAATAATAATACAAAAAAAATAAAACAAACTTACCTCTAAGGCATATAAAAAATGATATGCTTAAAGAAGAAGTTGGACTGTGAGTCCACACATTCTTTTCAAATAAAATCTTGAAAAACAACTCACTTGCAAGAAAAAAATAATTACTAAAGTCATCGAGCTCGTATACTTAGTATTAAGTCCAATGGTCACTACAAGAAAACAACGAATTTGCAGTGGATTTTTTGCGGCGAATTTTGCGACAGATTAAAATTCGTTTCAATTTGCGATGGATTTTGCGGTGGATTAAATTGCGGTGAATTATTGCGGCCGAATTTTCGCCACTAAATTTCTCTGGCGACTTTTCTGTAGTAATTTTTTTTATATAAAAAAAATTTGTTGCAGAAAAATTCACCTCAAATTTTTGGATTCAAAAAAAATTTTGCGGAGAAAAATCAAAGCAAATTTCACACAATTCAAATAAAAAATTGCTTGCGAAAAAAATCAATGACAAAATGACCATTAGAATTAAAAATTAAGTAAAAAAAATGTTAAAATCCTCCACAAATTTTGTCGCAAATTTAAATTTAAATTTGTGACAAAAAAATTCATCTCAAAATAAATCAGTAAAATATAAATTCAAAAAAATATTAAAACAATCCGCTGCAAAATTGCCACAAATATAAATTTAAATTTGCGGCAGAAAAATCTGCCACAAAATTTGATAAGTATAATAAAAAATTCTAAAAAAATATTAAAATAATTTATGGCGGCAAATTTTGATGCAATTAAAAAAATATATTTGTGGTGGATTTTTCCCCCGCAAAAAATCCGCCGTAAAATTAAATCTACTTAATCTTCTTCCTTCGCCATTTTCATTTTTCGGATGGCATTCTTTCTTTAATTCTCTCCCTATCTCCCTTCCCCTTTCCCCTTCTCCTTTCTCCCTTCCACCGACCCCCACCTCGCTCCGGCACCGTCACTCTGGCGCCACCACCTCGCACCGTGAGCCTATGTACAGTGACACCTGTGCCGCCACTAGTCACGGACCTCGATGCCGGCACTGAATCCGTCTCCGGCGAAGCGCGACCCGACCGCGACCCCACCCCAAAAATCGACTCTGCCGCATCGCGACCAGACCGCAACCTTGGTCATTTTTAAGACCTTGAGGTAGGGGGAAAACCTTATTCTTAACTCACTTTCCTATTCTTTTCATCTTGTTCTTGAGTTGTGACTTGATGTGGGAATTGAGTTATTTTTACTTGTTTTGGCTTGAATCTTGTTAGAAAACTTAAGAATAACATGATTTGGTTTGCTAGAGGTATGAGAACAGTTTTTCATTACTTGTATACCTTGATTTTCCATTTGAAATGACAATTTTGAGTTTTAGGTTTTGAATAACCAAGGATGAGATTTGTAGTGTTTTGATCCATTTTTGGCGAAATCTTTTGGTGTTTTATGTTCCCTTCATGTTTGTGAACTTGTTTGAGACTTAAACTTAACTAGAAACTGGATTGGAGTGGCCAAAATCCAAGATTTTGGCTAATGGAACTGTAACCATGGTTCTGCAAAATTTCTGTCCTAGGAACACGACCCATGTCCAAAAATACCAGGGGGCGTGTCCCTCTCTGCTAGTTCAAATCTAGTGAAAACGTGCAGACAGAGTAGGACACGGGGGTGGTCATGTCAAACAACACGACTCGTATCATAAGATATAATGAGAATTACCATTTGTGCTTTTCATAAAAGTTGTAGCTCTTTCTCTTAGCTTTCCAAGGACACCTAATTCACATTGTTTCAACATACGTAACTCAAGTTATACTCATTTTACTGAACAAATGTCAAGGGTTGAAATTGAGAAAAATGTCAAAATGTTATTTTGGGAAAAATTAGCTTTCTTAAGTGTGGGGACCTTTCTTGTATGTCTTTATAAGTGTGATGAGACTTTAGTAAAAGTGTTTAATAAAGTGTATTCGTGATGCATGTAAATTAATTGTTATCCTAATAGATAAGTTTAAAGATTAATTGAGGAACAAATATGATTGGAAATATTTGAAATTGTGGTAATTGTTGGGAATCTATGGAATGTAATAAATGAAATAGAATGGTGCTCCTTTATAAACAAGGTTACGGGTAGTTCAGGTGCAAATGAGATTTCTGGCTTAACTTATATTAATCAGGTTAAGGAGCAATTGTAGCAGGAGATGTTGGATCGGGTTCATGAGATTCAACAATAAATGGAGCAACAAAGTCAACAACGTGAACAACAACGTGATGCAGAGTGAAAAATGCGATTTGAACAATACCAACTTCAACAGAACCAAATGATTAATGAGCTGAAATCATATGTATAAGCCGTTGGCACTCAACCAAGCTAACAACTACAACTAACAGAAGAAGATAATCAGAATAGTGAAGATGATCATGATGAAGATGACAATGATAATGAGGACTATTAAACTTTGTATTTGAACAAACTTTGTTATGTTGAATTTGAACAATGAGTTATGTTGTATGCGATTTGTTATGTTTGTTTTATGGATCGGTTAAATGCATTAACAGGTTGAAATTGATGTCTGACAAGATTTTGTTATATTGTGGATTTTGAATATTTAATTTAATTTTTTTTATATTAAAAAAAATTTGCGACAGATTTGACGATGGAAATATCTGTCGCAAATTTGCGTAGATTTTTGCAGTAAAAAATCTTCCGCAAATTGAAAAATCCACCGCAAAATCCGTCGCAAAATTGCGGCGAAAAAATCCATAGCAATTCAGTTATGGAAAAATCTACTGCAAAATCCTCTGCAAATTAGCGACAAAAAAATCAATCACAAATTTGCGGCAAAAAAATCCGCCACAAATTTGCCCATTTTTGGCAACGATTCCAGCATGTTATCGGAGAGTTTTTTTCGCCGCAAATTTGTGGCGAAAATTTAAATCTACCGTAAACTATATTGCGTCGATTGTATTTGGGCCGGTCTCAAATCCATCGCAAATTCGCCACAAATTAAGATTTTAAGTGATTTGCGGTGGATTTATCCTTCGCAAATCTCATTTTTTCTTGTAGTTAGTGTAATTTCCTCGAGCTCTTATACTTAGTATTAAGTTCAAGGATGAAATTTTTTGGATCCCAAAACCATTGAGAACCATCCCTTTATATAGGAAGAGGGGAGGGAGAAGGAACATGACTTCTCCAATGTGGGACTTAGTGATCTAGATACCTTAGTTTTCATTTTTTTTCTTTTTCATTTTTTCATTTTTTGAATTTCTTTGATGACCCAAACAAAATCGAGTGTTCACATATATAATTAACAGTGATCTTCTATCCACACAAAAAGTAACAACATTTCAATACAATCTCCTAAATTTCAAAACCCCTCTCTCCCTTGAGCTTCACCAACAAAGAACATTTTGACTCCCTACCCCTTAAACTCCAACAAAGTTTGACCACTGTGACGTGAAGTGAAGTGAAGGAGTAAAAAACTATAAATAAGTCTTCTTGTACTTAAAAAGTGTTTCACATGAGTTAAAGACATATAAATTTTAGAGAAATTATTAGGTGGACACGATCTATTATGTCATCACTTAGACACTCAAATTATTATTTGACATGTGTAAAAATATTATTAATGATTAGTGTAATTCTATAATAGTCTTCACTACCTTACACATGTCAAATAATGATTTGAGTGCCTATAGAAAACCGTACGTGTCCACATAAGAATTACTCTAAATTTCAAACAAAGCTAGTTTCCATTAGTATAGGTCACTACTCAAATCCCATAGGAATGAAGTAATAAAGTAATAATTATGTAGAATGATAACAATGTATTTTATTCATTTTATAATCTTCTCACTAAGCTTCTTAAGGTTCAATTTGGCTTAATTAAGTTGATTTTATCACATTTTATGAAATTAAGCTTAATTGAATTATTGAAGAAATTATTGCTTGAATTATCATTAATTTAGGTGATTACATTCTTAAGTAAAGTGACCACAATTTGAGTTGCAATTATCTTATTAATGTGATTCTGGTCTTGTTGGAAAGTTAAGATAATTATCTAATAACTATTCACTGATAGTAAGAACACGCGTTGATAGAATATATTTCATTCATTGTATAATATTCTCACTTGGCTGTTTTTAGTAAACTGGCTATAATTTGAGTTACAAATATCCGATGGATGTGATTTTGGTATTGTTTTAAAGCTAAGACAAATTTCTATAATTTTCATAAAGGCCTCAAGACTGGGAACACACGTTTGGATAACTCAAATTGGAGTTGAAGCAAAATCTAGAGTTTTGAATCTAACAGCTTGACCTCTATGCACTCATTAGGCTATATCTCGGGTTATAAGAGTTCAACAATTCTGAAATTTTGACAGTGGAAGGTTATGACCCATATCTACAACTTTTATGAAGAACACAATATTTAGTTCGGATTCCTTGAAGGTAATATTGAGCTTGGAAGTTAGAACAGAGGAGCTAAAGTTAGGCTTGACCCATGAACAGTAATTTGGCCATATCTCAGGCTGTAGGTGGTGGATTTGGCTAAACTCGGTGTCTATGGAAAGCTAAGACAATTTCCTATAACTTTCATAAAAATCACCTGACCAGCAAATGACGCATGCCATGAGTTCAGAAGTGAAACATTTCAGAGATAAGAATCCACCCATTCATCATCATCAAACAACTATTTTGGCATTTTGTTCTCATCATCCATAATCTCTTTTGACATTTTGTACTCTTCTAATTCTATAAAAGGAGGCAAGGGCTGATTATTTTGGAGTGTTAGTTTAGAGTTTATTTTCATGTTTGTATGTTAATTGTTTCCTTTGTGTAGTTTTCTATTATTCTCTTAAGTTCATGAAATTATTCATTCATTCATTCATCATTCATTCATTCATTCTTTCTTTAATTCTTAATTCATGAGTAACTAATTTTCATTTTACTTAGATGAAATGGTGAAACTCTTGGTAATAAGATGATGTTAGATTAATTTCCTTCTTGTAATTGAATGATATATTTTTATGTGATCTTTATATGTATTGTATGTTGTTTCCGATCAATTTAGAAACTCTTCTTGTATAATGAATATCTTGATTCATTGTAGACAAGACGTTAATGTGATAGATGCTTGAGATCATTTACAAGTATTAGTAGATAATTAATGGAACCATAATATGATTACATATATAATCTTAATTAAACTTTAAATGTTATATTTTCTGATTGGAACCTTCATTATGTATGATTTCAATTGAGTTATAAAAAGAAATAATCTTGTTTTTAATTTATTATTAAGAGTGAATCTCCTAACCTAAGTAAATCATTTTCATCTTTGAACAACTTATATCTTCTTTATTATTGTGACAAATCTACTCTTTACTTCAAATAATTTTTTTTCATCAATTCTCTGTGAATCGACTTCGAACTCCTGAGAATATACTATTTGAAACAATCTACACTTGAGTTTGAAACTTTTAATTATCACATCATAGAGTCATACAACAATATCAAAACTTTATAGAACACAAACCACTCTTGACGAAGAGACACCAAAAATAAGCTTGCGAACCGAATATCTCGTAAAGGATACACAATTGTCCAATTGATGGTCTTTCTCAGCTTCTAATTTGAACCTACCTTTACCATTCTCCTTGTTCTCAAGCTCATCAAACACATTAACTTCCTGTAATCCCACCATCATTTGTTTGGCCATGGCTTCCTTTGTAGACTCACTAGCCTTTGCGAAGTGCTTTTGAACACAGCAATGTGAAATTCTAGAAGAGCTCTATTGTTATTGTGTGAATCCGCCCATGCAGCTTGTGCCCTAATTGCAAGCACAGTTTCAACTGCAGCACGCTACATCTCCTTGCCCAAAGCTTTCTTTTTCTTCTTCCTCTCCATGACTTAGATAAAAGGTTGTGCAGAAGATGGCATGGTTGACCCATTTGCCATGTCTTCTTTTCCATCTTTGTTGTTAATGGATGCCATCATTGTTCAATTGAATGGAACTTAGGGAATTGGAATTCTATTGAAATATATATATATATATATATATATATATATATATATATATATATATATATTGTGAAAGAAATGAAAAGACAAAGTACTCGTAAACAAAACAAAACCCTAGATTGTATGGAAGTAGAAAAGAAGCAAGACCAACTCGATAGCTATGAAGAACACAGAAAGCAACAACGCTAAACAACACCTTTACTAGCCAAAAAGTCAACACACGAGTTTTCTTCTCTTAGCATATGATATAACTCAATCATATCTCATGATGTTGAAGAAAATATTGTATCTCTAAAATAAGTGGACCATACACATGAAGATCAAAATTTGCATGAAGTATCAAACTGAATACTTTGAGGTTGTTTGCTAACAAAGATTGGAACAAAGAGTAGATCTATCCTAGCAGGTATCTTCAAAAGCAATTTAAAATTAGCATACAACTAATAAACCTGGTTTTTTTTTTGGTAAATAACTACAATTATTAACAAAAATAATATATCTCTCATTTTCGCAATGAAATTCATCAATCATTATTAAGAAACTCATTGCCGTAAGACAAACGATAAAATTATATCCAATGAAAAGTTGACTAAGATTTGAAAAATGATGCTTATCAAAGAATAATTGATATACTAGTTACAGAATATTATAACAGATATCTCATTCAAAACTATATTTTCAACAACAATAACCGAAAACATTGACATCCAGATGAATAGGTTAAACAATTAGTTTCTTTTTAAAACACTCGACAATCTACACCTTTCGGCATGTATATGCATTTTGTTTCCATTGCTTCGGTGAACTTGGTAGGCATAACAAATTTAGCAATCTCATTCAAAACAATCTTTTTAATGATATTAATTAAAAAAATAGCGTTATTTGATATTTTTTATTAATAATTACAAAAATATCATAGTTTTTTATTTTATTTATTATTTTCAATTTTTTTAATAAAAAATGATAAAAATAATAAATTTATTATTTATTTCATTTCTTTCATAAAATCTTAAAAGCAAAATAAAAATAAAAATAATATAATATTTTATAATTAAAAAGAAAAATATATCAATTAAAAATAAAAATAAAAATAAAAATAAAAATAAAAAAAAACAAATCAAATTCCACCTTAACACGCAAACACACGAGTTAAAACAAGTAATACCCTTTTTAAGGACAGTCTACCCTTCACACGTGCAATTCCAACCATGATAATTCCGCAATTCCGGCCAATCTCCGTTAAGTTGTTAACCTTCCGGCATGTGTATGCATTTTCGTTTCCCTGTTCGTTCAAATGAATTTCTTCCACAACAAATTTGCCATAGCACAGGGTCATTTCCGTAATTTCACAACTCAACTCCGTTCTAACACCCGTATAAACCAAATCCACTCCTTCGAAAATCCCAAAACATTTTCCGAAACACACTCTCTTCCCCGCCATTAGCTTCCCATTTCTCTTCCCAATCTATCCCTTTAGGGCTCACACTCCACCACCTTCACCTCTTCACTTCTCTTCATTTCCCTCTAACAGAAACCCTAATTCCCCTCAATTTCCCCCCAGATTTCCCCATTTTTACGCTTCATGCCCTTCCGGTTCACCAATCCATGAGTTTTCCAGTCACTTCCGGTGCTTCCGCCGCGGTGGCGGCGTCCTCCGGCCACCGCGGCATAGGCTTGTCGAACACAATCCACTCGGAGGTCGCCTCGTGCTTGCCGCTCCCATTGCTTCCGGTGTTCTGCGGTGCCTCCGATCAGGACCTCCGCCTTGTCGACGCGCCGATGCTGCTGAACCGCGTAGACGTGCTCGCGCAGTCCAGCAAGATCGCCGAGCTGCTCCAGCACACCGATGTGTCGTACTTGTAAGAATTTCCTTCTGTTTTCTTTTGTTCGACATTTTCCACAGATGTTGAGATTGTTTGAAGTAGTAGGGAAATGCAAAATTTGGTTCTAATTTCGCTGTTATTTTTTTTTTCAATTTTTTGTGCAATTGAAATTTGTGAATGTGAGCTGAAGTTAGAAGCATGCAAATTCCCATGCGATTTATTACTGTAGCGATGTGTGATAAGGTGTGAGTTTTGGTGCTCCTATGAACTTTGCAACTTATGTAGTTGACTGTTTCATATTAGTTATTTTTCTCTGTTTGTTTTTTTTAGCGATGTGTGATAAGGTGTGAGTTTTGGCGCTCCTATGAATTTTGCAACTTATGTAATTGACTGTTTAATATTAGTTATTTTTCTCTGTTTGTTTGTTTTTTTAATTTTTTAAAATAAGTAATTGTAGGTTGCCTGTTCATGCTTAAGTTTATAGGTTTAAGTCACAGGCAGATTAGTGTTGGACTTATAAGTATGTATGTTGTTGTGATAGGTTCATATGGTTTAATGCTATAGTGTGTGAGACCTGTTGACCTTTTTTTTTTTATAAATATTTTGATTTTTTTTTTTTAAACTTCATGGGATACGTTTTCATTGAGAAGAGATAACTACTTTATGAACAGAGCTTGCAGTAACCGGCATGAAATTTTATTCCCTGTGTTGATCTACTATAATAAACAAAATGACATTCATTCCAGCTGTTTCCATGTATCCAAATTTTTGTTGTTTTGTTGGAATTTGATCCGTCGGTAAAGGCATACATATCGTTGTTGTTATCGTTATCGTTATCAATATTGTTTCTGTTGTAACTATTATTATTAATTTTATTGTTGAATTTAATGCAATTTTATATATGTTGTCTTATTCAGGAATTTAAGAGATGATGCCAAGGGTGTTCTGTATACCTACGTTGAGCCTTTAGAACTCCATGATGAAGTTCTCAGGTGCAATCCTGAAGCATTTGAATACAGCGCTGCAGGTAAACAGAGTAATTGGTTTCTGCCCTGAATGTTAATTTTGTGGGTTTATTCAAATCTCTTAGGCTTGTGGCTGCTCATTGGACTATAATGATCTGACAGAGATTGAGGGTCTGAGACTTTTGCACTATGTAAAATTTGGCCAGGCTGAGATTTATTGTAAAGAGTAACTGTCGTACTTCAATGAAGTTTGATTTCATGCTCACAAATTATTGTTAGTTATAACTTTGAAGAGGTTTAGTGTGACTGCTAGTTTAACAAAACTACAACTTGGGTGTGTCCAGCTAGAGCTAATCATTCCCTTTGGTTTTATTACTTTTCATTAAATAATTCAATGGTGCTCTGCTTATTGTTTATTGTATTGTTCAAGTTTCTCAGGTCCTGTCAAGGAGCAGATCTCTGGTAGTGCATTACCTGAAAAGAAGCTCTTTGAATCAAGTTTTCCTGTCACAAGTCAGACTCAAAAAGACTATAATGCAACCCCTAATCGCCAGCTTGATAAATTTTCTATAAATGTACGAATGTGTTTGGTATGTGCCATTGATGTATAGATTATTTTGATTTGCTAATCTTCAAACTGATTTGGCAGGACATTTCTACATTGTCTTCTAAAAAATCAAAAGTCAAGAAGAAAGGTGGTGATGGAATATCTATAGGACCTGATCCTGCTGAGCTTCAAGGTTGGTATGGCTGTTTCCTACTTTTGTTTTAACATTGTTGTTTGTTTTGTGTGTCTGTGTGTTTGTGTGTTGTGTGTGCATGTATCGCACATACACCCATTTTGACATGTGTAATCAACTGGTATTTATAATCTTTTTAGATGCCAACATTGGAAGGTTTCGTGAGTTTTTGGAGGACTTATGCAACAAAGCTGAATTTAATAGTGATGATCGAGATGAAGCAGAATGGTTGCCATTACCTCTTTCAGATCTTAGATTGCTTGTTAATGAAATAATGTCTATACGTGAGAAGAAACTTCTGCATTTAGTTCCTGTAGAAATCCTTGTTAGACTATTAAAAGTTCTAGATCATCAGATTCATAGAGCAGAAGGCCTGTCAATTGAGGAATGTGATAACGTAAGTTCACTTTTCAATTCTTTCGAATTAGTCTATACTGCATTTTTTAGCCTTGTTTGGAATGAGTTGACTTTGAATATGAGCTCAATTTTTCTAATAAAATTTATTAATAAAATCTTACTTGTATTGGGTACTAAACAGAAATTTATTAACAAAATAGCTTGAGTGCATAGATCAAGTTTGGCAAGATTGTGAGCTAAAGAGAGAAGTATCTGTGCACACAAATTAAACATGGCAGCAACTTTCCCTATAACAACTATGAGAAAGCTAAGCCTGGTACAGGAGTTAGACCTATTCCTAAAGAGATATCTAAAATAATAAGACAATATGTCAGACAATATGTCAAGATCTTGTTTCTTTCAAGACCATGTATCTCATCAACTCTTCTAAACTAATTTGAAATACTGTACATTATTACCTGTAATTGAAAACTGTTAGATTGTTAAAGTTTTTGATTGAAAAAGAAATATTACTTGAGAGAACAAGAACGAGTAGAAAGGAGGATAAGATATCCTTCATAATGAAGACAGTTGTAAGGAAAATATTAACAACAATATCAAGCGCATCAATGCAAACAAATTCTCCAATCCCTTGCATATCTGATGTGGAGTGTCCCTTGAGGAGCTATGGTCAGAGTACCAAAGAGAAGCCATAGAAACTATTTTATCCTTAACAGTGGTAAGGAGAACAAAGCACCCTGGAAATTGTGATCCATTTCACAAAAACCAAAATGCACCAGAGCTCCAAAAACAGTACACCTCTAGCATAAGGTTTACCCTCCTTGCTTCTTCCAAATCCTCTAAAGTGTCAATAAGAATACCCAAGATGGTTTGTCATGTGAGGAGAAGACCACCAGTGGCTTCAAGTGAGAAAATGGATGGAATGGAAGATAGTCAATTAAATGATGGAACTTTAGGAGAAACCATTAAGAAGGACCTTGCAGTAGATGGATTTATGAAAATTCGGTTTGATAGAGCCCAATGGAGCTGTTTGATCCATGTAGCTGAACTGACTAGTGGGATTAAGGTTTGGCTGTTGTTGTACACAGTTTTTTTTAATCATAATTTACATAGTGAATTGATGTTCTGTATTTCCTTTTTTGTTATTGTTGTTGTTATAACTGTTATTGATCTGTGTTTCAGTCAGATTCAGAACTAGTTTCTTCTGTTCTAATTGCGTTGGAGTCCATTCATGCCGCACTGGCAGTGATGGCTCATACTGAGATGCCAAAGCAACTTTATAAGGAAGAGGTTTGTTGTTTATGCTAGTTTCAAACAATTATTATTATTATGAATAACAAAATTTTTATTATAAACTGCCTTGGGGCTAAGCAAGTATACAAAGAACAACTCCCTCAGTAGGACAAAAGTATTGTTATATATGTATGAAATCAGTGATTTGCCTTGCCATGACATGCGTAAACTGTTACTTTTTTAATAATTATAATTATAATCTGTAATGTCTGAACGTAATTTGTCCTTGTCAGATCATTGAGCGAATTCTGGAGTTTTCCAGGCATCAAATAATGGATGTGATGTGTGCATGTGATCCATCATATCGAGCATTACATAGACCTAGCGAAAACACTGCATTTGAAGGTAAGTCTTTTTAGTTTTTGTGCTGAATACAACATTTTCTTTTCATAATTTCGCATTTTGGAGGTTGGAGATGCTACTGTATGTGCAAGACTTTTCTTTTAAATTGTCTCTGACTGTAATATGTCTGTAGTTAATGATGCATTATAATTTCTTTGAGGGCCACTATGAGATGACAGAGTTCATAGAAAATATACAATAGGGTCCACTAGGGACTGACAAAAGGGAGGGAGAGAGTGGAAAGAAGTTATTTCTTCTATGTGGTTTCAAACTTCCAATCTTTATATGTTTTCCAGTTGATGATTATGAGGAAAATGATGCTGAATTTGGTTCAGCAAGCAAGAAACGGCGTACTAGCAAGACTTCGAAGTTGAGAAAATCAGCATCAAGCAGGTCTGATTATTATTTTCACATTAAATATCCTTTGGTTGACTTTCTCATGTATCTGAAGTTAGGTTTGTTAATATACTTATACTTTTCTTATTATTTTCTTTTTGGTCCTTGCATTATTAGGGTCTCTACTGCTGTGAATACTATTCTTCAGAAGTTGTGCACTGTTCTTGGACTACTCAAGGATTTGTTGTTGATAGAGAGGCTATCAGATAGTTGCATTCTACAACTTGTAAAAACAAGCATTACAACATTCTTAGTTGATAATATCCAGCTTTTGCAATTGAAGGCAATTGGTTTAGTCAGTGCGGTAATGATATTTACCTTTAATCTTAAAAACCTTTATGAATGTTAGCTTCCATGCTCATTTAGGTTGCTAATTTTTTTTATTGTTGTTTTTTCAATATGGTGGTACAGATATTCTATTTATACACGCAACATCGCTCTTATGTGATAGATGAAATGCTTCAGCTTCTTTGGAAATTACCATATTCAAAGCGAGCTTTAAGAGCCTATCACCTACGCGAGGAAGAGCAAAGGCAGATCCAGATGGTTACTGCTTTGCTAATTCAGTTAATTCACTGTAGTGCTAACCTTCCTGATGCTTTAAGACAGGCATCAAGCGGTAATGCTGTATTAGAAGTCTCAGTTGATACTAGTTTTCCAACTAAATGCCTTGATGCAGCAACTGAAGCCTGCTGTCTATTTTGGAGCCGGGTACTTCAGCGGTTTGCAAGTGTGAAGACTCAGGATGCTTCTGAGATGAAATCCATAATGGAGAATCTTGTTACAGATTTACTGACAACTCTAAACTTACCTGAATATCCTGCTTCAGCTCCTATTCTGGAGGTAGCTTGTGTGTGTGTGTTGATGCAGGCATATGCATGTCTGTGTATGTATTATTATTTTGGTGAATGTATCAGATTAGTTTACTGCTGAGAATTGTTTCAGGTTCTGTGTGTCCTACTACTTCAGAATGCTGGGCTGAAATCTAAGGATATCTCTGCACGTTCCATGGCAATTGATATTCTTGGTACGATTGCTGCAAGGTTGAAGCGTGATGCTGTGATTTGTAGCCGGGAAAAGTTCTGGATACTTCAGGATTTACTTAGTCATGATGCTGCTAATCAGCATTATCCAAAAGATATGTGTTGTGTTTGTTTGCGTGGAAGGATAGAAAATTTGTTCATATGTCACAGCTGCCAGAGACTCTTTCATGCTGATTGCCTGGGCATTAAAGAACGTGAAGTTTCCAGCCGGAACTGGTACTGTCAGATATGCAACTGTCATAAGCAACTGCTTGTATTACGATCATATTGCAATTCCCAGTGCAAGGATGGTGCGAAAAAGAATCGCAATGCATCAAAAGATGATTCTGAAGTTTCTAACCATGAAATTGTTCAACAGTTGCTTTTGAATAACCTTCAAGATGTCCCCTCTGCTGATGACCTGCATCTTTTCATTTGCTGGTTTGTACTCATGACAGATCTTCTAATTGACATTTTAGTTATATTTATGCAAAGGTAATGCATGTGTATGATGTGCAGGTTTTATCTCTGCCTGTGGTACAAAGATGATACAAATTGTCAGCAGAAGTCCATGTACTACCTTGCTCGAATGAAATCAAGAATCATAGTACGGGATTCTGGTACTAACTCTTCTATGTTGACACGGGATTCAATCAAGAAGATTACTTTAGCTTTGGGCCAAAACAGTTCATTTTGTCGAGGGTTTGATAAGATTCTTCACATGCTTCTGGTCAGTTGATATTCTCCCTTTCCCTGATTTATCAAACAAATTGTAGTTTAATGTTTTTTTCTTATGATGTGTCCAGGCAAGTTTAAGGGAGAACTCTCCAGTTATTAGGGCTAAGGCCTTACGAGCAGTAAGTTGAAAATATTTTTAAAATTTTTCTGCTTTCTAGTGAAAATGGGATGCTTATAATAGTTTATTTGTACCAAACTAATTTTTTGTGTCTTTCATATAATGTAATGAGTAGGTTAGTATCATTGTAGAGGCTGATCCAGAGGTATTGGGTGATAAACGAGTACAATCAGCGGTTGAGGGAAGGTTTTGTGACTCTGCAATATCTGTTAGAGAAGCAGCATTGGAACTTGTTGGTAGGCATATTGCTTCACATCCAGATGTGGGTTTTAAGGTATGTGCCAATGGATCTTTCCTAATAGTATGTTTGGATGAAGAGGTTTTGGAGGGGAAGGGATGGGGGGACTTATTTTTTATTTTGATTAAATATTCTCTATATTTAAGAATTTTTTAAAATGAAAGATTATCATATAACCTTTCAATGATCCTTTATTCAATTTTATAAACATTTTATTACCCAATTTAGAAATGAAAGTAAGCCTTACCTTTCCTTTCCCTTCAAAACCCTCCATCCAAACATGCCCTTAATGGTCAAAAATAAAACTGATCTTGCCTTATAAATTCATAGTTGTTATGGGGAGCCTTATAGCTTGTATTGGTTTTGTTTTCACTAAAATTGGGTTGATGAAATGTTTAAACAATTTTTTCAACCATGTGTCATGTAGTATTTTGAGAAGATTGCAGAGAGAATCAAAGATACTGGAGTGAGTGTTCGAAAACGAGCTATAAAAATTATTCGAGATATGTGCAGTTCAAATGCCAACTTCTCTGGGTTTACCAGAGCTTGCATAGAGATAATTTCACGTGTTAGTGATGATGAATCAAGTATTCAGGTATTTTAAAATTACTGCTTGAACCTTTAAGATATGTCACTAAGTATTTTAAATTCTTTGTACCTAGCTATCAGTAATTATAATTTATACCACTAAGTGTAACATGATGTGTTTATGTGTTTGGAGATCAACATGCTTTCTTCTCAACATGGTCTCGTTTAGAGCATTGGTGATGGATGATATATAATATTTGTGCCTTTCATTTGTACTCTTTAAATGGGGTAGTTCCATTGTGTCGTGTAAATTATTAGTCATTGGATGTAGACTTGTGCTTATTTGATGCTAAGCCATATGATTGGTTCTTCATTTATTTGTCATTGCCCTCATCCTCTTCTGTTGTTGAGAGTGTTCACCTTATTATGCTTCTATTTTACAGGACCTTGTTTGCAAAACATTTTATGAGTTCTGGTTTGAGGAGCCTTCTGGTTCACAAACTGAGGTCTTTGGAGATGGTAGTACTGCTCCAATTGAGGTAGCTAAGAAAACCGAGCAAATTGTTGAAATGCTGAGGAGAATGCCCAATAATCAACTTCTTGTAACTGTAATCAAGCGCAACTTGTCGCTTGATTTTTTGCCGCAATCTGCAAAAGCCATTGGGGTCAACCCTGTGTCCCTTGCAACAGTGCATAAGCGTTGTGAGTTGATGTGCAAATGCTTGCTGGAGAAGATATTGCAGGTACACTAGTGTTTTGTTGATGCGTCTAACTTTTATGCTTGGTCACATTGATATGAAAATGGCAGAGTTTATGTTCATAATCAGGTTGAGGAAATGAGCAGTGATGAAGTGGAAGTGCATGCACTTCCATATGTGCTAGTCTTGCATGCATTTTGTCTTGTGGACCCAACTCTCTGTGCACCAGCTTCTAATCCTTCCCAATTTGTTGTTACTTTGCAGCCATATCTGAAGACTCAGGTTATCTCTATCATCTTAAGTTTTATATATTGGCTTACTCTAGTATTATTATGAATTGATATCTATGGAGTCAATATTTCTCTTGTATTGCTTTAATTAGCGTTGTGCATTTAGTGGATGGCAATTTTAAACTGCCCAGCATTGCCATGCCCTGTCCTTATTGGGGTGGTTGTTTCAAACTTTGACTGGGGTGTGGGACTGAGACGTATACTCCCTCCCCCCTATAACCCATTCTGGTTATGCATATATACTATTTCTTTATACATCTTTTTATTGTTCTGAAAATAATAAAAAACTAGTATATGCCACTGTGAAATGGTAAGAATAATAAGAAAGTCTAGGTTTGTTGATATGTATGAAGTCATAACAGTTATGCAATTTTCCATCAAGGGAAAAAAAAATTACAATAAATTTAGGAGAAGAGCATCATTTTCCTGGCAAGAGAAAGTAAACCACAAAAAGAAATATTAGATAACCTGTTGATTTGGACAGCTGGTGACAGTCCGTCACCAATAAGAGAACAGAAACGAATAACTAATTAACAGAAATAAAGCTGCTGCAGCTAGATTAACACACACCAGAAAGGCAGAAATCAAAAATTTTGAGCTGGAATAATTTTACTTGAATTGGAACCAGGGACTACCAAGTGGAATTAGAGGCAGTCCCTTTATTTTGGTAAGACCACGAGGTTTTCCCACACTTTTTGGGAGTGGGACTAAATCCCTGCTTAAGTGTCGGCTTGGCACTGGCCAAAACGTGCTTTCAGTGGGTTTTGAATTCCTGCACTGTTGGTAAAGTCTTCCCACATGGAGTTTAGTTTGCCAACTGAGCCACACCTTGTGATTATAGGCAGTCCTTAATTTATAATATGATTGATTTCTATATAGTTAACAATATTTATCATGTAAATATATTTATTTATTGAATTGGCATTGATATGGGAAAAAAGGATATTATCATGGCAGGGTGCTGGGCTGGGACAGGGCACATAAAACCCACCCCCTCCCCCTTGTCTTGTTTCCATGTCTAGGACTTCTAATAGATGTGTGATTTACTGTATAAACTAACTTCTGTATAAGTTTATAACTGATGTATACCTAAGCAGAATCCCATTGGGGCACTTGTTTCTGCCTTGGTTTTGATCTATTTATTATTAATTGGGTGTTAACTTGTTTTCAGGTTGACAATCGCATAGTTGCACAGCTACTCGAGAGTATAATATTTATAATTGATGCTGTGTTGCCCTTGCTTCGGAAGTTGCCTCCGAGTATTGTTGAGGAACTTGAGCAAGATTTGAAACAGATGATTGTCCGGCACTCTTTTTTGACAGTTGTCCATGCTTGTATCAAGTACCTTCTATTTCTCACCATTATTTTCTTCAGTTAGCTGTGTTCTTTTACTTCTGTTCTGCTTCAGCCTGAAATCAACTAGCTGTCATAAATTCTTGTGATGTGCAGTTCTCTAATTTTTCCAGATGTATAACGGAGTTTATAAATGCTAAATATTTTTTAAATATCTTGATGCATTAAATGAGAATATCTAAATAATTTTATTATGCAATGCATAAAGACATACATAAATATCAGTGCAAAAACATGTATATCTTTGAACAAAAATTAGTGGACCATATTTTGTGAAATATTTCTAAAAACCTTGAACTGGGTCTAGGTTTTTAGTTTACAATTATTTGTCTGTATTACTTTTATGGACTAGGATTAGTAGAAAATTTGTTTTTTTTCTCCTCTAAAAGAAAAGAGTTTACCTGCCCGTCTACCTACTTTATATAGGTCTTGTTACTTTTCTCTTTACAGGTGCCTCTGCTCTGTGAGTAAAATGGCAGGAAAAGGGGCTGCTGTAGTTGAGCATCTTATTCAGGTCTTCTTCAAATGTTTGGATACCCAGGCAATTGATAACAAGCAGGTTTATTGCTAGAATGATTTTAAAATTTGTCTTTCGATGTAGTATATTTGTTACTGGGGTTTATGCGCATGCACTTCACAGCAATAGCTTTCAGCTTATTAGAAACTTAAGATTGGACATACTTTATTTAGAATGGTTGTGATATGGAAAACATCGTGTTGCTTTGTTGTTTTTTTCATTTTTTCCTATAGGGGGAATGGGGCATTATTATTGGGTATAGATTGGTACTAACTTTTTTTATGTCTATCTATGGCCTAATGTTAAATGATGCCTTGGTTTTTAGGTTGGGGGCAGGGCAGAGGGCTTTCAAATTTCTGTTCAATTTCCTAATAGAAAAATAAATATTATTAGAGAGACAAAATGGACAGTTCATCTGTAGGAAGGATAAGACATCCTCCTAAAGATAAAGAGTTAAAAAAATGAAAGATTGAATCTAGAATGCAGCAAGGCTGTCTAGTCTCTGATAATATGGAAACTCCTTGTTACAGCCATGAGCAGAGCAATAGGGAGAAGCCATGATGCCTTTAAAAATGCAGTCATTTCACTCCAATCATGCACAGATGATAATTGCTTAAACTGCACATTACCACAAATTTTTGCCTCCTTGTTTCTATCAAAACCTTTAAAATGAACCTTTACTGTTCCTATTGGGAGAATGCGTAAAAACCTAAAATAGAACTTACAGGAAAAATCACTGAAAGAGTCAATAGTGCTGTTTCTATTATCTTGATTGGATGAAAAATGAGAAGAATAAAGTAAAAGCAGAAGTGACTGAAGCTCATTACTCTCTCTATCATTCAGGTTCCTTTTAAAGTGAGATTTTGACATATCTTTACAACACTGAATATAACCCTGAATTGATCTTTAGATATCTAAACTAACTATATAAAATTATAAATACATAAATATTGATAGAGGGAGATGTAAATCACATGGTTTAGGTATCTTGGATCTATCATACAAAATGACAGAGAGATAGAGGGAGATTTAAATCATAGGATTCAAACTGGATGGATGAAATGGAAGAGTGCTTCAGGAGTGATTTGTGATAGAAAAGTACTTCTCAAGCTTAAGGGTAAATCTTACCGCACAACTATAAGGTCCGCGATGTTGTATGGTACTGAATGTTGGGCGGTAAAAAGCCAGCAAGAGCATAAGATTAGTGTCGCGGAGATGAAGATGTTGTGCTGGATGTGTAGCCATATAAGACAAGATAGGATTAAGAATGAATGCATTAGAGAGAAAGTAGGGGTAGCATCGATTGTGGAAAAGATAGTAGAATCTCGCCTTAGGTGGTTTGGACATATAAGGAGAAGACCCTTAGAAGTCCCGGTAAGAAGAGTAGATCAGGTGGAGGGTAGTCTAATAGCTAGAGGTAGAGGGAGGCCAAGAAAGACTATAAGTGAAACTATTAAAAAAGATTTAGATTTGAAAGACTTTTCTGAAGACTTGGTTTATGATAGGGCACAATGGCGTCGTTTGATCCATGTGGCCGACCCCATCTAGTGGGAAAAGGCTTGGTTGTTGTTGTTGTTGTACATAAATAATGATATGTAATATATAAACACACACACACACACAAGAAAACATCAAGAAGTGTTTTGACAATGTACCTAACATATGGCTAGTTTGTGCTAAAACATGTTAGTAAGGTATCTATCAAGTGTCAAATATTGAAGTCTGATTTTTTTTATTCCTTTTGTTTCTTAGAGCAACATATAAAGGTCTCAAGAGTGTTGACGATGGTGTCATGAGTGTCAAGTGTCCAATTTCTGTCAGACACAGACACATTCTTCTTGAGATACCTTTTTTGCAGATGTAAGACTTGAATATCAGACCACTTAGGGAGAATTTTAGAATTGCTTGAGTAAAAAATACTCAGCAGGTGTGATTTATATATAAATCAAAATTACAATTTACAAGGTAATTAATAAATTCTACTATACATGAATCTGTACATGAACCTATGAATCTGTTCATGGAACCTTATTAATGAATCTCGTTAATCCCAACACTCCCCCTCAAGCTAGTGCATATATGTCATAAGCATCCAGTTTGTTACATATGTATGTTATCCTTGGACCTCAGAGTGACTTAGTGAACACATCCGTCAATTGATCGTTAGAATTCACAAATGAAATCGCTATGTGCTTAGTCTGCTCATGGAAGACTGGATTAGAGGCAATGTGCAAAGCTGTTTGATTATCACAAATAAGATTCATAGACCCTATTTTACAAAACTTTAACTCAGAAAGAAGTTGCTTTAGCCATATGATTTCGCTTATAGTAAGAGTCATAGCCGATACTTTACTTCTGCACTCAATCTAGCAACAACATTATTCTTTTTGCTCTTCCATGTAATGAGATTGCCTGCAAGAAGAACACAATAACCTGAGGTTGATCGCCTATCACTTGGGCAACCAGCTCAATCTGCATTTGTGTAGGCAATAATATCAGTATGACCTCTATTCTCATAGACCAACCCTCGTCTCGGAGAACCTTTAATATATCTCAAGATTCGAATTACTGTGTCCCAATGACTGTTACATGGAGAATTAAGAAATTGGCTCACAACACTAACAACAAAAGAAATGTCTGGCCGGGTCATAGTAAGATAATTCAACTTCCCTACTATTCTCCGATACCTTCTTGGATCTGAATAGGGCTCCCCCCTGATCTGGCATAAGTTTAACATTAGGATCCATAGGAGTGTCAATCGATTTACAATTTATCATTCTTGTTTCCTCCAAAATATCAAGAGCGTACTTCCTCTGCGATATAGCAATACCAGTGCTAGATTGAGCTACTTCAATTCCAAGGAAGTATCGTAACCGTCCCAAATCTTTGGTTTGGAAATGTTGAAACAAGTGCTCCTTGAGGCGTTTGATGCCATCATGATCATCCCCTGTAATGACAATGTCATCTACATAAACAACAAGATAAATGCACTGATTAGAGGGAGAATGTTTATAAAACACAGAGTGGTCTGCTCCACTGCGGATCATGCCAAATTGTTTAAGGACTACACTAAATCTGCTAAACCAAGCTCGAGGGCTCTGCTTGAGGCCGTATAAGGCCTTATGTAACCTGCAAACATATCCACGTGACTCCTCTTGAGCAACAAACCCAGGAGGTTGCTCCATATAAATCTCTTCTTCTAAATCACCGTGAGGAATGCATTTTTAATGTCCAACTGATGCAGAGGCTAGCGGCGCATGGCTGTCATGTATAAGAATAAACGATCAGAGGCCATTTTTGCAACTGGGGAGAAAGTATGGCCCAAATACCTGAGTATTGCCTTTAGCTACTAAACAGGCTTTCAACCGATCAATGTAACCATCTGGACCCACTTTGATAGCAAACGCCCAACGACAACCAACAGTAGATTTCCCTGAAGAAAAGGAAACAAGTGTCCAAGTGTTATTGGATTCTAAAGCTGCCATCTCGTCAATCATAGCCTGTGGCCATCTTAGATGGGAGAGTGCTTTCTGGACAGTTTTAGGAATAGAAACAGAGGAGATAGCAGACACAAAGGCACAATGGGAAGGAGGTAAACGGTGATAACTTAAGAAATTATAAATTGGATGAGGGTTTCGAGTAGACCTTGTACCTTTGCGAAGAGCTATAGGTAAATCAATAGGAGATGCAAGTAGATCCAGAGTAGGTTCAGAGATTGGAGCAGAAGATGAATCACCTGCCTCTTTAATGGCAACTTCCTCCAATTGTGTTTGCCGAGGATGACACTGATAAGTAATAAGAGGACGAGGAGTGGGAGACACAGATGGAGAAGAAGACCCTGACAAATCTAATACTGAAGAATCAGTAGCAAGAGGAATAGAAAAATTGATGGGCAATACCTACGAGACTGAATCTGGTGTCACCGACGTAGTGAAATAAGGTGTATCCTCAAAGAAGGTGACATCAGCAGACATGTAGAAACAATGAGTAAAAGGAGAATAACATCTGTATCCTTTCTGTATATGAGAATAATCAAGAAAGATACACTTGACAGCACAAGCAGACAATTTATCAATATCTGGTGTGAGACCATGTACAAAGTAAGCAGAACCAAAAATACATGGGGGAATTGTGAAAAGTGGGTCTTGAGGAAACAACAAGGAATGAGGTACTTTGTTATTCAAGGCAGAGGATGGCATCCGATTTATCAAAAAACCAGCAGTGAGAACAGCATCACCCCAAAATTTTGAAGTTGCATTGGCATGTAACAAAAGGGTACGAACAGTTTCAATAATATGGCGATGTTTTCTTTCAGCAATACCATTTTGTTGTGGTGTATGTGGACAAGAGGATTGATGAATTATGCCATGAGAAACTATAAAAAGATTAAGGGGAGCAGAAAAGTATTCTTTTGCATTATCACTACACAAGATGTGAATAGGATGTCCAAACTGGGTTTGAATTTCATTGCAAAAGTTTTGAAAAATAGTACACAACCCTGAACGTTCCTTCATTAAAAAGATCCAAGTGCATTTTGAAAAGTCATCAATGAAAGTAACAAAGTACTGATAGCCTAAGATAGAATTGACTCGACTAGGACCCTAAATATCTAAATGGACAAGAGCAAAGGGAGAAGCTTCTTTACGATGAACAGAGTTTGGAAAGGAAGATCGAATATCTTTACCAAGCTGACATGACTCATATTCTAGAGATTGTAGGTGAGAAAGATGAGGGACCATTTTCTTCAGTTTATTTAGATTTGGATGACCCAGACGACGATGAAGGAGACTCGGTGAATCAGCAACGGTGCAAGCAATTGAAGATGGATGCTGGAAATAGTAGAGACCATGTGATTCAGATCCTGCGCCACTCGTCTGTCCCGTATTCCAGACCTGTATAGAGAAAGAATTGGCAGTAAAGGTTATGGAGCAATTAAGATTACGAGTGAGTTGACTAACAGAAACTAGATTAAATGGGCAACCAAGAATAAAGAGTACAAAATTTAATGTCAAGGAGGGAAGATGTGTGGCTTGACTAATGCCTTTGCTTTTTGCCTTGGAGCCATCGACAAGAGTGATGTAGTGTGAATTTTTGGGTTGTGATATTTTTGAGAAAAGAGAGGGATTACCAGCCATGTGATCGGAAGCACCAGAATCCAAAATCCAGGATTCAACAGGCAAGGAATGAGATAGACAAACCGTAGAATTACCAGTATGAACAACAACTGCGGAAGATGAATTCCGTTGTGTTAACTTGAACTGAAGATATTCCTTATATTCAACATCTGACAAAATATTCTGATTGTCACCTCTACTTTCATCCTGTTTTTCTGGACCCGAAGACTGAGAATAAGTCACATGAGCTGACTTCTCTAGAAATCCAATTAGGGAATAACATTTATCTTAAGTGTGCCCCATACGTTTGCAGTAAGAGCACTATGGATGATTACCAGAGAAAACAAAAGTGACAGGGGCCTTATTTGAGGGAGTAGAAGCACCAGAGGCAGCATTTGAGGTTTCTGACATGGAAACCATTGAAGAACAAACCTAGGTGAGATGCTCGAATAGTGGCAGCGGAGGATGCTTTTTTAGTATGAGAACAAAGGTGGGCTACTAAGATCCACTAGCCAAACAGGGACGAACGGAGCAGGTGACCACTTGAACAGACGCAGGGAGGTCCGACGAGCATAATGGAACCATCGGCTACGAAATCCGGCATCGAGAAGGCAGCGCGTGGCTTACACACGCCGGACGTTGAACAAATTGGTGGCTGCACGTGGAACATTTTCCGGCGATGGGACTTTGAGAGACAGTCGAAAATGGCTGTTTGTGACTGGGGCCCTCACTCTGACAGATGAGGGGACTTTGGACGAGGTTCCAGCCTTGACAACGGCTGGAACAGTAACGGGAATGAAGAGCAGGAGCGGGATCAACCCGCTCTGATACCAACTTGAATATCAGACCATTTAGAGAGAATTTCTGGATTGCTTGAGTAAAAAATACTCAACTGGTGTGATTTATATATACATTAGAATTACAATTTACAAGGTAATTAATAAGATAGCTTGCTTCCTATGTACATGAATCTAATAAATTCTAGTATACATGAATCTGTTCATGGAACCTTATTAATGAATCTCGTTAATCTCAACAGTAAGGTTAAGATGTTCCTGTGTTATTTGCCCTGGGGTAATGGTATATGACTTTAAACATTCAAATTCGGCTTCACTGTTTGTAAGCAGATTCTTTGTTGATGGCACTGAATACCATTAGCATTGTCTTAATTGTATTTTAACACTAAGTGGATTTGATTTTTGTACTCAATTATTGTTCCTTAAAATTGTTTGACTAGAAAATTTGTATTATTATCCTAAAGGATGCATAAAGAAGTTTACATATCATGGAGTTTTTTTGTTCAGTGGACCATACATCTGATAAGTGATAGCTAAATTAGTGTCAAGCACTGTTCCTGGTATTTCTGATGTTATGGCTTGTCAATTGAGAATTATGGCCTTGAGAGTGTGGATATTATATTTAGCTTGGACATATAGATTGAAATATATTTGTGTCATGGAGTGTATACATTTTATCTTTTACTTATTCTTTATTAACTTGATGATATAGGTTATTGGTTTTTATTTTTTATGGCATTTAGAATAAAAATTGACTGTTTCCTGCTATGTACAGCAAGTTGGGCGATCTCTCTTCTGTCTTGGATTGCTTATTCGTTATGGCAACTGTTTATTAGCAAGCTCCAATAATAAACTTATTGATGTTAGAAGGAGTCTCAGCTTGTTTATAAAGTATCTTTCTATGGAGGATTTTGTTGTTAAGGCTAGATCGTTGCAGGTAGGAGCTACTCATCATCTCGGTTCTTATCTCGGTTCAATCTTCAAGTTTGTTAATGTTTGATTATAACTCTTGTAGGCACTAGGGTTTGTTCTAATTGCTAGGCCTGAACATATGTTGGAAAATGATATTGGAAAGATACTTGAGGGAACATTATCTTCTACTGCTGATTATCGTCTTAAGGTAATAGATTTCGTCTTGATATATATAGTGCTTCTATGTGGATACTAAATCATTCTGGAAATCAGATTCAAGCATTGCAAAACATGCTCGAGTATCTTCTTGATGCTGAAAGCGAAATGGGAACAGATAAAGCTGATGATAATGTAGCTAATTACTCAGTTGGAGCCGGGCAGAGTGTACCTGTTGCTGCTGGTGCTGGGGATACAAACATATGTGGGGGTATTGTTCAGTTGTATTGGGATAATATTTTAGGCAGATGTTTGGATTTCAATGAACAAGTTCGCCAATCAGCCCTGAAGGTCAGAACCTAGCTTCTATTTTGGATCAGTTTCAAAACTTGTAAGCGCAATGCTAAACAAGTAAAATCTTTTGTCTCTTGAACTAAAAGCAGTTAATAAACAGGAATTTTTTTTTTGTTTGTTTCGATATTGTTTTTATTCTTCCAAATCTTTTGGATTGATGGGGTGAGGGAAAGGGGATCAGAAATCAGGTAGATACTTTGCAAAAGAGTTTAAAGTTTAATCTTACAGTTTAGTTATCAGTCTCTTGAATGTGGATTAAATCATCTGTCTTTCCAACTAGCTTATTTTCCTTGGAAACTTAAGCATTCCAGTAAAAATAATCAAGTTTTCCTTTGCTCATACGTATTTAGAATAAAAGATTTGCTAATGATACAGATTGTCGAAGTTGTGCTGCGCCAAGGTCTTGTTCATCCCATCACCTGTGTTCCATACCTTATAGCACTTGAAACAGATCCTCTGGAATCAAATGCAAAGTTGGCTCATCATCTCCTAATGAATATGAATGAGAAGTAATCTCCTATATATAGTTTTGGATGACTTGGTTCATGTCAACTTGGTTATATTAGCTAATTAAAGCATTTTTTCAGGTACCCTGCATTTTTTGAAAGCCGCTTGGGAGATGGACTTCAAATGTCATTTATTTTCATACAATCCATTTGTGGTAGTACTGAAAATGTTAACCCTAAGATCCAATCTAAGAACCCTGTTTCTGGAAAAGGGAAAACTGAGGCTGGCTCACTCACTCAAGCAAGACTTGGGGTTTCTCGAATATACAAGCTCATCCGAGGGAACCGAATATCAAGGAACAAATTTATGTCCTCAATTGTGCGAAAATTTGATAATCCAAGCTGGAACAAATTAGTAATAGCTTTCTTAATGTAAGTACTATCTGTTGCTATTCTTTGTTTTTGTATGTGAGTTCTTAAATGACCTTCTACTTGGTTTCTTTTCACAGATACTGCACAGAGGTCCTTGCGTTGCTGCCATTCATTTCACCTGATGAGCCACTTTATTTAATCTATGCTATCAATCGAATAGTTCAAGTGCGGGCAGGGCCACTAGAAGCGAACTTTAAAGCCTGGAGTTCTAGATTGTTACGAAGTGAGGGTCAGAGTACACCTTATGGGAATGGAATGTCTCAACGGGGGTCAGATGAGCCGACTCTTACAATCCAAGTGATGTCAATGGACTTGAATGGAACATTTCAGCAAAATCTAGATGCTCAGCCCAATTTCAATGACATGAGATCGGTGGATTTAAATGGAACAATTCACCAACAGCCACAGGATCCTTTATCAAATAATGGTAGCTCAGAAGCAAAGCTGCATGCCACAGGTTTCACGGATTCTTTTTCTATCTCAAAGGATGATTTGGAGAAAGTTCAGGTATTTTGGAACCTGCAGTGATTTTGTTAATAATGATGAGTTTGTTTGAGGAAGAATGTGAAAAATTTTGCTAATTGAGTGTCTTACTCTAAGCAAGAATATGAAATATTTTCCTAGTATTGCCTGAACAATGTAGAGTATGCACATTTGGATTAATCATTGTTTATTATTCTGGTCATATGCTCATGGTAATTTTGTTCCCGATGCTTATGCAGGCTGATTGTCTATCGGCGATTGCATTGCAGCTTCTTTTAAAGCTAAAGAGACACCTAAAAATCATGTATAGTCTCAATGATGCCCGATGTCAGGTAAAATTATAATACATCTTGCCATCGCATAGCTGCAGTTAAATGCTGTGTATCCTTTTGGCTTGGATAGGATGAGATAGGAAGCTAACTGTCCTCTCTCTTTGGGATGTGTTTCCACTTTTATTCAGGCTTATTCTCCAAATGAACAGCCAAAACCCGGAGAGGTTATCTCCAGACAGAATATTGCTTTTAATATCAGTGAATCTCAGTTCAGTTTGCCTACAAGTCCGCAAGAATTACTACAAAGATACCAGGTATTGTTGCTTGGGTGAATATATTTTTCTTTCATGCTCTCGTTAACTTTTTGCACCTGACAAGATTGAGGGTTTCTTTAGCCATTATTTCTCATTTGTTGCACCAGGAATTTAAGAATGCATTGAAGGAAGACACTGTGGATTATTCACTTTACACTGCAAATATAAAACGGAAGCGACCTACCTCCAGAAAAGTTCGGAAATCTGGACACATGGCAGGTGGGGACTTTGAGGAGGACGATGACGATGAGGATTGGGGTGGTGGCGTGCGCAAGTTAAATAGTAGTGGCCAGTTAAACAGCAGTGGCCGCAGGGGTAACCTTAGAAGCTGTAGGCAATATTGATTGATGTAAGTACATCATAGATAGGCTGACTTGTACATTAATAGGAAGAAAATTTTTTATATAGAATAGGATGAGAGCCAACAGAATAGCGTTCAGGAAACAGAATGTAGGACGGGCCTGGAATACTCCTTGCCTTCTCTTATAGGATTATGATTTTTGTCTGTTTCTGTTTGTAATTTGTTTCATATAATAGTGGCTTCATTCTTTTGTTGATGAAAATTCATCTTGACCATCCAAATATAAGGTTTGATTATTTTCCTTTGGAAGTGTGGATATGTTGGCTAAAGGATGAGGATTTTTCATGTTATTAACATGTAATGAATACTTACTAACATGTTCTGAGAAAGAAAGACAAGCAATTAATATAATAATAGTCCAATTTGGATCATTGGTCTACATGGCAAGGTGAGGATGGAAGCTTAATATAATAGTACCCTAAAATTTAAGCTTACAATATTCACTGATTCTTAGGAGTTAAAAAAGATAGATTCCTTTGCCAAAACTTAAATTCAGGAGAAACAAATGCCACAAGAGAAACATTAAAAACTGCAACAAAATAAAGAGGAAACAAAGAAATACTCCCAATGCCCAACCAGGTAAAATCTAAATATCCAAACACACGTAGCCCTCAAAACCATGGTGTTGCTATTAGAAACAGAATTGTATTGTCATCTTCTTTCACATATGGTCCTCGAAATGTACCCAAAAAAAAAGTCCAAAACTATCAAGATGCTATGCTATATGTTAAACTTTTGGCAACCCGGATATTTTCATGATGTATAGTGCCAATCCCAAATGGCCAGATATTCAATACATTATCAACTTACCTTGAAACATTTCCAATCTTCTTCCCAGTTGCAGTGATATAATATTAACTAAGGACGAATTATTTACAATTGCCTTAGAAATCTCAAAGCAATTTCACAATTTTATTTTTTTAAAAAAAGTGGGTGCTCCTTAATATATCCAGCAATTATTATGTCTTTTTTTTTTTAAATAATAATTTAAACCTCGATCTCTACATGTTCAAAATTGTGTGGATAGTGTCAGAGAGAGAGAGAGTTATATTGCTCATAATTGTTTTTTCGAACGTAAGTTAAAAGACAATCAAATGTTACAAAAAAAAGACAATCAAATAAAAAAAGAAAAAATAATTTAAAATAATTTACAAACATTTATGTTTAATAAATTAAATTTATGAAATTACTTTAATTTTTTATTATTATATTTTTTTAACCATGTTCTTAAGTTCTTGACTTTAAAATAAAGTAGTTTTTATTAGTTTATGAATTAGCAAACAATCATTTAGAATTTAAAATTTGAAAATAAGATAAGTGTCTCGTTGAATCCAAGCCGAGAAACAGAAACTGAGACAAAAAGGAAGAATCAAACTATGGTGGACTTAAGTATTTGCGAATTGGATTAGATGAGTTTTGATAGAAAAATTCAATTGATCCAATTCTTTTAGTTTTTCAATGTTATTATCTGATGGATTTTGTTTGAAATGTAAATTTCATCTAATTTAAATTAAATTTAAATTGATTTAGATTAGATTGGTTTTTTGGTTTTTTTTTATAATTTTTTAATACACAAATTCATCAAAATGTATAATCCAAATTCATCAAATTAACTACATCTAGTATAGGTATAAATTAATTCATCAAATAACAACAAATTAATTCATCAAAATATAAACTTAAATTCAAATTTTAAATACAAGTTTAAATTAATTAATAATCATTTTATACATGTCCAAACCCACGAAAATAAATTAAGGTTAGACTGAGATATAATAAAAAAATTTATAAATAAATATAGGTAATATAATTTTTTTAGGTAAAATATTATTTAAAAATATATATATAAAATTTCAATTCAGTTTATATTAGAATGATTTTTAAATTTAAAATCAAAATTCAATTCAATTCAATTAGTTTTTTAATTTTTATTTTTTTCAATTTTTTTTAATTTATCAGTTTGCTCTATTTCGATTTATTTATTTTTTATTCGATTTTTTTCAATTTTAATTAATTTAATTTAGTTTTAAACACCCTTAAGTAAACTCCAGCCATGTAGTGGGACCCAATATTTTTTATAACCATGCGGGCCATCCGTGCTCTACCTTTTCTAGGATGTAGCACTTCTCAGAAGTTTGTGATTATATTATAATTTTTATATTTTTACATTAAATAATATATATATATATTTTATATTTTATTTAATATTATTTATTATATATATTTTTTTTATTTTTATTTAATCATATCTCTTAAAAAAATGTAAATAATATCTCTTCCTAAAAGAAATGTTGGATATTCATTATATTATGAAATTGGCTGAATTCTACGGTGCACTGCTCAGCTATAGAGTAGGGGTGCACCTTCTGATATACATGCTATTAGAAGTCACTCCCCAACATTAACCGGTTATGTTTAATAAAAAAATAGTGAGTTCGCTTTGTTTTTTTTAAGATTAACATTTACGTATTAATATTTTTTTTATTTAATCATAATTATTAAAAAATAATATAAAAAATAACGTAAGAAATTTTTTTTGTGAAATCATTATTTTTTTTTTCTTCTTCCATCTTGGTTGTGGAATGTGGAGCGTGCTTGGGCTTCCTCCACTGTCAGCGACATCAATGAGAATCATAATGTTCATTATTGATGATGATGACGGCATCATCAGAATCATAATGTTCAAATTGAAGGAAGAAACGGTATCACTGCATAGAGAAATTTTTGGGTTGATACCCTCCTCATTCCTTCTAAAATCATATTTAATAATTTTTTCACTTTAACCTTTTCAATAGGTTTCTGGTAAGTAATTATAGCCATTGATCAATTATCGACCATATCCAATGGCTAAAATATAAGGAGCATATGCATGCAGCCCAATGAACAGGATGTATGTTAGACAAAGCCTATGAAATTTTGGAGAAATCTTGATAGAAACTGAAATCACGTACCAGAAAAACATGGGTGAGGAGATTATTTGCACCAAGAATCATATCATCCAGAACGACATCTTTGTACATGTCTATTATTGTCAATTTCACCGAGTTGAACATGATTGGTTTAAAGTTTGCACACTCCAAACTACAGTTTGAAGGAACAAATTGAGTTTCACCTTGCTCAAGTATGTTTGTCAAAATCTTGTTACCACATGAGTTTTGATGTTATATGTGTAAGTGAAAAATTCTTGCTTTTTCAATGAGTTTAAGTCATTTATGGGCAAAATTAGATACTCATTTTAATATCAAATATAATTTTAGTAAAAGTATTTAAATATAAATCACTTTATTACAAACTATTTTGATTAAAATCAAGTTTACAAAATCAATTTTATAAGCACAGTTTTGCATACTATAACCCATACACACACGTGAAAGTTATGGCTTAATGCAACAAATCAAAAACCCAAATTTCAGTATATGCTGTCCATCATGCTTGTGACAAGTACGGTAATAAATCTTTAAATTATCAATAAAATAATTAATAAGCACAGCATTCTAATTAACAAATATTTTTCACATATTACTAAATCCCTTACATTTTTTATAAGAAAAATTAATGTTAAAGACAATTAAGAAGTAATATTCAATTTAAATAGATAAATTTTTTTAAAATTATTAAAAATGATTATTCAAGTTGTAATTAAAGAAAAAAATCATTTAATTTTATCAAATAGTCAATATTACCCTTGATAAAATTTCTAATCCTACAACTCTTCTCTATTCAAAATCCTCGTTGAGACGAATGGGAATATCAATGAAACAGTCATTGGAAATAAAGTGTGGTACACTCGTTTTATCTAGAAATAGTGGGGGAGAAGTTTAAAAATCCGAATAACAACTAATCGAGGGTGAATCAAGAAACAAAAATTCATCTTGCAAACATGGTTCTTGTCTGACCTCACATTCCTCGATGGACTAAAATCTAAATACAGAGGTGGGTGAAGACAAATCATGCCACTCTTTACCTGAATCATAGCCACAATTCACATTCTTTATTACACTATATTGGCAGGCACAATCAAAAGGAACAAGGTCCATGTCCATGTCAATGTCAAAACCTTCTTGCCTTGTGAGTATATATTTGTTTTGATGGGGCTTGATGAAATTGGTTACAGCATCAAGGCCTCTAAGCGGCTCTGTCATAGACCACAACAGCCTCTCCGGCGGTGTCATAAGTGCCTAGCCACACCCTTAAGGGTAATATTGATCATTTGAAAAAATTAGATAGTATTTCTTTTTAATTTAAATTTGAATGATTTTTTATAATTTAATTTTTTATCTCTTTAAATTAAATATTAATCTTTAACTGTTCTTAGCATTAATTTTTTCTTTTTTATATTTGCTTACATGGTAGAATGAGTTTAAATGCATAAAAAACGAAGTGAGATTAACTGTAATAAAATAATAAAAAATATGTTAATATAAAATGATATGTGTATTTAACATTATTCATTCAAATATGTACATTAGAACGATGACTTTAGTATTAATCAAAAGAAAGTAAACAATGGCAACCTCCTTCATCCACTCCATCTTCTAGTTTTCTTTATTTTTTTTTATCTAGTTAGTAACTCGTGTATTGCACGAAATACTTTTAAAGTATTAGTCTTTGTTTAGAATATAATTTAGAGACTTAATTTTTAATATGTTATACATATGTAACATGTTATGAATTTAAATTATTTAAATTGTTAACATTTTATTTTAATAGAATAGAGAAACCAAAATAAATAAATAAATATTTTATATTAGTCTAACTATGTATAAAAGTATCATACATATTAATTGTTGACTTCCAAAAATAAATAATTAAAAATGTCTTTTAATAATCAAATAAATGATAATAGACTTTATCCTAAATTTAAAGAGGAAAAAGATTTAAACAAATAGAAAATAGATTGAGAAAGTTTATATTATATTTCAATATTGATAGCACTGTAGCTGTAGAAAACCATAAAATAGGAAGTGTTAATATCATGGATTAAAAACACAAAAGGATCCAAGATAAATCATTACACTTAAATGAAAATAACACAAACCTAAGCGAAATTCATCAATTGTTCAAATTGATCACTAATTGGTTTAGACGTGATATCCAACTTTTGCATGGAAACTTTTTATTTGATTAAGTAAATTAATCAAAAAAATATAAAATTAATTGATATGAATTTAATTGGCTTAATAGTCAAAGGAGAAGAAAAAATAAAAAATAATAATGTTGTGCATATTAAAAATGCAAGGTCGAAACAAAAAAGGAATGATTTAATAACCAACGAAAATAAGAAGAAAAAAATTTCACCTTTTTGCATAAGCAAGAAGCAATATTAATAGGAAAAAAACAATATTGATTTTTTTTTTTAAACTAATGAACTAACGTGACTAACTGAAAGAAAATAATTAAATATATTTTGTTACTCTTAGAGAGAAAAAAAATATGATTTATAGAGAAAGAGAGTATCTAAAAATGAATTACTCCAAGTATGAGTACTCAATTTTATAATATTAGGACTGCTCCTGACTATACTGACTTCCATTACTCAATTATTTACCTTGTTCGTTTGATGTATAGGCTATTAGGCAACTATTTATACTCTAAAATGTAAAATACGTAGTGCATTTATCTCTAAAATAAACCACTTTATATCAATTATGAATGAATTTGAAATTTGCTTAGAAACTTATTTATTTAAAAATTTAATCTATTTACTACACGTGCCATTTGATTATTTGTAAATCTTGTAATACAAATTGTAAATCATTTCTTCTGAAATGAATTCATTTCATTCAGTTCATAAAGTGTTACAAACACACTGGTGTCAGGGAATTTTAACTAAGGAGCATGGATGCCACTTGCCAAAAAGTCCTCTTTGGCATAACAAACTACTCTAATAACTTAACAGCCAGTAGTTTCACACAAGAAAGAGGGACCCTTCAGAAACCAAATGCAGAAAACTTCCATAATAAAAATATCAAAACTGCTTAAAACTACAAATTCCAATATTCATTCTGATATACTGGGGCTTTTATGTCTAAAATATCTCTCAATAAATTAAGAGGAGTGGGTGGGGGCAGGGGATTAAGAAGCCAAGGATTCCTTAAAAAGAGACAAACATTATCACTCAATAAATTTCTGAATAATGGAAAATCTAAATCATCGAATCCCATACTATCCATCAACTTCGAAGTAAGGTCCCTTCTGGTACTCATGGAACTATTACAAAAAGAGGCTGCATGGAGCACAAGTATTTGAGTTAGAAGAATGAAGCACAAAGTTTGTAGACAGACTCACACTCACACAGCACACACACACACACACACGCACAGAGAGAGAGAGAGAGAGAGAGAGAATACCGTGTCTACACTGACTGGTTTCCCATCCTCAGCTAGTATCTCAGCTATTGTTCCGGATTGATCAGCCTGCCACCAAGCAATGAAAGGGAACCAAGAAATTGCAGTTTTTGGTTTTTGGCCAAATAAGTAATTAGAGAGTTAATGCAGTTAGGAGAGATGGAAATACAGAAACAGAAACAGTGTTCAAACAGCTTTACCCCGTCTGTGCTTTTGTGTTTGTTGTACTGAAAGAGCTTTGTATCACAGATGGGAAAGCAAACAAGATAGTAAAAAGAGAAAGATAAACACATTAATATACAAAAATAACAACAACAACAACCAAGCCTTTTTTCACTAGGTGGGGTCGTTTACATAGATCAAACGACGTCATTGTGCCCTATCATAAACAAAGTCTTCAGAAATGCCATTCAAATCTAAATCTTTTTTAATCGTATAACCTATAGTCTTTCTTAGTCTCCCTCTACTTCTAGCTATTAAGTTATCTTCCACCTGATCTACTTTTCTTACAGGGTCTTCTAAAGGTCTTCTCACTATATGTCCAAATCACCTAAGGTGAGATTCTCTCATCTTTTCCACAATAGGTACAAACAGGAAAAAAAATGCAATACACATACCTCAATTTCATTCATCAGTTTCATAGCCTCGATAATGCAAATAACCTGGCCTTTCTGCACTTTGTCTCCCACCTGAAGCAGCAACAAAATAATTTGCCTATTCGTTATTTTATTTGTTGGTAAACATGGCAATAATTAGTTGAAATGCAGAACTGATATCCTTGTAGTAAATACCGAGTAGTATGCTTTGTAAATTGACACATCAACAGAAAAGTGTGCTATTTAAACCATGTATGTTTACATACCTTGACAAATGAAGGTTCACCAGGTGCTGGACTCCGATAAAAGGTTCCTGCCATTGGACATTTCATCGGTGGGTGAGATGATGTGCTTGTTTTTCCAGGGGAAGGTAAGGCAGGTGCTGCCTTTGAAGGTGGAGAGCTTGCAGGAGCAGAAACAGCTGCTGCCGGTGGCAGAGAAGGAAGTGTGGGATAAGGCAATGGTGACACCGGGGCTATAACAGTGGCTGGTGGAGGGTGCAAAGCTTCCTTTTTTCTTATTATGAGCTCACAGTCTGATTGCTTAAGTTGCAGTTCCACAATATCTCTGGAATCCACAAGTCTGCACATGGAAATAATATTAAATAAAAACAATGCATGTCCTAACATACATATAATAATAAAAAATAAAACGTGATTGCAGGCAGAGTGTAGCTGCTTAGTCTTACTTTACAAGGTCTGCAACTTGAGTCATGAATGCAGAAATTGAAGATGCATCTGTGGCAGTGCCATCAGAGAGTTTCCCATTATGGTCTTCCTTCTCTTTTGATGAAGCAACTTTAGGTCCATTGACCAGTACAGGTGCAGAATTTGAAGAATTTTCAACAGTAGCAGCCTATGATGTACAAAGAAGGGTAACTTAAGGTAAAATTTAACCCAATCTCATAAAGAACACATTTGAATAGCAGGATGACAAATTTCGTTAAAAGTAAAACTCAATGCGAACTAACCTCATTAAGTTGTGCTTGAAACTTCCCAACAGAAAATTGCTTCCTGTTAAGGCACTGCAGGAGACAACAATAACAATGGAATAATTAAATAATCATGAAAAAAATATAGCTACAAAGCCTTTGACACACACTTATTACTTATTCAGTGAAACAGATACCATCTACGAACTGAAATTGTTTTAATGGATAAATTATGAATTTCTCCAATTTTAAGCACATTGGAAACTAATGGCTAAGACTACAAGTGCACTGACCTGAATGCTTTTTAGTTGCAGTTGTGCTCACATATCTGACAAATACAAGAAATATAATGGACTTTTGCTAGTGATAACATGCTGAAAAAATTTAGTTGTAGTCCTCATGAGGGAAATTAAATATGGAAGGGTTAAGATGAGCATCATAAAAATGTAATAGGCATTCTAAACCATAAAGGTGCATATTTACTAGACTTCATGATATTAATGCTTGCATGTTATATTACTGCAAATATTGTCTTAACTATTGATAAAAACATTGATCACCTGTAGTGGAATTGCATCTTACATATTGCTATGATTCTCTATATTTGTAATTTCATATTTGAGAAGGCCTTTTATGCTCAGCACTAAGTATAAATGTTAAAAGGAAAATTACTAGATTCAACAAACTCATTTCTTCATGAAAATCCAGAAACCCTAGGGAAAATCAATTGATATAGGTACTGTTCCTTTCATTATTACTAAAATCAATTGATCGAAACACTATTGAAAGAGGCGGAGAAATACTAGTTCTCTGTGGATTACAAAAAGTGTCATCTGTAAAATGTTAGATGCTTAAAAAAGAATCACAACAAACAGGAATTTAAAGGAACAAAAGAATTCTTTTTGTTTTTATCAAAAGCAAGGGACCCTCAACACAGAAAGTACAGTGGGATTTTGCTCAATACTAATTTATGCTGAAAATAATAGAAAACTTAAAGTGAGCATAGACAATAAGTCAATTACTGATATGCTCCAAACCAGACAAATATTTTTACGACAAGACATCCAAATTTCTAAAATTCAGCCATTAAACTTGTATCCCAGTTCTTCTCTTTCACTATCTAATCTTCCATAAAAAAAAAGAAGGGGCAAAAAAAAGCAAAAATAAGGACTCTAGAGCTACCCTTAGCTTCTTTATCTTATAATTAACACATTAATTAATTAGAATTCGTATAAGAAGATAAAAAGAACAATCAATCACATACAATGACATAATTGGTCAAAATCTAAACAAAACAACAGGGGTGTTATCAGTCCAAAGCCAGATTCATATTCAACATAATCACATGCCCGAATCCCAGATGATGCTGACTCAGCAGACAAAGATCCAAATGATTGGGAAGGCTTCAAGCATAACCCACTCTGAAATGATAGCTTCTGCGATTTCAATCCCAAAGGGGAAGGAAAAGGGCATTTGGAGCATGGGACCGAGAAAGAGGCCATTTTTGGAACCAACCCCACAAATCAAAAACTGAACTTTCCTTCTTCTCTGCCCAAAGGGATGCTTGATCTGCAAGGAATGATTGAAATGGCAATGTGGGTCGGTAAGAAATATAAGATTTTGAGGCGATAAGATCAAAAAGGGTGTGTGAGGAATCTGAGAAGGCACAAACAAGGATGAAAGGGATACTGAGAAGTGCAAAATGCAAAAATGTGACAATGGGAATGGATGGAGAATACAAAGGAAGAAAGTGAGTTTAGAAGTACAGGTTCGATGATTACGATGCAACCATCAATCTCACACATTAAATCATGTTTATGTCACTGCTTTTGCATTTGTCTCGGAGGCATGTTATATGTTCGATTGATGTTAATTTCCCTCCAATCCAACGTGCACAACATTGGGGAGTTCGTCTTCAAGATCAACGGTCATAACAACTTCAGGGTCCAGCAATCAATGGCCACTGCTTCTGCTATTAGTGTGGCCGATTTATTTGGTAGGTGTTTGT
Source organism: Ormosia emarginata (assembly GCA_029884605.1). NCBI lineage: Eukaryota > Viridiplantae > Streptophyta > Magnoliopsida > Fabales > Fabaceae > Ormosia > Ormosia emarginata. The sequence continues at coordinate 9,339,537 of JAQQTP010000048.1, forward strand.
TTATTTGCTACTATTTTGTTTTTTTGTTTGTATATATATATATAAATTTTGCTCTATCTTCTAATAATTCTGCTACTTAATAAAGAAAAAATTAAATAAAAAGTTAAATGCATTTAACATTTTTAAAATATAAAAAATATTCAATTTTTTTTTATTTAAAAATTAAAAAGATTAATAGAAAGATTAATTAAGAGAATTTAGAATTATTCTATATATATAAAAAAGCATGTCAATCCTACTTAAATAATTTCAAAATTGACTGAGAAAGTGAGTGTATTTGTAGAAAAATATTTCATTATATATTGCTAAATCCGTAATTTTTTTTTTGGTGAAGATATTTTAAGAATAAAAAAAAGATACATCTGCTACACTTAAAAATGATAAAAGAGGTACTGAATGTGTAAAGATATTGAGTTCAGTGTGAATTTGTATAATTTGTGTTCATGTTATAGTGTGATATTATACAAATAAGTAAGGTTTTGCGTGTATAACTTGTTATTTATATTATCTACATTGTAAAATTTTATTAAAAATAGCAAGTGAGCGTAAGAAAAAATCTACTTATTAATAGATTGAATACATGAAGAGGAAGAAAGGAGATATTGAATCCTATTTTGATGGGAATTTTATATTTTATTAATTCTTTTGAATAATAGCTTGTTTGATTTACATCTGTATCATTATAAAATAAAAAAATGGATTTCTCAATATACTTTTACTTTAGATAAATTAGTTGATGTTTCAATTAAATGGACGTTTTTAAATACTGAAAGAAACGAATTCTAAATTATATTTCATTTATTACAAATATATATTAAAAAATTTAAAATTTCTACAATGAAATATTAATTTTGACCTAATAAATTCATTAACTATTATGATTATTTGGGAACGAAGCGTTGGAAAATTTTTGTAACAAAATTATAAATAAAGTATCAAAATTGAATTACTACAAAAAAAAAAAAACAAAAGCACGTTTCTCTTTGGGGAGGGCCCAAGAAAATATAATAAGGAGCAGTGAAGCCCAATAGAAAGGGGTCGGTCTAAACAGAAGGGTAAAACCCGAAATGGAAGTAAAAACCCTAATTTGAGATTTGAGGCAGCGATTTATATGAACTCGGAAGAAAAAGTCGAAGCCATTTAAACCTAGCTACCTACGCAAAGAGAATTTGAGATCAGCATTTAGCTGCTACCTCCCTCTGCTTCAGCCATGGCAACTGCAAGGACTGTGAAGGATGTTTCGCCTCACGAATTCGTCAAGGCTTACTCCTCTCACCTCAAGCGTTCTGGCAAGGTCCAATCTTTCTTCCATTCCCATCATTTTTTGTTCCCTTATTATTTCTGGGTCTTTCTGATTTGATCTGTTTCTTCAGTTTCAAATGCTCAACTTCATTTGGGTTTTTGTAGTTTGTTTTGCTTTTTTATTTTGTTATGTATTTGGGTTATGTGTTTTCAAAAAGTTTTAGAAAAAAATTATATTTGCTTGGCTTATATTTATGAGAGTTATGAGCGTTTGATTTCACTCTTTGTGCAAATGATGTGGTCAGATTCTGATCAATATTCTTATTATGAATAATTAGATGGAAAACTCTTGCTTTGTATGTAATATTAATCCAAATATTAATCCATATGGGTTCTTTTATGGAGAGAAAAGTGGGGAATTTTATGTCTTATCTGAATCAAGTAAGAGTTAAAACTTTTAGTGTGTAATGGCATTACAGTATGGTGGCATTCAATGGCATTGATCTTCCCCTTCAGAGTCCAGAATTATAGCTGCTAATGTTTCTTTTGCCTGTTGATTTGTATTTCAGTCATATTACAGCTTGCTGTGGTGCTTCTGTGAATGTATATTAATGTCCTATTTATGTGTTTATGTAAATGATATTTCACTACGTGCTAATTTATTGACCGTTCCACCTAGAGGTTATTGTTTCCCTTCTAATTATGATTTGTATCTGGTTGTTTAACTGAACAGATGGAGCTTCCAGAGTGGACAGATATTGTAAAAACTGCAAAATTTAAGGAACTGGCTCCGTACGATCCCGACTGGTATTATGTTAGAGCTGGTGAGTTTACTCTTGACTAAGTGCAAGTTTGTCATATGCTAGCATGAATGCACGCATTCACACTTCATTCATTCTGTTGGTAAATGTTTGTATGATATTTACTGTTAGACTAATGGAGTTCAACCTTGGTTACAGCCTCCATGGCAAGAAAGATCTATTTGAGAGGTGGCCTTGGTGTTGGTGCTTTTAAGAGGATCTATGGTGGAAGCAAGAGAAATGGAAGCCGTCCCCCACATTTCTGCAAGAGCAGTGGTGCTATTGCCAGAAACATTCTGCAACAGTTGCAAAACATGAACATTATTGAGATTGATACAAAAGGGTGAGTCGTGCTTCACTCTTAAATGTTAAAAATGCTAATGGAACAAAACAATTGCTAGGTGTTTCAACTTTTGGGTGAGGTCATACTTGTATTCCATTTTATTTTATTCCTAAATTAGAAGCCCTTGCTTTGAGATGAAGATTGAAACACATAGCAATTGTTTTCATCCAATTGGTTCTTTAAGCACTAGTTTACCACATTGTAGCTTATTATCTATAGCATTCAACTTGTTTATGCTTCTTGTGTTGCAGAGGTAGGAGAATCACTTCTAGTGGTCGAAGGGATCTTGACCAAGTCGCTGGGCGAATTGTGGTTGCTCCTTGATTGGCGTGTTATTGAGAACTGATAGTGCATTGCATGCCCTCTAGGATTTAAGTTTGCTGATTGATAGATGGCATCAAGGCATAATTAAGTATAACAGCCCAGTTTGCTGAGCGTTTTACAATTTGTAATGTTTTTTAATGTTTATCCTTTATTCTAGTTTGGAGTTTTGGTCATTAAGGTTTGGATTTGAATTCTCAATACATTATCTTCTCTACATTATCTTGAACGATATGGAAATGGAAGTGATGCCTGTCCAGTTACAATAAGGTTTTTTTACTAATCTGTTTTTACTTATATAGCCTTGCCCTGTGAGAAAATAAGTGGAGAAAAGCAATAGAAGAAGTTAATGATGTCAACTAGAACAGCATGTGGGAACTTCATTTCAAGGTCATAAGTCAATTGGCATCAGTTTAGACTTTAGAGTTTCTAAGACAGGTGTGATGTTCTCGAACCTCCACTTAGCCACCCATTTCCAAAGGGGCGTTCAAAACAGAGAAATGCTATAGGAGAAATCAAAAAGCACAAGGCAAGTTTCGTTGTCAAAGGATAGTTACCAACATGGGGTAACGTCTATAATGCACCTAATTTGTTTTGGTGCATGGATGCACCATAACTTTTTAGACGTTGATATATAAATAAAAGAAAAGGAAGCCTAGTGAACCGGTAATGATGAGGTTGTGTAAATTTCAAAGTTAATCTTAACAATTAGTCCTTGAAGAATGTTGACTCTTGGCTCAATCAAATCTGGTTTTAGTGTCACAGGGTTCAAACAGTTCGGTCCTCTGGATGAAACTGAAGCAAGAATCGATGCCGGTTTGATTCCAAGTATGGTGCCTTTGAAATCGAAGTGTTGCTGTGGGGTTGGTGGAGGATGAGATTTATATTTTGATGGCTGTCTCACGATGTTCGATTGATTATTATTTCTTTTTAGTGGCTTAAGAAATTGTCCATTGTTATGTCAAGTGATTATTATTTTTCGAAAAATGTGATCATATATCATTTTTTTATATATTATTTTTTATATTATTTTTTAATAATTGTGATTAAGTAAGAGAATGTGATAGAAATAAAGTGATGTGATTAATAGTATAAAAAGTAGTGTAAAAAAAAATAATGTAAGAAAATCAGAGTTGTTATTTTCCTATGCTTCAAAGAAGTTAGGAGAGGAGTTCAGGTGGAGGAGGAAGAGTTAGAGAAGAAAGAGAAGAATTGTTGTTATGGTGACTCTGGTGGAAGTTCGTGTTGGTGCTTAAGGTTAGCAAGGAGTTGCTCCTATTCACAAATAGTCTGGTTTCGTGGTAGGACTAAAAAGTGAAAAATCATAATAGAAGGGTTGAACTAAAATAATGACAAAAGCAAAACTAACTTGTTGCTGTAGGTAATTTTTAGGAGCATCAATGCACCAAAACATCAAGGAGAAGGTTATTATGAACTACTTGATAAGTGGTCTATGGATGAACCATCTTCTTTTTTTATCTGATAGTATTTATATGCAGATCTAAGTGTATATAAATATTATTAATTGAAATTTATAAACTTCTTATATGTACATTTATTCATAAAAAAAATAATTTGGTTATATTTATGTGCGAATCTAAATGTTACTAGTTAAATTTAACATTTTAATTTCAGTCATTGACTAATATGCACTTGGTTCATTCATAGACGACGTGGTCCATATTAGAATTCTCTCAAACATCAATATTACATGATCAACAAGGATTTAATAATGAACTATTCTTACTAGTAGGTAGAATGGAGACAATTAGGTTACTAATCACTTTTTTTTTTGGCTTAAATATATTTTAGTCCCTAAAATATTGCAATTTTCTCATTTGGTCCTCCATTATCAAAAAATTTTCATCAAGTCTCCCAAAAAAAATTTTCATTCCTATATGGTTCCACTGTTAGTTTGTCGGTTAACAAATGCATACATGACATTCTTTATGGTGGCTAAGGTCCCAACTTGTTGGATGATGTGGCTCTCATCAGTCCTCTGTGTAGATGAACATCTAATATGGAATTTTGGGGGAAACTTAGATTAGTTCCCATGTGACAAGCCTTAATGTTAGGGTTTGTGCCTGAAAGCTTTTTAACAACTTAACTAAACCACACTTTCCCATTCTTTCTTCAATATTAAAAAAATTCTCTAACAAATCGAGGGTCGTAGAGCAAGAATCGAAGATCAAGGAAAACAAGGAGCTGTTGGTTAAAGGTAATGTCACAATCCATGTTAATTGTTGTTGTTTATCTTAAAGGATAGTGAATGTAGGTTTTTTGGGGGACCACTATTGAACCTTGGATTTTTCTATTTTGATGCATGTCAGTTAAGGGTTTGGGGACCACTACTAAAACTTACATTTTTTTATTCTAATGCATGTGGGTTTAGGATTTAGGGACCACTACTAAACCTTGACACCTTCTTTGTTGTTTGTGTCTTAATGTTTCTAATAATGGATGGCTTTTTTTACCTCCACAAATATTACTTGAGGAACTTTGTCCATAGACATGAGTTGAAGTATGAAAATGGAAATATTACTATAGTAGTCATTGATGTCAACAATGGTCTTGTTTTGAAGCTCTGGACTATGAGAAGGAATATGAGCACTCAAGAAAATGTAAATTGTGGTATTTAATTCCTCGTAAGAGTTTTGAGTCATGAGCTGAGAATAATGAGTTTGGATATTCATGCTATGGACTTGGCAAATTATGCCTTAGCAATAGATGATAAATTAGTGGAGTTGCATATAAAAGATGAAAATGATGATAATGGTGGTGGGGATGTGCAGGGCATGGATATTGATGGTCCTAATATTGGTATAGATGCTATAAATGTTTGTATGGTTACAAGGGAGAATGCTGAACAAAATATTGGTGACAATGGTGATGGTAACCAAAGTGAAGATGATAGTATTATGAGTGTCAAATTCGATTATTCTGAGGAAGAAAGGCAAAAGGCTAGAGATTACTTTGATCAATATATTGTCATTGAGCCTATGGAAGGTGTTAGTAATGGGCTTATGAAGGTTGGAAGTAATGGGCTTGTGGAGAGTGAATATAATGGGCCTAACAAATATGCAAATAGTCAATTTGGTGAGGCAAATATGGGTGGGAATTCTATTGTGAATGAGGGGAGTGTTGATGGGCCAAAGGTGGATGGAAGAAGCGTGAAGACTACAGCACGTAGAAAGAAGTTATCCATTAAGTCCAAAATAAAAAACAGCCCCCTCATTTGATGATGCCCCCTACCATTCCCTCAAATTACAGTTGCAACACCACCCCTACCCTCTATTTAAACTGCAAATGCACCACCAAACCTGCCCTAAAAAAATATATCATAGCATCCCTTCCCCACCTTATAGTGAAATTGAAAATACAACACCACCTCCACCCCCAAACAGAATATATCATACCATCACCCTCTACGCCTACCCCTAAGTGTTGATCATCTAAAGATTCCCATACCTCTTAATTGTAGTAAGATCCCAACACCTCCCAGTTGTAGTGAGATTTATTCTGATTATGACAATGATGACTTGGATAGTTTGGATTCAGACTCTAACTCAAATAATGAGAGGAAACCAAGATACCAGAGGGCAAGGATTTCATATTCAAGCTGGAGGTAGAGTTTACTTCAACGAAGGAATTCAAAGAAGCTATTCAAGATTATGCATTACTCGCTAGTAGAGCACTGAAATTCAAGAAAAAATTATGCTAAGAGGGTCAAAGTTAGATGCCAAGGTTCCTGCAAGTTTGTTGCATTATGCAACAGAGTTGGCAGGACTAACCACTGCAAGTTTCTACCTAGCACGCACTTAAGTGCTTGTTTTCCACCACTTAAGCACTCGATGAACAATGATATTTTTTGATCGACAATTATAATGATTGTTAGCTAACAATCATATTCATTCAAGAGTTCCATTATAAATAGAATTGCAGATCAATGGATAAGCACTTTTGAAGCATCTGGTTTAGAATCTCTCCTTCTATCTTCTATCTTCTCAAAATATCCTTCAAGATAATTCTTGAAAGTTGGATTGTCATAATTGTTAGGTAATAATCCTTGGGTGCTTGGATAATTCTTAGAGGCAATTTGCCATAACCTTGCATCAATTAGTGAAGGCAAGATTCATCTTAAGGACAATGTTTATTGTCACGTTTCAAGCACAATCCATTGTATTTCCATCTTATTTATCCTCCCTTATTCTTAGTTCATCTACTATATTCCTGCTTAATACTGATATGCAAAGTCATAGACATATTATTAGTGGGTTCTACTTGCAAATTCTTATTTCCTTCTTATTTTTGCTTTGTTCCTTCTTATTTCTCATTGCATGTTCTAGTTGATAGGTTCATGCTCATCGCTTCTATGTTCCTTCTCAACTTGCTATAAATCAAATTTTAAATAGTAGATGCAAATCATACAAACTTTATCTCAAATGACTTCCTTTCATTAGGTTTCTAAAAATAGATACATTAACAGGTCTTAAATTACCTTCATGATAACAAGAATCATTACATAATCAAGCCAGCTACAATCACTACACAAATGCAACTAGTCACTATTTTAGATTGGCTACTGAACCACTATACATATCACCTATCCTACAAAAACCTCATAAACATTATCATCCAACCAACAATGCATAATGCATGACAAAAAAGTACACCACATCCATCTTGAGCTCCTTTTGTGTATAGATATCTTCCGTTCAAGCTTCAAGATTCGTCTCCTTTGAGCTCTTAACAAGTCTCTAGCAACATCAAAGTTCTCTTCCTCATCCATCCACTCAAAATATTCACACTTGTCTTTCTTATTGAAAAAAAAATAAAGTAAATAGGAAAAGGAAGATTAGTCATGAGAAAGAGCTTCCAAAGTGACAACAACAATCATGATAAGAAGAACATTACCTTCTTCTTCCACCTATTAGGGCGACGCCATAACTTTCTTCATAGATTGTCCTCCGTTGACGAGGTAAGCTTCATTGTCCTCTCACCATAACCAGACAATCTCTTATTTAGGCTGACTATTGACACTTATGAATCAATTGCATTTGACATTGTTGGTGAGTAGGGGATTTCGATCATGCTTTCCTTATGCAAGGTTAGGGTTTGTTCAATATAAATATAAATTTGGGGATTTTGTTGAATAAGAAGGGAGCTTTTCTTCAATCCACGTAATCCTACCCCAATGACTATTTCAAGTCCATGTAAGCCTCAACGTATGATATCATGTATGCATTTTACGAAGATGTTAAATAACGAGATAATAGAGAAACCATACAGGAATGGGAAAAAATTGGAGAACTTAATGAAAAATTTTAAAAATAGGAGACTAAAATCATATTTAAATTTTTTTGTGGTAAAGAAAAGTTTAAGAGAGAAAAAGTTGTCTCATTTCAAAGTTATGATATAAAATAAGCTTCACTAGTAAGCATTTAACTCAAGAGTATTTGACTCTATTAGTTAATTCTAACAATACTCATCACTCATAATACCTGTATCATATGGAATGTAAACTCAACATTTTCTAATAGATCATTAATGGTGATAATACGTGAAAGAGTTCGAGATTAAAAAGGGCTAGTGTGGTAAAATTTTTGTTCTCTGTATTATAATTCAACACTAACTTTATCACCACAGGATAAAGTGTAGTACTTATTGTTACTGATTATTTTTAGTTTCATTTTAAGGTTTATAAACACTCTTTTATTCTTACTACTTTTATTCTCTCCTTAATTTATAAATTATTAAAAAATATAATAATAACAATAACAAATGTCTTGAATAATTTTTTTAATTATTATTCTTTATTGTTATCAAATAATAAATTATATTTTTTTTACATGATAATACATTATTATTATTAATTATTTAAAGGGAAATGAATCACGTGAAATTCCTTTTGTGAAATCACCACGAACCCTTAAAACTAGTTAAGACAACTTTCCATTTTTGTTTTTTGAATTTTTTTATTAAATGAAATAAAAAATAAACACTTGTATTTTTTTTTGCCACCTGTTATTCATGAATTATTTCACGAAACTTGTTCTTGATATATAGCAATCCTCTTATAAATTGCTAAATGGTAATTAAAATCCAAAGTTATGTGTTCATAAAAAAAAAAAAATCAAAGTTATGTGTCTAAGATTTCTAGTTACAACTACATAATGTAAAAAAAAATGAAAAAAGAGAGAGAGGGGGATACAACTACATAAAATTACCAACTCTGATATTCTTACCACAGACAGTACATACATCCATTTTCATATTTCATTTAATATCATTCATTATATTTATTTTTTCTTATCACTTTTTCTCTCTCAATCACACATCTTTAAAAAAATAAGTGCGTACAATACCTACACATTTAGAAGTGTAAGATTATCTTTTTTCTAAAATTATTGCAGAGAGAGCAAAGAGCAATAATAATAAGATAAGCCACCACAATGAGGGTTATCCATGTTGGAAATTCAGTTTAAGCCTTTGTTGTAGTTGTAAATGTATATTCTGCAGTTTAACTTTTAGGATAAAGGTTTAATATCACTAATTTGCATTTTTTTTTATACGGGGGTTAATATCACTAATTTGTGTTTAAAATTTACTTGTTATGAACCGATTTTGTAAAATTTAGTCAAGTGGCATTTCTAACTTGTGATATGTAATGTTTCATTACAATTTTGATGTGTCATAATTTTCTTATGTAATGTGTTATGAACAATAAATTATTACAAAAAATTTGAAATTCTAATTAATATTACTCTCTTATTACAAATAATTTATAATCGAAATTTTCATTAATATCTTTTTAATTTTTTAATTTATTATCAATAATCAAAACTCAGGTCTTCATTAACCCTTTTTTAACTAAGTAATAACTGATATCTCATTATATATTCAAGCTTTTAAAATTCTTAAGTTTTTATCCATATAATATATATAGTGAGAGGCCAATAGTAAAATACTGCAAAGATATTTTGCCACAAGACGTGACATGCTAAATCGACAATATGTATATGATGTAATTAAGGAAAAATAATTCAAATTTTAGATAACAATAAATTATGGAATAAATCTAAATTTACAACAAAGAAATTTTCTATATTCAAATTCTGTCTTATATATCAGTCAATAAATTATATTTCTAAATCGACAATATGTATATGATTAATTAAAAAAATAATTCTATTTATGGCACAAAATATTCAAATTCTGTCAAGCATTTCACCTTAAAAAAATCTATTTAGCATGCTAAATAGATTTTTTTACTTATTGTTTATTTTATCTATTTATGATCCTTTTTATTATCTTATATATCACCCGTGTGTCAATCTAGTTGAACTGAAAGTAAATTGACAAAAAAAATGTAAATTCATTTCATTTCGATGAAAAGAAGATACTTAGTGTCCAAAACCATCTGCAATGCCCAGGCGTTATTCTTTTAAACACAGTACAAAGATCATTGCACTATAACTGACCAAAGGCAAAAAAGAATTTGCAACTATATATTGGTTGCCCAAATACAAAATTGAATATTGTTCAGAGAATGGGGGAAAATGAAAAGAGCATTCACTTCACATCAGTAATTGATCTTTGGAATCTTAGTTGATGTAGGAGGAGTAGGGGCTCATGTCATTCCATGACAAGCAGCACTTGATCTTCTTATGGTGGGGTATGTGAAACTTGGGTTCTCTAGGTATAGTTGGATGCTTCATTGACCTTGTATACAAAAAATATTAATGAGACAGACATTATAAAGAGAACAAAGGAAGAGGCCAAAATAATGTGCAAAAAGCCTGTTTAAAGAATATTATAATTTATAACCTTCTCTAAGATTATTATTAATCATGGGATTAGATCAACCATTATAAAGAGAACAAAGGAAGAGGCCACAATAATGTGCAAAAAGCCTGTTTAAAGAATATTATATTAATCATGGGATTAGATCAATCATTACCTCCTTGGGACAAAAGGTCTATCAAAATAAGGCATGGGTTGTGCTTTTGGAACGAGTTCCTTCCTCAACTTTCTGATTTCTTCCTCTTCTGCCAACTATAATAGAGTAATGTACAAGACATCAGCATTTTAAGATTAGAGGAAACATGGTAACTCAGTGTATGACTCACAGATTGGAGATAGATAGTGTACCTTCTGTTGTCTTTCCCTTTCCAATTTGTATTGTTCCATCAAGCTCATTTTTTCTGCCACCTACACAATTAAAACATTCATCGTGTTTTATTTATGTCTTCTACGTTTTGCATTTTTCCCTATATGGAAGAAACAGATGAAAGAGGTACCTGATGGTCAAATTCAGCGCGATCAATTGCACGCACATCACTATGAAGCTTCAGGTCAATAGGCCTGGTGCTTTCTTTCACTGGAGGTTTTGCCAAGCACTACACAACAGTAGCACCAAAAAAATGCTATTGCTTAGTAACCCATTATCAAGTGCAAACATGAGACCAAATTTGTCTGTGAATTGGGAAATTTTGGTGTTTTGGACTGCACCACAGTCATATGGACTTCAAACCAAGGACTTGCATAACAAAATGACCTTACCTCTGGTTCATCTGTTGTCCATGGAAGACCCTGTGCAATAGGTATCCTCAGCTTCTCTTCTTCTGTCATCATCTCTTGTTTCTTCTTCATAAATTCTTCCTCTTTCAACTTTCCCCTTTGCTACATTAGCATTACATTACCAATGTTACTAACTATCCAAAGTCATTGTTTAAAAAACAAAATAATAAAAAAATAAGATAAAATGAAATTTTGCAAAAATCTATCAATTATTTATCATAAAGTTACCTCTGTTCTTAGCTTGAATGGTTTTTGGCTAGTGACTTTTAGCAGCTGCTTCTTCTTCCACCTCCTTCCTCCAAAAGTCCCAGATGATTCCAAGCTCTGAAAACCCATTCATTAAAATCCATAATCTGATTAGCGAATCATTAATCTCCATTATTGCTTAAATATAACATGAACTGTATCTACAAATCTTACATTTCTCCTGCTTCTTCTACCCTTAGAAGAAGTCCTGCTAGACACACTGCAGCTTCAAGAAACATAACCAATTAACAAACATCAACACAATCAGGAAATGACATACAATTCATGAAAAAAATGGTTAGAGATATTAACGAGATGCTGCTATTTACAAACCAAAAGCTTCTAGGTGTAATACACCAACATGCGAATATCGATTGGTATAACAAGTTTCCACCATTTATCAAGTCACCAACTTCATAGAAAAGTATTTTAGTTAAAAACATGTTCGATTAATAACAAGTTTCCAACAAGCCACCAACTTTTTAAAAACATGTTATTAATCTATATACTTTGTTAACCAATCTTTGACAACATGTATTGATTGGTTACCCCGTGTATGTATCAATGGTGGGAAATCAACTCCGATTCTTTTACCATACTTTTTTTCATATTACTTTTTACACTACTCCCCATGCCATTAAGATCAACATTTACATATTAATATTTTCTCTCACTTAATCACAATTATTAAAAAATAATATAAAAAGTGCTCACTTAATCACAACTATTAAAAAATAATATAAAAAGTGATATGAAAAAAAAAAGTGACTGAGATTATCGTTTTCCGTGGGAAATTTTTGGTGTGCAAGAATCTTTTGCAATATACTAATCAAGGGTTCAAAGTCAAACCTTCCACGGCTACTATCCCAAGAAGAAGAAACTGAAATCGTTTGATCCAAGCCAAGGTTCTCTGATGTCAAAACTAACTCTGATGCACAAAACAAAGAAGAACCAGAAACCTCAGTTTCAGGTGCCTTAGGAATTTGTTGCTGCAATTGCAACCCTGGCAATGCCCATTTCATCACCTTCTTATTATTACTACTCTCTTCTTCATCTTGTTGCTTCTCCTTCTCCTTAGAAGTTGGTATAGAGAGAAGCTTCTCGAAGGCCTTCACCAAATGCATCACTCTCCCACACCCACTTTCTGGAACACTATTCCTTGCCTCTTCCAACAACCTATCCCTCCTACGTTTCATTTTAGAACTACCCTCCAATTCATTCACTTCTTCTTCTTCTTCTTCTTCTGTTTTTCTATCTTCATTCCCATCATCAATTTGAAGGTCCTGGATCATCAAACTCGCTTCAATTAGAACACTCTCAGCTTCTTCTTCTTCTTCTTCTTCTTCATAACAAGGTTTCTTCTTATTCATGAAGAACTCTTCCTGGGATGCCCTCAAATTCTCATAGGCTACACATGGACACTTTGCACTGTCACCTTTGTCTTTGCACTTGCACGAAACCGCTGTGGCGGCGTCGGTTTTGTTCTTGGGATTCTTCTTTGCAACCACGAACTTCCTCTGACGGATCCTGTTGTGAGGAGAATAGACAACAACTGGGTTGGTGGGGTTCTTAGAAGCCGTTTTCTGAGACTTGTTGGAAGATTTCGTAGCAGAGACATTGGGATTGAAATTCTCAGCATAGAGAGACGATTCATGATGTTTTGATCGGAACCTATGTGATGCTTTCTCAGGAGTGATTGCTGCGGCCACTTCCATCGGAAAAGAGAGAGAAATTTCACAGGAAAGGAAAAATGGGTTGTTGCGTTCTATGAGAACAGAGAAGAGAAGAGGGATCAGAAAGCAGAGAGATTGAGATAGAGAGTGTGATTGGATTGATGAAACGAAGGAAGGAGGAGAAATAGGAACGTTTTTTGTTTTGCAGAGAGACGCTCTTTGCTCTAACGGCTACTTTTCGTGGGTCTCATCTGATTTGTCAAAAAAGAAAAATTATTTGAAATTCTGTTTCCATTTTGGCATTTTTGGACCGTTGATTCAGCAGAGTGCGGCGGGGCAAAATATTTCTCCTAAACAACCGTTATGGGTTGGGGAATGCCTAATGGCTTTTCTAACTGTTTGGGTCTGGGCCTAAACTTATGAATAAATTAACCTTAGCCCATAGTTAAGGGTCCAATAACGGCCCAATTTCTTCTCATTCCCTCGCTAAACAAAACTCCTCTATTTTTATTTTACTTTTTTTTTGTAAAAAAAAGTAGCAAGGATAAGTTAAATTACTCTAACGCTACCAATCAATGTGCTAATAACATGTCTAGGATTACGAAGGGCAAGTAAAGGTCCACCTATACGATTGTCTCCGAGGTATTAACTCAGAGAGCACTAAGGAAACTCTCAAGGAAAGGATGATCACAAAGTAAGACTAGGCAAGGAAGAAAATTCTAATATGGATTTCTTAAGATGAAGTTTATAGATGGATCATTGATGTTTTGATTATTGATTTATTATTAAAATAAATCAATAATTTAAATTAAAAATTAAATTTTTATAAATTTTAATTAATAATATTTATATTTGTATAAAAATTTAGTTATATTACTTTTTTGTACAAATAATTATATATATAAATAATTTATAAATTTTAATTGATAATTTTTTTATATATTTAAATTTATATATAAATATTATCAAATTAAAAAAAATAATTTATTTATAAATTTAAATTTATTAAATCCATGATAAACTCCTCCAACTAAGAGGGATTTGAACCCATGCACTTCAGGATTGCAAAACCTTGCCCAGAACTCTTAAATCATATTTGTTTGTTTGTGTTTTTTTTAAATGGAATTGAGCCAATCATGTTGACTAAGCAAAACTACTCTTAAAATTGTCTCATTTTGGTTTTCATTTTCGTAATTAATGGACATCTAAACACTGTTGTGACTTGCTTAGGCCATCATGACGATGGACCATTTCAAAATTTTTTTTTTTTTGAAGGGGGGGTGGGGAGGGTTTCTGTTGGTGTTTATATTTTCAAAATTGTTGGTTGTTTCATCTTCTATAGCTTCAAATGCACTCAATATTTTCTAACTTCTCAAGCAAAGTCCATTCTTAGTTTAGAAGTTTGCCTTGTCAACTTTAATGAAAGCTCGTATAATAATCATGTTGCTTTGATCTAGATTCAAGTCCTAAACGCACATGAAAATCATGCTCATATAATAACTATCAATAATTATGTAAATTTCATCTTTAGGACTTATTTGGCATGTTGTATTATACGTGATAAAATATTTTAATACTGATATATTATGATATTATTAATTATTTAGTGTAAATATTATATTATATAAGTTTATTTATTAAATCATTCTTTACACATTAAAATAATAAATAATTTAATCAAATCTTAAGAGTGAGATTATGTTTGATTGAATTTTGATGTATAAATTAGTATAAAAACTTTTTTATTACATTTTTAAATACTCTAATATCTTCAATTATTACATATTAGATCTTATATTATTAAGTTTTATCTTATCTTTCATACTAAATAAACTCTTATGTAATGAGATTATCCTAATACTCATTTTTTTAACACTGATATCTTAATTAATTTTTTAATATTTATTGGTTGTGGTAGGTATTAAACTTATAAATATTCTGTATAATTAAATTATATATGCAAATTTGTACATAATAACATAAGTAACTGCCATTTAAGATTGGAATTAAGAGACCTGATTGAAAAACAAGAAGAAAAAGAAAGAAATTGGCAATCTTTGATTAATTTAATTTTTTATTTCAATTTTTAATAAGTTTGATTACTTTTATTATTTATTATTTTACAAGAAATTGAATCTGGCATTTTGCTTCAATCACACTTATCTTCACTACTTGAGTTATGTATATTTATACATGTATATTTAACCAGAATCTAGCATTTTCCCAAGAATCTAACCACTAATGGTGCAACCAATAGAATGTGTTCAATATCAGAATTTTCAAGTTACAGCCCAAAACAGCTATATTTACTAACTACTCTTAAAAGAATCAGATCAACAAAAAAAAATTGTTCTTAAAAGAAAGAAAGAAAAAAGCAAGTCACAAATCGTTGAACCAAAAAAATAGACGAAAAGCAGAAAACCCACATGAAAATGCATTTATTATATTCTATTCCCATAATAATATACCATGAATAACGAGGAAAAGATTAATATGGATCACTTCAAATATGGTTTATGGTATTGATAAAAAAAAAAATGGTTTATGGTTGGATCATGGTTGTATTGGTCATTGATTATTAATGACTTAAATTAAAAAGTTAAATTTTTTTAAATTTTAATTAATAATATTTAGATTTATATAAAAGTTTAATTAGATTATTATTTTTTAAATAATAGTATATATAAAAAATTTATAAAATTTAACTGATAATTTTTATATATATTTAAATTTATATATAAATACTATCAAATAAAAAAAAAATTTATATGTGAACTCAAATATTTTAGATACATAATAAAAGAAAATTTAATATAAACTTTTAAGAAGAAGTCAATAGATGGACTATTGATGTTTTTATTATTGATTTATTATTAAAATAAATTAATAGTTTAGATAAAAAGTTATATTTTTATAAATTTTAATTAGTAGATTTAAATTATACAAAAATTTATTTAAATTATTTTTTTTAACAAATAATAGTACATATAAATAATTTATAAATTTTAATTAATAATTTTTTCATACACTTAAATTTGAATATAAATACTATCAAATTAAAAAAAATCTATCTATAGACTCAAATTTATTGGTTCAAAACTCCTCCATGATAAAAGCCTCCTAACAAAGAAAAAAAATGATTTTATATTTTTTTAGAGATATAAATATTATACATATATTTTTAAAAAATCTGTATAATAAAAAAATAATAATAAAATAAATATAATAAATAATATTAAATATAAAAAAATATATATTATTTATAATAAAAATATCAAAATTATTCTAACAAGTGATTGGTGACATTGACAATGAGCTTGAAGACAAAAATGCAGGCAAGGTTGCGGTTCCTTCTGCGACAAACGCGTGGAAACGTGCGAAGATGTAATGTAAACTCGTTATGGGAAATGTTATTTTAAGGTTAAGAAACTCATTTAAAATGGGTTTATTTTTAAAATAAATAAATAAAAATATATTTATTTTTAATTTATTTTTTAATTAAAATTATTTACTTTATAGAAAAAGACAAACTTAAAATAATTTTAATTGTTTTATATTATTTTTTATATTAATTAATATAATAAAAATTTGTGATTAATTATATATATAAGTTGATTAATAAATATTTTATTAATTAATTAATACATATAATACTTGTTAACTAATATAAAAAATAATGTAAAAAAGAATATGATGAGATGATTATTTTTAAACCTAAAAACGTCTCCACCCCTCTTGCAGTTGCATTTTGCTTGCCACTTGGAGTTCATGGACATTTTGTAAATTCACATAGATTTTCAATATTGCCCTCGCTTTCACTCTAGAAGAAAGAACCAATGCACCAACCGCATCGCTCTCACAAAGAAAGCATGTCCTTTTTAGTAATAACAGCTACCAAACCTGGATTTGTGTTGGGTATATATATAACCTTTGTCTCGCTCTTCTTCCACATAAGCTTCCATTCTCTCTCTATTTCTTCCTTAATTTTTTGGTTTCTTTCTTAGTCAAAGAGATTCATCACTTCAGGTAAAGACTTGAACCCCATTTCCTGATTGCTGTCTATTGTTCAGCATTTTGTCAAATGTTGAATCTTTTTTACTCTGGTATCATGTTTAAGAGCTGAAATGCTGAATCATTGTGGGTTTGAATTTTGTCATCTTATATATGATGGGGTGTGGTTAAGTCTTGGTGATTGATGTGTTTGATTCTAATTTGAGAAAAAATGTGCAGATCTTTAGCCATTTGCTCTTTCTTGTATATTAAGTTGTTGTTCAATTTTATGTATGATTCAATGATGTCATGGGTTTTGGTTTGAAGTTCTTTGGCATAGGATCTACTGTAATCAGTGATTGATGTATAGAAATCACAAGCATTTATGATTCTCCACTTAGTGCTAGATCTACTAACAATATTTTGTTAAGATTGGTCTCTGAGTGATCAACCTGTAGTCATACTCATATATAACTTTACCACCAAATCATCATCCCCTGCATGCATGTGTTAGATCTGGATTCTTCTAAGCTTTTTTTGGGCACTTGCTCTGTGATTAGAAGAAAATGAGTTGATTCCCGTTTCATCAATGCCATGTTACTTTCAGATTTGTAGTTTTGGCTTGGTTCTAAAATGTGAACATACATCCTTTTCATTTCTATCTA
The DNA here is from genome assembly GCA_029884605.1 of Ormosia emarginata. Taxonomy (NCBI): domain Eukaryota; kingdom Viridiplantae; phylum Streptophyta; class Magnoliopsida; order Fabales; family Fabaceae; genus Ormosia; species Ormosia emarginata. The sequence goes on from JAQQTP010000048.1 coordinate 9,357,397, forward strand.
GTTGGAACAAAGTAACATGTATTTCTGTAGGCCAGTCTTACTAGTGAAGCTGTGCCATTTTTGGCCTATTAAATCCGTCAAGCAAGGCAAAACAAAAGGAGAATGCTTGATGTGATGTCTCAATGAAGTGAATCTACAATTGAAACTCAATGACAATTTCTTTTTATTTTTTATTTTTTTGGTACATTGATAATTTCTATTTTAAACTTTTAAGAATAACACAACGAGAGATTTGAGATTTGATGTATACTGTTTATATTGTTCACCATTCACCAATATATGAATTCTTTTTTGAACTATTAAACAGAGAAGCTATGGTGTCTTGTCTCCTTTCTCCAAGATGAATATAATTGCAAATTCTTTTTTTTCCTTATTTTGCTGTGTTAGTACTAGAAAGCAAATGATTGATATAGAAAGATGTCAAATTGGCATTTGTTGTATACTTGTATTTACTGATCCATTTGAACCCCTAATTGGATAGGTTGTTTAGAAAATAAAAATGGTGAAGATTTGCTGCATTGGTGCTGGATATGTGGGGGGTCCTACAATGGCAGTCATTGCACTAAAGTGCCCATCCATTGAAGTGGCTGTCGTTGATATCTCTAAATCCCGCATTGCAGCCTGGAACAGCGACCAGCTTCCTATCTATGAGCCAGGCCTTGATGGTGTGGTAAAGCAATGTCGTGGAAAGAACCTTTTCTTCAGCACTGATGTAGAGAAACATGTCTATGAAGCTGACATAGTGTTTGTCTCTGTCAACACCCCAACTAAAACTCGGGGTCTTGGAGCTGGCAAAGCAGCAGATTTGACATATTGGGAGAGTGCAGCTCGCATGATTGCTGATGTCTCTAAGTCTGACAAAATTGTGGTAGAGAAATCCACTGTCCCTGTCAAAACTGCTGAGGCTATAGAGAAAATTCTGACCCACAATAGCAAGGGTATCAAATTCCAGATTCTATCAAACCCAGAATTCCTTGCTGAGGGAACTGCAATCCAAGATCTTTTTAACCCAGACCGGGTTCTCATTGGAGGCAGGGAGACCCCAGAAGGCCAGAAAGCTATTCAAGCATTGAAAGATGTTTATTCTCAATGGGTTCCTGAGGAAAGAATCCTAACCACAAATCTATGGTCTGCAGAGCTGTCTAAGCTGGCTGCTAATGCCTTCTTGGCCCAAAGGATTTCATCTGTTAATGCCATGTCAGCACTTTGTGAGGCTACTGGGGCAAATGTTACACAGGTGTCCTTTGCTGTTGGTACAGACACAAGGATTGGACCCAAGTTCCTCAATGCTAGTGTTGGTTTTGGTGGATCCTGCTTCCAGAAAGATATCTTGAACCTTGTTTACATCTGTGAGTGCAATGGCCTGCCAGAGGTGGCTGAGTACTGGAAACAAGTTATCAAGATTAATGATTATCAGAAGAGTCGTTTCGTGAACCGTGTAGTTGCATCAATGTTTAACACAGTTGCAACTAAAAAGATTGCCATTCTTGGATTTGCATTCAAGAAAGACACTGGGGATACAAGGGAGACCCCAGCCATTGATGTGTGCAAGGGGCTACTTGGTGATAAAGCGCGCCTGAGCATATATGATCCACAAGTAACTGAGGACCAAATCCAGAGGGATCTATGGATGAACAAGTTTGACTGGGACCACCCTATCCACCTGCAGCCAACAAGTCCCACAACTGAGAAGAAAGTTAGTGTTGTTTGGGATGCCTATGAGGCAACAAAGGATGCAGATGGTGTTTGCATTCTGACTGAGTGGGATGAGTTCAAGACCCTTGATTATCAGAGGGTATATGACAACATGAGAAAACCAGCATTTGTCTTTGATGGAAGGAACGTTGTGGATTTGGATAAGCTACGTGAGATTGGCTTCATTGTGTACTCAATTGGTAAGCCATTGGATCCATGGCTCAAAGACATGCCAGCTGTGGCTTAAAACAGGTGACTGCATTTTCAGTCAAGAATTGTGGCATTCAGTTTGATTCAATTATTATTTTTTTTCCAAGTTTCTTTTTTTCTGCCGGTTTCTACTTTCCCATAGTTGTTGGCATAAAGGGATATAAATTCTGGGAAAGTAGGAGGCTTTACGTTTTGCCTTTCCTTGTACTCCAATTCATTATGGTCTGGCTGTATGAATTTACAAGGGAAACCTGTTTTTGTTTGATTAATATGTTGTTATTATCAGATTAATCAAAGTTTTGGAAATCTCTGAGAAAAATTTGGGCCTATGCTAGCTTCTAAAGAAAAAAGAGGTTGGCAATTTTAGATAGGGTGAAATTGGAGTGGTTGTCATTTGGCAATAACCTTTTCTGATAAATCACGTCCCACTGTATCTTGAAGAGGTGAAATTCTATTAAAAACGCCGCAATTAAGGTGTGTGAAATTCCACGTATTTGTGCATGAGATGGAATTAACTACTGTATTCCGTATGTTGAAGCCATGCACTCATGTTCAATCTCTAACTTCCTTTTGACATTAATCTTCGTGCGGCATTTAATTTTTGCAGTTACCAATTTGTTTTTTTTTTTTTTGTTAAAAGCAGTTGTCAAATTTTATTCCACTGGTATATCAACATATTCTTTGTTTTTGAGATTAATTTTTACCCTCACATTATGTGGGTTTGTTAACTTTTGAATTCAAATTTACTTACTACTCATTTTTTGAGCCGTTTAACTATGGACTCTCCAAAAAAAAAGGGGTCTACTGTAGCCATTAGATCGCGTTGGATGTCCTAAGGATTAGATGAATAGTATAAATCATTTACCAATTCATCAGGTAACAAGTTAATCATAAAAAGGTCTAAATTTCAAATTAATTCATTAAAATAGGATTATTTATGAAAAGACCCCACATGTCACCCTCCATCGCTCTTAAAGCATATAAGCGCGCCACTGCAAGTCAGATCTAGCTACCGCGACTCAAAGGGTGATGTGGTTGTGATTTATTGGACTGTGCCCTGACTTGCAAGACCCTCTTGGAATTTGACTCGGTTGTATATAGATACACGATTCGGAGGCTCTCCATCATCTTCCTTACCATTGAGTCGCAACAACCTCTCGTCCACCGCCCTCATGTCATGGCCCTCCCTCAACGCCGCCACCGTCTCAGTCGTGCTTGGCTTCAAGGGGTGGGAAGAGAAATTTGAAACACAAAGGTCCTGATTCATGTATGGTTGTATGGTCAAGATTCACATCCCTCTCACAACAAACATTTTTCTCACTAGATATGTCCCATATATATATATAAAACATATCTAGTGAGATGAGTGTTTATTGTGAGAGGGTAAGAGGAGTGAGTCTTGATCCTTGGATCTTACATGAATGATCAAGATTAGAACATAAATGCATGTGACTTTTTTAAGTAGTCACATGACCTTTAAATAACTTTTAATCTTGACCATTCATGTATGGTTGTATGGTCAAGATTCACGCATCTCACCATCTCACAATAAATACTCCTCTCACTAGATATGTCTTGTAACACCCCAAATTTTCTAGCTATTTGACAGTAATAACACAATTCTACTGTTTAGTGATTTCTGTGTACTGTAAAATTATTTTGATTATTCCGTGAATGCATTTGATCATTTTGTGTGATTTACTCCGTGTCAAGAAAATAATAATTTTCGAGCTAGAGAAAATCTTACGTATTTTATTTATATCTGTTAATTCTTAATTAATTTTTCAAATCTGATTTGATTTCCATGAATTTCATAATATTTATGATTTTTGTTAATTTTTGTGAGATTTTATATTTTCTTGATTATTTTAATATTATTCTCAGGCTGTATGCGGGCTCGGGACAGGTCCGGAAAAATGAAAATTTTTCTATGACCAAAAAATTTTATACTGTTGAGATGGGGACGGGAGATCTTACTAAACCCGAAATCGAAAACAGTTTTTGAGATTTTCTTGAACTGTATTTTGTACTGTATTATTTATCGGGTAATAAAAATATAGTAATTATTGTCCGTAAGGTAATAGTAGCTAGAGAAATATTATCCTGGTTAGTCAAAATTAGTGGTTATGACAACTTTATGGATGGACCAATAGGAAACAAGCTTGGTGAGGAAAGCTTTGGTCTCACAAAGTGGTTAGGACCATTTGTGACCATTGGATGGAAAGTATGAAGAGTAAATCTTGACCCTTCATTTTGGAGATGCATCTAATGACTAGGATTTCAAAGAGGAAAGATCCAATGACTTAGATTTAGTCTTATCATTTAGGAGCTATAACTTAGAAGTTACACAAATATTAACCATTGATCTAATCAATGGCTCTTGAACTCCAAAATGTTGGCTAATGAATTGAGTCATTCCTTGAGTGTACAAGGGGGTTCGGTTTTGAAGAGCTAAATAACTATAGGAAGCTTTTTATTTCATGCAATCACTCATCTTTATCATTTCCAAAAAAACTAAAGCTTCACAAAAAATTTCTCTCCTTTCCTCTCAAGCTAGCTCATGGCCAAGACCTCAAAGTCCTACTATCACTCTTCAAAAATTTCAAACAACCTAACTTCTTGAATCTATACCTCAATCTAAGACACTTTGTAGTTTAGTCCAAGTCCTTGATCATTCATCTTCAAGGACTTTCTTCAAGAGCAAGTTCTAGGGTTTTTAAGGTGAAGTTATGGAAACTTCACTTCTTATCTCATTTTCATGTTCTAGGCCATGATTTGATCCATGGTTTTTTTTATTCAAGCTTTAGATGCTAATAAAATTGTGTTTATTTTATGTTTAAGAAGCTCTTGGTGGTGAAGGACTTGAAAAAAGAGCAAAGGAAAGAGCTTTTGAGATTTCTTCAAGAGGTAAGAGGGAGATTCATCTCACCAACCTAGTATGGTGGTGAGAGGCGAATTTGCATTTGATGGATGGTGAATCCATATGAGAATTCATATCCATGGTTATGTAATTATTTGTGAGTGTTTATGTGTTTGGATTTATTTGTTCATTCTTTATATGATTTGCATGATTTATTGCTTTGTTCATGGCATGCTTGTGATATATATGACATGAATATATTATGTATGCTATAATAATGATGAACAAGGAAAATGATTTTGGTTCTAAAGACCAAGAGGCTCACGGCCTCAACACTTCAAAATATGTGTTTCCAAACTAAAATTTTCATGAATGGTAAAATTGAATGATTAGAAAAGAAAGGAAAGAGAAAAGATGTGTTGGTTTCAAAGACCAAGTGTTCACGATTTTTGAAGGTTTGAAAGGAAGAAATTTTGTATGAAATTATGATTTAGAAATTGAAAGGAATCAAGTTTAAAGAGAATGAGAACAAGAATTTTAGAAATGGAAACAAAGTGTTTTGTCACTTGAAGAATAGAAATTTCGATTATGAAAGAAAAAGAGAGTTGAAAGTGTTTGAACCTCAACTTATTTTGAAGATGATTGATTTTTAGAATTATGAAGTATACGTTGGTGATTTAAAATTTACTAACATATAGCTCACTCATTGGGTTTTTGAGCGCGTTAAAAAATTTTAAAGTCAGATAATATGGAAAAGCAAAACAAGAAGTGGTATGAATTTGAAAAAGGTTGAAACGAAAGTTAGAAGGTTAAGAAATATTTTACGTGGTGGAAAAATGGTGAAAATTGCTTTACGTAACTTAAAAATGTGATTTTTAAGCTACGCAAGTTCAAAAACGTTGAAAAATCGCTACGCAATTGAAAAACGATGGAATATTTTTACGCGATTGAGAAAACGATGAAAAATAGTTACGCGATTGTGAAAATGCGATAAAAGTGTTGCGCGATTAAGAAAACGCGATAATATGATTTTGCGATTGAATATACAGTAAGATTACTGTTGGACTAGTGTATGGACACCGTATGAGAAATTATGAGATTAGCCTGTGATTGATATTTTGGTACATTTTACATGCATTGGAAAGGTCTGATAGACTGGATAAGGCAAATTGCCTAGAAGAGAATACACCTCTTGAGCGAGTGCGATATGTGTAATGTAAGTCATTATTGACCTTGGGGGCATCGAGGTACGGGTTGCTTACATTGGGCAGTTGATAGCTTTTCTGTACCGTGGGTTAGACCGATGCAACACATCGATGATCCAGACCGAGACACTATTCTTAATCAAGATATGATAAAGACTATCGTGTATATGCTAGATGTGCAAACACTTATGAGAATTGTGGCACGTGGTCTGAGGCATGTTGGTACAGATAGATCTTTTCGATCAATCTCTCCGACCTGAATTTTAGCTCCATGGAGTAGGAAATTGAGTCTATATGCACATGCATAATTTGAGAATTTATATCGTTGTGATATTTGAATTATTGAATAATTGGATAATGTTGAGGACATGCTTGTAATTATCGTTTATTATATGACTATTGAATATTTTGATGATGTTGATGACATGATTATAATTATTGTGTATTATATTTGTTATGATGATGAATAATATTGAGGGCATAATCGTAATTATGGTACGATATATCTATATGGTGTGTTGTTTGTGTTATCTCCATACTACCATATTGGTATTGACGTAGATGATCTCACCTCTTTGTATATTATTTTGTATTGTATTTATATTTTGGTAAAGACACTGAGCAAGGTATCGAGCAAGAAGGTGAAGAAGAGTATATTCCTACTGAGGAAGCTGAGTTTTAATTGGATGGCAGCCCGGTCGAGTTTCTTTAGGTACGTGAGACTACAGTTTCATGGTGGAGCTGGCGCGTGGAGGATTAGTCCCAATGAGGAGGGACTAATATATAAAGGACATCTGACGGTGAACATGAGCAGGATTTTTCATGGAGATCCATTCTTTTCTAAAACTATTTATGTACATGTTGAATTTTCGCTGTCAATTAGACAATATTAAGGTGGTAGGTATCACACCCCAACAGAGATCAGTATAATGTCGTCTGCGCGAACACTTGTCCGTAAGACTTTGCGTCAAGTTAGATTCCATCCTGCTGAAGATTCTGAGGAGAACCCATCTGAGGGTTCTGTTGTCTAGTCATACTTGGGCAAATATGCTAGTTTAAGTTAATGTCAAATACTTTTGAGAACTTGGTCTGTATATAAATAATTTTGACAGTACTTCTGTAATGTATATGATGTAAATTATTGTGATGATGTTTCAATATTTTTATTTTCTGCTAAGTATATTTTATCGATATTAAGAAATTTTACAACTCGTATTTACATTACAAAACATATTTTATAATGGAAGGAGTAATTCGGTAATTAAGTAACATAAATGTGATGCGTTATGGTGGGTGTTACATGTCCTATATATATGTGTGTGTGTGTGACTTTGACTTACACTAGTATTAGGAGTATCAAAATGGGTCAAGTCCGATGGATCGACTCGAATAGCCCAACAAAATGAACGAGTTGGATTAGCAAAATGTCATCCCGAAACTTACATGACCCAAATGGGCTGAGTCAGAATGAGCCGGGTCAGTCCGCTCTTTTAACACTACATAAGGCTAAATGGGCTGACCTGAGTTAGCAAAATGTCAACCTGAAACTTACATAACCCGAATAGACCTGCCCAAAAATAGCCCGACCCTAAATAAGCTAGTCCGAATGGATCACGCCGGCCCATTTTGACACCCCTAACTGGTATAACTTGATATCTTCTCATATATATGAGAAGAGATCAAGTTATATCAGTATAAGTCAAAGTATAATATATTGTTAGATTAAAAATTCTTATCATATAGATCATATCTATAAAATTTTATATTAATATAAAATTATTTAATATTTTATTAATATATGTTAAAATTAACGTATAATTTTTTTAATATTTTATTGATATATATTAAGATTAACATAATATATACTTTTAAAATATATAAAAATAAAAAGTATTTGATCATATTCTTATTAATATTTAATTTTTTTAAATTTAACACAAATAATTAAAATATTGTGTAATTATAATTTAACGATTAGATCAATAAAAATTATATTCTATAAAAAATTATTAAATAATAAAAATATATTAAATTTTACACTAATTTATATATATATATATATATATATATAAACCAAGTCGATGTTGGCGCATGTTGATGGTGGAGGGTTAAGTCACCGAAAGTGGTTGCAGAGGAAGAGCGGTGGTGGGTCAAGCCAGTAGGAGTTCTTGCCGACGAGGTAATTTTCAAGAGGTTGTGGCAAAGGTCAATGAATGAATTGGTTGGAAATATTCTAAAATATCAAAAATGAAAAATAACAAAACTTTGTGGGTACTAAAAGGTAAACAATTGAATGGGTCATTTTATAAAGAAACAAAACTTGTTATAGGAAGTATTTTTGGAGTCCAGGATCAAGAGTTCCACGGTAAAAAGCCACCCATTTTTTGAACTGTGGTATAAAACAGCATATCACATGGGAAAAAGTTTAACATGTACCACTTAAAAGGTGATTCATGAATAGATTATGATTTTTTTATTAATTTATTATTAAAATAAAAAAATAATTGAGATTAAAAAAATTAAATTTTTATAAATTTTAATTAATAATATTTAAATTTGTATAAAATTTAATTAGATTATTATTATTATTTTTATAAATAATTATATATATATATAAAAATTATAAATTTTAATTAATAATTTTTTATACACTTATATTTATATATAAATATTATCAAATTAAAAAAATAGATAGTTCAGACCCAAATATTTTAACTCCCCGATAGAAGACTCCATCACATAGAAACAAATTAAACATTTATGTGTGGAAATCACTGAAAAGTATCCCATATTAAAATTTGCATACGTTAAAGCGCCGGTTATATTTGGAGACTAACAAAAGCAGTTTAGAGTGAACAATGACTAACAAAATCATAAAACCGGTCTATTGTAACTTTGAATTGGACTATTTAATTAATATATTAATCCTTGGGTTAAACCCTGTTGTAGTTCAACACACAAACTCGCAACTTTTTTATGTTATAACAATATTACCATGCCTAAACTTTCTAACCCCTTTTATACACTCAACCCCATAACCATCAAAAAAAAAAAAAACACTCAACCCAAAATCTTTGACATGACTTTTTATCGTGCATGTGGATCCCTAATCTCTGAGAACACCTCTGCAGAAAACCAAGCTTGATCCTCACTACTACTACATGTAATTATGGTAACATGAAAAAGTCTAACATAGATTACTCTAAAAGTAATTTATGAATGAATTATAATATTTTTAGTCACTAATTTATGATTAAAATAAATTAAGAACTAAAATTAAAAATTAAGTTTTTATAAATTTTAATTACTATAACAACAACAACCAAGCCTTTTTTCACTAGGTGAGGTCGACTACATGGATCAAACGACGCCATTGTGTCATATCATGAACCAAGTTTTCAGAAAGATCATTCGAATCTAGATCTTTTTTAACTGTTTCACCTATAGTCTTTCTTGGTTTTCCTCTACCTCTAGCTATTGGACTATTCTCCAACTGATCTACTCTTCTTATAGGGGCTTGGGTCTTCTCCTTACATGTCCAAACTACCTAAGGCAAGATTCTTCCATCTTTTTCACAATAGATGTTACCCCTACTTTCTCTCTAATGTATTCATTCCTAATCCTATCTTGTCTAGTATGACCACACATCCAAGCAACATCCTCATCTCCGTGACATTGATCTTGTGCTCTTGTTGACTTTTTACCGCCCAACATTCAGTACTATACAACATTGCGGGCCTTATAGATATGCGGTAAAATTTACCCTTAAGCTTGAGAGGTACTTTTCTATCACAAATAACTTCTGAAGCACTCCTCCATTTCATCCATCCAGCTTGAATCCTATGGTTTACATCTCCTTCTATCTCTCCGTCATTTTGTATGATGGATCCAAAATACCTAAACTATGTGACTTGTGGTATGGTATGATCTCCAATTTTTACCGCTAAGCTAACATTAACATGTTTCTTACTGAACTTATATTCCATATACTCCATCTTACTCCTGCTTAGATGAAAGTCATATTCTTCCAAAGTCCGTCTCCATAACTCTAGCTTCCCATTTATTTCCCCTCTCGACTCTCTAACTAAGACTATATCATTTGCAAAAAGCATGCACGTTTGTACAGACCGGCTCTTGGATATGCTTGTGATAAGTACATCCAAGACCAAGGTAAAAAGATAAGGACTCAAAGTTGACCCTTGGTGCGGATCCATAGTTATAAGAAACTCTTCTATGACCCCACTCGGTTGTTCTCACACTAATCAGTAATTTCATCATACATATCTTGGATTGCTCGAATATAGGCGATACGAACTCTTTTCTTCTCCAAAGCTTTCCACAAGACCTCTCTCGGTACCCTATCATAGGCTTTTTCCAAATCAATGGAAACCATGTGTATGTCTTTTTGCTTCCTCCGATACCGCTCTATCAATCTTCGTAGAAGATAGATTGCTTCCATAGTTGACCTCCCAAGCATAAAACCAAATTGATTCTTTGAAATATGAGTCTCTTGTCTTAGTCTCCTTTCAATGACTCTTTCCCATAACTTCATGGTATGACTCATGAGCTTAATCCCTCTGTAATTTGCACAGTTTTGTATATCTCCCTTATTCTTGTAAATAGAGATTAAAGTGCTTCTCCTCCATTCATTTGGCATTTTCTTAGATCTCATTATCTCGTTAAACAGCTTTGTAAGCCAGCTTATACCTTTATCTCCTAGGCACTTCCATATCTCAATAGGTATATTATCCGGTCCGACCACTTTTTTATTTTCCATCCTCTTCAAAGCTTCTTTTACCTCAAACTCCCGAATTCTACGATAAAAAGTTTTATTTTGGTCTTCCTCTCTAGTGTTTAGAATGTCTGAGTCCCCCTAAAGCCCCGTGTTCCTCATTAAATAACTTGTGAAAATAACTCTTCCATCGATCTTTGATGTCTTGTTCCGTAATCAAGACTTTACCCTCTTCATCCTTAATGCATTTCACTTGATCCAAGTCCCTTGTCTTCCTTTCCCTACTTTTAGCGAGCTTGTAGATATACCTTTCTCCGTCTTTGGTGCCTAACGATTGATATAACCCGTTAAACGCTTTAGTTTTTGCCTCGCTCACCGCCTTCTTAGCATCTTTTTTAGCTGTCTTATATTTTTCCCAATTTTCATCATTGTTACATACGTGCCAAGCTTTATAACATTCCCTTTTAACCTTAACCTTATCTTGTACACTTGTGTCCCACCACCAAGATTCTTTATCCTTGGGTCCAAAGCCTCTTGATTCATCGAGTGTCTCTTTTGCTACCTTCCTAATCCCTTTAGCCATCTCGTTCCACATATCATTAGCACTCCCTTGTACCTCCCAAATCTCTTCCTCCATAATCCTTCTTTGAAAGAGCATTTGTTTTCCGCCCTTTAGTTGCCACCATTTGATCCTTGGCTCTTTGTCTCGATAATTTTTCCTTACTCTCATCTTAACTCGTACATCCATAACCAAAACCCTGTGTTGGGTAGTCAAGCTCTCTCTAGGGATGACTTTGCAATCCATGCAAATCTTTCTATCAGATTTCCTTAATAGAAAGAAATCAATTTGAGAGCACGAACCCCCGCTTCTATATGTGATAAGATGCTCTTCCTGCTTCCTAAAACAAGTGTTAGTTATAGTAAGATCAAACACTACCGAAAAATCTAGAATCTCTTTACCCTCTGTATTAACTACTTATAGACCATAACCCCCATGCAAACCATCATACCTCCTAGATTCGCTCCCCACATGACCATTTAGGTCCCCACCTACAAAAATCTTCTCTCTCAAAGGTATTCTATGAACTAAATCTTCTAAATCCTCCCAAAATTTAATCTTGTAGTGCTCGTCTAACCCTACTTGGGATGCATACGCACTGATAACATTAAAAGTTTCCTGTTCCACAACAAACTTCAAAGCTATAATCCTATCTCTGAGTCTTGTCACATCCACAACATTATTTGTCGCGACCGGGATCGCAGCGAAATAGCAGCTCGCGTGATTTTAAAAATATAAAAATATGGAGTCGCCACCAATTTTATTTAAATTTAGGAAAAATTGGAAAACCTTTTTAGAAAATAGTCTTTGGAACCAAATCGGATTCGGGAGTCGGTTATGGACAGGGAAGGGTGGAAACTTAATCCCACAGCACCCCTATCACACCCATCCTAAGACGGTACCTTAAGTCAGTTGTGCAAAAACTTAATAATATCAAATTTATCTATTTTACCCCTCTTAAAAAGACTTTGCAATTGTTTTATTTTTCTATCTTTTTTTATCATTTTATTTATATTTTTTATATATTTTTTTAAAAGAAAAGAAGAACTAAATTTTGAAAATTTAATTTTGGCTTGACAGAATTGAACTTACGCTCCTACGTACTCCTCAGTGCAATGGGAACTCAAAGTCACGTAGTTACGTAAAAAATAATTGTGGGTTAATTAATTTAAATTAAAAAGATTTTTCAAAAGAAATTTTTTTGTTTTAAAAAAAAACAAAATTTTTGCACAGGATTTAAGGTAGTACTGGACTACTCAATAAATCCTTATGATCCAAACGACATTGAAGATAACATCCGCTATTCAATCAACATCATTGGTCATTGCATTTATTAAAAAAAAATTTATTTTATTTTTATTCCATTTATTTTTCTTTTATTTACCCCTTTTTTTTTTTTAAGAAAACGCAAAAGGACAAACAAATAAACACAATTCTTCATGAACTAAAATAAACAAAGAACAAATAAGATTAAATATAAGCATCACAAAACCACTTTGAAACATTTTATTTTATTTTTAAACAATTTTCAGATTTTTTTTTTTTTTTATTACCTGCCCATTCTTATTTATCTACTTATATTATTATTATTTTTTTTTTTTTAACCTTATTTGTTTCACTGCCACACCACTTGCTTGTGTATTTAGTGTTTTTTTTTTTTTTTAAGGCCCACTAACGTGAAACAGGAAAAGCTCATTTTCAGGGGAAAGACTTAATCCCTACCCCCAACCAACTAACAAGAAAAACCCAAAAGAAAGCTAAACCACCAGACTTTTTAGTCCCTTTTTAGCATGCCTCTGCCTCCTTATTTCTTATTAGTAACTCATTTAACACACGGGTTCTTGGTCTTTGCATTCAAAAGGACAGAACAGAGAGAAAAATGGACATTACCTCGGACTTGAACAAACCAGATCCGCACGGCGGCGGCTGGAGACGGCGACGCCGCCGAGAGGTGCGGCGGCGGCGACAGTCGCCGCACCTGGACCGGAGCTGGGCCGGTGCGGCGGCGGCGTTGAGAGCCGATCTAGCACGAGCGGCGGGCCGGACGACGGGTTCGCACGGACCGGAGCACGGCGGCTGGGCGTGGCGTGGTCGGTGCTAGCGGCGGTCGCGGCGGGGTCGACCTCGACGGTCGATCGGACGGAGCGCGACGGTTGGGCTCGCTGCGCAGGTGCGCGAACGCGGTTGGGTGGAGCGGGCTCGCGGATCCGCGGGTCCTGGTCGGTGCGGGCGGCGGTCCGCGGCCCCGGTGGCTCTGGTTCGGGCCTGCCGGACGGAGCGCGACGGCTCTGGCGTGGCATGGCGTGGTGGAAGATGGGTCCTGGTGGCGATGACAGCGTCGTGGATTGGTGCTGTGCGCGGTGGTTCTCGGCTTCTAGCTCCGGCGGTTCTCGGAGCTGAGGTGCGCGACCTGCGGTGGTGCTCCGGCGGGTCGGTGTTCTTTTTTTTGCTTGGGGGTTGTTGTTATTTGTTGATGGTATTTTGGGGCGGTTGTGGGGGTGATGAAGAAGATGGTGGTGAGTTTGGTTGTGGATGGGTGGAGGTTTATGATGTGAGTTGATGATGGAAGATGAAGAGATGTTGTTGGTGGAAGTGTTGGTTGTGCTGAAGATGAAACTTGTGCAATGGTGTCGGTGGAGGAAGGTGAATTGAAGATGATGAAAAGTGGTGAGAGTCAATGGTGAAAGATGAAAGGTGAAGAATACAGCTGCTGGTTAGATAGAGACTTCGAAAAATTTTCGTTTTCCTCTCTTTTTTCTTTCTCTCCGCCCTGCTATTCCTCTCCCTCCCCCTGTGAAAATGATCTTCCCCTTGTAATAATGCCTCCCTTGCCGTAAGCAGATCACAATCTGCAGCCCAAAAAAAATCAGCTCCCCTTGAGCTTTCTAATCAAACTTCCGTTTTGATGAATTTTCTCTGAAGTTGTCATTTTTTCTCTGCAATTTCCTTGCCAGTTTTTCCATTTTGGGCTGCCTTGAGCCATGGGATTACTGCCTGCCAGATAACGTGCTACCTTCATTTTCCTTTTTCTTTTTTTTTTATTTTTTTTTAAAACGAAATCAGACCCCCCTTTTTTTTTCAACATAATAAAAACGAAAATCAACCTTTATTTTATTTTTTATTTTGATGAAAGTAAAATAAAAGAAACAAACAAATAAAATAAAATGAGATAAAGACATGAATAGGAATTAATCAAAGGATGTGCATAATTAATTATTTTTATTTTTTTATTTTTTATTTTTTTATTTTTATTTTTGGTGCTGACAAAATTGAGTGTTCAGCATTATTCTTCTAATTAACTTATCTACTATTATCTACTCCATTTCTAAATTTTATCTTTAGGTGTCTTAAAGTTTAAAAATAGAAGTGTCGAGTTCTTTTTTTCTTTTCTAACCCATTAATTTCTTGTAGGTACATAAAATTAATCTTTTTCCTAATCGTGGTGTCAAGTATTTTTATTGATTTTAATTAATAATTTTAATAATTTATAAATTTTAATTAATAATTTTACAAACATTCAAATTTATATATAAATATTTTCACTCTTCCCGTGCTCTTGGGGAACCATTCTATTTGTCCTCCTCACTCTCCTGCAACTGCAATGCAAACTCCAATGCACCCACAACATCACTCATGGATGGCCGTTGATCCTCATCATCATGCAAACAACTCAGTGCCATCTGGCTGAATGCTTTCAAGCACTGTGGCACGATGCTTCCCTTCAGAAACGGATCAACCGTTTGACCAATCTGTCCTTCATGATGACACTTTCGGACCCACTCCACCAAGTTAGCCCTTTGCTTCTCCACCGTACGTAACATAGGGGCACCTCCCACACAATACCTCCAAAAGCACAACACCAAAAGAGTACACATCAGACTTCTGAGTCAACCGTTGACGCTTGTAGTACTCTGGATCTAAATACCCAAGGCTACCTTTCACAACCGTGCTGACGTGGGACTGTGACATCCCACTGGGTCCTACCTTGGACAATCCAAAATCTAAAACCTTACCCACACATTTTTTGAATTTTTTATGTTATTAATAATAAAATTATTTATTAAATTATCATATTTTTAAAATTATATATTAAATTATTATATTTTTTACTTATATAAATTATTTTATTATTTATAATTATGTCAATACTTATAGTGTAATTATATGAAAAATATCATCATAAATAATGTTATTTACGTAATAATACTAATATTATTGATATTTTTTATGTAATTACGTTATATATATTAGTATTTTTTCATAAATAATATCACATCATTTATGAAACATTCTTATTACTAATTTTTTCAAATATTATCTCACGTTTAATGTTTTCAACATAAAAATTATTAATTTTTTTATTATAATATATTCTTATTATTTCAATACATTTTAATACAGTGGCAATGACTATTAAAACAACAATAATGATATTAACTACGCGTCAAGATCTTATACCAATTTTCACACCGCACATCTTGTTTATGGGATCCAGTAGTGAACGACAAAATCATCTTGTTTTTTTTTTTTTAGTGTATGTCAATTAGCAGAAACACCTGCGTCGTTAACTACTTTTTTGTTCTTCGTTAACCAACTTTTTTCACGAGCAAAGAAACTATATGGTAAAATTTTGTGTCGTTATTAATCAAACACATCGTAATTAATTACTTTTTTATTAACCCCGTTAACTAACTTTTTTCACGAAGCGTAGAAAAAAATTTAGTTAATGAAAAACAAAAAAAGTAGTTAATACGATGTAAGTTTGATTAATGACGTAAGATTTACCACATAATTTTTATATTCGTAAAAAAAATTAATTAACAAAAAATAAAAAAGTAGTTAACGACGTAGAGAAATTGATTAATGGACATATATAAAAAAATAAAAAATAAAAAATAAAAAACTGATTTAATACTACTTATAGATGAGTCTTGTGAACAATATCAAATGTTAAAAATAATGTGATTCTGTACGCGGTAGGATTAATATTTTCCTTAAAACAACTTGATTGCTACTAGTCCCATCATTAGAATCCTTATCAGTAGATGCTTTTGGACCTTTTGGTTTCCTACTCCTGGACGAAGATCACTTGTCCCCTATTTCTGTCCCATTTCCTGTCCCCCCACTTAAATCTTGACAAATGGAAAATAATATTCACATCTTTTTTTTAAAAAAAAATTAAAAACGCTTAACTCTGTTACCTGCACGTTTTCTTCCTTTCTAACAAAAATCACTCTTCACGTTTGCAGCCCCTCCGTCCTTCACCAGCGCTGGCGCCGTCCTCCGCCTCTTCCTCCACCGTTGCGACCCCTCTGTCCTTCACCAGCGCCGGCGCCGTCCTCCGCCTCTTCCTCCACGGTTGCGACCCCTCCGTCCTTCGCCTGCGACAGGTGGAGACCTCCACGCTACTGTTAAGAGTAAGCTCTTGTTCTCAAACATCATTGCCCTCTAGCTCTTTTATTCTCTGTTCTTCCTTTCTGTTTTCATGCTTACATAATGGGTTGAATGAATTTTTTGTAAGTTGTGATTGAGATTGCATAAATTTTTGGGTAGTTAGATGTTTCTCTTATGCACATTACCTGTTTGATGAAATGTTTCTTTAATTCTCAAACACAGATATGTATTTCTCTTTAGCAATTCTCAAACACAGATTTGCTTAACTGGATGCTGCTTGAGAATCGCATGGTGAGAAATGATATAAGGCAGTACACTAGGTTTATAGTGCTTTACATGTTATTAAAGAACCTAGGTAGGAGTTTCTGGCCACTGGCCAGTGAGAATAATCAAGGATGGTCTTTTTAATTATCTTTTTCCTTCTCCAAAGTTGATTGAAGTCAAATTGTACTCTTAACACATAAAGGCTAAGCACCATTAGACAGGAATTTTAAAGTGAATGACAAGTACATATATAAGGTCAAATTAATTAAGGACATATTTGCTCTCACGGGTTCCAAAACAACAGGAGTATTGTATATTGATATGTATAGGAATGGCACATATATAATTGTCTACATGTGTCAAAACAATTAATGGAGTATTTTTAGGATATAAACAAACACTTTTTGTGTGTGATGTAGGAGAATTTTTAGGATATTTTGCTGGGGAAAATATACTAATGGAGTATGTCTTCTCAAATGCTTCCATAGCAAGGAGTTTTACTGAGTATTTGAGCTTTGCATTTGGAGAAAATAATCCAAATGTGTGGAGAGTGGAAGTCCATGGATTCCCAAAGGAATATAACATGTTGGATTTTCCATCTGTGGCTCTCATTCTTCTTCTCACTTTGTGCTTGTGTCATAGGTTTGATCTATTTGTTACTTGTCTCTATTTTTTCCTTCTACTAGGAATATGTGGTTTTGCTATCTACTTATTATTAGCTTAGTGATCCATTTTTCATTGGATAAACATTTTAATATTATATTATCCTGTTATGAAACAAACATTATTGAACCATTATTGATTATTAAGTGAACTTGCATTTATACCCTTGGCCATAAGCTACACATTGGTGTCTCACTTTTCACATTTTGAAATAGAATTTCATGTTGGAGATACACTCTCTTTCTAATGTGTATCCGAACTCTAATATTGAGATTGCTTGGAATTGCACTTCCTATCTTTATTTTTGCACTATTTATAACTATAGCAGATTAGCAGATTATTATTTGTCCAAAGATAATATATATTAGACCCGTCAAAAAAGAAAAAGAAAAATATATATCAGATGTCAATTCAAGCCAATTGATTGTTTATTAGTGTTCAATGACGATAAGTGAATCCTCATATTTTCAGGCTGCTTTTGGTCCCCCTGTTGCATTAATTCAAGGGACACTGGAAGCCTAAGGAACCATATTCAAGAAAACTCCCATAGAAGATTGCCCAACTATAAGAAGGGGTTAAGTTGCTTGGATTGGTTCAAGCCCGAGTTCTTTGTAGGCCTTGCCAACCATGGGGAGTGGAAAAAAGAATTCGTTGTCTTTGGTTCTATTCTTCCAGAAGACATGCATATTGCTGAGAGAATTTCTACACTCCCCACAATATATCGATGTTTGGATCAATATCAATGTGACCGTTTTGGAAAATCCCATTCCTTTGATGCTGCGAAGAATCAAGAAAAACCATGAAGACTTTAACAAAGCAAATTCAGCTTGAAACAATTCTTTTTGCTTTTGATTTGTAAAGCCAGTACAATCTTTGCTTCTCGTTTGTAAAAGTCAACTTTAGACCAACAAATATAGTCTCTGCTGATGTATCTGTAATTGTCAACAATAATTCAAAGATTGAATAAGATTATACTATTATTTGTATTTATTGCTTTTCAATAACAATAACAAAAATGAAAAAAAGATGATTCTCTTTGTACAACCACAGCAAGACTGACTAGAGTAAATGTTATAATCTCTCTAACACAAGCTAAAAAAATGTCATGTGCCAAAATATTTGTAGCACAAGTGAAAAAAAATACATCCTTGCTAAAATTTAAAAGTAAAACAAAGATGCTTTGGCAAATTCTGAGGATCATCAATATCCAATAACACCAACATGTTAAGTTGCATCATGGATGGCCTTCTTGATCTTGACTTTACAAGTTGATGACATCAATTGCTACTTGTTCAGTGTCGGGTAATTGTGCCTGTGAATAAAAGCATATTTTGTTTTTTTATGTTAATGTCAAAAATATGTTAGACTAAGACAAAAATAAAGAAATACTACAATTGTTTATCACATGTAGCAATTCCATCATGCTCATGTTGTTACTTGACTCTTTGGAGGTATTGTATGCAACGTATGTAGGCAACTAATTAATATAAATTTAATCACAATGAAAATAATTAGTATGTAACTAAGATATATTGATTAAAAATTATCAGGAAAAATAAAAATCAAATAAATGAAAAAGGAAAAAACCTGAATAGACTGAAATGAAGGCAATTCACAATCTACGTTTTGTAAAGGAAGTTCATCTTCTTGTGTAGTTTTCTTCTTTTTCCTTCTTCTCTCAAGAACACCTTTTGGTTTGGTAGATGTTCCACGAAATCTTTCTTTAGTCTTTATTCCTTTCACATTATTATTATTCCCACTACACAAAACCTTTCCTATATTATTAAGTGAAACATCATGGGTCTTTGGTCTCTCTATCTTTACCTCCAAGACATGCATCTATATCATTCATGGTCTTAGTCAAAACATCAACAACTATTTTATAGGCTTCTTCGGTTATTGCACCTTTAGTTGCCAAGTGAGCTTGCAGCCTACACAAGTCCTTATAGCGATTTCCCATTCTCACCTTAGGATCCTCATGGATTATAGAAACAGACTACTTGCTATGTCATTTCCAGTTTTTGCATGCTTTGTCCATCTCTTTAATATATACATTACAGGAATTTTCATTATATTTCTTGATGAAAGAACTTTGAGAGCATGTGAGCATAAAATTCTAGAGAACTCAAACCTCTTACTGACTACACTTCACTGCACACAGTAGATGAGTCATATTGGATAGTATGCTGATTTTTTTTTTTGTAAGGGACAACTTTATATTCAGTAACTTGCTCATTCTGAACGGAAATATGCATACTACTATCATATGCAATTGATACCTCATATTGGATCATCTTGAATATTGCAGGAGTATAAATTGTTGCTGCATGCCTTAAAATTTCCACTTCAAATGACAAAGTTAGACTTCTTTGGGATGCTTTAAAATCTGCCTTTGATTCCTCATATCGACGATCCTCAACCAATCTTTGAAAATGATGGAAAAATCTTAGTAAATCATGTTGGTAACTCACATATTTTTTAATTACGTTGTTCAAGCTCTCACTGCGTTGTGTGGTTGTCATGTCTGCACAAAAGTTCTCTCGACCATAAACTAAAGCCCATTTTTCCTTCAAATCAAATGTTTGCTTCAACCAACTATTATCTTTAAGATTATACTTACTTGACATATTGTTCCAAGCTACGAGAAACTCTTCTTCTTCTTCTTCATACTCATAGATGCAATTATTAAAATCTTTATTGAAGTCTTGACACTTCCCAAATACAGTACTAAGTTTCTTTAATGTATTCTAATACAAGTGCCAAAATACAAAGGCGATGACATGTTTCTGGCTATGCTAAAGCTAAAGCTTTTGCCATTGTTTCCTCTTGGTCGGTCAAGATAGTCTGAGATTTCTTTCCTGACATAGCTTTAATAAAAGTATTAAACAACCAAATAAAGCTTTCAAAGTCTCATCATATAAAAATGCTCCACCAAAAATAATGCTCAGCTTGTGATGATTCACTCTAACAAACATTGCAAATTGACAACCTTCCTTATTTTTTCTATAAAGTATCGAAACAAACTACATCACCAAAATAGGAATAGTCAACCATCATCATTGCATCTGTCCAAAAGATATTAGTTATTAAATCATCCTCATCAACTTGTATTGCATATAAAAAATTAGCATCTTCTAATTGCATTTGTTGTAAATACTCTAGCACACCACCAGTATCTCCCGATCTCATTTGAATTGTTCGCTTGGAACGCAAATAATTTTTGTAGTCATCTGGGATGAATCCAAGATTCTCGCGACCGCCAACTCGCCTAGCCATTAATTCGTAACTTGCTTTTGGAATGATTCCAGAGCTATCGGCTAAATCAACCTCAACTGCTTGAGGAAGAGTTATTTTCCTTTGAGATCTAAGCAAATGACTCTTACTCGGAGTTGTAGTCTCATGTGTATGTTCAGCAATAAATTCAGTAACACAATACTTCCCAGTTAAACGACAATTAACTTTCATCCTTGCCAAACAACCAAATCTTGTTTGTGCACGAGGATTCTTAACATTAACCTCTCGTTTATCTTTCCCACGATAACCTTCACATGAGCAACAAAATACTCTATTCATTATCTTCCCATCAACACCTTTGTGCCCTTTACTAATCCTTATACTAAAACCCACTTTATAAGCATAAGAATTATAAAAGGTAAAGGCTGCATCTTCTGTATCAAATTCCATCCCAACTTTTGGTATAAATTCACAAGGAATCTTATCATGTATCTTAGCAATTTGTTTTTCCTCGAGCCTGTCACCATTGTTATTCTCAAATGTTTGATGCTCGCCTTCTGCCATAATTTCTTGTTTATCACCTTCACATTAAAGAAGACAAATAAATCTAGTAGAGCTTAATACAATTCATACAAAAGATACAATTTAATCTTGCTTTTGTTGATTCTCTTTATAACTAATTCTAAAATTGACAACATCAAAATTATCAAAGAAAATTAAGAACAATAATATTCTGCAAACCAATTCATCTTTTATACATAAGGGAGTGCAATTCAAAGCAAACTTAATAATCTGCTAATTGCTATAGTTATAAATAGCTGCAAAAATAAAGATAGGAAGTGCAAGCAATCTCAATATTAGAGTTCGGATACACATTAGAAAGAGAATGTATCTCCAACATGAAATTCTATTTCAAAATGTGAAAAGTGATACACCAAGATGTAGCTTATGGCCAAGGGTATAAATGCAGGGTATATGTCCAACATCAAATTCTCCTAGAAGATGTAGTTGATTTATACCATCCTGTGGCTATGAAGAAAGGTGTAGATCTTGTATTGGACCCTTGTAATGGTTCTATTATCATATATTCACGTATGAAAGGCGACAGAGGAAAACTTAAACAAGTTTTGTGTAATTTACTAAGCAATCTGTTAAATTTACAAATTAGGGGCACATAGTAGTTCGGGCATGGGCTCAAAAGCCAAGCTTGCAGAACTCAATAATTGCTACTAACCAATATAGTTTCACAAAACATTTATCATGCTTATTTTATAAGAAAAACGAAGCACGTGATGACCCTAGAAGCCATGAATTCAATCCAACAAGATCCTTCTTCTATGGATTTTATGTTTGAACTTTGAAGTGGATGATACAGGAAAAGGAATTCCTAAAGAGAATTAAAAATCTGTGTTTGAGAATTCCTAAAGAGAAATACAAATCTGTGTTTGAGAATTAAAGAAACATTTCATCAAACATGTAGTGTGCATCAGAGAAACATCTAACTACCCAAAAATTTTCTAACCCATTATGCAATCTCAATCACAGCTTACAAAAAATTCATTCAACCCATTATGTAAGCATGAAAACAGAAAGGAAGAACAGAGAATAAAAGAGCTAGAGGGCAATGATGTTTGAGAACAAGAGCTTACTCTTAACAGTAGCGTGGAGGTCTCCACTGTCGCAGGCGAAGGACGGAGGGTCGCAACCGTGGAGGAAGAGGCGGAGGACGGTGCGGCGCTAGTGAAGGACGAGAGGGTCGCAACGGTGGAGGAAGAGGCGGAGGGGCGCGGCGCCGGCTGGTGAAGGACGGAGGGGCTGCAAACGTGAAGAGTGATTTTTGTTAGAAAGGAAGAAAACGTGCAGGTAACAGAGTTAAGCGTTTTTAATTTTTTTTAAAAAAAATGATGTGAATATTATTTTCCATTTGTCAAGATTTAAGTGGGGGGACAGGAAATGGGACAGGAATAGGAGACAGGTGATCTTCGTCCCCTACTCCTGCGCCTACCCCTATGGTTACCCGCATGCTCCTGTGTCTCTGAGGCTACGTGATTGCCACTACCATTAGGATTAGTGCCATGATGTTTTGGACCTTTTGGTTTCCTACTCCTGTGCTTCCCACCTCGCCCTTACAGTTTGCAGGGACATGCATTTCTGTGTCTAAGCCTACATTGGCTTCACTGAGATAATATTTAAATGCATTAGAAATAAGAATGCATTAGAATAATAAAAATATATTAAAATATTAATTAAACTTTTTGTGATTGATATTATCTCATTCATTTATTATGTTATCTCATTTAGATATTTCACAAGTAATATAACATTATTTAATATTAACATGTGTGATATTATTATCGAAAAACATAAATACATATGACATAATTACATAAAATATGACAACACGTATGACTTAATTACATAGAAACGTCAATAATATTAGCACTATTACATAAATAATATAATCTATGTTGATATTATTTATGTAATTATGTCATAGATATTAACATAATTATAAATAATAAAATAATTCATATAAACAAAATATAACAATTTAATATATAGTTTAAAAAATGTAATAATTTGATAAATAATTTTTTCACTTATAAAACTTTCATAAAAAAGCCCACGTTTCTCATCTAGTAAGATATTTGTGGTCTTCATGTCACGGTGAATGATATTGTGTTTCACACCTGTACGAAGATAATGCAGCCCTCATGCTGCACCCAGCAAGATATCAAGCCTTTGCTTCCACGAAAGAGGCTCATTATCTGAAGAAAAAAATAATTTTTACAAATCATATTTTCATACCTTTTATATACACTAACTACTTTAGAATTAAAAAAAATAAATATGTATTAAAAATATATTCCTTTGAATTTATTATCTAAAATGATAAAAAGTGTAACAATAGAATAAAAAAAAATGACGTGTAAATAGTATTACCCTTACCAGAGTCGTAGAGATGGTCACGGAGGGTTCCACGCTGCATGAAATCATAGACGAGGATCATCTCGTTGCCATCATTGCAGAAGCCAATGAAGGACACCAAGTGAAGATGGCGAAGTTGGGAAAGCATCTCGATCTCGTTTTGGAACTCTTGGACACCTTGTTGGGAACCAGGTTTGAGGCGTTTGATCGCAACTGGGGTGGTGCCATCGTCGATGTAGCCCTTGTATACGTTGCCAAATCCTCCCACGCCCACGATGAAATTAGCGTCAAAGTTTCTTGTGGCTGATATGATCTCAGCAATTGAAAAGTAGCGCTACCACTACCAGTTTGCAGAGCTTTGCATCTTCGGCGGAAAATGATTACGACAAAGATAAGAGACAGTAGGAAGAAGGCCAAGATTGCACCAACGAAAACCAACACCTTTTTTCTTTCTTTTTAAATTGTTGGATGGTTGGGTTAATTGCAGTGGTGGTGGTGGTGATGGACGTGGGACGGGATTAGGTGCCCCTAGATTGTAATTGGAGCTTAGTTTGAAAATTTCGATCCCGTTGAGTATGACATCAGGGTGCACAGTGTCCTTTCCAGCTGTAAGTTGCTACAACTTAATTGTAAGGTTCGGCTTCTTCAAGTTGCCAATTTTCAAATTCACTACACCGTAGTCTCTTATAGTAGGAATAAAATTGCCACCACTCCACAAGATTACATCGGCAGCACTCTCAGCCATCATCTCAGCTATAAATATTTGAAAAACTCTATCATTTGCATGAAGGATATTTGTCTCAACCTCACAGAAATATAGCTTCACCATGTAATTAAAATCTGCGTCCACTTGGAACCCCCAAGTCACCCTGGCAGTTTGATATGCTAGGTCCTGTGCAAAGTAATTGGGAACATCTGGCGTGTAGTGAGGGTCGACATTAACTTTAAATGAAAGACTTTGTGAATATTCATGCTTCAGGTAACGGTTGTCTGGTTCCCAAATCCGAAACATACTTGTGTCTTGGTCTGGTGGTTTGTCCTGGCGCCGCCAACATCTATTCTATACATCTTCTCCAATGCAGTGTTGTTTCAAACTGTAAGGTACTCGTTGTTGATCTGACCAACAATCTGGATTCCTTGACTAGTCGGTTTAGTGTAATAAAGATTCGTGGGCATAGACACAACCTCAATTGTATTGATAAAAGCATAGGCTTCTGGATGAGCAGAGTGGCTTGGGATGAAACTTATGTTAAGCCTCTGACCTGGTTCAACATTGATACAGTATTCTTTTGAAACGGTTATTTCTTGACCATCGTCGTTGTCAACAGTGAGTGAAGCATTGAAGTCCTTAAGAAGGGTATATGGTCTTGCTTTCATAGAGAAGAGGGAGTTGGAGTGGTCAAAATTTGAGTTATTAAAAATCTTACATCGTCTGCTTCAATATTTTCGACGTAGTTTATATATCTGTTGAACCTTTCTAATAATTGTAACTGTATTATTAAAAGTCTCACATAATCTGATTCAATATATCAAATTTTACAATTGTGATATGCAAATCTTATATATATTATTATTCTTTATATCTTTTATGATGATTATTATAATTCTATGTAGTCTTGATTCAACAAATAGAGGATATAATGCACTTTAAGATTATACACAATAATAAAAGAAAATTCTTCTTTGTTTTCTAGTTTATTCTCTATCTTTTGAGCTTGTTATGTTTACTTTTATAATATGTTATCAACACGAGATTCTACCATATAAGTGATGGCTTAATCAACTTAGAGATTCTGTTGAAAGAATTTGTCTTCTTATCACTCTTTTTGGATTAATATAATTCATTCATTGATCCTTTCTTATGGCTTCCTTCATGTTAATCTTAGTATAAAATATTTTTGTGTTTCATCCATAAAAATCTTATAATCAATTTTGTTTGACTAATATAATTATAATATTTTTTCTTATATTGAATTTATTACTCTTGATAAATTTCAGAATAAATCACTATTCAAACATCTTGTAAGACACAAAACAAATGATTTTCTTTGGTCATCATTTAAATAAAGATTTGTGATACAATTCCTGAAGATTTTTTTTCTTATATTGAATTTATTACTCTTGATAAATTCCAGAAGAAATCACTATTCAAGCATTTTGTAAGTTACACAAAACTAATGATTTTCTTTGGTCATCATTTATATAAAGATTTGTGGTATAATTCCTAAAGAACTAGACATTTAGACTTTGATTGAAATTTGAAAGGATCCATTTGATCTTAGTATGATTTGAAACAAAGAAGTGTGAGAGAAGACATCATCTACCATTTTATGCCTCTCGAATCTACTCTTGCAGTAGCAAAAATGAAAAATTGTTTCAAAAGACATTTTTAATCAATTTATTTTGAAGAGTTATCATTACGTTTTTGTTTCAATGTCATCCTTCAACCTAACGCCATCCAAATTATTAACGACGAAAGCTAACGTGGATCTCATGTGTCCCTTTTACACTAGAAAAAGGGGGGAAACAACTTGTTCTCTAAGGTTCCAACTGCATGAACCTTATTCTCCTAGATCCTCAAGCTCCAAGAACTCAAATAAGTAAACTCAATTGCATTCAATCATCCACCCTCACTCTCCTGACACAATAATAAAAGAAAATTCTTCTTTGTTTTCTAGTTTATTATTTATCTTTTGAGCTTTCTATGTTTAATTTTATAACATGTTATCAACACGAGATTCTACCATATAGGTGATGACTTAATCAACTTAGAGATTCTTTTGAAAGAATTTGTCTTCTTATTATCACTCTTTTTGAAATAATATAATTCATTCATTTTTCTTTTCTTATGGGTTCCTTCATGTTAATCTTAGTATAAAATATTTTTGTGTTTCATCCATAAAAATCTTATTATCAATTTTGTTTGACTAACATAATTATAATTTTTTTCTTATATTGAATTTATTATTGTTGATAAATTCCATAAGAAATCACTATTCAAGTATCGTGTTGGATTACACAAAACTAATGATTTTCTATGGTCATCATTTATATAAAGATTTGTGGTATAATTCCTGAAGGTTTTTTTTCTTATATTGAATTTATTACTCTTGATATATTCCAGAAGAAATAACTATTCAAGCATCTTGTAGGATTATATAAAACTAATGCTTTTCTTTAGTCATTATTTATATAAAGATTTGTGGTATAATTCCTGAAGAACTAGACATTTAGACTTTGATTGAAATTTAAAACGATCCATTTGATCTTAGTATAATTTGAAACAAAGAAGTGTGAGAGAAGACATCATCTACCATTTTTTGCCTCTCGAATCTACTCCTGCAGTAACAAAAATGAAATTTTGTTTCAAATGATATTTTTAATCAAGTTATTTTGTAGAGTTATCATTACTTTTTGGTTTCAATGTCATCCTTCAACCTAACGTCATCCAAATTATTAACGACGAAGGCTAACGTGGATCTCATGTGTCCCTTTTACACTAGAAAAAAGGGGGGAAGGATCTTGTTCCTCTAAGGTTCCAACTGCATGAACCTTATTCTCCTAGATCCTCAAGCTCCAAGAACTCAAATAAGTAAACTCAATTGCATTCAATCATCCACCCTCACTCTCCTGACACAATAATAAAAGAAATTGTTTCTTTGTTTTCTAGTTTATTCTCTATCTCTTGTGCTTTCTATATTTACTTTTATAACATGTTATCAACACGAGATTCTACCATATAGGTGATGGCTTAATCAACTTAGAGATTATGTCAAAAGAATTTGTCTTCTTATCACTCTTTTCGGATTAATATAGTTCATTCATTTGCCATTTTTTATGGCTTCCTTCATGTTAATCTTAGTATAAAATATTTTTGTGTTTCATCCATAAAAATCTTATTATCAATTTTGTTTGACTAACATAATTATAATATTTTTTTCTTATATTGAATTTATTACTCTTGATAAATTCTAGAAGAAATCACTATTCAAGTATCTTGTAGGATTACACAAAACTAATGATTTTCTTTAGTCATCATTTATATAAAGATTTGTGGTATAATTCCTGAAGATTTTTTTTCTTATATTGAATTTATTACTCTTGATAAATTCTAGAAGAAATCACTATTCAAGCATCTTGTAGGATTACACAATACTAATGATTTTCTTTGATCATCATTTATATAAAGATTTGTGGTATAATTCCTGAAGAACTAGACATTTAGACTTTGATTGAAATTTAAAAGGATCCATTTGATCTTAGTATGATTTGAAACAAAGAAGTGTGAGAGAAGACATCATCTAACATTTTATGCCTCTCGAATCTACTCCTGCATTAGCAAAAATGAAAAATTGTTTCAAAAGATATTTTTAATCAAGTTATTTTGTAGAGTTATCATTACTTTTTTGTTTCAATGTCATCCTTCAACCTAACTCCATCCAAATTATTAACGACGAAGGCTAACGTGGATCTCATGTGTCCCTTTTACACTAGAAAAAAGGGGGGAAGATCTTGTTCCTCTAAGGTTCCAACTGCATGAACTTTATTCTCCTAGATCCTCAAGCTCCAAGAACTCAAATAAGTAAACTCAATTGCATTCAATCATCCACTGTCACTCTCCTAACACAATCATCAAATAAAAGGACCACCATTGACAACCAAGTTCTTCTCCTTATATCACAAAAACGCATAACCTAGTCACCATTCTTGCACCCAAGTCATACACCCATTAATCCATGCCTTTCATGCCAAAAATAGAGACTTTCATAGCCATTCAAAGCCAAACTGAGTCACCCACGTTATTGTCCTCCATCTTCCGACCTCTCCTCCGACCACTGCAACTTACTATGCTACCTCAACCCTTATTAAGCATCAAACTCAACCAAAGCACCCTTTGCAATTCTAATACGTCATAGACCATTGCAACTCCACCGTGGATAGACCCCCCGCCGTTCTTCCACCCAAACCTACAACCATAATCATCACCTAACCATGAAAATGCCTGGCCATTGTTGCTACACCAAACTTGTGCTTCCACTATGAAGCATAGCCCAAACCATCAAGATACCACCCACAAAACCATTTGCTTCCACATAGATGCTCGGGTTGTGTTCTCATAATTCCTCAAGTAGTTTGTGTTTTTGTTGGTTCTGAGTCTTAGCGTTGGTTCAATTTGTGATTTGTGAGAAAATTGGGGAAATTAGGGTCTGCCACCTCTTGTTGTTGGAGTTTGGGTTGACTTTAGTTTACGTTATTGAAACCATTGAATTTCTTAGAGAGTTTTAGACTAGAAAAATTTTGGAATCGATGAGATTAATCTCTTCAACCCTAAAATTTGGGTAAGAAGGTGGATTTGGGGGAAAAGATGATGACACGTTTATGATTAAAATATATTCAAAACACTTTACAAGTTAGGAAAAAAAAACAGAAACATAGGATCCATGTCAGCCTTCACCACTAGTAATTTGGATGACGTTAGGCTGACGGATGACATTGAAATCAAAAAGTAATGTTTATGACATAACTGGATAAAAAAATATTTAGGACTAAATCAAAACTTTAGTGAAATGTTAAGAAAAAAGGTTTGAGCCCATTTTCCTTGTTACATTATTATGAGCTTATTTAACATTAACACAATTAAATATTTAATAAATGGTAATAAATGAGTATTATTTGATGCGACAATATTAATTCAAACTATCTAAATAATTTCTTCTATTTACAAATTAATATATTATAATTAACTAGTTCTTATAGACATATGATTGCATGAGATTAATTTGTTGTAGTGGCGAAGCCACATGCAATTGAGAGGGAGCACAAGATCCCCTTGAGATTATAAAACAACAAGAAGTATTGTTAAAAAAATTAGAAGATTCTAGTGTTCGCTAAAGAGATAATATTACCACCTATGTCCTTCTGTTTAAATCTAATAGCTAGACTACCAATATTTTTTTAATCCTCTACTGACACACATTGGCATTTGGCATAATTGCAAGAGTGAAAACTCTAATTCTCCAATCTTCCTCTTTCTTAACAACAACCCCTGCCTTCCTTTTCCTTGACCATAAGTACTCATTACTTTTTTTACTCTCACTCTAAGCTTTTTTCAACATGGAACTTCTATTTTTACTTTAAGATAATGGAGGGGTTTTGATTTAGTGCAGTGAACCAACTCCTCTAAAGTATGACTCTCACTTTATAGGGTAAAGTAAGCTAATCTTCACTATTAAAATATTTAACAGCTAAAATACATCTCTGACTAATAAAATAAAAAAAAATACACAAAAAAGAGTTCGATTTCATCTTCATCTATTGCAATTTATAGGTTGAAGTATTGAACTCAACTCCATCCTTGCCACCGACAATGGCGACACCCATTGGAATCCCAAAAGTGAGAGATGTGGTTTCCCTTTCCCAAATTAAACGTGCTTGATCAAGTTCCCATTATACGACACCACATTCTTCAAGCTCACACCCAGTTAGGGTTGGCAATTAAACCTCAACCTGCGGGTATCCACCTTTCCCCAAAGTGGGGCAGGGCAGGTTTAGGGTCATTTCGACCCACCCCACATCTCATATCTACATACAAATTATGCTTAGTTACACACACACACACAGATATATATATATGAGGGGGGATCGGTTTACACCAGTGTAAGTCTTTTTTAACTTACACTCATTTTCAACCGTTAGATCTACTTTCATCTAATGATTGAGATTATTTCGTTAAAAGTAACCATTAGATGAAAGTGAATCTAACGGTGAAAATGAATGTAAGTCAAAAAAGACTTACACCTGTGTAAATTGATCTGCCTCTCTCTCTCTCTCTCTATATATATATATATATATATATATATATATATATATATAAAAGAACATTATGTTTAATTTAATTACTAACAAAGTCAATTATATTAATTATGTTATCTAATTTAATGCTTATTATTAACATTTTTTTAGTTTATATGATATGCTGAATTAATTTTTAGATAATGATTAATTATTGTATAAATTTAATTTAAAAGATTCATATGTATGGGGTAGGGCGGGACAGGACAAATATGGGTTTTGATATGTTTCTTGCAAAGCGGATACAGGTTCTAATCTCTAATGGTGTGGAATAAGGTCGGGTTGAACAAAAATACGCCCCTACCCACCCTATTGCCAAGTCTGCACCTGGTTGGTTCTGGTCAACTACAAACGGGCATCCCATTTATGCACCACCAACTCCACGTTGTCGTATCCTCACCAAACATGTTGGTGTAGTTGACTCCCATAGCCTCGTAGAAAATGTCATCGCTCGGTTTGAAGAGTGCATAGTTCATAGTTTTGGGTCTGTTTAACGAGAGCCCAAAGAATGGGTATGGGGTTCACCATGAATGGATATTTGTTTGGCGATAGAACTCTAAAATCAGAGTCATTATGTCCGTTTTTAACATGTCCATTACGTTTTACATTATAGAATTTTAATATTTTTCACGATTGTATTCAAAAAGTCTATATAATACATTTAATGTATACATAATAAATACCACAACGATTATTCAAGGGGGTGAGATTGAAAGTGGTGACATTGCTAAACAAGGGAAACTATAGAATACATGCGGTTTTTTGGCAACACATCCAAATAAATTCATTTTTTTCTTGAAAAATATTTAAATATTCTTTTTCTCAATTTAAGGTAGATTTCCAAAGTGCCCAGGAATCGAATTGCCTAAATTAAAATGTTGGTGTCCCAATTTTCTGAATTTGCCTATTATGTTATCCATATAAATAGGGAAAAAGGAACTTTATTTATTTGATTAATTACATGTTTAGTTTCACTTATTTTGTGTTTAAAAAAATTATTAATCAGTACAATAAAAATAAAACTAATAATCAAAACGATTAAAGAGAACTTTTAATTGAAAAATGAAAAGCTGTTTTTGCTTAAAAATTAATATAAACCAAACATGTGCTAAGGAATTTCATTAAACCAAGTCATATATTTAAGTGGTTTTATTGAAATTTGATTTTTGATAAAGTTCAATGGTGCAAATTGATCCATGTACGCAACTCCATTAGTTGATGTTAATGTATTTAATTAAAGATGGCAATCTCCTGATTCCCTTATCTTCTCCTTAAAAACAATTATAATAGAACATATTCTTTGTCTTTTGCTTCTCCTAATTTATTTTATTCCTTTCTATCCAAAAAGCGTTATAGGATGTGTTAGTGTTGCCAAATGTCACTAGACAACAAATGCTTTTTCAAATTGACCTATCTAGATTTGTTCTCAAAGTATTTAAGTTGTTGCTAGCAATTGTAGTGTTGTGGGATTTGGAATTGCTAGTGCCATTGGAGGAGAGCCAATCTAGGAGTGTTATGATATTGGAATGGTAAGCACTACTGGGAGCTAAAGTGTTGTTGCTTGTGCAGTTATAGTAAGATTTGGGACCTTGATAGATAGCAGCTTGGATGATGAGAGAGCAATGAATGGAGAGAGAAAAGAGAGTTGGAAGTAGAATGAACAAATGGAAGGACCTTACACTTTGCAAGGGGAACGAGGAGCTCAGATAAAGTGCAAATACAATGTTGTTCGTTTGAGTTAATAGAATTGATGATGTGGCTCGTTAAGTGTGTATTTGACACTTCGTGGATGCTGACATAGCCATTGGTGGAGTGGGAGATGGAAAAGATGATGCAGATTCAGTCAAATTGTTCCCTGAATCCCTAATCCCCCCAAATTACCTCCATTAGGGATTCAGGAACCAATTTGACCGAAATATCCATCTCCTTTTCCATCTCTCACTCCACCAATGGCTACTTTAGCATCCAAAAAGTGTCACATAAGCACTTAACACACCAAATCATCAATTCTGTTAACTCAAACAGATCCAACTTGACGTTTGGACCAACATGATAGTTAAATTCAATTATCAGGGACCACAATTGACATTTCTTTCTATCAGGGACTAATATGACCAGTGACGAATCTGTCAAGGACCAAAGTGGCTATTTACTCTTTACCTAATGCACTTAGTACTTGATTGCATTCCTTTTGATTCATTCCTAACCTCAACTTTTTCTTTTTTATACATGTCATGTTCACATAATCATTTTATATTTATCACCATCTTCAAAAACCTATATGAACAATCTTCCAGCAATCATAACAAGTAGCAACCTACTTTGTATACATATACTACAATGATGGAAAAGATCTTGGCTGCTTTTGTTTGAAACTCCCGCCTAGAACATAACAACGAAGCTCACAAATATACTTCGTCTGGATATATATGAAATCCGATATCACATGTAATGGAATATAATATTCCCTCAATTACATAGTCCAAAGTGATGTATATCCACTATAAGTAGCAATCTAGTTGTTTTATGAGAATTCACAATCCTATATATATATATATATATATATATATATATATATATATATATGTATATATATATATATATATAAGTGATGTATATCCACTATAAGTAGCAATCTAGTTGTTTTATGAGAATTCACAATCCTATATATATATATATATATATATATATATATATATATATATATATATATATATATATATATATATAAGACATATTTAATGAGAAAAGTTTTTATTGTGAGAAGAGTAAATCTTGACCATACAACCATACATGGATGGTCAAGATTAAAAGTTACGTAAAGATCATGTGACCACTTAAAAAGTCACATGCATTTATGTTCTAATCTTGATCATTCATATAAGATCCAATAGTCAAGATTCACTTATTTTACCTCTTACAATAAATACTCATCTCACCACACACACACACACACACACACACACACTTTATTTGTAGCTTGATTTTCTTTGCTTTATTAACTGATTTTAGAATCCTAAAAATATTTTTAATGGTAAAAGAGTAAGCAATAAAATAAAATAAAAAAGAGCTCATAATTTAACCTATACCAGTAAAAGTTCTAAATAACATTTTACTATTACACAACAAAAATATTAGTAGACATCAATATCAAACGAAAAATTAACTTACTATCGAGGAAGAAATTTATTTATAGACATTTCATTAATAGAGAATGGTGCGAAACTATTGATAGATTTACTGGAACTTGGTTCCTTTGAAACGGCTTTTGGATCCATTTTACCGTGTAAGAAAAATGCAGGTTCTTGTGGAGTTGGCAATTCAATTGAATGGTTGCTAATATATGAAACAACTGTTACCAATTTTGGTCTAACATCAGGGTTTTGTTGAACACATAATAAACCAATCTGGATGCACTTAATGACTTCAATTTCAAAATAATTGTCTTTAATATTTAGGTTCAATGTGCTTAATGGTATTTGATTCCTCCATTGTCTCCAAACCTGTAACAATTTGTCAAATTAAATATCCAAATTATTACACTCATTTGCATTTGAATCAATTTGACTCTACACTATATATATGGCATATAAGCATTAATGTAAGGAAACAAACTGCTAGATTATTATACTCATATAATTTAGGAGGCCATCAGCAACATGGTGCGATTCATAAGAACTTACATTCTTTTTTCCAGTAATAATCTCTAAAACCATGACTTCAAAGCTAAAAACATCTGATTTCTCAGCAAATTGCCTGAGCACTGTATATTCTGGAGACATATAACCACTATAATATAAAATTAGAGGGAAAAAAATCTATGTCAATTTAGCCGAAACATACCTTAGTAAAAGTGGGAAAGCGAAGGATACATATAAACATTCAAAACTTACTATGTTCCAACAATTCTATTTGTACTTCATTGTTCTTGATTTATGTCAACAATTCTAGCTACACCAAAATCTGAAATTTAAGGAATCAAATTTTCATCTAATAGAATATTAATAGGTTTGAGATCACGATGTATAACTTTGAGTCGAGAATATTCATGTAAATAAAGAATTCCTCGAGCAATCCCTCCTATAATATTGTGACGTTTGAACCAGCTCAACAACTTTTGCTGTTGAGTATCTACAAAATTGTTTAAGTGAGAAATGTAATAGTAAAGCATGCTTTGTAATCAACTAGTTGAAATTAAATTAAGTTCATATAAAAACATATATACATAATGCATGAGTAGTGCTAAATGTTGACTAATTAAGGAGTTTAAGGCCATGATGTCAAACCAAATAAAAAGTAATCAAGGTTCTTGTTCGGCACATATTTGATAAACACGATTTTCATTCATTAGTTAATCTCAATATTTAGTCTCTTGGACCTCTTATATGCTTAATTGATTGGTTTTGGCCATAATTTATAAGCTTAGGCTCAAATTAGGCTTAATTGATCTTTCCAGCATTATTAGAATTTTACACTGTTTTTATATTTCTGTCATATCTTGAGTTCTAAATATCTAAAAATTATGAATTTTTCTTGTAGGAAAGCTGAGAAAAATATCTACAACTTTGATGAAGAGCTCAAAGTCTGAATCAGATGTCTAGTAGGTCAGATTGGGCCACGAAGTCAGAACACGGTGCTGTCACTGGAACTCGAGCAACGTGCACTAATTGGTATATAACTTAGGTTGTAGGTGTGATATAGACCTGAAACCGATGGCATTGGAAAACTTACACACAAAGCTCAAACTCTTATGAAGACCACAAATTCAATATACAACGTTTTGATGGCATTTCACCTCTGTGAAGTCGACTAACGGGATCAAAGACCTGTTAAGAGTGAATTGAACATAACTCTTTCATCTAAAGCCCAAATCAAGTGATTTCGGTAGCCAAGGAAAGCTAAGAGGAAGATGATTAACATTAAACTAGGAAAAAAGGATTCTTAATTTTAAGTTATTTATTTTGTTATAAATAGGAAATCCGAGATAAATAGAAACCCTAGTCGTTCTTACTTGATTCTTCTTCCTAGAGTTTTCTCTCTTGTCTCTAGTTTTTCATTTTTCTCTTCTTTTTCTGTCAGTTCTTCCCTCCTATTCATGGAGAGGTAGAGCCTTTAATCAATCCAAGGGATTGACATTCTTTATGCTTAATCTTGAAATTCTATTTTAATTATTTTACATTCAATTATTAATCAAGTTTCTCTTCTTCTTTTTCTTTGCTTACTTCTGATTGAGTTGCTTAATTTGATTGGGTTATTCATATGATAATTGCGTAATTACCATGTGTGAAAGACAAGTAATAGAGACTAAACAAGACATTAAAGGTGTTTGATGAAATGTTTAGCTTGATTGGTTCTTGGTTTTTAAGTTAATTCGAGTTTTGGATGAATACTTAATTTATCTAACTTCAATTAATTGAATTCTGGATATGTATCTAGTAGAAGATCCATGAATCATTTTGAGGCGTCTTGATATGATCTAAGGCCAAGGATTCTGTTGATAATTGAGTGAACTTATAGTGATCAAGGATGAATTAAAATCAAGATTGGATAATTCTCTTGAAATGGTTATTTCTTAATTTCGTTTTCTCTTCTTTAATTGCTTTTCTGTTTTTGTTATTTGATCTTTCAAATCCCTTTTCCCTCTGTTTACTAACAATTTAATTTGATTTCGTGATCATAATCAGAGTGATATGTGGGCTTGACCCGGTGCTATCTTATATTACAAGTTATTTTGATAAATTGATTATAAATTGATTTAAATTTTGTAGTCTCGATAATTATCAGTATTCATAGACAAGCATTTTCTCTTGTTCTTCGAGGCAAAAACCTATGAATGTCACCATATTTATTTGTTGAAGTTTGGCTATTAATAAAACTTTATTCTTGAATTCATTTGCACCTTGCTTAGAACTTCTTAACAACTTCTTTACATCTGTTTGTCATCCATAAAAAAGAATACCCTTAAAATATAAATCATTATTTATATGAAAAACAAGAATATAAGAAACCAATTTTTACATTTTCCCACCTTGTAAACTTCTCCAAATCCGCCTTTGCCAATCTTGTTCTTATGTGAAAAGTTGTTGGTTGCTGCTTCAATTATAGCTAAATCGAATTACAACGACTCTAAATTGGTACTTTTATGACCAACTAGATCAAATATACTTAAATTGTTAAACTAAGTTTTTAAGCTTCTTAAAGCCTACAAATTAAGAAGTATGAGTTTAAAATAACAACACATACAATTTTCTCTAAGAATAGTCTTATTATTATTTCTTGTTTTTTTGAAACAAATAATAACCAAAAAGGAAATCCATCACCTAAAAAAATGTAAACACAACAATTAAGATCATTGTTCGCAATCAGCTCTTGATTGTTCGCAATCGGCCTTTTCTTTTTTCTGCACAAAGCAATCAACACGTCTTATTCTGAGTAATAATAGTCAATAATAAGTCATAGCAAGTCATGATACAATAACAATAAGTCATGATAAGACAACCTCTGCAATCTTGGGGTGACAGGTCCTGTGTGCACTGAGCAAGACAGTAAAGGGACTGAAAGCTCGATACCAATGCTTGCTTTGTGGCGTATTTCTTGGCACCAATAGGATAATTGGCTGCTTCATCTGTTGTTCTATTTATTGTCTAAAACAATAAAGACACGAAGCTTTCCTGGTTGGAGATATTGGCGGTGTTCGAGAGGGGAAAGCTAGGCGTCGTGTCCACGATGGAGAAGAAAGAGCGGTTGGAATACCAAACCATGCACTCTTCGTACCAAATCACAACTTTTTTGGATAAGGAGCACTCAAAGGATAGTCGTCTCGTTGCAGTTACAACGCATTGTTGACAGAGCTGAGAGGGGACGTCACCCCTGCATATGAACAGTCCGTAGACTGAGTCAGAGGGGTTTCTGCCAGTGACTTTTGTTTTGTAGAATTCGGTGTTGCCGGTGGCGTTGGATTGTAAGGAAGAGAGGAGGGTCCTGAGGTTGAATTGGAAGATGCTGTTAGCAGTGGTTTCGTTGCTTGAGCAATCTTGGTCTAGATAAATAGGGTCATACTGCTCTTTACTAGTTGCAAACTGAGGAAACTAGCAAGGATAAAGAGGAAGAGAAGCTTGATGGAAGCCATGGATGTGTTATTGGGTCTGTTAATCTTTGAGAGCACTACCATGGATGGATGTAGTGTTGCACAGTTTATGGTTTGTAAAAGATTCTGTCTTGTCTATTGTGATGGCGAGTGGGGTGTACATGAAATCTGTGATACTTTTCATTGTAACTTGGTTTGGGTTTGGCATGGCCGAGGAATATTATATATGCAAAGAAATCAATGACCAAGTCAAGTCAAGCTTGTTATGTCCTTGTCATTTTCATCTCAATATTCACTCTGTCTGAAAAATCTTACAAATTTAAGTTGATTATATTTTATATGTTGAATGTTTCAGAACTAAAAGATAATAAGGTCAAAAAGAGAGATGGAAAAGATAAGTTTGGGATATGGAAAATAAGGATGAAGATCAATTTCCTCTTTTTTTTCTTCTTTTTTTTTTTAATTTAAATTTTGTTAAATAGAAAATAAATTAAAATAAAAAGAAAATAAAAAAAGATATATAAACAAGTTTAAGATATTTAGCAAAATTAAAGCAAAAATACAAAAAAAAGAAATAAAAAAGAGACAGGTGATTTTTGTTGTGACTTTTTTAAAAATCTTTAAATACCCGTAAATGCATGAGTAGTGCGTAAGTACAGTTAAGAAATATGAGATCGATTTCACAGAGACTTATAGTTAATTTTAAGTATTAAAAAATTCTTTCTAACCTAATCGTACAAATTGACGAGTCAAAGATGTAAAAATAAATAACTAAAATAATTTAAAAGTAAGCAAGTATGTGGATGAGATTTCTATTAGATGTAAAAGGACTAAAGATCAGAATCCACCAAGATTAATTTTAACATTAATTATGTTAAATTATTATACCCAAATAATTTATCTCATGAATATCTAGCAGTAAAGCATGTGATCACGAAAGATCTATCAATGAAGCACTAAAAATAATAATTAAGTGCATGATAAAATTTTTCTAATTAATAGTAAATTATCAAATCATCAAATGTATCCCTAAAAAGAAATCACAATTGATATCCAACAATTACCATCAACACTCAAATAACACAAATAAATTACAAAGCATAAGAAAAGTATGACTGAATTCATCTAAAAATTTATTTATATAATCTCATAGGAAAATAGAATTAATAAGAAGATAAAGAAGGATGAAGAAGGCATCTGGGTCTATGGTGATGAGATAGTAGGACTGAGGCTGAAGCTGGGGATGAGGATGGCGAACCTGCTGCTGAGGTCCTCAACAAACTGCTCATGACAACTATGGTTGATTTGAAGGCATACATGGAGAACACCATGGGTGCCAAGTATGATAAAATGGAAGTCATAGAGCAAGAGCAAGCAGGCATAAGGGAACACCAAGAAGAGTTGCGGCAACACCAAGCAACTATGAGGGAAACATCAAGGGGCTATGCAGAGATCTTTGGATGACATGAGGAGACACTTCCCTCCACCACCGCCGCAAAACTAGTTTTAGGATCCTTAGACCTAGGATCTTTGTTTTTTATTGTTTTGGTTGTTGATAAAAAATTTGATGATGTATATGCTTTACCAAATGTAATTGGCTGCCAACATGTATGAATGAGTTTTTGAACTGATTGGATTTATTGATTTGAGTATTGCTATGGTGACTTACTACTTTGAATGCTCATTTGTTTGGCACAATGTTTGACCTTGTTCTTAACTGATAAATTTGTTGCCTCATATAAAAATAATATATTGGACTCAAATGTATATCATATTGCTTATGCTTTGGCTTTCTCTTACCCCATCTTTTTTATCATGACAAAAAGGGGAGAAAAAGTTTGAGTTCTTTGTTTGAGAAAAGAAAGGTAAAACTAAAATGAATTTTGGGATTCCAAAAGTAAGGGGGAGTTACGCACATCTCTTATATAAATTACCTCTTACAAAAAAGAGGGGGAGTTAGTCTCTCTAATGACTTTGTAGATTTCAATTTATTTAAACTAACTTTTTTCTCAATATTTGTTTATCATCATAAAAAAAGGAGAAAATGTAATTGACTATTGACCTTTGAAGATTTGTTTTGATAATAATAAACATGAAGATGTTGTAAGATCAAGTCCAAGATCTTCAAGAATAGCTTTAGGACTTAGATCATTATGTAAATGTATAAAGAGGTTCACACTTAAGCTCCAAGACTTATTTTTCAAAGAACTCAAATAGCACAAATGTTTTCAAGACTTCAAAATGATTTTTGGTTTCTCAAGAAACAACCACTAAGTGCCCAAAAGCTTGTTAGAACATTTGGAATCAATTGGCAAGTTTTTAAAAGTTGTTTGAAATGTTTTTCAAAAGGGTTTATTCAAATAAATGATCCCTTATTCGAATAACCAAAGTCAAAGAAGTCAAGAATTTTATCTGATCAAGCTTTATTCGAAGAAAACTCTACTTTATTCGAATAAAGGTTTAAAATAAGCCTTGACGCCTTCTATTTTAAAAGGATTATTCAAATAACATAATTTTTATTTGAATAATAATGTTTTTCATAAACCTGTTTTAAAAGAGTTTATTTGAATAACACTTGTGTTATTCAAATAACATGTTCCAATTTCAAAATGCAAATGTGCTACATACAACTTTATTCGAATAATTTGCTATATACAACTTTATTCGAATAACAAATATGTTATTCGAATAAACTCATTTTTCAAAAATAGAAACAATGGCTAGTTTGAAGCATTTAATGCTCCAACCAACCCCAACGACTCTAAAATTGATTGGGCTATAAATACAAGTTATTGGGCAGTAAAAAGAGTGAGAAATCAATCTGAAAAGAGTTGTTAAGCATTAATACGAGTTCATCCACCTTTAATCTTTATTTCTCTATTTATAAGCTTAAAATGTGAATATCCTTCTACTCATTGAGCTTTAACTTGTGTAATCTACTTTTTTCAGATTTTATCTTTCTTATACACTTTGATTTCCTATAAAGAGGGTGAGGTATCCCTCTAAAAAAAATGGTGAGGTATCCCTTGATCGTAAAGAGGATGAGGTATCCTTCAAAGTTATAAAGGGTGAGGTCTCCTTGTTTTGAGGTTCAAACACAAATGGTGAGGTATCTCAGACGTGTGTTGAGTGCTCTCTGTTGTAAAGGTTTCAAGCACTTGTTCAAGCTTGAAGGTTTAGTGAAAAATCTCGGATGGTTCACTTGAAGACTTGAAGTAGGTCACAATGGGTGGTTGAACCAGGATAAATCATTGTGTTTGCTCTTCTTAACTTTATCTCTTTACTTTGATGCTTTACTGTTATATGCTTGCTTGAATATTATTCATCTTGGCTTGTTTATTTGTGAGTGAATTATTCAATCTCATTTATCTATTTACTTCAATCAATCAATAGCTTCAACGAAAATTGATATTCAAGTGTTTTGTGAAAGATTTGCGAAAATATTTTATAAACTCAATTCACCCATCTCTTGAGTATTGAGGCCACTTGGTAACAACGAAATGAGTGGGAAATTAGTTATGTAATGTTGGGTTTAAATGTGTTCAATTATGGTTTAATTAGGGTTTGGGTGGAGGTGATTTGTGGGATCAGGGATTCGGGGACCAATTTGACCGAAATATGTAGTGCCTTTTTCCATCTCTCATTCCACTAATGGCCACGCCAGCATCCACAAAGTGCCACATATGCACTTAACACGCCACATCATCAATTCTATTAACTCAAACGAATCCATCTTGACATTTGGATCAACATGATAGACATATTCAATTGTCAGGGACAGGGACCACGATTGACATTTCCTTCTATCAGGAACTAATATGACCAGTGGCGAATCTATCAAGGATCAAAGTGGTTATTTACTCTTTACCTGACACACTTAGTACTTGATTCACTCCCCTTAATTCATTCCTAACCTCAACTTTTTCTTTTTTATACATGTCATGTTCATATAATTATTTTATATTTATCACCATCTTCAAAATACCATATGAACAATATTGCAGCAATCATAACAAGTAACAACCCACTTTGTATACATATACTACAATGATGGAAAAGATCTTGGCTGCTTTTGTTTGAAACTCCAGCCTAAAACATAACAACAGAGCTCACAAATATACTTCGTCGAGATATATTTGAAATCTGACATCACATGTGATAGAATATAATATTCCCTTAGTTGCATAGTCTATAGCGATGTATATTCACTAAAAGTAGAAATCTAGTTGTTTCGTGAGAATTCACGATCTTATATATATACTTTATTTGTAGCGTGAATTTCTTTGCATTTTTAAATGATTTTAGAATCATAAAAAAATTTAATGGTAAAAGATTAAGTAATAAAATAAAATAAAAAAGAGCTCATAATTTGACCTATACTAGTAAAAGTTCCAAATGACATTTTATTGTTACACAACAAAAATATTAGTAGACATCAATATGAAACGAAAAAATAACTTACTATCTAGAAAGAAATTCACTTATAGACATTTCATTGATAGAGAATTGTGTGGAACTTGGTTCCTCTGCAACTGCATTTGGATCTATTTGATCGTGTAAGAAAAATGCAGGTTCTTGTGGAATTGGCAATTCAATTGAATGGCTGCTAAGATATGAAACAACTGATACCATTGTTGGTCTAATGTCAATTTTTTGTTGAACACATAATAAACCAATCTGGATGCACCTAATGACTTCAATGTCAGGATAATTTTCTTTAATATTCGGGTCCAATGTGCTTAATGGTGTTTGATTCCTCCACTGTCTCCAAACCTGTAACAATTTGTCAAATTAAATATCCAAATTATTACACTCATTTGCATTTGAATCAATTTGACTCTACATTATATATATATGACATATAAGCATTAATGTAAGGAAACAAACTGCTAGAATATTATACTTACATAATTCAAGAGGCCATCAGCAACACTGTGTGATTCATAAGAACTTGTATTCTTTTTTCCAGTAATAATCTCTAAAACCATGACTCCAAAACTAAAAACATCTGATTTCTCAGAAAATTGTCCAAGCATTGCATATTCTGGAGACATATAACCACTATAATAGAAAATTAGAGAAAAAAATCATTGTTAATTTAGCCAAAACATACCTCCGTATAAGTGTGAAAGCAAAGGATACAGATAAACATTTCAAACTTACTGTGTTCCAACAATTCTATTTGTACTTCCTTGGTCTTGATTTATGTCAATAATTCTAGCTAGACCAAAATCTGAAATTTTGGGAATCATATTTTCATCTAATAGAACATTACTAGGTTTGAGATCACGATGTATAACTTTGAGTCGAGAATATTCATGTAAATAAAGAATTCCTCGAGCAATCCCTCCTATAATATTGTGACGTTCGAACCAGCTCAACAACTTTTGCCGTTGAGTATCTACAGAATTGTTTAAGTGAGAAATGTAAGTGTAAAGCATGTTTTGTAATCAACCAATTGAAATTAAATTAAGTTCATAGAAAAGCATATATACATAATGCATGAGTGTTAAATGTTGACTAATTAAGGAGTTTAAGGCCATGGTGTCAAACCAAATAAAAAGTAATCAAGGCTCTTGTTCGGCACGTATTCGTAGACAAGCATTTTCTCTTGTTCTTCGAGGCAAAAACCTATGAATGTCACCAGATTTCTATGTTGAAGTTTGGCTATCAGTAAAACTTCATTTTTGAACTCATTTGCACCTTGCATAGAACTTCTTGAGAGCTTCTTTACAGCTATTTGTCGTCTATCAAAAAGAATGCCCTGAAAATACAAACCATTATTTATGTGAAAAACAAGAACATAAGAAAACAATTTTCACATTTTCCCACCTTGTAAACTTCTCCAAATCCACCTTTGCCAATCTTGTTCTCGTGTGAAAAGTTGTTGGTTGCTGCTTCAATTACAGCTAATTCGAATTGCAACGACTCTAAATTGGCACTTTCATGACCAACTAGATCAAATATACTTAAATTGTAAAACTAAGTTTTCAAGCTTCTTGAAGCTTACAAATTAAGAGGTATGAGTTTAAAATAATTTTTTAAAGAATACGTACAATTTTCTCTAAGAATGGTCTTGTTACTCTTTCTTGCTTTTCTCCGTAGCAAATAATAACCAAAAGAGAATACCATCGCTGAAAGAAATGTAGACACAACAATCAAGGTAATTGTTCGCGACCGACCTTTTCTTTTTTCTGCACAAAACAATCAACATGTCTCATTCACATTGAGTAGTAATAGTCAATAATAAGTCATAGCAAATCATGATATGATAACAACATGAGAAGTTGCTCGCTTTTTGTCTCTTCGAATTTTGCTTGTTTTTAACTTTTAATTGTCAAGTCCATATCTCAATGCATAGATTAAAAAATCAAATGGTTAAAAGTCTCAACTGCTTGTGCAGTTGAGAGTTATGTAGTAAAATTATTTTAAATTTTTAAGATATTATATGTTTATATTTTGTATTTAATATTTTAAATTTTTAATTTCTTAATATATAATTTTATGATACATATTAACAAATTTTTTTCTTACATCTTGGAGTCTGTGCACAAAGACTTTTGTGCCAGAATCATTTCCAATCATGGATATGGGTGGACAAGTAAAACAACTACTGGAAGCTTCATTCAAATAAATAATGTTAGTGATATAGGGTTAGACTTATATTTCATATACATCTATCTATATAACAGAATTAGAGTAAAAGTGTGTAAAAATAAGGTAAACTTAATTATAATTAAATGATAAAAATTATAGAAATATAAAGTGTTATG
Source organism: Ormosia emarginata (assembly GCA_029884605.1). Taxonomy (NCBI): domain Eukaryota; kingdom Viridiplantae; phylum Streptophyta; class Magnoliopsida; order Fabales; family Fabaceae; genus Ormosia; species Ormosia emarginata. Next base: position 9,401,853 of record JAQQTP010000048.1, read on the forward strand.
AGTAAAAATTTGTGCAAGTAACATTACTCATTCAAAAATGATAAGGCAGGGTTAATGATTGGCCAACCCAACATTTTGAATTAATAATACTAATGCCACAATCTAAAGCACATACAAAAATAAATAACTATATGTTGGTTTAATTGACAAACTCACTTTTATGTAATGCTTTTAAAGTTTTGCTAACAAGTGTCCACTTGTTAAGAAAGACAAAATAGAAAACTTTTGATAAAAACAAGACAAATAGATTTTTTTTTAATTTTTAATGGATTGAATATCTTTTTTTTTATCAAAATCTTTCTATTTTAACTTCCTTAACAAGTATCTTTAGCAAAACTCTTAATTTTATTAGTGCAAACTCACTAGAAACATCTTGAGATTAAGAAAAGGATTTAATTTGAATACACTATTAGTGTAAAAATTTTATATATTGTTATTTAATCATGTATAATTGTCACATCATAAAAAATATTTGATTTTTACAATAATTACCTTAAAAATTACATATATAGTAATTTATGATTAATTGATAATGTAAAAACTTTATATTAATAGTGCATCAAAAGTAAACATATATATATATATATATATATATATATATATATATATATATATACCTTTGATTTGATGAACAATGAGCTTTTTAACAATCTATAATTCCTCAATTATAGTAAATGTAAATTTTGGTCTTTTAAATATATAAACATTACATTTGTCTTATTTTTAAAGGTGACGTCAAATAAGTCCTTAAATAGTAATTAATGTTATCAATTTTGTTTATTGAATGATCAATTCATTGAAACTTGAAGGATCATTTTATGGCCTTCATTAACATTGAAGGGACACTTTGATTTAGTTAATAAATAGCACCAAAATAGATGTTTTCTCTAAAAATTAAGATATTTAAATAAAAGTTCCATCGTTTAAAAAATAAATATATTATATTTTTATTAAAATTGCGCACATTCTTCTTAATTTGTGTATGTCTCTTTTCAGAAAAACAAATTATTTATTTAGAGTTAGTTTACCAAATAACCTATAAAATACATACTTCTCAACATAGTACTTTTTATAAGTATAATAAGGGTCAATTACAAACTAATGTAAAAGTATATATTTAACATGAAATCCTATAACATATAATTACTAGGAAAGAAAATTTTGTCTGCAGGGCCAGGACACACCTACTTGCCGCCTTGTTGATCTTGTCAAATTCTTTATGAGTGTGTTTGAAATATAAAAAAATAGAATGATTTGATTTATAAATTAAATTTAATTAAATTTTGTATTTGAAATGTTTAAAAATGAAAAATGATTTGATTTCTAAAATATCATAAATTTCATTTATTTTATTTTAGAAATTCTATCAGTTTTGATAAGATTTGTTAAGATTTAATTTGATTTGAAATAAATGATTATTTTACTCTTAAGAACTACATCGAATAACTTTTAATAAGGATTAAAATATAAAATAATAAAATTAAATCAAATCAATTCTCATTTTAATGAATTCTAAATACAAAATTTAATTTCTAAATCAATTCAAATATATTTTTTTTAAAGTTCCAAACACAATTTGATTTTTAAATCAAATCAATTCAAATCAAATTAAATCATTTTTTAATTTTTATTCATTCCAAATACAACTTATATAATTTAATTGGTGACTAACAGCACTTAACATTCTTGACTATCAAAGTACGTCTTCTTTTGGTCAAGGAGCATGGAACTTCTTTGTGATATATGTTGATACTCATTAATATTTTAATTTGATGAATGATGAGAATCCTCGAGTAAGTAGCCTTTGATTTTATATGAAATCGGAAAGAATATACATAGAGGAAATTTTTCTTATTTGAAGTAACGTATTTAAGATAGTTATGCAAATCAAGATTTACTGCTTCTATATAAATATATAACGTAGGATAAGCAAATATTACTTGAGTCGGGACTTCACCTGCAGGTCCTGATGGAGAAGGACTACCTGAGCTGGGCCCCTGAGCTTCGTCACCATCCCTGTAAAATTGGAACAATTCAAACCTGACATTGCAACTAGGATATAGAACTCTTCCCCCTACACTTCCCAAACGAGACCATGGAATTGCTGATCCAATCACATCACTCAGACAGTCTTCGCAATCATCCATAGACAGATCCTGCGTACATTGAGCAAGAGTATAGAGGTTTTGTAAATCATTCAATTTTAATGATTCTGTTACGTATCTGTCAGCACTTTTCGCTGTCTTTCCCGCCACTTTAGCTAACATATTCGATAATGGAGTAGTGAAGAAGCTTTGCTCTTGGTTGGGGTTGGAGGTACTGGTGACATTCAACTCGTAAAATATTGGACTTCTGTCCACCACGGAAAAGAAATCACTATAGGAATAGCGAAGCAAGCAATGACTGTACCAAATTATAGCCTCTGTGGACAAGCGGCACTCTGAGGATATTCGATCGGTTGCGTTTAGGACGCATTGCCCACAGAGGCGAGGGGGAATGTCACCACGGCACATGAAGAGGCCATATGCTGTGTTGTCGACATTGGCCTCCCAAAATTTCTTGCCGCTGGTGGCGTTGGAAGACAAGTAAAGCAGGAGGGTACTGAGGTATAATTGGATAGTGCTGTAGGTGGTGACAGTTTCATTATTTGAGCAATTATGGGAAAGATAACCAGGATCATCTGAAAATTCTGAATCTGCATCTGAAGTATTCGTTGCAGGTGCGAGCCCTGCTGCTGCTGGATTAGTGGAGAAATAGAAAGGGTACAATTCATACCTAATGTTACAGCTCAGAAGTAGAACACTCCCTCCCTGCTTTCCTTCACAGCACCTTGCAAGGCCCCCTATCGCACCACTGAGACAACTTCTACAATCTTGGGGTGACAGGTCCTCTGTGCACTGAGCAAGACAGTAAAGGGTCTAAAACCCCGATACCAATGCTTGCTTTGTAGCGTATTTCTTGGCACCAATAGGATAATTGGCTGCTTCATCTGCTGTTCTGTTTATTGTCTGATACAATAAAGACATGAAGCTTTCCTGGTTTGAGATATCGGCGTTCTTCCACACCAAAACCTCAGGGCTTGTGTCCACGGTGGAGAAGAAAGAGTTGTTGGAATACCGAACCATGCACTCATCGTACCAAATCACAGCTTGTTTGAATAAGGAGCACTTTGAGGATAGTCGCTGGGTTGCATTTACAACGCATTGTTGACAGAGCTGAGTGGGGACGTCACCCCTGCACATAAACAGTCCGTAGACTGAGTCGGAGGGGTTTCTGCCAGTGACTTTTGTTTTGTAGAATTCGGTGTTGCCGGTGGCGTTGGATTGTAAGGAAGAGAGGAGGGTCTTCAGGTTGAATTGGAAGATGCTGTTAGCAGTGGTTTTGTTTCTTGTGCAATATAGATAAGCAGGGTCATACTGTATTTCACTAGTTGCAAAACTGAGGAAGCTAGCAAGGATAAAGAGGAAGAGAAGCTTGATGGAAGCCATGGATGTGTTATTGGGTCTGTTAATCTTTGAGAGCACTACCATGGATGGATGTAGTGTTGCACAGTTTATGGTTTGTAAAAAATTCTGTCTTGTCTATTGTGATGGGCTGATGGCGAGTGGGGTGTACATAAAAACCCAAGTCAAGCTTGTTATGTCTCTTTCATTTTCATCCCAAGATTAACTCTCTCTGAAAAATCTCATAAATTTATGTTGATTATTTTATGTTGAATGTTTCAAAACTAAGATAATAAGGCCAAAAAGAGAGATGAAAAGGTAAGTTTGGAATATGGAAAATAAAGGATTGGTGACCAAAAGTCTAACGAATGGGTTGGATACATACTGGGAGTGGGGGCAGCATTAAGGAAAGTCCTTTGGTTGATTTTCCATTACTCCTAATTGGTTCATAAGAGCATGATTTTCTTCAAGAAATTTGATAAGTCAAGTGACTATGTTAGAGAGCTAGTGTGTGGCCTACACCTCTTGTCAGTTTAAAACAAATTCAAGCACACCATCTCATCTTTTTCAATTAACATTATTTTGCTTCTCTCCCCGTCATGAAGATTGTGAACCTCCCAATGACAATAGTCTTGAAAACTGTTACAGTCAATTTTATTCATCTTTTTATTTCTTCAAGCCATTTTTGTTTTATTTACGGGTCAACCATGAGCTAATTCCATTCCTTATTCCTTTCTTACTACTGCAACCCAAAAACCCTAGCTACCAAATCCTAAACTTCAAACATGGCAACTTTCTTTTTCAGTTTTGACTGAAATCATTAACATGATTTCTTCTTTAATTTGCCGTCCAATCATCGGAAATTGGAAAAAAATTTTACAAGTTTAGCCCTATAAAATCCTAAGCACAGACAGAACAATCACACTTAGACACAGAGCCATCATACGAAAATACCTAGGAGAATTTTTCATCCTCAACATTTTTTTGCGTCGCCACCACCACCACCTTCAATCTTCACCCTCACCCTCATCCCTCACCACCATTAGCCGCACGACCTCCATCAACCACCACACAAACTACCGCATCTTGTCCAGATCCGTAACCCACAAAACCGCCACACCAGTCACGGTCCACCGCCCTTATGCGTCCAAATCCAGCAACCACCCCAACCTTGCCATCAAACCAGTGCGCCGCCCAACTCAAAAAGTCCGAATCCGCGACATATATAGCTGTGACACTGTCAGGACCTGTGCTTCACGTCGTCCTCCACGCCGTCGACACTACCCTGAACTGGTGACACAACAGCCACCTTTGCGTCGCCAGGATCCGTCAACCCGTGCCACCGTCAAACCCAGACCGACAGCCTCGGACAGCCTGCACCACGCCTGCACCACGCCTCCACCACGCGGCCTCGCCGCAAACGACCAAGCATGTCTTGTGCATCACCATGAGCCGCCCTCAACCCCCACCCCCCTTTTTGTTTTTTTTTCTTTCTTTCTCTTTGTTTGAATTTTTTACCAAACTGCCACTAGTGGTAAAACAATTTACCAAAATACTATTTTTTTTAAACAATTTACCAAAATGTCATCCTTTCAAAACTATTTCCCAAACTGCCACACTTTAGTCATACGTGACATTTTTTTATTTTTTTCTGGACCACGTAGGATGCACCAAAGAGCCTGGCGCATCTACGTAGATTGGGCCAACACGCTTGGCGCAATCTACGTGGATGCGCCAGACTCTTTGACGCATCCTACGTGGCTCAAGACACTGAATACGCTATAGTGTTTGACGTAACCTGTACAAATACGCCAAGCTTGTTGGCTTAACCTAACTATATATAATCCCCTCCCCCTCCATCCGTGACATTCACCTCCTCCAACCTATATATATTTTTTAGTATTCTCTAGTCATATACAAAGTGAATGCCACCAATGGCATCTCACAATCTCATTGGTTACTTGGACATGAGATTAACGTACTTAACAATTAATGACATGAGATTAGTGTAACAACTAACTAGGTGTCCATTTTAGTATTAGATAACCACCAAATACAGACCAAATATTATAAAATTATTATTTTCTTCTCCCTTCGACTTTTTGGCATCTATACTTTGCCATGCATTTGTTTTTAAATTTCCTATGAGCGTCGTGCTATACATTATTAGATTTTGTTAATGTAAACTCGAGTGTTATAACATAACATTTGGATGATTTAAATTATAATGGGATGCGTGCTTAAATTAAAATCCGAATGAGTGGCACCAGCCAGACCGGGTGATGCGCCAGTTTGATCTTGACTAGCCCATCCCACGGAGACCGCACAGCCTAACAGTTTGCACTCTGTTACATTGGCAGGTGGCATGATGAAAATTGGTCAGCGACACATGTTGTTTATATAACAGCATGAGATAGTCGAAGAGAGAAGCTTGTTAGGGGAGCCCCATTGTAAGCACCGCTCACCTCGCGTTCTAAGTACATGCGTTGGTATAAAAGAATTATTTGACGCTGGGTGTCTACTGCCGGTGCGTCTATTGGGAATGCGGTAAGCTCTTTACCAATTCGCCAGTTACTATATGCATTTTGTAGTGATTATAATGACATATTTTTTATCTATTTCTTAGGCGGGTATTGCAGAGCATTGACTCAGTTCGACCAGTGACGATGCCGCTCGAGAAGTTGCTGCGTAGGTCCTACATTCATTGTAGGAGCATGATCACATTATCATGGAATATCTTCGTCCAGCTCCAGTAGCAGATGACATTACAGAGCCACCTGAGGAGTCCAGTGCACAGGGGACGCAGTGTAGAAGGAGGAGAGGGTTAGCGAGCACTCGGACGCGACTTCGGCATCCTGAGGACTCCATTTCTATGAGCTAGCCCACGACTCGACCTCCTACCACTGTTACCACTACTACCACTCCATATGTAACTGCTATATATTCGGCCACTCAGCTACCACCTACATATCACCTACCATATCCACCATACAAACCACACCCATACCCACTGTATCCTTACCCGTCGTTGGGTTACCATATTCTTACCCACCACACCCGTACCTGCCACACCCTTACCCCCCATATCCTTACCCGGCACCAAGTTGCCCATCATACCCATCACAACCAAGTCCTTCAACTGATCTCTCTCACAGACCACCGCATTCCGATTCTGGCCCATCTCATTGACGTGTATATCAAAATGTTATATTTAGTGGCTTTGACTAAATTATTGTTTACGATTTTTAATTATGATTTTGGTACCATTGTTGGATTGAACATGTTTGTTGTTTCATTTATATTGCTGATCTTGGTACTATAGTGGAATTAAACAGGTTTGTGTGCTTTTGGGGAGGTTAATATTTTTGGAAAAATTCTGTCAAAATTTTCATAGAATCCGAATGCCTGAACGCATAAGCATTTGGATTTTAACGCTCACAATTTTCTTTAAAATTTATTGGCTTTTAAATACTAAGCACGCATCCCATTATAATTTAAATCATCCAAATATTATGTTATAACACTCGAGTTTACAATAGCAAAATCTAATAATGTATAGCAAGACGCTCATAGAGAATTTAAAAACAAATGCATGGCAAAGTATGGATGCCAAAAAGTCGAAGGGGAAGAAAATAATAATTTTATAATATTTGGTCTGTATTTGGTAGTTATCTAATACTAAAATAGACACCTAGCTGTTACCCTAATCTCATGTCATTAATTGTTAAGTACGCTAATTTCATGTCCAAGTAACTAATGAGATTGTGAGATGTCATTGCTGGCATTTTTATTTTGTATATGACCAGAGAATACTAAAAACTATATATAGGTTGGAGGGGGTGAATGCCACAGTTGGAGGGAGGAAGGAGTTATATATAGTTAGGTTAAGCCAACAAGCTTGGCGTATTTGTACAGGTTACGTCAAACACTATGGCGTATTCAGTGTCTTGGGCCACGTAGGATGCATCAAAGGTGCAATCTACATGGATGCGCCAGGCTCTTTGGCGCATCCTACATGGCCCGGGAAAAAATAAAAAAATGTCACATAGGACCAAAGTGTGGCAGTTTGGAAAATAGTTTTGAAATGATGATATTTTGGTAAATTGTTTAAAAAAATAACATTTTGATAAATTGTTTTACCACTAGTGACAGTTTGGTAAAAAAGTCCTCTTTGAACTAAACTTTCTTCACTAAAAATAATATTTCATTTGGCCATTTATTTTGAAAATTATTTCTCTAAAATAAAATAAAATTTTGATTCACCACTTTTATATAATATGTTGCAGGCTTAGAATTTGTTTCAAAATAGTGGCTATTTAGTCACCTATTTCATGTCTTAGTCATTTATCATCTTTGATAACATGTTGACAAGTGAGACATGTCAAAATAAAAGTAAAAAAAATCTTTTCTTTTATAATAATAAAGGATCAATTTAATTAATTTTGCAAATAACACTAGATTAAATAGATAACCGTTCTAAGAACAGACGGTGTAGGGTGCTAATACCTTCCCTATCCGTAATCAACCCCCGAACCTTGAACTTTGAAATGTAGACCATCTTTTAGGTGTCCAATTGCACCATTCCATTTAATAGATATAGCGATTGGATGCGACTCTCAACTCACCGAGATCATTTCCTCCTCTTCTTTTTAATTTTGCGGTGCCCCTTCAGGATCGTTGCGACAACTGGCGAATCCACTGGGGACATTAGAGGGTTAAGCCTTATTTTAATCTCATGTTATTTACTCTTTGATTATGTCAGTCCATTTTTTTAAATTTTTTTATTTTATTTTATTTTTATTTTAGCGCTATTTATCTGCTTCATATTGTTGTATATTCTATTTGCATTGCATATATTGTACTTATGCATTGTGAATAAATTTGCTTGCATGTTCCCTTGTATACACTTGCACACACAAACTCTATACCCGAGCTCAGTACCTTGTATGCTTAGATAGAGGGCGAAGTAGTGTTACTTTGAGAGATCTTTGGTCTCCGAACAGGCACATAAAAACCCATCACTTAAATTGAACTTTTTTCGCTTGTAACCTATCATGGGTGAGGATTGAGGACTCTTGATAGCCAAAGTGTTGGCATTAGAAAGAGGCAATCTAGGGACCTTTTTTTTTATAGAGGTCTAGAATCAAAGCTATCACTTATTGAAATAACCTTAGAGCTACCATGGTCCATAAAATCCATCTTTAGGACAGGTACCAAGCTTAGGCAATCCCTTTACTTTAACACATAAGAAAATTCTGTTTGTCTTTTATTCTTGTCTTTTATAATTTCATTCTATAGACGCTAAATTCCTTTTTGTTGTTTTCATTTGTCTTGCATTTGCATACGTGGTCCAATCTTGTAAAGATATCAGTAAACCTCAAACATGGATAAGGGAAAAGTGGTTCCAATGTCTGAGGTGGCAGAGAGTATATGGGCTGTCAGCGAAGAGTCAACAAAGATTTAAGCAAAGGAAGGAAACAGTTTGCACCATGGGGATGCTCCTTTACCATTGTCTAGTGGGAAGCGATGACTTTGAGCAAAATGACATAAGGAGGCTTCGTAATGTGTGGTATAATATAGGAAGACAAGAAAAGTTCAATGGCAAATATAGAGATATTGCAGCTCTTATGTTCATCACCCCCGATCTTCAAATGTTGAAAGTTATGCTTCGTTTTTGGGACCCCTCATATCGGTGCTTTACTTATCAACAGTTCGACTTGGTGCCAACAATTGAAGAGTATGCTAGGCTTCTTAATAAATATAATATGCCAAAGGATAAAGTATACTCACACGACCCTAAGAAGACACTAAAAAAGATGTTGTCCAAATTGATAGGAATTCAGGCAAATGAATTGGATATATACATTAGGGATGGAGGACGAAGTCTAGATTCTGAGTTTCTGCTTAGGATTGTTGAAACTCAAGTTGATCAAAGTCTTGGTCTGGTAGCACTAGCCCTCGCTATTCATGGGTTAGTAATATTCCCAAGAGTGAAGAATCAGATTGATGGACATGTGATCAAATTATTTGAGCAGATCGAGCATGGGGCACATCCGGCCCCACCAATCTTAGCAGAGACAATTCGATCCTTGAATTACTGTCAAATTCATCAGAAAGGAAGATTTTGGGGATATGTATCACTGCTAGAATTATGGATGCTTAGTCATCTACTAACCTTGAAATGCTTTGGTCATCCAGAATTTGATCTTAAATAGTTTGTCATACCTAAGCACCCACTCTCGCTGTATGGTCGTGACAATTAGCCTTCCCGGACTCCGATGATGAGACAATGGATCAGTTTTTTCGTGGAAATAAAGGAAGTAGTCTAGAGAGCCAAGTGGTTTCCTCTCACATATACTATATATAGATGTGGGAGTAAGCCTTGGGTTCCACTTATTGGCCCATGGGGAGTAGTGAGCAATGCTCCAGCAATGGTCCAAAGACAAATGACATCCATACAGTTCATTCCTATGACTCATGGGCTGTCAAAATATGAATTCTCATATTGATAACTCTATAAAATGTAGTTATTCATACCCTATATTTGTGTTGTATTGATTGTTAAGTCCTTGTTATTATGCATATATGGAAGATTTTAAGCGTATATTCTTTGGATTCAATTGTGATATCTTCCTATATGATCTTGAGTAAATCTGATATAAATCTTCACATGATTAAGTGAATTTGCTATTGTTATTGAATGAGTTATTTCTCTATTGCAGGATATACTCTAAACAAGCAGATACATAGAAGACTTGGACCTACATTGAAAGAGGAAGCTCAAGGTCAAATTCAGCATCTCACGTCGTGACGCAGGCCTGCGGCGTGGTGCATTCAGACAGTAGTACACTGAAACCCGAGGCTATAGCGTCGCAGGGCAGGAAAATGAATGTCGCGACGTTGTGACCTAATTCATCATGCGCCACAGTGCAATGAGGTTCACATCGCAGCGTGCAAGTGAAAACTTTAGTCTATAAATACTATTTTATCATATTTCAGAAAAGGGGACTTTTACATTTTTAGAGAGCAGCTGCTAGGGTTTCATTGTGGGATTGAAAGAAAGTTAGGGATGCCAAGGTTGGAGCTCATCTTCATCTTGGAGGAAGATTCAAGCATCAAGGATCATAATCATTGAGCTTCTCTCTTTTATTCCTTTTCCTTCCTCTTTTCCATTCTCATAAACATGATATATTGTGATATATTTTCGTGTTCTATGGCTAGCTAAGCTGTATATATGGATTTCTTTAGATTCTCCTATGGATATTGATTGATTTTTGTAATCCTTTGAGTTTATATATATGATTTGGTTTTGTTCAATCATATGGATCTTAATGCTCTTGATTGTTTGATTAACTTTTAAGTGATTTGTTGAAATCTAATGAACCTAGACATAGGAATTTGGATTTGAGATCATATGTATGGTTGATACATGTTTAATTTCATTCTAATTACGGGATAAGTTAATTCGCTAATGAGATAGAAATATACCTCTTAGTCATGCATAGTAACTGATTAAGAATAGATCTTAATGAGTGAATTTTGCACTAGTTCTTATGAAAACATAGTGAATTAGGTAACTGAAGCTTGGTTGATTGACCTAGATATAGACTTTTAACTAAATTAGATTCTCAAGCTAACCTAATCATTTCATTTATATTGCTCATAAGGATTGCATGTTATCAATTGAAGTAGGAGGTGAAGAAGGATTCTTTATTCTCTAATTAACATATTTAATTCTGATTTATTACATTTTAGTCTTTATAGTTACTTTGAACAACCTTTTATAATTTGAATGTGCTTGGATAGTATAAAGTAAACTATTGGTTAATAGTTGGTTCTTGAGATTAGCGTATTCCTCGTGGGAACGATATCTGACTCTTGACTATATTATAAGTGCGACCCGTGCACTTGAGGTAAGCGAAACGGCAAACAAGTTTTTGGCATCGTTGTCGAGGAACTATGGTCAATGATGAAGTCAAGTCAAGCTTGTTATGTCTTTTTTCATTTTCATCCCAAGATTAACTCTCTCTGAAAAATCTTATAAATTTATGTTGATTATTTTATATGTTGAATGTTAAAAACTAAAAGATAATATTGCCAAAAAGTGAGATGGAAAAGATAAGTTTGGGATATGGAAAATAAAGAATTGGTGACCAGAAGCCTTATGAATGGGTTACAAGACAAAGATTCATGACAAAAGTTACATGGCAAAGATTGATTTTTCATTACTCCTAATTAGTTCATAAGAGCATTATTTTCTTCAAGAAATTTGATAAGCCAAGTGATTGTGTAAGAGAGCTAGTGTGGCCTACACCTTTCGCCAGTTCACAACAAATTCAAGCACACCATCCCATCTTTCTAAATTAACATTATTTTGCTTCTCTCCTAGTCATGAAGATAGTAAACCTCCCAATGACAATGGTCTTGAAAACCTTTCAAAATTCATGAGAAAACAAAAATATCAAGAGGGGAAGAAGTCTTTGGAATTGTTTGGCATGTAGCATATAATACAAGTAAATTTTGATTATTGTTAAGTAAGCTTCCATAAAGCTATAAATACCATAGGCATTCAAAAAGACAGAGATAAATGAGAAACTTTCACCCATTATAGGCTAATGAAGATTGCCACAGGAATTTGATTAAGAACATTTCTAGGTGCTTTATGCCACATTAGCACAACTTGCAATAGCCAATTATGTCAATTGATTAAAGCACTAAAGATAAGTTGTTCAATTCAGTTCCCCTATTGGTAAAAGGGATACCCACCCTATTATAGACGAAGGAATGTTGCTACCAATTTACCTTTTCCTACACTTCAGTTAAAAGGTCACATAATACAAGACAAAAATCATTTCAATTGTATTTACTGATGAAAATGCATTATAAATGTCATTAAAGGTGTATTGGAACGGCAAAAATATATATATACCAACAACTTTATAAAATATGATAAAGATGAAACATACAAGTAAAACAGTGGAATACTATGATGCAATCTCTTATGATAATAAATTTCATGTGATATAGAGGGAAGTAGCTTTGTAAAAAATTCACATAATCTTGATAGTTTATTATTTTGAACCCACTCAATAAAGACATGATCAATTGAGAGGGGAAAATATGTAAGAAAAAAATGTGGAAGTTATTGTGATGACCCCAACTAATGTTCTATGGGTCCAAATCAAGTGGGCCCATGCTATAATGTTTTTAAAAAAAATAGGGCTTTTAAAAGGAAAAGGCAACACACCTTTTGTTTGTTCTATTTTTTCTTTCGTTGAAGCAGTGTCGCGTCGTTGAGCAGTGGAGGAAGTTTTTGTGAGTTGATCTTGTGCGTTCAGAATGGATGATTGTTTGTGGTCCGATCTAGATGATTTTTTAGTATGTTGTTTCTTGCATTATGAGTTTCTACTTGTACGGTCATATTCTTATTTTGTCATCTCTACTTGTTGGGTTGTTTGCACCCTTTGTGGGTTTTGAGCTTTGTTGCTTTATTGATTTTCACTTTGTTGGTAGTGAGTAGGGGTTGTTGTGATATTCTTATTTTTGGGAGATATTTTTTGCTCATTGATTTATTATAGTGGAGATTTTTCTGGACTAAGTCCCGTGATTTTTATTTCTCACATTAAGTGAATTTTCCACGTTAAAATTGTGTGTGATCTCTTTGTCTACTTATTTTTGTGCATTCTTGGATATATTTTTGGTGGATATTTTGGTTGGCTATATATTTTGCTCCTCACAGGTTCTTTCAAGCGGGAAAAGTTTTATTGCTCATTTGTGTGTTGTTGCTTTCACTGTGTACATATTCTTTCTTTTCTCAATAGCTGGTATCACATAAAATTTTTTGTTTGCTTGCTTGATTGAATGATGGAGCCTAATTACAATAAAATGATTAGTTTTAATAGCACAAATTACCACAAGTGGAAAAGAAAGATGAAAGATTTATTATTTGTGAAAAAATAACATATATCGGTGTTTGCTAGTGAAAAGCTTGAGGCTAAATCTGATGAAGATTGGACTTTTGAGCATGAGATGGTTTGTGGCTTTATTCGGAAATGGGCAGATGATAATGTTTAGAATCATATTACTAATGATTCACATGTCAGAACTTTGTGGGAGAAGCTTGAGACCTTTTATGTCTCTAAATCTGGGAACAAGAAATTGTTTTTGTCGAAGGTGGCTATGAACTTGAGTTACAAGGATGGTAGTTCTATCTCTAATCACTTGAGTGATTTTCTGGGTTGCTTAAACTAGTTGTCCGGCATAGGTGTGAAATTTGAAGATGAAATTTTGAGACTTTGGTTGCTTAATACTCTACCTGATTCTTAGAAAAATCTCAGTGTCACTTTGACTAGTTCTGCTCCTGGAGATGTTGTGACCATGAATTATGTAAAGACTGTTGTTTTGAATGAAGAAGTCAGATGACAAACTCAACAGACATCCTTTTCACAGTCAGAGGTTTTGGTTACTGAAAACAGGGGGAGAAGCATTGAAAAGGATCAGGGACAAGACAAAAGAAGCAGAAGCAAGAGTAGAAGCAAATCAAGGTCTAAATACAAAAACCTTGAATGTCACTATTGTGGCAAAAAGGGGCATGTCTAAAGGTTTTGCTACCAATGGAAAAAGGAAAACAAGGGTAACAAGGGTAAGCAACAAAAGAAAGATAATGACAATGATGATCATGTTGCCACCTCTACTGGGAGATCTTATGATTATCAGTGATGAGAATTTGATTAATGTTACTTGTGATGAGACCAGGTGGGTTGTTGACAGTGGTGCCAGTTTTCATGTGACATCTAAGAAGGATTTCTTCACATCTTATACTCTTGGAGATTATGAGGTTTCGAAGATAAGTAATTATGGTATGTCAAAAGTGATTGACATTGGAAATATTTGTTTGGAAACCAGTAATGGGACAAAGTTGATTTTAAATAATATCAAACATGCACCAGACATCTGTTTACATTTGATTTCTGCTAGTGTTCTTGATGATGATGACTATTTTAGTACCTTTGGTGGTGGACAATGGAAAACTTATAAGGGTTCTTTAGTTGTGGTACATGGAAAGAAGTGTTCCGATTTATAGTGGACCAAAGCATCAGTTTTTGTTGATGCTGCTAATATAGTTGAGTGTGATAACCAGTCAGACTTATGGTACAAGTGACTTAGCCACATTAGTGCGAAGGGACTTGATACTTTGGCCAAAAGGAATATATAGGTTTGAAAGGTGCAAGATTAGAAAAATGTATTCATTGTTTGGCTGGGAAGCAGAATAAAGTCTCTTTCAAGTGTCATCCTCCTTCTACGAAATCAGAGGTATTTCAGTTAGTGCATTCAGATCTTTGTGGTCCAATGAGGACTAGAATATTCAATGGTGCACTTTACTTTGTGACATTCATTGATGATCATTCAAGGAAACTATGGGTTTATGCCTTGAAGACTAAGGACCAAGTGCTTGGTGTCTTTAAGCAGATTCAGGCTTCTGTTGAGAGAGAAACATGGAAGAAACTTAAATGTGTTCGCACTAATAATGGTGGTGAATATTGTGGACCATTTGATGAGTACTGTAGATAGCAGGGTATTAGACACCAGAAGACGCCCCTTAAGACATCTTAACTTAATGGCCTAGCAGAAAGGATAAATAGGACATTAATAGAGAGAGTTAGATGTTTACTTTCTGAAGCAAAGTTACCTAGATCTTTTTGGGGTGGGGCTTTGTATACTATTGTGCATGTTATTAATTTATCTCCTACTATTGCTTTGCGGGTTGATGTTCTTGACAGGGTGTGGTATGGAAAGGATGTTTCCTATGACCACTTACGTGCCTTTGGGTGTAAAGCATTTATACATGTGCCCAAAGATGAGAGGTCCAAGTTGGATGTCAAGACTAGGCAGTGCATCTTCATTGGCTATGGTCATGATGAGTTTGGCTATTGATAACTCCATAAAATATAGTTATTTTGCCTTATATCTGTGTTATATTAATTGTTTAGTTCTTGTTTTTATACATAAATGAAAGACTTTAGCCTCATATTCATCTAATTCAATCTTGATGTCTTCCATTACATTTTTTAGAGAACAACTGCTAGGTTTTCATTGTGGGATTGAAAGGAAGCAGAAGTAGTCAATGTTGGAGGTCATCTTCATCTTGGAGGAAGATTCAAACATCAAGGATCATCATCATTGAGCTTCTCTCTTCCATTCCTTTTACTTCTTCTTTTCCATTATCATGACATGATGTATTGTGATATATTTTCGTGTTTCATGGCTAGCTAAGTTGTATATAGAGATTTCTTTGGATCCTCCTATGAATATTGAATGATTTTGTAATCCTTTTGGTTTATATAGATGATTTGGTTATGTTCAATCATATGGATCTTAATGCTCTTGATTGTTTGATCAGCTTTTAAGTGATTTGTTGAAATCTAATGAACCTAGACATAGGAAATTGGATTTGAGATCGTAGTTATGGTTGATGCATGTTTAATTTCATTCTAATGGTGGGGTGAGTTAATTCGCTAATGGGATAGAAATATACCTCTTGGTCATGCATAGTAAAAGATTGGGAATAGATCTTAATGAGTGAATTTTGTACTAGTTCTCATGGAGACATAGTGAATTAGGTAAATGAAACATGGTTGATTGACCTAGACATAGGTTTTTAACTAAGTTAGATTCTTAAGCTAACCTAATCCTATCATTTATGTTACTTATAAAGATTGCTTATAACCTAATCCCTATTCTCTAATCATTAACTTTAATTCCCAATTTACAAAATTTAAGTCTTTAAATTAAGTTAAACACTTTTTTTCCAAATTTGTATGTTCTTGAATAGTATTAACTAAAATATTGGTTAATATTTAGCTTTAGAAATTAATGCACTCCTCATGGGAACGATATTCTACCCCTTACTATATTACTTGTGCAATTCGTGCACTTGTGGTTAGCAAAAGAATGAACAAGTTTTTGGCACTGTTGCCAGGGAATTGCAGCTTAATTTCAGTATTGTCAATATTAACAATAAGATTATTTAGTTCTAGTTCAATTTTCTTTTTATGCATATAAATTTAAGTTTCCATTCTTTAATTGGTATAAGTACTTGAAAGATAGCATATAAGCACAACCATACGCAGCCTTTGAGGGAGTTTGCAATCCCTCAAATGGATAACTTGCAGTCTAGCATTAGACGGCTGACCATCCGTGAAAATAATTTTGAGATCAAGTCTGTCATAATCCAAATGATACAAACTTCAGTACAATTTGATTGCTTGTCCAGTGAAGATCCCAACGCTCATATCTTTAATTTCCTGGAGATCTGTGACACCTTTAGGCATAATTGAGTATCTGAGGATGCTATTCACCTAAGGCTCCTCCCTTTTTTCTCTCAGAGACAAAGTCAAAAGCTGGTTGCAATCTCTACCTGCGGGATCAATAACAACTTGGTCTGAAGTTTGTAACAAATTTCTCAACAAATATTATCCTTTGGTCAAGACTGCTGAGATGGTGAATGATATCATATCATTTACCCAAATAGAATCTGAATCATTGCATAAAGCCTAGGAGAGGTACAAGAATTTGCTCAAGAGGTGTCCACACCACGCTATTTTGCTGTGACATCAAGTCTATTCATTTCATAAAGGCTTGTTGCCACAACATCGTCCAATAGTAGATGCAGCAGCTAGAGGCTCTTTTTGAGAAAATCATTTGACGATGCCTTCCAACTATTTGAGGAATTGATAGCCAATAGCTACTAATGGCCCTCTGCAAGAAACACTCCACGGAAGTTGGCTAGAGTGCATGAGGTGGATGCTATAACATCATTGTCAGCTCAAGTGGCAATAATTGTAAGTAAACTGGACAATATAGGGCAAGGTTCTCACCAGAGCCCATTTGTTCTCTGCAACAAGTGTGGTGACAACCATTCAAGCGATAGGTTCCCTTCCATGTCAGAAAATGCACAATATATAGGGAAATATCGCCCATAACAGAACAACCCATACTTGAACCAATATAACCTTGGATGGAGGAACCATCCCAACTTTTCTTGGAATGATAACCAAGGAGCTTCCTCTTCAGCACCTGGAAATGAGAGACCTAATTATCCTCCTGGTTTCTCATCATAAACCAGGCAGCCTATGCAAGACAAGAAACCACCTCTTGAAGATATGTTCATGCAGTTGATGGTTAAGAATAATTCCTTCATGACAAAGACTGATGCTCATCTGGAAAAGAATTATTCGATGATTCAGAGCCAAACGACTTCGATGAGAGCATTGGAGACACAGGTAGGGTAGTTGGCAAGTGCCATCAACAATAGGCCCCCAGGAAATTTTTCAAGCAACACTGTCAACAATCCAAAGGGTGCCTCTAATGACCACTGCAAAGCCATCTCACTGAGAAGTGGGAAGGACATAGAAGGGAATCAAAAGACAAAACGGCTCAAGGAAGAGGTCAAAGTGAGAAAGGACTAAGAAGTTGTAAATGAAAAAGGTTGAGAAGAAAGAGGAAGTTGTCCATAAGAAGGTAGAGGACAAGCCTTATACACAACCTCTACCTTTCCCTAACAAACAAGTTAAACATAAGATGGACGCTCAGTTCAAGAAATTTCTAAAAGTTTTTAAGAAGTTGCACATCAATATTCCTTTTGCTGAAGCACTAGAGCAAATGCCTAGTTACGTCAAGTTCATGAAGGATATTTTATCCAAAAAAAATGTAAATTGGGTGAGTTTGAAACTGTAGCATTATCGGAGGAATGTCGTGCTATTTTGTAACAAAAGCTTCCTCCAAAATTGAAGGATCCGGGAAGCTTCACGATTCTGTGTGCTATAGGAGATCAATTCTTTGGACAAACTTTATATGATATGGGGATAAACATTAATCTCATGCCCTTATCCATTTTTCAAAGGCTAGGTTTAGGGGAATGTAAGCCTATATCAGTGACCCTCCAACTAGCTGATCGTTCCTATACATTCCTGAAATGAATTGTTGAGGATGTCTTAGTTAAAGTGGACAAGTTCATATTTCTCGCTGACTTTGTCATTCTGGATATAGAGGAGGATCGTCAGGTGCCTCTGATTCTTGGCAGACTGTTTCTTGCCACGGGAAGAACAATCATAGATGTCTAAAAAGGTGAATTAACCATGAGAGTTCTAGATCAAGAAGTAACATTTAACATTTTTAAAGCCATTAAGTTTCCTCAAGATCATGAAGAATGTTCATACATAGGTATGTTGAATAATATCATTGTTGATGTATTTCATGCTAACTATCCTAATGACCCTCTTACATTATCATTGACTTTATTAACTGAGTAATATGAAAATAGCAGGGATGATTTTTTTTTTTAATTTTATTAAACAACTTGATGCGGTTCCTAAGTAGCTCAAGTCACCCAAGTTTGAACCTTTGGAGTTCGATGCATCCAAGGAGACGTCGAAGCCTTCCATTGAAAATCCTCCAAAGCTTGAGTTGAGACCTTTACCTAATCATTTGTAGTATGCTTATCTGGGAGCAACCTCTACCTTACCAGCAATCATATCATCATCCCTCACTGATGATCAAGAGGAGAAACTTCTTCGTGTGCTCCAGAAATACAAACATGTCATTGAGTAGACTATTAATGATTTTCATGGCATTAGCCTCTCTATCTGTATGCACAAGATTTTGTTAGAAGATAGCCAGAGTGGGGTTGTGGAGCACCAAAGGCGACTTAATCCAATAATAAAAGAAGTAGTGAGGAAAAAGATAATGAAATGGCTTGATGCAGACATTGTCTATCCTATTTCCGATAGCTCATGGGTTTCACCAAGTCAATGTGTTCCGAAGAAGGATGGTATGACAATTGTTACCAATGAAAATAATGAGCTCATCCCTTCTCACAAGATCACTGGCTGGAGGGCGTGCACGGACTACTGGAAATTGAATAAGGCTACTCGGAAAGATCATTTCCCACTCCATTCATAAACCAAATGATGGATAGATTGGCTGGAAAAACTTATTATTGCTTCCTTGATGGTTACTCTAGATATAATCAAATTGCCATAGCACCTGAGGATCAAGAAAAGACATCATTCACTTGTCCCTATGGTACATTTCCTTTCAAGATAATGTCATTTAGGTTATACAATGCTCCAGCAACCTTTTAAAGTTGCATGATGCTCATCTTTGCAAATATGATTGAGCATGGCCTTGAAGTCTTTATGGATGACTTTTCAGTGTTCGAAGACAATTATACCAATTGTTTGTAAATTCTCTCATCCATCCTAAAAAGACGTGAAGCATTGTCCTAAATTGAGAAAAATGTCACTTCATGGTCCAACAAGGTATAGTTCTTGGGCATAACGTTTCTATCAAAGGGATGGAGGTTGACAAGGCAAAAATAGAGGTGATAGACAAGCTTCCTCCTCCAAATTCAATAAAAGGAATTTGCAATTTTCTCAGTCATGCCAGTTTTTACTGGAGATTCATTAAAGACTTTTCTAAGATTGCTAAGCCTTTTTGTAACCTTTTAGAGAAAGACGTTCAATTTAGTTTTGATGAATCGTGTAAGGTTGCATTTGAGGAACTAAAGAAGAAACTTGTGTCAGCTCTAGTGATTACCACTCCAGATTGGGAAATACCTTTTGAACTAATGTGTCATGCTAGTAATTATGTTGTTGGTGCAGTTTTGGGGCAGAGAAATGATAAGGTGTTTTGCTCCATTTATTATGCTAGCAAAACACTTAATGATGCGCAACTAAACTACACCATGACAGAAAAAGAGTTGCTGGCTATTGTATTTACATTCGATAAGTTTCGACCATATTTGGTGGGCACTAAGGTGATAGTTTATACAAATCATTCCGCAATTAAATACTTGGTGAACAAGAAGGATGCAAAACCGTGGTTGATTCGGTGGGTCTTATTGTTGCAAGAATTTGATTTGAAAATTCGTGATAAGAAAGGGGCAGAGAATTAAGTTGCAGACTACCTTTCTAGATTAGAAAATGAGGAATGTCAAGCTGAATCGATCATAATTAGAGAAACATTCTCGGATGAGCAGCTCTTCTTTACCACTACTCAATCATATCCATGGTACGCAGATTTAGTGAACTACATAGTGGGTGGTGTGTTGCCTCCTGATCTCACCTCTCATCAAAAGAAGAAATTCTTATATGATGTCAGACACTACCTCTGGGATGAGTCGTTCATGTTTAAACAGTGTCCTGATCATATGTTAAGGAGATGTGTGCCTATGGAGAAAGTTGAACAGATTTTGAACTAATGGCATGCTTCTCCGTATGGTGGACATTATAGTGGTGAGAGGACAGTAGCGAAAGTGCTCCAGTATGGCTTTTATTGGCCATCTCTCTTCAAGGATGTGTATTTTCATGTTAAAAGATGTGATCGGTGTCAAAAGTCGGGGAATATCTCGAGGAGGAATGAGATGCCCCTCAATTCCATTTTAGAAGTTAAAATTTTTTAAAACACATGATTCCCAATACAACATTGAAACTCAGATTGCTCCATTCAATATTCTAAATGATCACCGACAATGTATCATCATAGGCATCAAGAAAATAATTATACAATAAGCTCAAAATGGGCAACTAGTGGATGAAAGTGTAACAAATTCAGAAGGCCAGAAAAATACCTAAGATGCCTTAATCACATTCAAGCATGCAAACCAAGATTTCGCCTCAAAATGATTTCAAATCAAGTTCTAGAGCACAAAATCAATGAGGAATGACCACTCAACACAAAGAATGGGATGAAAAATCATATAGTGAATAAATCCTATACAAGCTCAAAACTCACTTTTAGAGGTTCAAAAATCAATGAGAAGCACAAATTCAAAGAACATATGCTAATTATCAACTATCAAGAAATCACCTCCACTATCAATTAAAGACAATGCATGTTGCCTACCACAAGAATCAATAAATTGGGTTCCAAATCAATTATCATCTCAAAATCCCCAAAAGAGAGGGGGACAAGGTTCGACCAAAAAGCAGAAATATAAGATGGTGTGAAAATGCAACAAGAAAATGCAATGCAAAATGAGATATGGGAATGCATGATAATGAAAAATAAATACCCCCAAGCTTAGACCTTACATTGTCCCCAATGTAAAAATCTAAAACTATGGAAAGAATAAATGAAAAGAACTCACTGCGGTGGTGGAAAAAGGAGACGTGTAGCCATGAACTCGAACATCCGGTCTAAAACTCCAATGTTTTTTTGGCTGACAGCTATATACATCCCCCTACAAAGGCTCCGAACTCAGGGAGGTACCAAAGCTGACTCAACAATAGCTAACTAAGAAACAAAAATAAAAAAAAAGTGTTAATCAATAAAAATAAGAAAATAAAGGAAAAGAGATAGAATGTTGGGTTGCCTCCCAAGAAGCGCTAAGTTATAGTCATTAGCTTGACTGTGAGTTTGTTCTATGCTCAGGTGATGTCAATAGAGTGGTACTCAGTCCCCACTCCATCTTCATAGTGTTGCACTCTCTGGCCGTTTATTAGAAATGTCTTCTGGCCTTCTATCTTCACCTCAAGCACACCATAGGATAAGACTCGAACAATCTCATATGGTCCAGAACATTTCAACCAAAACTTACCTGGACAGAAATGTAGAAGCGAGTTATCAACAAGAACTTTATCCCCTGGTTTAAATTCACGCTTCTTGACACATTTGTCATCCCGCTTCTTTGGTCCTTTCTTGTAGGGCTTGACTTTCTCGAACTTGGAAGAAACCTTGGGCAAGGTCTCCTCTAACATAGCATGAGTCACAGATTCCTGCATATCTGAAAGTACAACTTTGTCCACATCATCAGTAGCATCTATGCGATTACATGAATTAGATGAATTAAGATTTTTTTCAGAATTGAAAACATTAAAAACTACTTCCTCATTATTCAATCGCAAAGTCAATTTCCCTTCGTGGACATCAATAATTGCCCTTCCAGTGGCGAGGAATGGTCGCCCAAGTATGAGCGGCATTTTAGCATCTTCTTCCATGTCAAGCACAACAAAATCAACAAGTATAAAAAACTCACCCACTCTAATATGAACATCTTCCAAGATGCCAACGGGGTACTTGACAGACCGATCCGCCAACTGGAGTGAAATAGTTGTGGGTTTCAGCTCACCCACCTCCAACTTCTTGCACACAGAAAGGGGCATAAGACTGACACTAGCCCCTAAGTCACACAGAACTTTGTCAAAATTTGTGTCACCAATCAAACAGGGAATAGAGAAGCTACCTGGATCTTTTAGCTTAGGAGACAATTTATTTTGAATTAAAGCACTACACTCCTCAGTTAAAGCTACGGTCTCATATTCATCAAGCTTTCTCTTATTAGACAAAATGTCCTTAAGAAATTTAGCATAAGTAGGCATTTGTTTCAACACCTCAGTGAAGGGTACATTAATGTACAATTTCTTAAGGACCTCTAGGAACTTCCCAAATTGCATATCTAGCTTGGCTTTAGCCAATCTTTGAGGGAATGGCACTGGGGGTTGGTATAGTTCAGGGGGTACATACTTAGACACCTTTTCATTAATTTCCTCTTCCTCTAAGGGTTGTGTCTTAGTGTCTTTTTCCTCATTCCCCTCATCTTTGTCACTAACCTCCTTATCCTTGGGATCCTCTAGGTTCTTACCACTTCTCAAACTAATGAGACATGCAGTGTTCATTACCCGGATTTATTTCGGTGACCAAGAAATTTACCTTGTTGCCTATGTGAAGTTCCTGCAAGTTGGGCAATCCGAGCTTCTAACAATTTATTATGAATGGCCAAATTTTCAACTTTAGATGACAACTCTCTAATGGCCTCAGTCACAACTTGCCCATGTTGCCTAAACTCCTCATTTTGCTTAGCTTGACTCTCAACAAAATTCTCAAGAAGAGACTCAAGTTTAGAGTTTTGTACCTGTTGGAGTCCAGAAGAGGGTTTAGCACTACCTTGCCCTGCTTGGTGTTGACTATTCCGGTAGGAGAAGTTGGGATGTGACTTCCAACCGGAGTTGTAAGTTTGAGAATATGGATCATTCCTCCCCTTTTGGTTGAAGTCATGGAAATTGTGGCATGATTCCACTTGCTCCACCAGTGCACCTTGTGAGGAGCCAATTCCAACTTGGCATTCAACACCTATGTGTCCCTGTGCTCCACAAATCTCACAAAAATTGTTAGAGGCACCTATGACATTTACATGAGCCTTTTCAAGCATGTCAAAACGTTTATTCAAAGAATCAAATTTTGACATAATTAAATCAACTCCGTCTACCTCAACTTACCTCCCGAGAGTTTTCTCGAGTTATTACCTCTTTCATTTGCCCATTGGTGATGATTTATGGCAACACTCTCAATGATCTCATAGGCTTCTGTCAGTCTTCTATTCATCAAAGCTCCACCAGCTGCGGAGTCTAGAGACACCTTCGAAGAATATTCTAGCCCATTATAGAAGGTATGGATGATCAACCATTTTTCTAACCCATGGTGTGGGCAGGCTTCCAGCAAAGCCTTATATCTATCCCAAGCTTTTGACAATGATTCACCATCTTTCTGAACAAAGCTTGTGATTTGGGGTCCTCAGATGAGCAGTCTTGGATGGTGGAAAGAATTTGTTCAAGAAAGTTTGCTCCAATTAGTCCCAAGAAGTGATGGTCTCAGCAGGAATTGACCTCAACCAAGCCCTAGTTCTATCTCTCAATGATAATGGAAATAGGCGAAGGCGAACAGCATCAACAGAGGCACCTTCAATCTTGAGGGTCTCACAGAATTCCAAGAACATATCCACATGATCGTTTGGGTCCTCTGATGGCAATCCTCCAACCGGTTCGCCTTATCATGGTGAGTAAAGCAGGTGGTATGGTGAACTGTCTAGCTTCAATGTCTGGCCGAGCAATTCTAGAACGCAAACCCCGAGCATTAGGGGCTGCATACTCTTTAAGAGATCTATTATCAGCAGTGCAGCCATGACAAGCGTTGGCTCAAGTCTATCTCTTGCTCTTTGGCTTTGTTGTCTTCTCCTTCTCGCGAAGGGTTCTTTCAATTTCGGGATCGCCTTCTTCAAGAGTCCCAAAACATCTAGTTCTTCGCATAAACAAGAGAATTACCTGTAGACACTCAAAGAGAAAACAAGAAAGTAGTAAAAGGTTTAAAATAATTAAATTAAAAATTTAACTCGATATTCAAGAAGAACACAACACCGAAGCAACGGCGCCAAAAACTTGATTGGGGTGAAATCCTGCAAGTGTACGGTTTCGTCGTCAAGTAATAAAATATCGAATCCACAGGGACTATGTTTATGAATACCAATTAATTAATTAATTCAATTAAATTAAATAAAAGAGAATATAATTATTGAACAAGAATGTAGAAACCAAACAATTAAATAAATAAAAGTTAAGACACAAAATTGAGAATAAAAATAGCAAATTGTTGAGAAAAGATTTCAGATTTAAGAAAGCTTCCAGGATTGGGGTTAACCACAATGATACAAAACTCCTAATTGACAATCCTCTTATTAACACTTGAAATTCAATTGAAGGTGAATTACCCTAAATTAGTTAATGTTCCCTTTCAAGATACAAGAACCGTGCCCAATTAAACCAATTCCTACTCTCGTGGTAATTGAATCTAAATTGAACTCATTACGCTTTTTGGTAATTCATTAATCCTCGAAAGGCTAAACCTACTCTCGTGATTTAAACCTTAAGTTCAATTCTTATAGTTCCAACACCTAGGTTCACCTTTCAGTACGTCCCTAGATATCTATGAGATGCAAATAAGTGGCCAGCAAATTCACATGAATAATCGCAATAAGGATTGAATCAACAACATTCAAGATTAATAAAAGGGGTAAACAATATCAATTAATCATCATCAATGTATCAAAGGGCATTGCCCAATCCTAGAAACAAAAGGAACTACTCAGACATGGAGAAGAAGAAACCAGAAATCAAGTTCCAAGAACATCCAAACCCGTAATCCTAGAGAGAAGAGAGGAAGATGAAGATCAAGAGCCTCCAATGTGCCTTCTTTCAAACCAAATTCGAACTCTAATGTTGTCTTCAGAACATCTATATATACCCCATGGGTTAAAACTGGTTCAAGCCCATCAGAAAAGAGAAAAACGGACTTAAAAATCTGACACGCACACCGAACCACGGTCGTGGTGGGTACCACGGCCAGGCCGTGGTCAATTCTGGACTCAGACATTTCAACCAAAATCTCAACCACGGCCATGGTTGTCTCTGGACTTCTCCTTTTGGCTTTTTCACATAGCTGCTCGATCTATGGCCGTGGTTCAGGCCACGAGCAGGCCGTGGAACTCTCTGGAATGAGCTTTTTGTCCCAATTTGCTACCCTTTAAGCTCTAACTTCAATTGTGCAAGCTTTCCATCCATTTCAAGGTCAATTAAGCACCAATCCTGCACAACAACACTAAAAATACCGCAGTTATCCGAACTAAAGGGAAAAACAAACAAAAAGGGAAACTAAAATGCCTAGAATGTATAAAAATGCATGCAAACAATAGGACAACTTATAAGAACCTCATTGGTATGTCTCTATACAAGCTTGTGCTTGGTAAGACTTTCCATTTGCCAAAAGAGCTTGAGCATAATGCTTATTGGGCAATAAAGTAGCTAAACTTCAACTTGCAAGTTACCAGTAAGAAAAGACTTTTGCAACTCAATGAACTTGATGAATTTAGGCTGCAAGCCTATGAGAATGCAAAATTGTATAAAAAGAGGTGAAAAACTGGCATGACAATAAGATTGTGCAGAAGAGATTTGAATAAGGTCAGGAAGTCCTCCTTTACAATTCCAGGCTCAAGTTATTCCCTGGAAAACTGAAATCAAGGTGGTCAGGGCCATTTGTGGTGATAAAAGTGTTACCCCATGGAGCCGTAGAGATTGTTTCACCGGATAGCTTACAAGCTTTAAAGTTAATGGTCAACGCCTAAAACCTTACTATGGAGGAGAGATTTATAGGGGGAAGACCTCTTTATTTTGACAACTCCAGCTTGATGTCTGCAAAATCCTATTGGGACTATAAATAAAGCACTTTTTAGGAGGGAACCTAAATGTTAAATCCTTTATGTTTTATGTCTTAAATATGTCAATACCTTGAATTTTTGTTTTATTATATTTTTGTATTATCTTCTGTAATTTAACGTTGTAGACATGTTTTGTAGGTGCTGAGGACTATTTTGAAGCAAAAGTGGCAGCAAAACTGAGTTTGCTACAGAATTCTACAGACTGACTCCTCACACCACGACGTGAACCTTGTCATATCGCAGCATGATACCTTGTCACGTCACAGTGTGATACCTGATCAAGCCAAAAACAGGGAGTTTAGTGTCGCGGCGCCCTAAATAAGAACGTCGCGACGTGCTTGTTCAAAAAAAAAATTAAATTATAATAAATAGTAATTATTTAAATAATTAATTTATGAGAGAATTTAATTCACACCACGACGCAAGAAGCTTAATGCCATGGCGTGAAAAGGCAAGTTAGGTTAAACGTCGCAACGTTTCGTGCGTCTCTCCCATTTGCTCTCATATTTCCTCATTTTCCTCAATTTTCTCTGCATTTCTCTCTTACCCTTCTTTCTTTCCCACCCCGTAATCCTCTTTCTAGCTTTACTCCTCCACTATTTCAAGGTATGTTATGATTTTCTTTCTATATTCTTTAATTTTTTTTAGTTTTATTTATTTGAATTTGTTGTTGTTTTAGTTTCTGTTAAGAATTTGTGTTAATAGGTTAGGTGCTTCTATGTTTTAGGTTAGTTTCCTATTTAAAATTTTTCCTGGAATGCATGATATTGGCTTTCGCTGTTGTTGCATGTGTTTTCTGGGATCAGTTCGTATGTGCATCGCAGCATTGCTCATGAATATAGCAGCGTTCCTTGTAAATTGATGAATGTCGCGGCGCAAGTGTCAATGCCTCGACGTGTGGCCCAGATTTTCCACAATTGTTTATTTTAAATCTATTGATACTTTTGATTATTCAATTCTTATTTTTGTAATTCCTTTTTCAGGTCCATCATGGCTCTTAAACGCCAACGAGGTTATTCTAGCCAGCGTAACAGGGAGCCATCTCCCCCTCTTATGTTTGACGATAGGAGATTCGTCTCGTCAGTGGTTGCCCAGAAGTACACAACACTGGTTACCAAACTAGTAATTGCGGAGCAGGGATTTCTATTTAAGGAGGCCATCCAACATGAGGTTAAGAGGACCATCCGCCAGCTTCAATGGTATGATTTTGCGAAACACCCTGAGGTGGTTGTGCTTCCATTGGTTCACGAATTCTACGTGAATGTAGACTTTCTTGACCCAGAGACCACTACATTGATAGTGTGGGGACGCCCGGTCTCTTATTCTCCAATAGTCATCAGAGCTGCGACGAACTTGCCACATCCCCTAGTTGTTTGCTAGTATACTGAGTTCCTTTGATAGGAGCTGGAGGAGGGGATTAACCTAAACACAGTCACTGTCAGGATCTGCACCGCTGAGGCACAGCCTATGCTCTAGACTTTGAGTATGCATATCAACAGGCCACAATTTTTCCCCGATCCTGCTTGACACCAGAGGCTAGGGTCTGGTACCATTTTATCAGTACACGGATCCTCCCATCAGCGAACTTATCAGAGGTGACTTGCAACTGGACAATTTTGATCTATGCTATCCTTGAGCACTGCTCAATCAACGTTGCTCGTATTATCTATGATCAAATTAGGAGAGCAGCGAAAGAGTCCAAGAGTCTTTTCTTCCCTTCACTCATTCATATACTTTGTTGGAGGCAGTCGGTCCAGTGGCAAGACCATGAGGAGCGATCTGATCTCAAACATCCTCTTAATGATTACTTCATTGAGATGTTAAGAGTAGCTCCAGCCCCAGCGCCGGCTCGTAGGGAACATAGGCAGGCTCTTGTAGAGCCCAGGGCAGCCCTTTCAAATGACGCAGTATGGCGCCCTCACATGGAGGCCTAGGTGGCACATATGATAGCCATGCTGACTTACACCATTCAAACTCAACAATGGATGGCAGAGCGCCTACAGCTTCCTATGAAGGACTTTCATGTCCCACACTTCCCGCCTGAGGTTGTAAATGTCCCTTCCCAGCCGCCGCAGAGTCAGGGAGCTGCACATGCACATAGAGATTGAGAGGATGCTGCAGAGCCCATTCCAAAGAATGATGCAGATGATGAGGCCATAGACACGAATGATGCAGACATCTAGCCCTGTGGCATTCAGGGCGTTTTCTTTCGTTGTATTTTGTTATGATATTATTGTAAGTTTTTTGTGTACAGTGAGGACATTATTTCCCTTTGGTTTGAGGGGTGTCTAAGACTGTTTATTTTGATGTACATGTATGGAGTATATTTTTGTTATTTTAGTCTGTTTACTTTAGTATCATATGTTTGCGTTTTAGTACGTTAATTTATGTTTTTGTGATTATTTTTTGTGGCTATTGACTTGACGACTATTGATAGTTAGTTTTGATAATATCCATAGGAACATATATCTTGATAGAGATTTCATAAAAATTCCATTCAAGATACAATTGTCGTTCCCTTTCACATCAAGAGTCATAATGGTTTTATGCATGATTGAAAATGTTGAAAAAAAATTAAAGGATATCATGTTACCAATAACTAGTGTGAAATGATTGCCCAATGATAGATATGGATGCAAATTGACTTTCATATTTTTGTGAATCCATATGCAATTTTTGAAGCATGCTGAAGCAATCTAATCTCTTTTTATGCATGATGTGTTTCCCACTTGCATGCTTGTTTAACTTTTTGAAAAGATAATAATTTTTCTCTAGAGAAAGTTTATAAATTGTACATGTGAAAAATTTCAACTATCCTTAAAATTGTTTTTCAACTCTCTTGAGGCGAAATCCTAGATTGTGCATGATTGAGGAAATGATTAGGGCATTGTTTAGACTGATTAAGCCTTAAAAGCTTACCTTTACATGATCATATCTATAGGTCTCCTTTGAAGCTTTATAAATATTTGGTCATATATGTTTTTCATCACCTACATATTCCTTACCATATAACCATTCTAATACATGTGAAAACATTGCATTCTTCATCCTACCATCAATAATTGTTGAGTGTATAATATGTTATTTCTTGACTTGAGTCTAGTGTTTAAAGGGTATTCATGCTTGTGTTAATACAAATGTAACTTGAAAGAACTGTATGCTGCAAAAGAAATTGGTTTTGTCTATGTTGAAAAGAAGAAAAAAAAAAGAGAAAAAAGAAAAGAATAAGAACAAAACAAATAAACAAGAGAAAAACCAAATGACAGAAAGAAAGCAAATAAAAAAAAACATTGAATGGTTCTGGAAGGTTTTATTCTTTTATTTTGCATGCCCTTTGTGTATCAGTCGATGGATCAAGTCTTGAAATTGCATGTTTATGTTTCTCAATAGTTGTGTTAAATCCTTTTCCTTTGTTCTTTAACCCATACCATTGGTCTTACATTATAAGCTGTTAAGGACCCTTTTGATCCTCAATTATGTGTGATTTACATTAGTGGGGAGAGAGTTGAATTACAATCTTGTGGATTCTATGATTTATATTCATGTGTATGCTCATAAACTTATCCGGGTGAGTATGAATTGAATAGAAGAAGTTTTGCTTATATGATTGTGAGAAATATATCTTGTATAAAAGGAAACTGTGAAGGTTAGTATGATAAGGATTGTGTATGTGTGAAGCTGATTGTGAGGCATGTGCATTCTTTGAGGTTTTATGCAATCATCATACACTAGTTTAGTTTAAGTGAAAGTGGAATGTAAAAAACTGTTGAACATAGGTTAAGTAAGATTGATCAATGCAAGTGCATATAAGTTTTCTTTGTTTTGCTCGAGAACTAGCAAAAATCTAGGTTTGGAGGTGTGATAACTCCACAAAATATAGTTATTTGTGCCTTATATATGTGCTATATTGATTGTTTAGTCCTTGTTTTTATACATGAATTGAAAACTTTAGCCTCATATTCATCTAATTCAATCTTGATGTCTTCCATTATGATTTTGAGGAAATATTTCCAAATCTTTGATAAATCAAGTACATTTGTAATTGTTATTGAATTGGTGATTTCTCTATTGCAGTAAGGGCTTCAATCAAGTAGAAACTTGGAAGATTTGGATCAACATTAGAAGAGGAAGCCCAAGAGAAAGCCAAGTGTGAAGATCAGCATACAACGTCACGACGTAAGCATGTCAATGTCGTGGTGTGGTGCATTCCCCTACTGCAGACAGAGAAACCCAAGGCTTGAACGTCGCGGCGCAATGGAATCAATGTCGTGGCGTGGTGACCTAATTTACACATGAGTCACGACGTAGGCTTGTTAATGCCGCGACGTGACTCTGTTTTCTAGGCCTATAACTACTGTTTTATCAGAATTCAGCAGGGAGTTTTTTTTTTACATTTTTAGAGAGCAGCTGCTAGGTTTTCATTGTGGGATTGAAAGAAAGCAGAAGTAGTCAAGTTTGGAGGTCATCTTCATCTTGTAGGAAGATTCAAGCATCAAGGATCATTATCATTGAGCTTCTCTCGTCCATTCCTTTTACTTCCTCTTTTCCATTATCATGAACATGATGTATTGTGATATATTTTCGTGTTTCATGGCTAACTAAGCTGTATATAGGGATTTCTTTGGATCCTCCTATAGATATTGAATGATTTTGTAATTCTTTGGGTTTATATAGATGATTTGGTTTTGTTCAATCATATGGATCTTAATGCTCTTGATTGTTTGATCAGCTTTTAAGTGATTTATTGAAATCTAACGAACCTAGACATAGGAAATTAGATTTGAGATTGTAGGTATGGTTGATGCATGTTTAATTTCATTCTAATGGTGGGGTAAGTTAATTCTCTAATGTGATAGAAATATACCTCTTGGTCATGCATAGTAAAAGATTGGGAATAGATCTTAATGAGTGGATTTTGCACTAGTTCTCATGGAGACATAGTGAATTAGGTAAATTAAACATGGTTGATTGGCCTAGACATAAGCTTTTAACTAAGTTAGATTCTCAAGCTAACCTAGTCCTGTCATTTATGTTGCTTATAAGGATTGCTTGTTATCAATTGAAGTAGGAGGTGAAGAAGGATTCTCTATTCTCTAACATCAACTTTAATTCCCAATTTACAGCATTTAAGTCTTTAAATTAAGTTAAACACTCTTTTCCAAATTTGTATGTTCTTGAATAATATTAACTAAGCTATTGGTTAATATTTGGCTTTAGAAATTAACGTACTCCTCGTGGGAACGATATCCTACTTCTTACTACATTACTTGTGCGATCCGTGCACTTGCGGTTAGCAAAAGAGCAAACAACTATAGGTTGTATGATCAAGTTTAGAAGAAGCTTGTTAGAAGTCGTAATGTTATTTTCATGGAGCATCAGACCATTGAAGATATTGATAAGGCAAAGAAGTTAGAGTCTCCAAGTACTGATGGTTTGGTTGATATTGATCTAGTTCCTGAGCCTCATACGCCTGATGTAGCTGACTTTGACAATCATGATTATGTACATAATCATATTCAAGGTGATCAAGATGAGGATGTTGTTGATAATGTTGCTGATGAGGTAGATGCTCCTGCTTGTGAGCTTGTTGATGAACTTGTTGTTTCACTTAAGTGGTCTTCCAGACATCTTATTCCCTTTACTCATTACTCATCTAATGAATATGTGCTCCTCACTGATGAGGGAGAACCTAAGTGCTATGAAGAAGCTATGGAGAGTGAGCAGAAGGCATAAAGCAGAAGGCATAATGGGTTGCTGCAATGAATGATGAGATAAGATCTTTGCTTGACAACCATTCTTTTGAGCTGGTCAAGTTGCCTAAAGACAGGAAAGCTTTGCAAAATTGGTGGGTTTACAGGTTGAAGAATGATTAGAATACTTCCACTCCAAGATACAAAGGTAGATTAGTTGTCAAAGGCTACCATAAAAAAAAATGGATTGAGTAAATCTCCTTAAAAGGTGTTCCATCTGAGTTGTTCTTAATTTAGCAGTCAGTCTTGATTTAGAAGTTGAGCATATGGATGTGAAAATTGCTTTCCTTCATGGTGATTAGGAGGAGAAGATTTATAGGGAGCATCCTGAGGGTTTTGTGCTGACGAGTAAAGAAAATTATGTCTGTAGGTTAAAGAAAAGATTGTATGGATTGAAACAAGCCCCGAGGCAATGATACAAGAAGTTTGAGTCTGTTATGATTTAGCAGGAATTTAAGAAGTCTACTTCCGATCATTGTGTATCTGTGCAGAAATTTTATAATAATGAATTCATCATTTTATTGCTCTATGTTAATGATATGTTGATTGTTGGTCATAATTCTTCTAGAATTGACAAGTTAAAAAATGAGCTTAGTAAGTATTTTGCAATGACAGACTTAGGACCAACAAGACATATTCTTGGCATGTAGATTACTTGTGATAGAGTGGCCAAGAAGTTGTGGTTATCTCAGGAGAAGTACATTGAGAAAATGTTTCAGTGGTTTCTCATGGATAAAGCTAAAGTTGTAAGTGCATCTCTTGCTTAACATTTTAGGCTTAGCACTGGACAAAATCCTTCTAGTGATGAAGAGAAACAAGATATGCAATGTGTTCCTTATGCATCTACTGTAAGAAGTTTGATGTATGCAATGGTTTGCACAAGGCCTAATATATCTCATGCAGTTCGTGTGATTAGTCGTTGTCTTTCAAATCCTAGTAGAGAGCATTGGAAAGATGTGAAGTAGATATTGAGATATCTCTGAGACACTTCTAGTTTGAAGATCTATTTTAGAAATAGGAAACCTGTTCTTTGTGGTTATACAGATTCAGACTTAGCATGGGATGTTGACTCTAGAAAGTCTACTTCTGGCTATTTGATTACCTTTGCAGGGGGAGTTGTGACTTGGCAATCTAGGTTGCAAAAGTGTGTTGAATTGTCTACTACCGAGACTGAGTTCATTGTTATTACTGAGGCTTGTAAAGAGTTTCTTTGGAAGAAGAATTTTGTGCATGAACTTGGTTTTACACAGCAGAGGTATATTTTGTTTTGTGATTGTCAAAATATTATCCATCTTGGCAAGAATCCTACGTTCTATGGTAGATGTAAACATATTGATGTGAGGTATCATTGGATACGTGATGTTCTGGACTCTAAGTTGTTGGAACTTGAGAAGATCCATACTGATGATAATGGTTTAGACATGTTGACAAAGACTCTACTGATGAGGAAGTTTGAAGATTATCGTTTGGTTGTCGGTTTAGCATTTGCCTTCACTTGATTGGAAGGGGAGTTTATTGTGTGGGTCCAAATCAAGTGGGCTCATTCTATAATGTTTAAAAAAAAAATAGGGCTTTTAAAAGGAAAAGGCAGCACACCTTTGTTTGTTCTATTTTTGTTTTTTTGTTGAAGTAGTGCCACGTCGTTGAGCAGAAGAGGAAGTTTTTGTGAGCTGATCTTGTGTGTTCAGATTGGGTGGTTATTTGTGGTATGATCTGGATGATTTTTTAGTATGTTGTTCTTTGCATTGTGAGCTTCTACTTGTATGGTCAGATTCTTATTTCTCCATCTCTACTTGTTAGGCTGTTTATACTCCTTTGTGAGTTTTGAGCTTTATTGCTTTGTTGATTTCCACTTTGTTGACAGTGAGTAGGGGCTGTTATGATATCCTTATTTGTTGGGAGACACTTTGTTGTACTCATTGATTTATTATAGTGAAAAATTTTCTGGACTAGGTCCCATGGTTTTTACTTCTCACATTAAATGGGTTTTCCACATTAAAATTGTATGTGTTCTCTTTGCCTATTTATTTTTGTGCATTCTTTGATATATTTTTTGTGGATATTTTGGTTGGCTGTATATTTTGTTTCTCACAAATTCTTTCAAGCAAAAAATATTTTATTACATATTTATATATTGTTACTTCTGCTATGTACACATTGATTCTTTTCCCAACAACTAACACTTCTCCTAAATCTAAATCTAGCAGCAATTACGTATACTTAATAGTAACCATTGACCCACATCTTGTCTTGTAGCAGTTATTGTAAGAACAAAAATTGTAGGACTCTAATCAATTCTTGATAATAAAATTGTGTATATCACCTACAATTTTTAAATTTTGAAAATAACTTTCCCGGCCTTTGTTGTGACTTATTTTTAAAAGTTTAAAAATATTTGCAAGTGCACGAATCGTACCGAAGTATAATTGAACAAGTATGAAATCGATCCCACATAGATTTAGAGTTAAATTTTAAGTAATGATAATTTTTTCTTAATCTAGTTGCATAAATTGATGAGTCAATGATGCAAAATAAAATAAAATAAAATAAATAATTAAAATAAAAGAGCAAATTAAAAGTAAACAAGTATTTGGATGATGTTTCTACCAGATGTAAAATGACTAAGAGTTAGAATCTACTGAGATTAATTTTAACATTAACTATATCAAATTATTATACCCAAATAATTTATCTGATGAACATCAACGGCAAAACATGTGCTCTCAAAAAATCTATCAATAAACCACTAAAAATAATAATTAAATATATGATAAAATTTCTTTTTTAGTAGTAAATTATCAAATCATCAAATGTATATCTAATAAGAAATCACAATTGATATCCAACAAATACCACTAACACTCAGATAACACAAATAAATTGTAAAGCATGATAAAAACATGACTGAACTTATCTAAAAATTCATTCATATAAAAGCATTAAATCTTAAAATTAGATAAAAAATAATTCAACATAGTAATATTAAAATAATCAAAGTTTCATCATTCTTTTAGTACAAAAAATTTAGTAAAACATAATAAAATTATCAACTCGATATTCACATGCAAACAGTGTATACACCTTTTTTCACATCAAATCTAATACTATTCATTATACTTATTTTTTTCTATCACTTTCTTTCTCTTAATCACACACCTTTTTTAAAAATGTGTGTAATATTTACACATTTAAAAAAAATGTAAAACTATCATTATTCTAAAATTATATCACAATAATATTATCTCACTAATATTTTACATAGATACTACTCTTCTTCTCTGAGATTTTTTTTCACTGTGCTGCCCTCATCCAGTAGGTTTTTGACTTGAACGCACTATTTCATTTTTGTCATCAAGGCCCATTAACTTTTATTTTTTTGCACCTTTGATTTGCTTCAGCTTGCCACTTTTGCAGTGTGGGACCCAATTGCTTGCTTTCTTCTTCTTCGTTCGTGAGCCTAGCAATAATTAGCCTTCATTGTTTGAACCAATTTGATTTTGAGCCCACATACTAATTCTTCACCCAGTATTTTTAACTGGAGTCAAATATGTTTCTTTTCAAATTACTTGAAGGTGGTTTCTACAGAATCCTTGATGTGGTATCCTTTAGTACTCTTCTAATAAAATAATAATTAAAACATAGAAAATAATAATAATAATAATAATAATAATAATAATAATAATAATAATAAGAAGACAGTATCAGAAGTAATTAAATCAATGAATAATGAGTTATAAAAAATATTAGAAGAAATAAATAAAAATATATCACTATTAATAAAAAAAACTAACAAAACTGTAATTTATACTTGTGAAAGAATTAATAATGAAAAAATTAAAATAAACAATATCGAATAACACTTGACAAAATTAATAAAAATAAGCAACAGTGAGAACCTAATAATATTGCTAAAATCAAAAAAGTAGTACAACAATTAGAAGATTTATTAGAAGAAGAGAAAAATAATAAATATCTAACTAAAAGAGACTTAGAGGAAATAATTAAATACATGCCAAAAGAAATAGAAAAATTTGAAGAAAAAGAAATAGAAACTTCAAAAATTTTAAACTAGTAACTTCATGGAGAGGATAAAAATCGAATATCTGATTTAATAAGAAAATCAACAGATATTGAAAAAATTCAACAATTATCGAACAATTAAAAATCATTGAAGATGAAAATAACCAAATACGAAAGACCGAACAAATTGAAACAAATAATGAAAATGAAGAAGTAATATTAAATTATAAGACTACGAGAAGAAGAATCAGATTTTGATGAAATATTTATGAAAAAAAGGAGAAACTAGTAATCCCAAACCAAAACGAAAATAGAAAGAATATTGGGGATATCCAAAAGAATCATGAGATAAATTTGAATAAGAAACTATAAATAATAAAAGATACGCTAGAAAACAAGGAAAGTGGACTTCTGTCCCACAAGAATTTCAACCTCGCTATGAAAAAATTAAAACAGGAATTAAACTAAATCTTGATTGTGCATCAAATAAAGAGGAAGTACTTTTACAATGGACTAATGAAATAACTCTACTAATTGCAACAAATGAGAAATTTAATGGACTAAATCTACTTGATGTAAAAAATTTAATTGTATATAAAACAGAAGGAAATGTACAAAAATTTTTAACAAGTATAAATGACGATACATGGAATCAATATGCAAGAACTGTAAGCAATAATAAGGAATTTGTCTGATTAATCATGGGATTAATCTACCAAGAATTTATAGGATACAATATATTTGAACATAGAAATGAAGTAAATAGATTTTTACACGAAAAAGCTAAAGCACATTTAAATAAAATACAGTTATGTAATATGTGTAAAGTTGAAAACTTTATTTGTGAATATCAAAAATATTACTATCAATTAAATACTGAAAATAAACCAATATATATGGATATATTTATAGACAAACTTCCTTATCCACTAAACACTAAGACAAGAACTATTTGGCAAATACAACTAAAAGAAACAGCAAATACTCTTGGAGGAATTATCTAAATACTGTATAATAAATTAAGAGAACAATGTATTAAAAAGGAAACAATTAGATAATTAAATAGGAGAAAAAATGCCATTTGTTGTGACATACCAGAGATTGAAAATCCAGGCAATTATGGATGTAATCGTGAAATAAAGAAAAAATATTTTAAAAGAAAATTAGGACTTAGAAAGATATACCCCAAACGAAAAGCCTATAAAAATACTAAGAAAAAATATTTTAGAAGAAAAAGAAATACTCCACAAAAATATTATCCAAAAGGGAAAAAGAAATGTGTTTGTTTGATATGTAATGTCGAAGGTCATTATGCTAATAAATGTCCACAAAAGAAAAAAAAATTAAAGAAAAATCAAAAATAATAAAACAGTCTATAAAATACATAATCTTGAACCAATAAAAGATGAACTAAGTAATTCTGAAAATAACATATATGAATTTGAGGAAAATGAATTATCTTCAGAAGAAGCAGAATTCGAATAGTACATATATCAAAATTAAAATTGAAAAAAGCAATAAAGAAATTGAAACTTATATTGATACTGGAGCAAGTATTTGTTTAGCAACAAAAACATTATTTGACAAATGGAAAAAACTAGATAAACCATTAAAAATACAAATTGCAGATGGATCTATCCATCCTTTGAATTTAGTAGAAAAACGAATTACTTTACTAATCCAAAACAAATTATTTATTGTTCCTACAATATATCTTTACGAACACCATATATTAAACACAAACAGTTACGAGAAAACATAAATATTCCTCTAACACACTTTTCTAATTGTATCTACTCTAAAAAACAATCAGAGTTTAGCAAACTGAAACGTGGTGAAGTTGTAACTATTATTTGTCAAAAAATTCGCCATGTATTAATGAATTTAGAACCTGAAAGAAAAATTCCAACTCATATTGAAGAATTACTAGAAAAAACATGTAGTGAAAACCCTCTTAACCCAAAAATTAATAATAAAAATTTGGAATTAATAGAATTAAAACTAAAAGATCCTATGAAAGAAATAAAATGTAAACCTATGATTTACACAAAATAAGATAGAGATAAATTTACAAAAGATATTAAAGAAATTGAAGAAAAATGATTAATTAGACCATCAAAAAGTAAACATTCGGCACCAGCATTTTATGTTGAAAACCATAATGAACTTAAAAGAGGAAAAAGACGAATGGTAATCAACTATAAACAAATAAATGATGCAATGGAATGAGGTGCATATTATTTACCTCGAAAAGACTTAATTATTGAGCAAATAAGAAATATGCATTGGTATAATACTTTTGATTGCAGATCAGGGTTCTACCAATTACGACTTACTGAAGCATCTAAGGCATTAACTGCATTTAGTTGTCCTCAAGGACAATTTGAATAGAATGTACTCCACATGGGAATGAAACAATCACCAGGTATTTTTCAGCGAAGAATGGATTCAATATTAAAAGAATTTAGAGAATTTTGTCTTATTTATATTGATGATATATTAGTTTTCTCTAATAAGAATTTAGAAGATCATTTTATAAAAATAGAATTAGTGCTTAAAAAATGCTTGGAATATGGAGTTGTTCTAAGTAAAAAGAAAGTTGTTTTAGCTCAGAATTAAATTAATTATCTAGGATTAGAAATAGAAAAAGGTAAAATAATAATGCAAAAACATGTATTAGAAAAATTCCAAAAGTTTCCAACAAAACTAAAGGATAAAAAAGAATTACAGAGATTTTTAGGATTATTAACATATATTTCAAATGAAGGTTTTATCCAGAATCTTGCAGCAGAAAGAAGGATACTTCAGCAAAAACTCAAAAAGGATGCTCTTTGGTCTTGGACAGAAGATGATGAGGAAATACTTATAAAATTAAAATACTTATGTCAGGATCTTCCTGAATTATATCATCCGTCTGATGATGATTTAATTATTATTGAGACTGACACATCAAATAAATGTTGGGGTGGTGTTTTGAAAGCAAAACCCCCAGGACAAAAGAAAGAATTACTATACAAATACATGTCTGGAATGTTTTCAGATAGTGAAATTAATTATCCATCTCACGAAAAAGAAACATTGGCACTTATTCGTATGTTGGAAAAATATCGAATTTATGTGCTAGATAAGGAATTTATTGTGCGAACTGACTTTACCTATGTCGCAGGGTTCAAAAATATTAATCATAAAGGCACTTATAAACAGGGACGATTGATTAGATGGCAAATGAAATTAGCCGAATATAATTACTCAATTTCTCATATTAAAGGAGAAAAGAATGTTCTAACAGATATATTTTCTAGAGAATGGAGCAACAAAACAACATAGATCTACTCAATAGACAACTAGAGTTGAAGAAAGCATTAAAAGAACAAAAATTAAAGGAACCGGAATGCATTGAAGCAGATATTAAAGTTCTAAACCTACAACTCAAAGCAGAAGGTTTTCTTGAAGAAGCACACCAGAAATTACAACAAGAAGAAAAGAAAATTAATAAGTGGTATGTAATTTTTAATGGCCTATTTCCGGGAATTTACGATGACTGGCATAAAGCAGCCCCCCATTGTCAAAAGATCTCCGGAATACTACACAAATCTTATCCATCAAAGGAAAAAGGCGAAAAAGCACTGAAGGATTATCAGGCAAAAGGAAAGGAAATTTATCTTGGAACAAGGACTTTTTCTGAAGCAATAAAAAATCCACCTATACCACAATCTCCAAACAAAATACTTGGAAAAATTCTGTCTTCACTAGACAATTGTCAAATAACTTCCAGAAAAGATCATGAATTACAAGTTCAATTCTCAGAAACACACTTTTGGAAAAATCTTAAAAGATTAGTTAACTGGAGTGATAAAGAAAATGACAATTGTTTTTATATGGTTGATCGAAAGCTCTTTGGTATCAAAACAATCATCCTCCCAGGAGCACCGACAATATTGGCATTCAATATGTTCCAGTTTGGATTTATTGATTGTCTTTACTTAAGCATAAATCATGAAGAAATTAACTTATTCCCAAACAATTTTAAAGAAGCAATTCAATTATTCAAAAGGAATGTTGCGAAAGAGCGAAGTATTTTCCTAAAATTCTACTCAGCCTACCTAGATTTCATTACTAAGTAGTCGGCTAAGCATTTAGTGTTTGTGGGGATAAACAATAATAACATTCCACTAAAAGATGATCCTACAGGAGTCGTCTATGAAGAAGACCAAATTACTATAATACTAGCTAACCAGCTGGCAAGTATATTTTCTCAATGCCAGAATATTGGTAAAGAATCATGTATCAAGACACTACACAAGGGGCCAAATACTTTGTTTTTAAGCAAAATAAGTGGAAAAACTATTCGAGAAAAAGACTTGAGCATTCTGACAAGCTTCGAAATACCATTCTACGCACTTCAAGGACCACAAGTGGAATATCGCCCAGTTGTCCTCAACAACCTTTGCTCAATGATTAAGGCAAGTGGAAACCATGCATGTGAAAGATGTCAAGTAGAAAAAATGATGGTCGACAAAGAAAAAGAAGAAGCATTATCAGATGAAGCAATAATCGAAGAGTGATGTAAGCCTTTACGTCACTATGTAAATTATTAATTTTCTGATGTAAGCACTTACGTCTGTAAGGATAGTATTGTCATTGGTTATTAGTGACTCTCGTGTATAAATAAGCCCTCTTATGCTGAGGCAAAGGAGAATTGAAAAAATTCCAAACCCAAAACCTCAAATCGTGAAGGTTGTGCTGATCTCTAACGAGATTAGTCAGACACTTGAGAGTGTGTCTAGTTATCCTGTACTTACAATTACTTATCAATAAAAACTTCTTTTACTAAAAATTTCCCTCATCTATGCTACTCAATTTATTTACTCTATTCAACACTATTCAATTACTTGCGGAAGCAATAGTGGGCACTGAAGAACTTTTGAAGAACAAAAGAAGGAGTCAGTAGATTTCATAAACCCAGAATAGGTATGGTTATAAAACTTCTATCCAATAATTATTGTCAATATCATGTATTAGGAATTGTAAATGGATCTATTATACCAATACTAATTGATACTGGTTCATGCCTAAGCTATGTAAGTAGTGATTTAATTAATAATGTAGAAAATATTAAGCCACAAAAAGCAATCTTATTTAAGCAAAAAGAAAAGATTTTTGATCAAAAAACAATTATAGAATTTTGTTTCGACTCAGGAACTCTATTATAGATAACATTATATGTAAATGATGATGCTAATATCAAATTATTATTAGGAATAGACTTTTTAGAAGCAGTCAATCCATATGAAATACGATCAGAAGAATTACTCATAACAGTTAATAATAAAAAGATAAGAATTCCAAGAATTAAACTCAGTGAATATGATATTAAAAAATATATAGAAGATACATTCTAAATGGAAATAGAAAAGGTAGAAGATGTAGAACACTTTCGAATTACTGAAGAAGAAGGAAGCTATTCAGGAAGTATTTTAATAAATAAATCATTATTTAAGAAAATACAAAGGGAAGAATTAGACTTAGCTAAAAATGCTAATATGCAAGGAAAGGAAAGACTAAGTGGAATACTAAAATGTTTTAATCAGCGAAATGATATTATTTACTATGGAAAATTATGTAATGAAATGCCAATCGACATAGCAGAAATCCAAGGAAATGCTAGTATACAGTTACTTAATAAAAAGAAGTTAATGGATTTAAAAAATAATATAAAAAGAGATGAAGACAAAAGAAAAATTGGATATATACATATCGGGGCTATACAAGTATTAATAAAATCAACTTTTCAAGAATAAATAAATTCTCCTATAAAACTTATTTTAAAAGATGATAAAATTATTTACTCAAAAGATAAAATATTAGGAGTAATAAAAGGTAATCTAGCTTATGGAAAATTAAAATTCGAAGTTAGACCAAATATTGGAATACCATTGAATACTCAAAGAATAAATCAAACATTAACATTAGAACATATTTTTTTACGAAAAAATCTAATGAGAACAGGTGACAAAATATTTTCTGTTACCTATTGTATTAGTTATGCATTAACAAATTCACATCATAGTATTACCTTTAAAAATAATGATAAAATATATATTCCATACTTATTTACAGATAAAGGAAAAATTTATTATCCCAAGAAAAATGAAATTACAGAAATTGACACATTCATAAATAATCCTAATTATCTAGAATATAAGGAAGAACAAATACCTAAACCAATATAATTTACGGAATCATAAAAAATAAAGGAAGATAATGAGATTAAAATATTAACAATACAAGTAAATACATTATCAAAATATATAAAAGAAAAGATATAAAAGACAATGATAAAAATAGAAATTTTAACAAACTGGGACAAAACACAAAATGTTATCAAAGTAGGAATAAGATGAATAAAGAAAAAGAATTGACGAACTTAAAAGATAAAACAAGATAAAAAATTAGAATTAGAACATAGAACTTGGGTATTAAAAGGACTTGGTGAAATATTAGATTATACTATGAAAACTAAAAGGTTAAATCAAGAACAAAAGGATAACGAAATAAAAAGGATAAGTCATCATATACTACAAATTGATCATATATTTCAAGAAGAAAAGCAAACAAAATTAAAAATTGATGAATTATTATATGATTGGGAACACTCTGCAGGAGAGGGTTTGGAACCCCCTCAATTATGCAGGGTACCATAGCAAGCACCTTACTTGAATCGTGAGACATCCTTATAATTGGAACATGACCCCACACATTAGTTTTATTATTAATGCTTTGTGTGTAAAAGTATTCTTCCATGGTTCCACTCCACTAAGGCTATGTTTGGATATTTAGTAAGTGATGAAATGGAATGGGATGAGATGGGATGAGATGGGATGGAATAGAAAAAAAGTATCATTCCATTGTTTGGATATTTTAGGATGGAATAGAGAAAAGTTATCATTCCATTGTTTAAGAAGTGGATGATTTTTGGTGGGATGGGATGATATTCATACTAAAAAAGATGATTTCATCTCATACTCCCCCAATTGGGGGGAAGAAAATTAATGGTTTCTGGCCCACCCACTCTCATCTCATTCCATCCTTTTTTAACATAACTAAACAATGGAACTTATCTCTATTTCATGTCATTTCATTCCATTTCAGTCAATACTACCAATCCAAACGAACCCTAAGTGAACTCATATATAAATTTTTAACCTAATTCATTTGTTAAAAAACTCATATAATAATAATAATAATAATAATAATAATAATAATAATAATAATAATAATAATAATAATAATAATAATAATAATAATAATAATTCCAACAAAAAATAGAGAAGAATTAGGAAGGTTATCACAAATATATGGAGTTGATGCAGAACTCTCAAATTTGGAAAGGAATATGGAATCTGAAAACTCCTCCCAAAACCAAGATCTTTGCTTGGCAGGCTCGTCGTGACATCCAACAAAAGCAAGGTTAGCCTCAAAAGGAATAAATGTGGGAACTAGACAACTGGTTACCATTTGTGTCAT
The DNA here is from genome assembly GCA_029884605.1 of Ormosia emarginata. Lineage (NCBI taxonomy): Eukaryota > Viridiplantae > Streptophyta > Magnoliopsida > Fabales > Fabaceae > Ormosia > Ormosia emarginata. The sequence continues at coordinate 9,445,637 of JAQQTP010000048.1, forward strand.
AATGATGAGGAGAGGAACTTGATTTGGCAGGGGAGCGATCATAAATCCCCGCAGCAGGCGGGGATTTATCAAATAATGGTTTATCTAGTTTTTCTCATTTGTCAAATAATGTTTTTGTTGCTAAACAAATACTTGCTCCAGTATCAATATAAGTTTCAGTTTCTTTATTGCTTTTTTCAATTTTAATTTTGATATATGTACTATTCGGATTCTGCTTTTTCTGAAGATAATTCATTTTCCTCAAATTCATATATGTTATTTTCAGAATTACTTAGTTCATCTTTTATTGGTTCAAGATTATGTATTTTATAGACTTGTTTTATTATTTTTTATTTTTCTTTAAATTTTTTTTCTTTTGTGGACATTTATTAGCATAATGACCTTCGACATTACATATCAAACAAACACATTTCTTTTTCCCTTTTGGACAATATTTTCATGGAGTATTTCTTTTTCTTCTAAAATATTTTTTCTTAGTATAATTGAGAGTCGAACTGTTGTGGTTAGTTGTGCAAATTTTTTTTTTTATAATCTCTATTTATTTACTTTACCCTTTTTACCTTTTTTTATTTTCTTATTTGTTTATAAATAGTTTTTGTTTAATACTTTGGTGTAAATATTTGCTAGTATTATCTTGTGCATATTTTGACTTGTATATATTTTTGTACTTAATTGTTGAAACCCTAGGGTAGATGATTGCTGGTTGGCTGTTGTATATATGCTTTTGCAGGTTAGGTAGTAGTTTTATCTTTTTAAGTTTTTGTATGAGTTTATATGCTCCCTTACACACGTCACTATCATTTATCTCACACACTTTTTGGGCTCTATACCCAAGTCTGTGCAAACCCGAGGAATAGGAGGGGTCTCGACTTTTGTTATTGAGGGGCTTTATGCTCACTTGACATTGGTTGGGACTCCACTCAGATTGTTACCAGTATAATGGACTAATCATATTGAGAGGGTTTATCCCTACTTGTGATTAATTCCTGAATTGGATCCTTGTTTTTCGAGATAGGGGCAATCTGGGGATCATAACTTTTAGAGGTCTAGACTTGTCCTAAAAACCTTTCACTGATATATTGAACATAGTGACTGTCAAAATTAGAGTCATGACTTTAAGGAAATCCAGCCTTTAAGTTTCACCTGATTAGGGCACAAAGGGAGCATTTTTTTTCTTTTCTTCTTGATCTATCTATTTCTCATGTCATTTATTCTTGCATTCCTTTAAAAAAAAATCCCATCTTGCATTTTCTTGTCATTTCCTTGCATTTAAAAAAATAAAAAAAAATATACATTGCATTTTCATACCATTCTTAGTATTCAAAAAAAAATCATGCATTTTCATGTCATTCATAACTTTTTTTGAAAAAGAAAAGAAAAAACATATACATCATTTTGCATTTTCAAGGCATTTATAGCATTTTTTTAAAAAAAGAGAAAAAATGTTTTCAAAGTTCATTCATTTCACCTTATGCATCTCATGCATCTCGTTCATTTCATCTTATGCTTCTCATGCATCTCATTCATTTCATCTCAGTCTTTGTTAATAAATCAAACTGGTTCAGGAACCTTTGCGCGACCTAGGAAAGAAGAGACCAATCAAACTCGAGTTCACAATACCAGATCTCGAACCAGAATGACTGCAAATAATCCTGAGATGGGAAGAAACTTGAGCAGAGAAATCGATGAAATGAAAGGGAGGATGAATGAGATATCTGAGAGTCAAGCAAGGATGAAAGCAATAATGCAAGATCTGAGGGAGTCCCTCCACTTAATCAGTGAAAGTAGAGGTACAAATGAGGTTGAAGCATATGTAAATGTGTCATCAGTGACTGCTCCGATTTTCTCGACTATAACCTTAGGCATCGTTATGAGGATACGTGAGCAACCACTTCAAATGACATCAATGGGCATGCCTATTGGGGAGGGGTATCGCACCTTGGAAGGAGTTCATGGTGAAATTCTTGGTTACACTGGCCCTACCTGGGAACAACCTCATGTGTCTGTTTCGGGGCAGGCAATATTGCCTTGCTCTGGAAATAGCCATGTCATGACTGAGAAAGATGAGATGAAAGAAGAGTGGATGAAGAAAATGGAAGAACAGATCAAGGCAATCAAGGGCCCCGACGCTTATGGACGTCTTAGAATAGAAGATCTGTGTCCTACCACCGATGTCATAATTCCTAAAGGTTTCAAGATTCCTGATTTTGCCAAGTATGATGGGAGTGGTAACCCTCAGTTTCATTTGATCAGTTATGGAACCAAGATGGCTGTTTGGTCCAAGGATGATAAGTTTCTCATTAGTTTTTTTCACGAGAATCTTACAAACACTGCTTTAGAGTGGTATCTTCAATTAGACTGTTGTAAGATATCTCGTTGGACGGAGTTGGCTAATTTATTCATGGATCAATACAAGTTTAATCTGGATACAGCTCCTACCCGAGAACAATTGAGGTCGATGCAGAAAGAAAGTGAAGAAACCTTCAAGCAGTATGCCCAGAGGTGGAGGGTTCTCGCAGCACAAGTGCAACCATCGTTGACTCTAGCAGAAATGTGTTCATACTTCTTAGGGACTTTGAGAACTCCATATGTTAAGATAATGGCGGGTATTGTGTATCGTGACTTTACTGAATTAATAGCTGTTGGGGAGAGGATTAAAGTTCTGATTAAAGCTGGCAAATTGGCAACCGACAACGATGAAGGTGGCTTTGAAGGAGTTTTCCCTTAGGAAAAGAGAGTGGGAAGGGAGTTACATGCAAAATCAACAACCTTCACAACTCCGTTTTCCACCGTCTCACTCTGTCTATACCAATCGACCTCCAGCGATTTGGAACTTCTGAACAGCTGATGATCTGAGGCGTTAATTAATGGGATTGCCATTTTAGATTTTTATGATGTTGAACTCATTTTAACTTTCTTGAAGCATTAATGTAATGGATTTGCGTGGATCTCAGTATACCTTGTTTCTTTTTCCTAGGTTCTTGACCCTCATATTCTTGTCATGTTTTTCTTGTTGTTTTTCTTTTTTTATTTTCTTGCTTTCTTTGGATTCAGATCCCATGAGTTTCTCGTTCTGAAAAAAATTTGGTGGTCATGAAACTCACGTGTGTAGGTGTTATTTGCAAAAAAAAAGCAAAAAAAAGTAAAAATAAAAATAAGAAGGAGCAGGGAAGTCATCACTTGGTAGGCACTGTCTTTTTGTCTCGAAATTAAAATTTTTGAAAATGAGCAGTTAAGATTTGAAATGAAGATTGGTCATCTTTCTTTATCTTTCACAGGAATTCATCTTTTCATCATCTCTTGTTGTCCCTTTTTGAGCTTGAAAGTTTTCTTCGATTTAACCCTGGACAAGGATCACCCCTACACTAGGGGTTAACACAAAATGGAAATTGTGATTTATGTGAAAAAAAGGAAAGAAAATGAAATGAAAGAGGTCACTACAAAGGTGAATTATTGAAATGAAAAGAAAAGGAGAAGAAATGAAGAATAATAAAAGAAAAGTGTGTTTGAAAGTGAAAGTCGGTTGACAAGGTTTAATTTTGAACAAGAATCCTTGGTCTCATTCAACCCTTAAACACTTGTTTGAGCCTTATATCCTTCATTTCATAACCACTAACCTTGGTCATGTTACAAGGCTTAAAAAGCCATTTCTGATCAATGAAAGATTGCTTTTATTTTCATAACTTTAATTTTGAGATAAAATGTTCGTGTTCTTCCGAGTTTTCAATTTCTTACTCCTATAAAAGAAAAAGAAAAAAAGAAGAAAAAGAAAAAGAAAAAAGGATGAAGAGGGAAATATGAGGTACTTGTTGGTCCTACACTGTGGCAAATTTCTCTTCGATTCAATTTGATCTACACTGGGGCAAATTTCTCTTTGGTTCAATTTGGCCTTGCACTAGGATAAGTTTCTATCCTGTTCAAGTTGACTCCAAACTAGGGCAATTTTTTGTTTCCCTAGTTCAATTTGAGCTACGTTAGGGTAAATATTTTGGTCATTAGGACGTCTGCCATATTCAATTCAGTTCTAAACTGGGGCAAATTTTCTCTTTGGTTCAATTTGCCTTGATATGCATGCTCAGTGGAAGGAAATCATTGGCCATAATGTCTAGTAGGCAGATAAAGATCATTTTCATAAAGTGATAACAATGTATTTTATGCATTTTATAATCCTCTAACTAGGCTTCTTAAGGTTCAATTTGGCTTAATTAAGTTGATTTTGTCACATTTTATGAAATTAAGCTTAATTGGATCATTGAAGAAATTATTGCTTGAATTATCATTAATTTGGGTGATTGCATTCTTAAGTAAAGTGGCCATAACTTGAGTTGTAATTATCTGATTAATGTGATTCTGGTCTTGTTGGAAAGTTAAGATAATTCTCTAATAACTATTCACTTGATAGCAAGAATCACATTAATAGCAATATATTTCATTCATTGTATAACCTTCTTACTTGGCTTTTTCAAGAACCTGGCTATAATTTGAGTTACAAATATCCGGTGGATGTGATTTTGGTCTTGTTTTTAAGCTAAGATAAATTTCTACAACTTTCATGAAGGCCTCAAGACCAGAAACACATGTTTGGATAACTCAAATTGGAGTTGAAGCAAAATCTAGTGTTTTGAACCTGACAAATGACTTGACCTTTATGCACTCATTAGGCTATATCTCGGGCTATTAGAGTTCAATAATTCTGAAATTTTGACAGTGGAAGGTAAGACCCATATCTACAACTTTCATGAAGAACACAAAAGCTAGTTCGGATTCCTTGAAGGTGATATTGGGCTTAGAAGTCGAACAGAGGTGTGACGTTGGGCCTAACCCATGAGCAGTAATTGGGCCATATCTTGGGCTGTGGTTATTGGATTTGGCTAAACTTGGTGTCTCTGGAAAGCTGAGACAATGTGCTAGAACTTTCATGAAGACCACTTGACTCAAAAATGACGCATGCCATGAGTTCAGAAGGGAAACATTTCGGAGACAAGAATCCACCCACCATTTATCTCTTTTATCATTTTGTTATCATCATCCATCATCTCTTTTGGCTATTTGTACTCTTCTAATTCTATAAAAAGAGGCAATGGCTGATCATTTGAGGGTGTTAGCTTAGTGTTAGTCTAAATTTTACTTTAATATTTGTATGTTGATTGCTTCCTTTGTTGTAATTTTCTCTTGTTCTTAAGTGAAGTTATGTTCATCTTTCTCTTCTTCTCTCTTTCTTTCTTCTTGTCTATGAGTAACTAAATTTTCATCTTGCTTGGGTGAAAAGGTGAAGCTCTTGGTAATAAGTTAAGGTTAGATTAATTTCTTTCTTGTGCTTTAAATGATATATTTTTATGTGATCTTTATATGAGTTGTATGTTGTTTCCAATTAATTTAGAAACTTTTCTTGTATAATGAATATCTTGATCCATTGTAGACAATAGGATTAGCACAGTGGATGCTTTTGACGATTTACAAGTATTGGTAGATAGTTATTAGAACCATTATATGATTACATAATTGAACTTTGAATGTTAAATCTTCCGATTGGAATCTTCATTATGCATGATTTCAATTGAGTTATAAAACGAAATAATCTTATCTTTAATTTATTACCAAGAGTGGATCTCATAACCCAAGCAAATCCTTTTCCTTTGTGAACAACTCATATCATCTTTAATTTTGTGACACATCTTTTCTTTACCTCAATTAATTAGTTTTCCTTCATCAATTCCCTGTGGATCGATCTCGGACTCCCGAGAATTTATTACTTAAGACAACCTACACTTGGGTTTGAAACTATATAATTATACCCCATCATAAAGTTTGAACCAATCGATACTGGGGCAACACCTCTTTGAATCTCACATCATTGTTTGTGTCCATCCTTTGTAAATAATCTTTCTGTGTAGTCAAACTTCTAATTCCAGTCCGAAAGTTGTTCACTTGGTCAATTTCTTTTCTGTTTGTACTTTTGAATCCATGCATGTTTGTTACGTAATGCTTCAGGTAAGGTGAACATGAGTACGATACTATGATTTGACCATCTAATGGTAATCTCCTAATGGACAATTTAGATAAAAAAGAGTTTAGAAGTTTCGATTGAAAGGAAAAATGATATCCCAAGGGGTAATTCAAAGGCAAGAGGTACTCGGGCAAAGAAGATGTGGAAGTGAGATTTTTGAAAAAAGCACGGAAGAAAAGCATAAAAGTGGATTTAGTTGCATGAGCTTTTTCGAGGAAAGTGCCTAGTTTAAGGAAGTCTTAATTTTGTTAAGAGACTTTGTCAAAGGCCCATGGGCTGATGGTTGTGTCAGAAAGAATTCCAAGTCCTTGGTTTGACGACTCTCATAAGATTTCAGGTCCATAGCCTGATGAATATGTCAAAAGGAATTCCAAGTCCTTTACTTGATGGTTTTACAAAATTCTAGGTCCATGGCCTGATGGTTGTGTCAAAAGAATTTCCAAGTCCTTGGCTTGATGGCTTTATAAAGTTACAGGTCTGTGGCCTGATGAAAAAAAAAAGAGAAAAGAAAAAAAGAAAAAATGATGAAGAAAGGGGAGAATGAAAGAAGTAAGAAATAAAGAGGGGAAAAAGGAAGTCAAGAGGATTCCAATCCAACTGAATGATTTGATGAAGAGGAACACTTGAACAAGGGTTTGATTGGCCATAGCTTTTCATGGTCGTTGTTGGTTCATATGGCTTTTTGAAGAAAAAGGGAAGATAAAAATGAGAGAAAAGAAAAATGAAAAAAAAAAATGAGAGAAAAAGAGAGAAAGGAGAGAAAATAAAAATGAAAAAAAGGGAGAGAAAAGAAAAGAGGAACAAAAAATGAGAGAAAAGAAAATTTAAGTCCATGCATTTTAATTTCTGTTGAGCGCACCGGCTCCATGCACTTTAATTTCCTATTGAGCGCCTCGGCTTCATGCTTTTTAGTTTTCTGTTGAGCGCATTGGCTCCATGCATTTAATTTTCTGTTGAGCGCATCGACTCCATGCATTTTAAGTTTTTGTTGAGCGCATCGGCTCCATGCATTTTAATTTTCTGTTGAGCGCATCGGCTCCATGCATTTCAATTTTCTGTTGAGCGCATCAGCTCCATGCATTTAATTTCCTGTTGAGCGCATCGGCTCCATGCATTTTAATTTCCTGTTGAGGGCATCGGCTCCTTGCATTTTAATTTCCCGTTGAGCGCATCGGCTCCATGCATTTTAATTTCCCGTTGAGCGCATCGGCTCCATGCATTTTAATTTCCTGTTGAGCACATCGACTCCATGCATTTCAATTTCCTGTTGAGCGCATCGGCTCCCTGCATTTTAATTTTCTGTTAAGCGCATCGGCTCCTTGCATTTTAATTCCTGTTGAGCGCATCGGCTCCACACATTTTTAATTTTCTGTTGAGCTCATCGGCTGCTGTAATTTATTCTTTGAGCGCATCGGCTCCATGCATTTTAAATTCCTGTCATTTAATTTTGAGCGCATCGGCTCCTGTCATTTATCTTTTGAGCGCATCGGCTCCATGCACTTTAATTTCTGTCAATTCTTTGAGCACTTTAGCTCCATCCTTTTTAATTTGCTGTTAATTCTTTTGAGCGCATCGGCTCCTTGCATGTTAAGTTCTGCTAATTCTTTGAGCATGTCGGCTTTTCGCTTTTATTTGTTCTTGCTTTGTTTTGCATATTATCTTCTGCATTGCCAAACAAAATTGAAGTTCATGTCTTTACTCGTTTCTTACGATGATAATATGAAAACTACAGTTATTCTTATTATCTAGTAAGAAAACAAGTAAAGAGGGGCAACTGTGAATACCCAATTTTGACCGGACAAAAAAATATAAATATTAAAAAAAAAAAGACAAGAATGAAAAAAAAATAATTTGTGGTCTATTTTCTTAGCCTTTTTTCTTAGCCCATGCATAAGTCCATCTTAGCCTAGTTAAAAAAAAACAAAAAACAAAAAATAAAATAAAATAAAAAGGATAGTAACATACTGCTTGGTGTTTCTGTTTTGAGTTAAGAATTTCTCAGGAACCAATTTTTTTTTCTTGCTTTATGTGATTTTTTCCATTTTTGGCCATGTAAACACAGCACACCTGCATTGTGCACTGTACACTGCTGCACCACTCACGTTTTTTACCCACTCACTTTCACTCACTTGCACCACTCACCTTAGTCTCACTCACCCACTGTAGCACACTGCACACACGCATATCCTCTGCAATTTCACTGACTGCACTGCACACACGCAACATTGCCAGGCACGTTGCTGCAGAGGAGACGTAGAGGGCAGGGGACTCAATTTTTTTTTTCACGGTTTCACATAGGAAAACAAAAGGAGGGAAGGGACGACATTTTTAAGGGGGGTCATGTACATTTCACTAGAAAAAAAGACCATACTTCATCTTCCTCACTTCTAACCACCCACCTTGAACCTTCAACCATCTTTTCCATAGCAAACCACCACCTTGCAACCTCCATTCACCTCTTCCATCTTCAACACAACATCACATCCACATCCTCACGTCCCAAGCCACCATCTCCCTCCAACCGTGTAACCACCACCATCAACCCACTACCTCCAACCTCTCAATACCCAGAGGAAAAAGAAAAAGCAGCAGCTCCCCACTGTGACCCAGACCAAACCACCGTGCCCCAGCAGATCCGACCGCCTAGCGCCGCACCATCCAGTCTGCTCCAAGACCGCGCCGTCGTCCCCCACTCAGTCCAGTTCCGCCTCAGCCTCGCAGTCCCAACCGCGTCCCGCCATCGCACCGCCCCTGCGCCGCCGCTCATCTGCCCCGTTGTCACCAGACCACCCTGTCGAAGCCATCACCGTCGTCCGCCATCCTTACGTCCTCCTCAAACCACCCACGCTGTAGGCTCCACCGTGCCAGACCACCAGACCGCACTGCCCCTGCTCGTCCTCCGTCAAAGCTCTAGCCCAAACCGTTGAAGCTCCATCCCGAGCCGCGGTTCGTCCTCACTGCCGCGAACCACCCAGCCACCGTGGGCTTCCGGATCTAGCCGTCGCGCGTCCTCTTTGGTGCACCACCGTCGCGCCCTCGCCTGACCACCATTGCTGCCGTGTTGTTGTCCTTTTTCCTCTCCATGGTCACCTCCTTCAAACCAAGGTCACTGTTGTCAGCTGTAGCCGTGAGCCTCCCCCCCTTTTTCTCTGGTTCGTGTCCTCTTACAGAGACTAAGTCTCTCTTTGGCTTTCCTTTTGGTTTCTTTTGTTTTTTTTATTTTGTTGTTGTTTCTTTTTCTTTCATGCCTTTTTAGTTTATTGTTACTTTTATCCCTTATTTATTTTATTTTTAGCATGATTGTTACTTTTTTTGGACTTTTTATCTTTCATTGGGGTTGAATAAAAGGGATGGGCTTTTGTTTTTTTTTCTTTTTTGTATTTCTGACATTGGATCGTTTTGTGGTAGGTGAACTAGGTTTATTTGTTAGTTTTGGGTTAAAAGTTAGGATTAATTCTTTAAGTTGCTTTTCTTATTTTTTTGTCAAAAAAAAAAGCTTGTGCATACTTGATTTAGTTATGGAGATAAAAATGTATAAAAAAGGAAAAGGAAAATATAAAAATAAAATAATAAAACAAAAAATAACAAAAAATAAAAAAATGAAATTCATAAAAAAAATAATAAAATGAAAAACAAAAATTTATAAAAAAAAAATTATCAATGCAATGATCAACGATGATGATTGAATAGCAGATGCTATCTTCATTGTTGTTTAGATCATAAGGTTTTATTGAGTAGCCTGGTGCTACCTTGAATTCTGTGCAAATGATAATTTCGTTTTCAAAACAAAATTCCTTTCCAAAAAATCTTTTTCTTAATTAAAATCTATCAACTCACTTATTTTTTACAGAACTACGTGACTTTGAGTTCCTCATTGCACTTGAGGTACGTAGGATTAATTTTCATTCTGTCAAGCCAAAATTAAGTTTTCATAATTTGGTCCTTCTTTTCTTAAAAAAAAATAAAAAAATAAAAAATAAAATAATTACAAAGTCTTTTTAATATGGGTAAAATAAATAAATTTAAGATTATTAAGTTTTTGCAGACAATCGACTTTAAGACTGCAGTCTCGGGGCGGGTGTGATGGGGTGCAGTGGGATTAAGTTTTCACCCTTCCCTATCCATAACCGACTCCCGAATCCGATTTGGTTCCAAAGACCATTTTCTAAAAAGATTTTCTAATTTTTTCTAATTTAAATAAAATTGGTGACGACTCCATATTTTATTTTATTTTATTTTATTAAATCACGTGAGTTGCTATTTTTCCGCGATCCTGGTCGCGACAGACGGTAATGAGTTCAAGATGAACCGCACAAGAAAATTTTCATTCACATCCATTCCCATTAACTTAAGTCTTGCTACAATGTTTGTCATCTCAATAATATGCTCATACATAGTACGAGAACCATCAAATTTCATGGTGGCCAATGTACTCATCGGTGTTTCAGCAAGAGACTTATCAGCAATTTAGGAACATTCTTCCACAAACTTCATCATTTATTTAGCACTTTCAGTTTTAGGAAGAGTTGAGTTAATGTTGCTAATTATACTCATCTGCATGTACATCAGACTCAGTCTATTTTATCTTTCCCAATTTTTATAATGGACCTTCTCTTCATCAGTGTTTAAAATAGTAATAGCATTTGATTTATCTACTCGAATAGCTAAATCTAAATCCATTATCCTAAGGTAAAATTGGATTTGCTCATTCCATTCATAGAAATTAAGTCCATTAAAAACTGGAACATATGAAAGATATGAATGTAAAGCATCAGGTACTGCAAGCAATAGAGATTTAAAAAACATTAATGTTTTGAAATATATACTAACATGCTACATAGATTCAGAAAAACACTTCATACAATGCATGTTGATGTTTACCTTTGAGTAATTCATCAATATATCATATTCAACATAACGATGTTAATAAAAATTACATAATTTGACAAGAATATGTGTATTAACTAGAAATATTTATTATCTTTAGATATATAAATAAAACTAATAGTGTATTTACACTACCAACATTCATACTCATTAATTATAAAAATAAATAATCAATATTTGAATGATCCTTAAGAGTGTGTTTGGAATGTAAAAAAATGATAAATGATTTAATTTGTAAATCAAATTTAATTAAATTTTGTGTTTGAAATGTTTTAAAATGAGAAATAATTTGATTTATAAAATCTCATGGATTTCATTCCTTTTGTTTTAAATTTATCAATTTTGATAGGATTTGATTTGATTTGAAATAAATAGACTATTTTACCCTTAAGTAACTACTTCTAACAACTTTTTATAAGGGTTAAAATATAAAATAATAAAATCAAATCAAATCAATTCTCATTTTAATAAATTCCAAATACAAAATTTGATTTCTAAATTAATTCAAATCCTATTTTTTTAAAAAATTCTAAATACAAAATTTGATTTTTAAATCAAATCAATTCAATTCAATTTAAATCAAATCAAATCATTTCTCATTTTTATTCATTCCAAACACAACCTAACTGTCTTACAATAATGAATCTCAATATACTCATAAACTAAAAAATTATCATGTCATTTATAACATCAAAATTATGAAAATTGAGATAAAACTATCTTATAATTTAAAATTAAATTAACTTAAAAATTTAATCACTTTAATAATTAACAAATCTATCATACTTTAATTTCAAAATATAAATAATTTATAAACATTAAAAGAAATAAAATTCCAGATTTAATCTTAATCTCAAGAGCATCATAAAGTAATACACCATTCAGAACTTCACTAATTGATAATTGAAATTAATAGTGCAGCCACTACACCATTCAAGACTTCACGGTGAATAGCACGTATTCAACATTATGTGCTTTTTCCGGTACGTACAATGCCGTCAAATTGGCTTCAAATTGTCCATATTCATAAGTTTATATTCAATCCCAATTGGCTTTATCCGTGCCCTCCCAGACTGACAGAGAGCTTAAGCCGGCGTAACCCACCTTTATTTTTTTTTTCTTATTTTATCCTTTCACTTTCTCAAATCATGCCACTTTATCGTGAAAAAACAAGGAAACGTCTTTATCCATGATAGAATAATGAATACCCTTTATATTCTTACGTTATTTTTTAATATTATTTTTTATATTTAATTAATGATATATAAATTTATAATTAATTATATATATTATTTAATTAATTAATTAATTAATTTAAGTTTTAATTTCAAATTATAAATTTATTTATTAATTAATCATAAATTTATATATTATTAATTAAATATAAAAAATAATATTAAAAAATAATATAAAATGATTGTTTCTCGAAAAAGAAACTTATGAACAAATCAATGCAACTGAGTACAATGCTTTAAAGGAATTTTATAAACAAGGCACTGCTTTGAAGACAGAAAGTCAAACCGCATAAACATTTTGGAAGAGATATAAAGGGTTTTTGACCAATTTGTTCGTCGTAAAGATGTTTATTAAATTATTATTTTTTTAAAATTATTTATTTGAATATTATTCTTTTTGTTACGTTAAAATTTTTAAACTTATCTATACTACGTAAGATATATTAGAATATTTGACGTATTTATATTGGATACTCTACACGTTTAACAGATCCATCGCGTTGGATCACGCCAAGATTCTCAAGATATCTTGGTTTCGTCCTATAACTCTCCTTCTCCTCTCCCTCCCACGGGCACTTCTGTCATTTCTCAAATTTTCACATTCTTTCTAGATTTTCTCCTTCTCTAAACTCTCTCCGAACTCTTATTCGATTTGTAACTTGTGAGAGGATTATATATGTAAATATTTCTATCATTAGATTATTATTATTTTATATTTATTACTGAATATTTTAATTGTTAGAATTATTATTTATATTTTTGAGTTTTTATATTAATTGTGTATTGTATATTTATTTTATTGTTAGAATTATTGTTTACGTTTTTGAGTTTCTATATTAATTATGTATTGTATATTTATTTTATTATTAGAATAATTGAGTATTATTATTTATTATTATTATTGATTACTAATATTATTGATTATTATTATTATTATTATTATTATTATTATTATTATTATTATTATTATTTGTTTTATTATTATTATTATTAATTGTGTATTTATTATATCTATTTTATTGTTAGTTAGTAGGTTTTTAGAATATGTTTGTACAAAAATGAATTGTTGTGTTGTTATTATTCAGAAGTGTAAGATGATCAAACACCTTGTTGTTCTCATTTACTACAATAGGAGAATGTATGAAAGTGAAGAGGGTCTAATGTACGAAGGTCCTCGTCCCAAGTTTATCATGATTCAACGTGACATGACTTTTGAGCTTCTAAAAAGGAGAATTCATTTAAAATTAAGGCTCCAAGAAAATTAAGTTGTGTCCAGTGTTGTGTATAGATTTTCACAATGAAGCAATGTACTAAGATGGATAGCTCTTCCATTAGAAGATGATGAAGACGTTGCTTGCATGATTGATTGCTTTGATCAGGATCCTAACTTAACTTCTATGGAGGTATGTGTATGTCGAGACGTAAACGAGTGAAGATAACGAAGACGTCTGAAGCTCTCTTCGAAACAAGGTTACAAGTTCTGGTCCTTCTAATCTTGCTGAATCATCGTACCCTATCAACACTCAATTCTCCATGACACATGCTCCTGTCCTAGTACAATCTCAAGAAGTTGTTACATCTGCAATGCCTGAAGGAAGCTCATTTAGGTTGGACCTTGAAACTGATAATCCACTTATGACAGATGCATTATCTGGCACAAGCGATGATGAAGGGGAGATGCCTGATGGTGAAGATACAGACACTGACTTAGAAGAAGATCAATCTAGCCCTGAAGTAAATATACAACAACTAGTCTCTCCATTGGTAGTTGCTCCTGAATCTACGTATGTGCCTCTATGCCCTCAGTTTTATGAAATCAATTGGGATGCACTGAGTTCACTTGATAATCTGCCTGAATTAAATTCTAATGGTATTTAGAGTCCAGATGAAGAATTATATGTCGGGTTACAATTTTCCTCTAAAGATGCTATCAATTTGGCCCTAAAACATTATTCCATTATTAGACATTAGAATTACAAGGTTGACGATTCTGATACACAGCGGCTAACTGTTAAGTGTCCCAGAGCTGCTGATGGTTGTTATAATTGGAGGGTCAGGGTCATTCTAAGCAAGAAATCAAACATGTGGGAAATTAGAAAATATAATGGACCTCACAGCTGTGTCAACCTAGCCATGTCACAAGATCATTAGAAGTTAGACTCTCTTATGATCTGCTCTTGCATTCTGGAGATGGTTAAGCAAAAACCCGATGTACCTGTATGCTTGATTATTGAAAGGATTCGATGTCAATTCGGATATGACGTGTCCTATCGGGAAGCTTGGAAGGCAAAACAAATTGCCATTATAAAGGTATTTGGAGACTGGGATAAATCTTATGCGGTATTGCCTAGATGGTTACTTGCCATGCAAAGAGACATGTCAGGCACAGTGGTGGAGTTGCAAACCGTTGATTATGTCGAGGGCAATAGAGTTGGCCGTTCAAAACTTGTATTACATCGCTTGTTTTGGACATTCAAACCATGAGTTGTTGGATTCCAGACGTTGGTACAGACGAATTACCAGACGTTGGATTTCCCGAACTGGTGCATCCATTGGGATTGTGGTAAGCTTTTTACTAATATATTCTGCTATTCGTTTTGTGTATTTTGTATTGATGATTGATCTATCGATTATTTCAGCTCTTAAATGCCTTTTGTTTGATCTAATTGGACTCCATATGTGTTCAATTGTTAACATTTAGCTAAGTTTCTGATTTAGAGTTGTCTTTGGATGTTTATTGTGAAACTATGCTTAAATGTGGTTATAAACACTCATAAATGTATTGTGATTTTCAGGAGATCTATGAGTGATGGAGTCCATTAGCATTGAACCATTGAGAAGAGAATTAAAGACTCAAGGAAATCAGTATCAACCCCTAGAAGCAAAAGAAGAAGGGCATTCATGAAAAATCAAGGTTGGATTTGAAGAAAGTGATCAACACGGCCCGTGTCAAATGACACGGGGTAGGCCGTGTACTTCTCTGACTTCACGAGGAAAAATCATTTTTTAGCCCTGATCGAGAACACGGCCCGTGTCAAATGACACGGGGTGAGCCGTGTTCTTCTCTGACTTTAGAATTAGCTGGAGTTCTGTCACCAGAATCAGACACAGGTTAGGCCGTGTCATATGTCATCGGCTCAGAAGTTTAATTTCGTGTTTTAATGCTAAATTAGGTATCAAAATCCATAAATAGGGTTGCTTAGAGTTCCTAAGAGAGTCTGGACTGGGGGAACTGCCAGGAGGCTGAGGAGAAAACCAAGAACAAGGGAGAAGGAGATTGGATTAAAGATTGGAGTCTCGGGTTTGAGCAATTGGAGATCAATCATCCCCAACCTTTGGAAACTAGTTTGATCTTTAGTTTTCTTCTGCACTTCTATTCTTAACAATGTTGTTCTTCTGTTATTCTTTTGGTTTTGAATTTGTCATATGTGGCTAGTTTTCTTATATGGTTAAGGAAAGATGAAACCCTAATTTTGATTATGTGATTCTTGCATATTTCTTTATATCAATACAATTGTGTTTTTATTCATATGTTCTGTTCTTAATTTGGTATAAAGGTTTTTATACTCTTTGTTAATTTCGAAAGTGGTAAAACTAGGATTGCTATGCGTGGTTGCGGTGGTAGGACTAGTGAGGCATATGATCTAAGTAATTTAATCCCGGTGTGTGATTGGATCTTAGTGTGATTGATTTTCTAAATCTTAATGCAATCAATAGGTAGGTGTAAGAGCGGTTGTTTTACAAATAACTATTGATTAGGGATTGATTTGAGTGGTTGCTGAATTAAACAAAACTTAAGGAAAACAGAGAATTAATCTCACAATCACATAAAAACATAATTGATCATGTTGGTATAAAGGATATGTGGGCTAGCATAATCATATAAATCTAGTGATGGATTCCATCTCTTAACCATTGCCTTTTAATTGATTTTTCAGATTATACTTACTGTTTTTGTCTTGGATTCAATTTCTATTTTTAATTTTAACAAACAAAACCCTCGTTTTATTGTTTACAATTTTTGAGTGTTTAAATTAGGATTCAAATTATAGTGTTAATTGAATTAGTTCTTTGTGGATCGACCCTTGCTAACTACAACTGGTTGCAAGGTTTTTATTTTTTGGTGAAACTTGGCAACTGATTTTCATTCTAAATTTTAATCACAATCCACACCACACCAATGATGACATGTGTTATATCTGTATCTTAGGCTGACATTGCAAAGAACGTCCATGCTTCGGTCAGGAACCCTAGTTCGGGATTTAGTATGGCCAGCATTCAACAGTCCATGGAGGACATCTTATCTTCAGTGAGGAAGCATGATCGCATCACATTGGATTACCTTCATCCAGCTTCTCCTGCAGATGACATTCCCCGACCATCCGAGGAGTCCGATGAGCAGAGGCCGCGTCGTAGACGGAGAGGGTTAGTGAGTACTCCGTCACGACTACGACTTCCAGAGGACTCTAATTCTTCAGGTGTGCCTAGTACTCAGCCACCACCCACTTCTACTACTATTTACCTACCATCTCAGCTGCCACCTCCATCGTACCCGCCAAATCCAGGTTATCCACCATCTACAGCATACCCACCACCTACTTACACTTACCCACCATATCCTTATACTTTTACCCTTACACCGTCATTTTCATATCCACCGCATATGGGTTACCCACCATATCCTCATCCATCACAGCCAGGACCTTCTTCTGATCCCCCTCACAGACCACCACATTCTGACCCTGGTCCTTCTCATTGATGTATATGTACCACATTTTATTATATTTGCTTAATTTCGGATGATTATATGTATATGTACTAGATTTTTCTGTTATGCTTATGCATCTTATACGTGTTTTGTTAATATGGAATTGAATGTATATAAATATGTTTCATTATACACAATGAAGTATTTTTGGGAACATCTAATTTTTAGGGAAAATTCTGTCAAATTTTATCGGAATGTTATTAAGGTTAGTTGATTTTGTTAGGCTTGCTTGACTGGTACTCTAAGTTAATTGATTAAGTATAAAAATTGATTACAATACGCTAAGGGTGCTCACAGCTAGATTTGGTTAAGTTTAACTTGATAATTTCATAGACTCAATTTTTTAAACTTGGGCTCACCTTATATTTAATTGAGTCAAAACTTTTAATTTAAGCATACTAAGCATGATATGAGGGGTTAAACAGCTTATTTTTCACGTCAATAGAGCTCACACGGCCGTGTGAAAACACGACACAGTCGCTTGATCATAAAATCACGTATCTGGACTTTGAGTGAGACACGATCATGTGACCAATAGACATGACTGTATCTCAAAGTCAAAAGCTTCACTTGAGTTAGACAGGCCACTGTCTAAGTTGAGAACACGGTCGTGTGTTGGATACGTCAGAACGCATGGCATATCCAACATGGATAGGCCCGAACGCGTGGTGTATCTAATGTGGATACACCAGAATGCTTGGCGTATCCACGTTGGATACGCCAATCGTTCTGGCGTATCCTACGTGGCACAGACAATCTTAAAAAATTTCAGCGTGGCAAAAAGGGTGGCATCCAGGTAAATAGTTTCAAAAAGATAGCAATTTGGTAAATATCATTACCACTGAGAGCAGATTGGTCAAAAACCTGAGATGTAAAACATCATAACTTTTATGGCAGCGAAAAACATAATTAAAATATCAATTTTTACAATTAGAATTCATATAAATTGAAAAATAAATCATTATTAATGAAAAATTATGAATTCTTAGACACATACTTTAATATTACATGTTAAATTTTTATATAAACAAAGATTTTGAGAATTCATAATTTTCACATAATATCATTATGTTAAGATATATTAACATTTATTCATAATGAGAATTGACGTTTTAATTTGTAGATCTTGGTGAAGGCAAAAACTTTTTTTTTCTCTCTTCTCATTCTCTTCTCTACATTCTTTCTTTCTTGATGGAAATAACATTAAACGTAAAATTGTTTAGGATAGAGAGAGGACTTGATTTTTTTTTCTATTAATTAAAAATTGTTCTCATCAAGTAGTTGATAGAGGTTAAGAAACCTCTTCCCAACCATCATCAATCAATTACCATTTAACCCTTCATTTCTTTATTAAATCACATATATTTGTCACACTCACACATGAGACATTTCTCACAAAAGCTGGTTTACTTTTTGCCAGCTGTAAACACCGAATTTTGTCTGGGACATTTTGTAAAAAAAATTAAAAATAAATAAATAAATAAGAATCCAGCCCAATCTATTAACCTACCCATTGACCCAATATCCATGACCCAATATCCTACCCATTGACCCATTATCTAACTCACAACCCATATCCTAAACTAACTCAAACTTACCATAAACAAACTTATCATAACCAAATCCATCGCCTATCCTAGACCAACACCAACACTCATCTTAAACAGATCCCGACTTATCATCTTAAACTAATCCTAATTACACTCAAACTCAAACTCTTCACCCTAAACCCTTCCTATATTAACCCATCAACCCCCCACACAAAAACACCTTCACTTTCAACTCACAAAACACCTTCACTTTAACTCACAAAAACTCTCACTTATTCCCACTTACACCTATTTTTGCCTAAACACACCATTGTTCACGTGATTAGCCTCCACCCCTCTATTCATCATCTCTTCCAAACCTTCACCATTCCCCACTCCTCCAAAGTAGCAAACACACCCTTCCATCCCCTCCATTGTCTCCATCTTTAAACTCTCCAAACCAAGACACCCTCCTCACCACTAAACAAAAACCATCCAATACCCATAGCCACCATTGCATTAGTGTAGCGTAACCACCACCCCCATTAGATCTGACGTTCCAGCCTGCTCCAAAACCACGACAACTGAAGCCTCCGTCAACCCAAAGCCACCGTCGTCGACTGAGCAGAGTCACATCGTCGCATGACGTGAAGCTTGCTGGATCTGACGAACCGTGTCCGACTCCGACGCGAGCTCTCGTCGCACACTTCTGCATCCAGATCGTGCCGCCGCGACCCATTCCGGCGCTAGATCCGGAATCCCCACCAGACGAACTCCGAACGGACCGGAGAAGACCCGCCGTTCCCGCTCCAGACCGAACCAGCTCCACCGTGCCGCGCGACCCGCTTCGCCAAGGCCGTCGCTCACCCGCGTACCGCGACCGTGCCGCCCAACGGTGCAATCCCCGGCCGGTCTCGTCGCCGCGCCTCTGCCTATTGCTCACCATTGTGCGCCCCTGGTTCTGCAAATAGAAGAAGAAGACCCCCCTCTGTTTCATCTTTTTCGTTTTTTTCGTAAGTTTTTGTTTTTTTTTTTTTGTTTTTTGTTTTTTTGTTTTTTCTTTTATTTGTTTTAGAATTCTGATAGCTTTTTTTTTTCGAAATAGGCCTAATGGGCAAAAAAACTGAAGACGAAAGAGATAAAAAGGGGACCACAAACAAAATATAATAAAAGTAAAACAAATTTTAAAAAAAACGAGATTAACCGAGTTGCGATAGCTTGTTAATCTTGTGATTATTTTGGATCATTCGAGTTGTGACAACCTAATTATTCAAATTATTTTAAATAAATTATTATTTGATAAAGGCTAAAAATTTCATTTTTTTATCATTATCATTCTTCACCTAATAATAATAAATTTAACAATCTGTGGGTGACGTCTAGCGTGACGCAAGCTTCACTCATTCAAACTTTAATTTGATCAACAGAGTCGCGACGACCTGTTAATTCAAAATTTTATAAAATAAAAAAATTAAATTTTTTCTTTAAATAAAATCAACCAACCACACTTATTTTCTATAGAACTACGTGATTTTGAGTTCCTCATCGCACTTGAGGGTACGTAGGAATAAATTTTTATTTCGTCAAGCCAAATTTTAAACTTTCACAAATTATTTATTTTAGTTTTTTTTAAATAAAAAGGGTAAAACAAACATATTATGAGATTATAAAGTTTTGCATAACTAATTTAGGTAACCGCTTTAGGACGGATGTTTTAGGGGTGTGGGGTTAAGTCTCCACCCTTCCCTATGCATAACAGACTTCCGAATCCAATCTGGTTCCAAAGACCATTTTTTTAAAAGGATTTTCCAATTTTTCTTAAATTAAATAAAATTGGTGGCGACTCCTAACTTAGTTTATTTTGTTTCGCCGCTCCCGCTGCGATTACGGTCGCGACACCAGCGACCTTGGCTTGAACAGAGTGGTTCTAGAGAGTGATGTAAGTAACGTGTATAATAGAATTTCTGAGATGCAAGAAGACAGGTCTTAAAAAGCCAAACTAACATTAGTGGCAAAAATATTTATCAAATTGTCATACTTTTAAAATATACCAAATTGTCACACTTTTGGCCATTATGGACTTTTTTAATATTTTACAATTACGCCAAAACTGATGACATTATTTACTTGGAAACGCTAGACCGCTAGGCGTTATCTAAATAATAGCATCATAGTTGCTAGCGTTTTCCACGTAATAACACCAGAAGCTTTGGCGTTATCAAGGTAATAACGCCTAACATGTTAACGTTATTACGTACGCACTATTTTTTAAAAAGATGAAAATAAAAATAGAATTATTCTCTAATTGTTTTACCAAATTCAACATCTTTGTTAGAAATTTTAATTTTTAATGGCATAGAAATTTTTAGTCATTGTAGCAGTCATTTATATTAAGAAACTTATTGAAATCTCAATGAACGTAGGTGACCATGATCAATAGTATAAGCAGTCAAAAGGTTAGGATCAGTATCATCAACCAGTGTAAAGACAAGACCCAAAAATTTATATCATGACTAATACTGCAACAAGATGTAAGCACCTCCAATCTTGTGCACGTTGTACTATGTGGCTTTGCAAAGCTCCCTATACAAGTACGCTAAGACCGTAGATCCCCAATTGTATGTCCCAGCAATGGTAAAGTCTTCAAACAGGGAATGAACATCATGTGCACATATTTACCAGAATGATCAGGAAATAATAAACCTCAATCAATCTAAGTATATATGCTTGTGCACACTGCTGCACGTAAATATCATCATCATCCCCTGTAAGAGAAGGAGATGAAAGCTCTATTAATGGAAGGAACATCATGTGCACATATTTACTAGAATAATCATGAAATAATAAACTCCAATCAATCTAAGTATATATGTTTGTACACACTGCTACACGTAAATATCATCATCGTCCTTTGCAAGAGAAGGAGATGAGAGCTCTATTATAATAGTACACTAGTAACGCCAAAATGAATGGCATTATTATGTGTAATAATATCACATGTGTTGGCATTATTAAGTGAGAAACGTCAAATGCATTGGCGCTATTACGTGAATAACGCCTAGTGGTCTGACGTTTCCACGTAAGTAACGTCATCTGTGTTAGTGTAATTGTAAATAATAAAAAATGACAGTTTAGTAGTTTGATATATAGTTTCAAAAGTAAGTCAATTTAGTAAATAGTTTTACTACTAATGGCAATTTGGTAAAAAAAATTGTCTTAAAATGGCAATGTGCTCTAGGATATTTTTATGTATATATGCATTATAATTTGAGTGTTTGATTGTAAGTATACTCCTAGAACTTGTAATGATATTTTAACAAACTATGCTAGAGAGTGAGTTGGTATCTTAGGTGGATACTCCTCCTCAATTTATTGTACCAACTCTAAGGATGGATATTTCTAGTGATTTATAAAATATCTTTAAGTTAAAAACAAAAAAAAAATTCTAAACTTTGCCATGTACTCTCATATTTGGATGAACATTCTTGTAAAAGTCATATGTAAAATTGAAATGGTGTATTGTTTTAAAATAATTTCATAAAATCATAGTTAAATACTCGGTTAACAAAATATTTCTTCAAAATACTTACTTAACAACAATTTGTCAAGGGAGTGGAGTAAAAATTGTGTGAAATAGAGTTGACTTTGGTTATAAGTAAGCTAGTGATAAAGGATTTAGATAATTGAAAAATACTACATAACCATAATTCTTAGAGTTAGATGACAAATGCTATAAGGAGTTAACTCATCCAGTTAGATGAACTCAACTTACATTGATTGCTTTGTTATATACTGGCTTCACTTGAATTAGGAACTAATGGATGAAAAACGGTTACAAGGCTATAACTACTTTCAGTTAACTATGTTACAATAACTTCTAGATAATTAAATCAGTTTCTCTCTACATATTCATCATGTAACAACATCAGAAACTTTATGAGGTGAATCATGTATGGTTATGGGCTTGTTATTAGCTAGGCTAGGACTATATTTAGGGTGTGATACCCCCGTATGCGGGAGAGTGAATGTTAATCACTCCCAGCTTGGAGCTAAGAGTTTGAAAGGGGCCAAGATCAATTGCTTTAGTGAAAATGTCAGCCAGTTGAGCTTCAGTTGGAACCGACAAAAGATGAATAAGTTTGCTTTGGAGCTTCTCACGTACCAGGTGACAATCAAGCTCAATGTGCTTAGTTTTTTCATGAAAAATTGGATTATGGGCAATGTGGATAGCAAATCGGTTATCACAATACAACAAGGTTGGGGAAAGGAAAGGAAAGGAAGCTGGAGATCCTAAAATAGGTAAGTTAACCATTGCACCTTACAAGTGGTTGTAGCTAAAGTGCGATATTTGGCCTTAGAAGAGGATTTAGAGACCATTGGTTGTTTCTTGGACTTCTAGGAGATGAGAGAATCGCCAAGGAAGACACAATATCCAGTGATAGATCCACGAGTGTCACTACAACTTGCCCAATATGAGTCACTGAATGCCTTGATCTGAAGGGAAAAGGTAGTGGGGAAGAATAGCCCCTGTGCATGAGTCCTTTCGGGATACTTGAGCACACAAGTAGCGGCAAGATAATGCTTATGCTTTGGTGCAGCAAAATATTGACTGAGCTTCTACATGACATAAATGAGGTCAGGCCAGGTACTGGTCAAGTATAAAAGACACCCCACTAAGCGTCTATAGGAGGAAGGATCAAAATACTCAACTCCCATATTTTGATGCAACTTATTAGTCTTAGACATTGGTGTAGAAGCAAGCTTGGCACCAAGGAATCCAGCATCTTCTAGGATGTCCAATGTATGCTTGCGCTGGAAAACAGAAATTCATTTATGAGATCAAGCTACTTCAAGACCGAGAAAGAATTTCAATTGCCCCAAGTCCTTGATCCAAAAGTAGTCATCAAGAAAGTGCTTCATGCGGTTAATTTCAACCATGGTATTGCCTGTAAGAACTATGTCATCAACATAAACGAGAAGAGCAGTAAACTAATCCCCATTTTTCTTAATAAAGAGCAAATGGTCAAAAGCAAACTGAGAGCAGCCATTAGAAAGAAAGGAGGAAGAGAGCTTGGCAAACCATTGTCTACTGGCTTGTTTGAGGCCATAAAGGGGATTTCTGATGGCGGCAAACTTGGTTAAGCCAGGTAGAAACAACTCTAGAGGGAAGAGACATGTAAACCTCCTTATCTAAACCATGATGGAGGAAGTCATTATTAACATCAAGTTGATGAAGAAACCATCCATTAACAATAGCAACCACCAAGAGTAAATGAAAGGTGGTCATCTTAGCCACCGGAGAGAATGTATCAAAATAGTTTATCCCTTCCATCTGAGTAAACCCTTTGGCCACTAAACAAGCTTTATGGCATTCAATAGAACCATTAGCTTTGAATTTGATTTTGAATATCCATTTGCAACTTATGGGTTGTTTGCCAGGAGCAAAGTCCACCGGTGTCCAAGTATTTTGCTTAAGGGCATTAAGCTCAGCTTGCATGGCTGCTTTCCAGCAATCATACTTGATGGCCTCATTGTAGGTCTGTGGTTCAATAGTGGAAGACATACAGAGAGTAAAATGTTTATGTAATGGTGAAAGAGAATCATAAGATAAAAAATTGGAAATAGGATAAAGCATACCTTTAGAATCAGGATGCTATTAAGATGGAATGATGATAGTCTTTGAGGTATGAAGGAATTTGGTGTGGATGGTTGGAGTGCCTAAGAGATGGAAGTGAATGAGAAGGAATGTAAGAAATTGGATTGGATGAAGAAGAGGGTTACTAGAAAGTGAAGTGCTAGAGTCATGAGGAAAAAGTGAGGCACTAGATATGAAGAAGTAGGAACAAGTGGCTAGGTGTAGTGCTAAAGGTATTAAGAACAAAAGAGCGAACGAAGCAGTAAGCACATGATAGAGAGAGAGAGAGGGAGAGAGAGATAAAAGAATGAAAATTGAATGAATTGATTCTAAGTGAAGATTGTTACATGTGTTGTTATTAATAGAAATCTCTTTAGTTTGTAACTAACTAGTAACTGACTACTAACTATTCTAACAAACTTAACTAAACTATAACTGAATTAGTTATTAGTTATTCCTTACATTCCCCTCTCAAACTCAAGGTCTGAAGACTTTCAAATTTGAGTTTGTGTCGAAACATAGGAAAGGCAAAACTTGAAACAACGTTGGTAAGCAAATCTGCTACTTGCTCAGTAGAAGGTAAATGACTGACTTTGATCTTCTGCTACATTGCTTTTTCTCTAACAAAGTAGAGATCAAGCTCAAAGTGTTTTGTTCTTAAATGAAGGATAGGATTTGTTGTTAGCATAACAACACTTAAGTTATCACAGTATACGTCCGTAACTTTGGCAATTGGTACCTTTAACTCACTTAGTAGTGACTACAACCAAGTGAGTTCAGCAACTACAGAAGTCATGCTCCTATATTCAACCTTTGTACTAGATCTTGAAACTACAATTTACTTTTTGGAGGTCTAAGACACCAAATTGGATCCAAGGAATACCCACTGCCCTATTGTTGATCTTCTGTCATCTATATCAGTTCCCCAATCCGAATCACAGTAAGCTATGAGATGAAGAGTAGGTGACTTGGTGAGATGAAGTTCATAGTCTAAAGTCCCATTTAGGTGCCTTAGTATCCTCTTTACTTCCTTCCAGTGAGATTCCATAGGATTATGCATGACTTGACACACTTTATTAACACTGAATGCAATTTCTGGTCTTGTTACAGTGGCATACTGCAGACCTCCTACAATGCTTCTGTACAGACTTGCATCCAATAATTCAACATTGTCATGAGAAGATAACCTTAGTCCTGAAGCCATTGGTGTCCTCATAGGCTTTGCATTCAGCATTTTGGCTTTTGAGATCAAGTTTGTGATTATTTAAGATAGATGAACTCCACTATCTGTAGTATGTTTAGCTTCTATGCCAAGAAAGTAGTGGAGCTTTCCAAGATCTTTAAGGGCAAAGGATAAGTTTAGTTAAGCTATGAGAGTAGGAATTGCAGAAGGGCAAATACTTATAACAAGAATATCATCAACATATACAAGAACAATGATTGTGGCTTGAGGTGTGAACTGAACAAACAGAGAGGCATCACATTTGATAGGCTAAAATCCTAGATGAGTGAGTGTAGTAGTAAGTTTCTCAAACTAGGCCCTAGGCTCCTGCTTCAGTCCATAAAGTGTCTTGTGCAATTTACAAACCAAATGACCTGATCCTTGAGTGAAACCTTCTAGTTGCTGCATGTAAACTTCTTCCTTCAACACACTATTTAGGAAAGCATTCTTCACATCCAACTGATGGATATGCCAACCTCTATTTAGAGTAACAGTGAGAATTACCCAGACTGATACTAGTTTGACTACTGGACTGAATGTTTCAGTTAAATCAAAGTCAGCTCGTTGATGAAACCCTTTGGCTACTAGCCTTGTTTTGTACTTTTGAACATTTCCATCAAGATTTATTTTAATTCTGAACACCCATTTGCACCCTACTGCAGATCTGCCAGGTGGAAGGTCAACTAGAGACCAAGTTTGATTATGCATTAAGGCTTGATACTCAGCTTGCATAACCTGTTGCCCTTTTGGAATGGACAATGCTTCATTGACAGAACGAGGTTCTGTGATGACAAGGAATTCCTTTGGCTTATGAATTCCAGCCTTTGCTTTAGTTATCATAGATGAGTGTTTACAACAATAATTTTTTGCTGATGCTGAACAAAATCAGTAGCAGCACCTGCAACAACTACTTGATGCTGGAATTAAACAGAATCACTAGCAACTACTACTGTATGGCTGCCAGGAGAACAAGAATTACTACCTGCAGTAACTAAAGACAAGGATGGTAATGTATGAGAGTTGTTAGTAGTATCATCAGATAAAGGCAGAGTAGTATTAGCAGATAAGAAACTCTCATTAGTGTTAGTAGGAGACACAAGAAGGATGCTGGGAGGAGGTGAAACAGAAATGGGAAACTAAGAGGTAGGAGTGGATGAATGTAAGAAACCTGGAGAAACCTTGAAAGGAAAAAAGTTTTTCATCAAATACAACATGTCTGCAAATGTATGCTCTTCCAGTGGGGGATAAGCATTTGTAACCTTTATGAGAAGGTGAATATCCTAAGAAAACACACTGTTGAGATCTATGCTGAATTTTGTGGTTGTTGTAGGGTCTTAGGTAGGGATAACATGCACAGCCAAAGACCCTACGAAGGGAGCAATTTGGTTTATGACCAAAGAGAAACTCTAGAGGTGATTTATTACCAAGTAGAGGTGTAGGGAGCCTGTCGATGAGATATACAACAATGGAGAAGGCATCTCCCTAATACTAATATGAGAGACCAAAGGCTGCCAAAAGAGTTAGTCCCATTTCAGTGATATGTCTATGTTTGCGTTCAGCAGCACCATTTTGCTCATGAGTATAAGGGCAGTTAAACCTATGTATAATACCAAAAGAAGATAAGTGTTTGGAAAAGACAATAAACTCACCCCACCATCAATTTGCTATGTTTTAATTTTATTGTTAAATTACAATTCTGCCATTGTTTTGAAAGATAAGAAAGCAGACAAAGCTTGAGATTTATTTTGCAGCAAGTAAATCCAAGTGAATTTAGTATAGGCATCGAGAAAATGAATATAGTATCTGCAACCATTAGAGGATGGAATAGGAGATAGCCCCCACACATCACTATATATAAGCTCCAATGGTTGAGTGTACATAGTATTAGAAACAAGAAAAGGAAATTTGTGAATTTTACCCATATAGCAAGGACCATATACATATGAATGATTGTTTTTATTACTTGAAAGTGAGATGTTACAGGAGTTTAGTGCAACATGTACAACAGTGACTGAGGCATGTTCTAGCCTAGAGTGCCACAAATTGAAGGCAGAAAATTGAGAAGAAACAGAATTATAGCTAGAAATGGCACTATTACAAGTAGAAACAGAAATAGGTTTTACAAAATTAGAAGGAACAATTCTCAGTGACTTAAATGCATATAGATCATTGCTAAGTCTGTCATGCAAAAGGATCTCCTTTGTCACCTGAGATTTGACAAAATAAGAAAATTAGAATGAAACTCAAAGAAGACATTGTTATCCCTAGCAAAACACTAATTAATTTTTTGGTAATATGTGGAACACGTAGTAGATTATGTAAAGAAAGAGTAGAATTGGAACTAGAAAGAAAATGAGAATCTTCAATATGCTTGATAGCTAAACATGTACCATTACCTATCTGAACACTGTCTTGACCCATGTAAGGTGTTCATGTGCCAAGATTATGAAGATCTGGAGTTAAGTGATTGGAGGCACCTGAATTCGGATATCATGCAGAATCAAATCATGGTTCAGAAAAACTGAGGTACTGTGATGATGGAAACTGTTGAGGTGAAGATAAATATTGAAGTGGATGCTGGGGTGGATACTAAGGTGGATGCTGAAAATATTGAGAAGGCATTATAGTCATCATATCTTGCATAGAACCATTTGAGGATGAAGCTTGAAATTCATAAGGATTAAGTAACTGCCTATCATAACAATGGAAGCAATACCAACCTAAGTGACCAAATTTTCCACAAAGTTGACATTTGGCATTTGGATGTCTACCACCACCTCTACCAAATCTGCCACCAAATCTACCTCTGTCTCTGTTGTTAAAACCTCTACCTTGACCTCTACCATAGAACTAAGAGCCTCCACCATAATTCTAACCTCCACCATAATTCTGGTTTCCACCATCAAACCTTCTGTTTTGCTGAGAACTGTGAGCAATGTTTGCTTGCAACAGTAACTAATCATTACTTGAAACTCTTTGTGTTTTTCCAATCTCTCTTCTTATGTCATTAACAAGGCTTCAATCTCTTGCATTGTGTAATGCTCAGATCTTGACATAACAGAAGTGATAAAACCATCATAGTCTTCTGAAAGACCATAAAAAAATGGCTTCTATATGAGCAGCAGTATCTATGGGAGAACCTACGTAGCTAAGACATCAACTAACTTCTTGATTTCAAGTAAGTAATCAGCTATGCTACCAGATTTCTTCACATTTCGTAATTGAACCTTCAACTGCTTAACTTTTGCTTTAGACTAAGCAGCAAAAAATTGTTCAAGATGACTCCAAACTTGAAAGGAAAACTCACAGGCAACCATTCGCATGGTTAAAGATTCAAACATTGAAGCAAGAAGCCAAGATAACAACAATTGATCTTGTTGTTCTCAATTTAGATATTCTTCAGAGACATTATCCATCTCAGCATCGTTTTCAGAAGCAATTTTTTGTGGAATAGCTTGTGCTCCTTGTATGAATTTCTGAAGTTTAAAACCCTTTACGATTGCCAGAGTTTGTTGGCGCCATGGAAGAACGTTGTTGTCGTTAAGCTTGAAGGATACTGGACTTGAAAGTTGTTGTCCAGAGCTTGTTGGACTTGGAAGAAATTAACCATTAAGAACTTTACACTGAAGCATTTAGTGGCAAGCACTTTATACAACAGGGAATTTCTGAAGTATTTAGTGGCAAGCACTTTATACAACAGGGAATTTCAAATGGGCTTCCTGATGTTGGTTTTGTGTTTTACTTTACTTGCAAATCTAGTCTAGAAGTTTTTTATATTAGCTTCGAGGAACATGCCCCAAAAGTGTCATTGCTGCAAGCTACAAGATTGATTGCTAAGTACAGAATATATGTTGCCATTCCTCAACTAAAGACAAATCAACTTGAGGTAATTGAACTAGTTAGGCTGCAAATTACTGACATATGTAGTTCCCATCATATGCATTTGAATCTATCATCTAGGATGACTGCTAATGGGGTTGTTACTCCAGTAATGTCCGTAGTATCATATGTTGGTGGTTTAAAAGTTGGGGTTGATGCACTCAAGCAAGATGAAATGGTGTTGAGTTCTGTTACCTGCATTATCATTTTTCAGTGTATAAAAGTTTGGTATAAGCATGGTATTTTCTTGGAGGTTGTCTTCTTTTTGGAATTAGTCCTGAGGCTATGTTTGCAGATCTTTGTTATTTCTTTGTATGATCAGTTCAGCTTTCATATGTCCTTCGTGTTTAGCCATGATTGGGCTATTTGGGTCAAGCTGCATTCCTTTTGGAAAACCATGCTAATGCTACATACCTTGTGTTCTTTCGCTGTTTCCATAATGAGCTTGGGGTACCATAGACCAGATGTTATTGCTGCACTAATTGAACTCATCATATCCACTCCAATGCTGCTAGAAGTTGACTCTACTATGATCTTAGACCCTTGAGGACAAGGGATCTTTTCAGGGGAAGGATTTGTTATAGGAAAAATACATTAGGATTATCTTTATGTTATTTTCAGCTTTATGGTTTGGAGAACCTTCTAGCTTTTGATGTGTGGCAATTCTGTTATGATTATTTTTCATTTTTAGTATTTTCTATTTTATTTGGCAACTTATATATAGGACAATGAAACAGAATAGAATTCATTCATCATCAATCAAAATACTCAGTTAATCTCTCACTTCTCTCTACATCTCTGTGCTTCTGAACTTACACTCTGACATTAATCACCATAAGGTTTTCTCAATTAACTTTCCTTGATTAATAGCTTAATTACTCTCGATATTCATATTGATTCCTTGAGTAATTTCCCTTTCATCAATCTCCTTCTTACAATTATGTTATAGTCCAATTGTTTTCGCATTAGATGCTTATGAGTCTAGTGTGGGAATTCCACATTGGGTGTTCATGAGCCTAGTGTGGGGTTTATAAGGGTCTTTTAATGTATGGTTCTTCCTGGATTTCTGTTACAATTGGTATTAGAGTCTGCCATAACTTCTGTCAGTGCAAGAGAGCTGCGCGAGAATATGGTGACACCGCCGGCATAGCAGTGTTCATCCTTGGCTAGTGAAACGTCATGAGTTAAGACATAGAAGTGGAGCACAAGTGGAGTGAGAAAGACACTCAGTAAAACGAAATGAAGATAAAGACTTATGATCATGAATTTATTCAGAATGATGGTTGTGAAAATGTTCATACGCACTTAGTGCTTTAATAGCCTTAGAAACGAATCACGCATGTATAAACTAATTGCATTCACACATTCCACATTTTTTTGTATTGTCATTTAAGGATTGCAAGTTGCAACCTTTTTGGCAGTAAGTGAATACAATAGTTTTCATGACGTAGATTTTCAATTTTCTAATTTTAGCATTAAGATTTTATTTTTAAAGTTAATTATAATAAAATATATATCTTTTTTCATAATAAAGGTTGGTTTGGATCTATTTTTTAAAAAAAAATCTTCTCTGTACAAGTATTTTTAAAAGATCTTTTAAAAAATGAAAGATATTTTTTCTTTAGATGATATAATTGAGAAGTACTTTTTTTAAAGTTTGGACAATTTCTTCATGTTATAATTTTTTTATATGGGTTGGTTTGGACGAATTTAACTTTCTTATTTTTAAAAGATCTTTTAAAAAAAAAAATATTTTTTAACACACGACACTTCCTAAAACCAAATAGAGATAAAGACTTATGATCAAAATGATAGTTGTGAAAATGTTCATACAAATATGTATTGAGTTAGTAAAACTTTGAATTACTCCACAGAAGTGAAAAAAGACAATTCATTCATATATCCACACTCATTTAAATCTACTATAACAAGTAAACATTTGTTTGAGACATCAGACTTTCAACTTTAAAATATATCTTTGACATCAGTAGCTCCCAAGCTTTAAAATGCATCTTGGACATTAGTAATTCACAAGTTCTAGATGCTTTTTTTTTTTTTGGAAAAAAGTACATAAAAGTTGGTTTGGTTCACCCTAAACTTTAGGTCAATTGTAAACAATTATCCTAAATTTTAAATTTATTTCAATTGATTTTTAAACTTTTATTAATATTTCAATTGGTCCTTCTGTTAAAGGGATGTTAATTTCCTAACGACAAATTAATCTTAGACATTTATCTTCGTTAAATCTCATCCCTTCATTAATTTATTTTTAAAAAACTCATTTTATCCTACATGCTCAATAAACACCTTCAACACTTTATTCCCCTCTATCTTCATTGTCTTAGCAATCTTCAAGACATGCTCTTAAGTTGCTAGGCATCTAATTGCTCAAAATTAGATAAAATGAGTTTTAAAAAATAAATTAATGAATGGGTGAGATTTAATGAGAATGAGCAGTCATGATTAGTTTATCGTTAGGAGGTTAACCCCCCTTTAACAAAATGGCCAATTGAAACATTAATAAAAATTTAAGGATCAATTGAGACATTTAAAGTTCACGATAACAATTTATAATTGACCTAAAGTTTAAGATGATTCTATACACTTTTTTCTTTATTTTTTAATGGTAAAACAACTCATTCACCAAGAAATGTTTCATTTCAATTCGTATAATGATTAACCAAGTATCAAATACATTTAATATATAATTTAATTACAGTTAACCAAATATCATAACATAGGTACATTATTGGTTAATTATAAGTAGATTATGGATTAAATTAGTTTGACACTAGATTAGTCAATGTACTAACTGAAATGAAAAACTTCTTCATCAATAGTTAATTATGTTTATTTTTTGGGTTAAATTATATTATTTTATTAAAAAAAACATATGAACTGAAAGGAAAAACTTTTAAACGAGCCTCATTTTACCTTCTTTTTTTATATATATAGTTTTTTATGTTCAATCATGTCATCTGAATAGATAAATGACATGGTCTTTAGCAATCAAACCTAAGGCAGGGCTTAAGAAATGAAGCGTGAGACAATTTTAACAGACCAGATACCAGTAATCTCCAATATAGACTGTGAGGCTCAACTTAAATTCATCTACAACTCTTATATTCTTACCACAAATAGTGTATACATCTTTTTTCACACTTCTTCTAATACCATTTATCATATATACTTTCCTATTCACTTTCTCTCACTTAATGCTAATAATTCCTACACCCCTAAAAGGGATGTAAGATGATCATTTTTCATTCATCTAATACTCATTATTAGACGAAGGTCTGCTTTGCTCGATTGCAAGTTTTCTGAGCTATACGTAATAAACACCAGACATATATTACAGAACTGCAGGCTTATTTTCATATTAATTCAAGCGCTTCTCTTTACAAAAATCTGTTTATTTTTTGGTACAAGTAGTTCAGAGAAAGCAGTGATCATCACTACGGCGTGGCACTAATTCTCTGCTATTGAGTAATATCCCTTCTCTACGGCAATTTGACTGGCTCAATGTTCCATATATCTCGGGCATATTCACGAATGGTACGGTCACTGCTAAACTTGTGCGAGCCTGCTGTATTCAATATTGACATTCTTGTCCATGTCTGCACCCACATGATTTACAAATGTTAATACCAAAGATAACATGACATAAACTAGCCTGTTGTATGGTTGTGCTTCATGAACGCCTACAGAAGTTGATGCATGAAGGACTTAAAATGTGGGCAATGACGTCAGTCTTATGTAGTTATTACCACAGACTATCAAGGCATATAGTTGCATGAAGGAACGACCCAGGACTACTGAACTACCAAATGAATACAATTGATAAATAAGTTGCATGGCATAATAGAACACGCAAATGAGGGAAAATACAGGCAATGTTAACATGCTTATAATAAACATGGAATTGGTGCATGCTGCCTTGAATAACTTATCAACTCCAATGACTAGAATGTGAAACAAATATTCATCAAAAAGTCCATAAACTCACTCTTTGGTCCCGGTATGCTTCATCAACCTTCTCTTGGCATTCTATGTAGCTGGGGAAGTCCTTGCCCACGAGGAAATAATCTGCTCTACCAAAACCTTCATTTCCTTCTAAGGATCCCATCAATTCATCATAGTTGTAAGGCCCAAAAACACCACTTCTAACAAATTCTTTAACTTCTTCGAATCGCGGATCAGGGACAAACTGAATTGAAAGACCAACTGGGTTATAACTTATAATCACTGAATTTCCTAAGCAAGAAACCAAGATTTCCTCAAACAATGAAGACTACGTCCAGAACTTTTGTGAGGAATATTATCTTGAATTTCTTTTAACAAATTATCAATATTTGAAACTTCAACAGCGGAATATTTGTGTTATGCCGGTAAGCCCCAACCAGCATGGCATTAACTATATTCCATGGTAATTAAAATGCATAACATGGGAATTAAGACCGACCTTTCCCTCAGCTCTTTCTTTCCTCAACCCAGCAATTTCATGAGCCTTAGCACCAAAGAGGAAGAAGTTGTCTACACCAACCTCTTCCCTTATTTCAACATTGGCCCCATCTAAAGTTCCAATCAGTATGCAGCCATTCATTGCGAATTTCATGTTGCTAGTTCCACTTGCCTCCATTCCAGCAGTACTACAGGAGATAAACAGGAAACATAAAGTAGTTGGCAATGCAGCCACACATCAGAGTTTCACAGGTAAATAAAATAAAAATAGTAATATAATTCACATTTTCAAAATGCAACCATTTTCTGGCCCATCAACAAAAAATTTGGAAACACAATCCTGAGGTGAGAAGTTATTTTCTTGAAAGAATTAAAAATACTTTTGATTGTAACAACCCCCCTCCAACCCCCCCGTATCTTGTACTCTATAGATGCTCTGTTGCATATTCAGATTCTGACACTCAGTATACTACTTTCGTGTTGGGAAGAGGCCTTATATGTCAGGATAAAATTATCAATACTAGAAACTTCTCTTGGCACTTTTTAGATAAACCTGGGATGCTTTTGTGATATGTTTGAACCCATAATAGAAACACCTTTTACAATTTCTAAATACTTTTCTTCAAGATGAGTTGTTCAATTTTCCATGCACAAAAAATAATTAGTAGTGGTTCATATGAGCAACATCACGATGTTATGTATGAACTATGAATATTAGACAATTTGACGTGATTGATTCAATATTTTTCTATTTACAGCTATTCATGTCAAAATTTGAACAGTTGATGATTAGTCGTCAATACAAATGATAGTTACTGGTTGAGATGAGTAAATGTATATCACCATCTATGCGAGCAAGATAAAGCATGCAACCCAAAGAATAATGCAAACCAACTACATGAAATATAACTACCTGATATGTTGTGACAATTCACTTGCTGGAATAAGCAACTCAGCAACACTGACATTGTAATCAGGGACAATAATAACCTGATTAAATATAAACAAATAAATAAATAAATAACAATATTTTGCATCATCCATATGCAAAATCTGATCTCACTGCACAAAAGTAGAAAGTTATCAATCTATTCAAGAATTCTAGAAGTGCTGTCTAGAAAGAAAAGAGAATAATAAAGAACAAATTATCAGGTTTTTCAAGAAATTTGGTAAACCATTACTTTGAATTTCTCCCCTCTGAAAAGATTAAATATTTTATATTAACTAACTGGTGAAACAGAGCAGTTTCATCTCTAAAGTTAGTATATTAGAAAACTGGGATGATGAAAATCCTATTCATAATTAGAGGGCATAAAATTCAAACAATTCATCCTTTATTACTTTCCATACAAGTGGATGCACGTTTAAATGGAACATTTTCTATGGATCTCTGCTACACAGCAGCATGGGGATCTACAATGCAAAACTTATCCCAATTGCTCCTCCAAAATTCCTTTTTTGCCAAATTGGACGTAGAAGCTACTGTAGCATCCTAAATTGTTCTCCTCTCTCCTATAGGTCCCTAATTATCTACTAATAGAATTGTATCCAAGGATGGCATCAACCATGCAATAGGACCAACATTAAACTTCAATCGGGATGTCAATTTGATAATTACAGTAATCAAAAGAAATACTTAATGAATAAAGTATAACTTTTTTGGAGTATTGGACATGTAAACAAAATTTGCATATGTTACCATACTTTAGTGGCTTTTTTCTTTTTCTTTGGGTACATATATATTTTCTATTATATTTACAGAGTAGAATGTAGTACTTTATGAACTTCCATTTCCAGTTGGTGTTCATGTTAAATTACACTAAAAATCTTTCTATATAATTGCACATTGATTTCAAATTTACAACATAAGAGCAACTTGCTTATAGCTCATACAAGTCAAATATAAAACCCAGAACAGATCCCAAGACCCAAGTACCAGAATAAAAATAATACTGTACCTTTGACAAGACAACAACTATATGCAACTCTTGGACAAAACAAAAATGGACTCTTGGAAAACAGAGACATATGTACCTTAAGCAGATCTCCTATTTCAGGATCATGATTTACTGTAGCCCCAACATCTGTGATTAATTTCACAATTCTCTTGGCTTGCAGATATGTAGCAAATGCTTTTCCCCCAAATATACAAACTCTTGGAACAAAATTTGCTTTCCTTTCCTCAGCACTCATTTCTTTCATCTTCTTGTAGCGGTAAACGATTCCCAAAATATTCATTAATTGTCGCTTATATTCATGGATTCTCTTCACCTAAATGAAAACAAATAAGCCAATAGTTCACCAAACTATACAGGGAAAACTCATGGGTAGAAAACATAAGCATATGGTAGAAACTGAATTCATAAGTAACAATATTGTAAGGATAACAGGATGTAGCTTCAAAGTTCAAAATTCGATGTTTATAAGTTACTCATTGTTAGAATATCTGAAAAATATCTCAAAATATCTTTATTATATCTTGAAATATTTTAGAGTATAATAAATGATCGTCTTAGGATTTATTTCTTATTATATTTCCTGATTTGTTTCTATATTTAATTAGGATTGGGAGTCTAGAATTAGTATAAATAAGACCATTGAGGTTGTTTTTTGTATCATATTATCATCACATCAAATCAATAGAAATCTCATATTATTTTAAGTCTCTATTCTCTCTTTTCCTCTTTCCTTACCTAAAACCCTCCAATTCAACATGGTATCAAAGCAGTACTATCTCCGTAACCTGTCCCGTCACTATTTTGCTACTTAGTTCCCATAAATCTGAAACTCCGATTAGCCACCTCTCGTTGCGTGGTTCACCATTGTCAATGGGTTTTTCATCTCACTGCCACCGCCATCAACTCCGGCGTGTTCTGATTGACCAGCTCCTGAAGTCGCGCCACCAAACGACCTCTCACACACTCTCACGTACGACTTGCAGTGCCAATCTCCCTCTGTTGTGTCGTCTTTCCGCAAGCATCCGTCTCCTACACTGCTGTCCACCGCCGTCCGACCACTTTCCGGCAACTTTTCCAGCCGGTGACCCCCCCCCCAAATCAACCTCGTCTGCTCCTGTTCAGCCATGCCCCAAAGTTTCAGGCCATTTTGACGAGCCACGCACCACATGTCCTCTTTCCAGACGCTCGTGACGGCGCATCCGGCTGCCTTTCCGGCCACTGTCTTCACCGCCAAACTCCCCTCTCTCTCCTCTATCTGGACCTGTCTTCACCTTGACCAATCACACAATAGGTTGTTGCGTACCCTTGCTCAAAGGGGTTAAGGTGAATTAGGGTTTCTGTTTTTGGCCATTGTACACTGACCCATGGCTGTTTCGCCTTTCCAGCCACCTCCACCGTTCGTTTGCCTCACCACACCATCTCTGACCTCCATGTGACCGTTTGGCTTCCTTGGGCTGTGTTATGTTGTGTTTGACACTTAAATAGTTGGTGAGATTGTTGTTTATTGGCATTCTTTGTGGTGGTTATCCCTGATTTTGGCTACTATTTGGTTCTTTTCCAATGCTAGCATAGCATTGAGCAGGAAAATGGGAATAAATTTATCTCTATATATACCTCAATGCCAGTATTTGTCATGTCGTTCTTTTTCACTAATGGATCATACTAGTGGTTTCTCTTCCCACCAACGATCATTCCGATGGTGACTCATCTCCCACGGATGAATCATATTAGTGGTGACTTCTTTTCCCATCATCGATCATTCTAATGGTAACTTATGTTGGTTATGACTCACACTAGTCCGGCTCTTTGTCTCAAATGCACTGGCCTCGTCTCCATCTGTCCAGATGCACTGGTCTCGTCTCAATCTTCGTCCTAGAAGCAGTTGTCAGCCACCGTCTCCGTACGCCCCAACCGCTATCACACTATCAAATTATTTAATTGTTACAAGCTCAAGCTTGGGAAGCTTTGGCTTAAGGGAGAGTGTTAGAATATCTGAAAAATATCTCAAAATATCTTTATTGTATCTTGAAATATTTTAGAGTATCATAGATGACCTCTTAGGATTTATTTCTTATTTATTATATTTCCTGATTTGTTTCCTTATTTAATTAGTGTTGGAAACCGTTGAAAACATATGTAATTATGTGTAATTAGTAGTAAAAATGTTAGTCCCACATCATGTAAATTGTGTAATTATTTATTACCTATTGAGTATATATTCAACCTTCGTTGTGTAGTTGAAACACGGTTCCTTCATATATCTCTCTCTTTTCTCTCTTTCAACAATTAGGATTAGGAGTCTAGAATTAGTATAAATAGGACTACTGAGTTTGTCTTTTATATCACATTATCATCACATCAAATCAATATCAATCTCATATTATTTTAAGTCTCTATTCTCTCTTTTCCTCTTTCCTTACTAAAACCCCTCAATTCAACACTCATAAATAGGGGTGGGCCTAAGGCCTTGCCTACTTTTGGCCTACGCTAACCTAGCCTATTTATCAAACAAGGCAAGCTTAGACATTTATAAAGGCCTATTTAACAAGTAGGCCTAGGCCTTACAAAAAACTTATTGACTTAACAGGCTGACCTATTTATTTATTATGGATAAATATAATTAAAAGACTATAATAATTATATAATTTATTAATTATAGATTAATATAATTTATTTATTTTACACACAACACAATAATTTGTTAAACGTTAGGTCTATATGAAACTTAGAAATCTTAAAATAATTGGCCTATTTGAAGGCCTTCATGCAATGTAGGCCATTAAATAGGCTTGTAGGCCATGCCGAGCCTAAAATAAGCCTATGATAGGTAACAGGCCACACTAAGGCCAGTGTTTTGCAAAACAAACCAGGCCTATTTAACGCAAAGCCTAGCCTAGCCTATTTTCGCCCCTACTCATAAAGTGACCAAACTTAAGTCTACCAAGACAGCTGCTAAAATTTAAATTAGAGACTAAATAATATAGCTCTAACATTTTAGATTTAAACATTTATGATATACCTTTGATTCCTTGAGGTACAGATGTAAAATGTATTCAAGTACCTAACTTTTCCTTTCACCTAAAAATGTTTTTCAACTTCCATTCCATGTTTAAAACTTATAGCCCAGTCAAAATTGGCAGTAATAAAAGGGGGGGGGGGAATCTAAAGGCAACATGTTACCTGGATGTCAAACAAGGCATCAGGACTGACAGAATACCCTGTTTTCTCTCTGAGGAAGGCCGCAACTTTTATCTTGTTACTTGACTTTGCTTCCCTCCACTGCATTTGTAGATCCTCATTGTCTGCAAACTATTAATAAATGATACTAGTATGATCAGCTTGAATTACAGAGACTTGACAATCAGGTTGAGGCTAATATGATTAAGTGACCTATTTTGCAGATAAAGGAAACATAACTTGGGCCAAAATGTGCTTAATTCTAATTTACTAATTTCAGAAAATTCCCATAAATTATAATCAACATACCATATTGACTGCTTTAAGATCAGGAAGTGATAAAGAAGCAGGAGTATACTAATTTTAGAATTTCATTTAATATGTATTCTAAGAAGGCTTAACAAAATTGAGCTAATCATGTGGCATTCAGATTCAAACACAACATACCAGATATTCAATAACTTCCTGAATAGTACATCAACAGACACAATTCACTTTGTTTGAAAATCTTATGTTGATGGAGATCAGCTGATGCAAGATAGTTAAATTTTTAGGTTAATTAGAAGCAATTATAACTCTTATTTATATTTTGTTACTTTGGGAAAACTTGTATTGAGGATCACAAAATTTCTCATTTGAGTTTCTAGGTGTGGTGTTTGGCAGTATCCTAGAAAACTAAGGCATGTGTAATGAAGCCTAAAAATGCTCCAAAGTTCTAAAATGAGAACAGTCATTCAATATTAAGGAAGAATATCATTTATGGGTCTCTTATTAGTCTGGTACGATGAACTTGAATAGGATTCCTCCTTTCCTATTTCCTCCCTGCTTCTGCAAGCCAATTGGCTTTGTTCCTAACAACAGAAAACCAAAGACATGGTATTCCCACTTCAGTTTCATTTCAGTGAGTTGACCAAAATTGGAGATCATTTGTTCAGAAATGCCAAGGAGCATTAGGCTATCTAGTAGTATAGTTGGTGCAGCAAAACCCAACATTCATAAAAAGGAAACAGAGATTAAATAGAAAAAGAAAATGTGAATTCCCCTTCAACTTATATAAACGAAGACAAGAACAACAAAATAAATAATGGTAACTACCTTCCGTAGTTCAGCCAGTTTCTCAGTATTTAGGACCCAATCATCTGTGCCTATCCAATCAGTTATTATTTTACTCAAATCTGGATTACAGAACCTGATCCATCTCCTTGGTGTCACGCCATTTGTTTTGTTTTGGAATTTCTCAGGCCACAACTGCAAGAAACATGGCATAGAGGTCAATGATACAAACAGTTTTCCTTGATCTTCATGGATATAAAGAATAAAAAAAGAGGAATGTGGAAAGTTTTCTTTCTTTCTTTAATCGCAGCACATGTAGTGTATTCATTTTGAAACAGGAAAAATGTGGAAATATTCACATTCCATGTGGCTATTATGCTTTTTTGGCATGATTAAGAACTTTCTTCCCTTTTGTAACAGATAAGTGTTTAGTTTTTACTGCTAAGTACTATTTGGTGATTTCAAATGGGAAAAAAATCCATCCCACATATGGATTTAGAAACCTCACCCAATTGAAGCACTACGTCACATTATCCAATGACATATTTACCTTATAAAATGCATTGAACACTTCATCCTTCACAATTTCACTATGTATCTCTGCAACTCCATTCACTGCATGACCACCCACAACACAGAGATTCGCCATATGAACCAATTTTGGTGGTTCTGGTACTGGCTCAAGCAACTTCTCTTTCTTATCCTCAATGAAACTTTTATCTGTTCCATCCTTTTTAGCAATTGCTTCTTCCTCTTCTTCTTCTTCTTCTTCTTCTTCTTCTTCTTCTACTTCTACTTCTTCTTCTTCTTTTTCTTCTTCTTCTTCTTCTTCACCATCATCATCTTCTAGTTCTTGTTCAGAATTTTGCAGCTCCTCACTAGGAATAGCAATGGCCTCCTTGGACTTAACCAGTACATCCGCAAATTCCACAGGCAATTCAACATTTTCTAGTATTCTCATTTCCTTCAACTTTTTCTCCAGTAAGTTTGAATCTGCTGTCCCATATTCTGCGATTATGGTACGAATCAGCTGCAAAGCATGAATATCAGTAACATGGCCTGTACCCTGAAATAAAGGGTTTATGCAAATATTTAAGTATTACCTCCTCATCAATCATTTCTATAATCTCAACATGGCGTGGAAGCAGTTTCTGCATAAGGTCCAAGCTCCATTTCTCCAATGCCTCAGGAAGAACAGTATGGTTTGTGTATGCTACAGTCCTAGATCACAGTGGCAAATAGTACACATTCAATCAATAAACTCAGATCATGCACTAACATGGGATAACCAGACTCCCTCCTCCGCAAAAACCAAAAAAAAAAGATTGAATACCTTTGAGTGATATTCCAAGCATCCTTCCAGCTTAAACCCTTTATATCTATTAAGATTCTCATCAGCTCTGGGATGCACAAGGTTGGGTGAGTATCATTCATCTGCACTGCAACCTTCTCAGGAAAATCTTCCCAATTCACAGTTGCTCCTGATCTTCTCTCAAAATGAGTAATGATGTCTTGAAGAGAAGCCGAACATAAAGTATATTGTTGCTTGAGACGAAGGATCTTCCCCTCTGTTGATTCATCCCCAGGGTAGAGTATATAGCAAATCTGCATTTGAAAGAAAACACCATATGAAATATCCTCTTATAACTTACATTCACATTGTAATGAAATTACAACTAACTAGAAAGCCTCCATGTTATCAAAAGTCACTTAGATATTTTCTACAACATTTGCACAGGACATGGACAGATGGACTTCAAACTCCCACAGACCGTTAGATAAAAAGACAAAACTATGAAAAGATACATATTACAGTCAAAAGTCTGGAGAAGCTGGATTCTATAATACTTATTCTAACACCATTATCCAACTGGTCCACTTCTACTAAATTTATAAATCCTTCACTATTTCTAAAAGTGTTTACACTAGGCACATCATCCAAACCTTTTCAGCATTTGCTAGAGCCTGGTATGCTTCAGTGTGCCTTCCAGCATTAAAAGCATATAAATCAAATTCTTCTGATGCAGCTTTTGTAGACCAAAGTCTCAGGTTGATTGTGGTTTTAGTTTTATATCCTGGTATTGGAACATCATGTGCAACAGCTTTTACATCTTCTCCTCCAATCCAATGTTTTTTACCATCTGACCCTGAGACAACCTTGCCATAGAACTTTACAGGATATGAGACATCATTTCTAACAATCTCCCACGGATTGCCCATCTGTCAGAAGAGGTCACAAGTAAAGAAAGAAAATATTAATAGAACAGAAAGATAATTTTAAGTATATGCCATGAGCACTTGTCTATAAATAATCAAAACATACCTCAAGCCAATCTTCGGCAACTTCCTCCTGCCCATCTTTGGTTATTCGCTGTTTAAATAACCCATACTTGTATCTCAATCCATAACCCCATGCTGGATAATTCAAGGTTGCCAAAGAGTCCAAGAAACATGAAGCAAGACGCCCAAGACCCCCATTTCCAAGTGCAGCATCTGGCTCCTATTATTGGACAAACAAAATGAATTACCACAACTCTAAGAGAGAAAGAGCAACCAAAAATTAAGTTTTAGATTAGATCACTCCTGTTGCTGTAGGTTTACAAACTTGCAACATTTTGAAAAGAAAAAAAATGCAGATAAAGGAACTTGATAAGAATCCCCAGTACATCACTTGCCTCTCTCAACTGTTGAACTTATTGCAAATATGCTATTGGAAAAAAAATTCAATAGGTCCCTCTTTAATTATAATATTCATTTCAGAAAACCACATCAGTTTGTTTATCTGATGAAGTCTCCCAATGATGACTTATGGCCTTCTGGTTAGACAAACAGTAACTCGTGAAAGCAGTAATAAACAAAGCATGCCACATAGAATTAAAAAGAAGAAAGATAAGATGGGAAATGTCACACCTGGCATGCCACATTTTCTAATGTATGCCCAAGCTTGCTCAAAGCTTCTGCATAGGGACCAGTTAGCTCTAGATTGCCAATTGCATTTAATAACGCTCTACCCTGCAAGATAGAATGATAAATGGAAACAAATATTAGATGCTAGAAATGTTCGAAGCTGTTCAAATCATTGAGGTAGCACCCAACAAACCTGTAAAAATTCCATTGAAAGGTAATATGCCTGCTTAACATTCAGGTTCTTATAGTAATCATAAGTAGCATTCCAGTTTATTATGAGAGCATCACGAACACTCTGTGCAGTTGCAAAGAAAGCCTGTGGAAGCTCAAAATTCTCTGGAGAAAACAATGGAGTGAACTCTGCATGGTATTTAATACTTGAGGCAATAGAAGTAGCATCCGGTGTGAAGGAGCTGAGAGAGGTTGTAGCTTCTAAAACAAACAATAAACAGAAAATGAAGTTCGACACAAGGTAACTGTTAGTAACATGCAAAAGTTAGGAATAATCTCCGTCAAGAGCTTCCTTCCTTGTCCTACCACCATTTTAAAAAAACAAAACAAAACAAAAATATTAATTCTTATCTTGGATAAAGTTTACTTCATTTGTTGAGCTCTCTCAGAGTTTTAGTATACTACATCTCCAGCAATAAACGATGTCTTTCCATGTTAGCATAAAAAAAGGATCCAAACCCAAAAACTTCTTGAATAACATGTCATGCCTCAAAGCAGCAATAAGCCAGCTTACTAAGATGATTTTCAACCACCAAACCTACAATCTCCTTTTTCTGTAGCTAAATCAGAACCGATCCAGTGTCTTGATTAGCTTAGAAGTTAGAACATTGATGGTCGAAAATTGAGATATCATCCAATAGCATGACTTCATTTGTGATGCTTTCTTGACATGCTACCAAGAAAATAGTGAATCTCAGTCCTTTTTCAATGCTAACAAGGTACCACATGGAAGGAGCATTCATAGTATACCACACACAAAACACATATATATATATATATATATATATATATATGTATATATCTAGTTAGAGAAATTTTTATTGTGAGAGGGTGAGAAGAGTAAATCTTGACCATACAACTATATTTGGATAGTCAAGATTAAAAGTTATTAAAAGTTATGTGATCACTTAAAAAAGTCACATGCATTTATGTTTTAATCTTGATCATTCATATAAGATCTAATGATCAAGATTCAGGTGAGAGAAGTATTTATTGTGAGAGGGTGAGAGGAGTGAATCTTGACTATTGGATCTTACATGAATGGTCAAGATTAGAACATAAATGTATGTGACATTTTTAAGTGATCACATGACTTTTAATTAACTTTTAATCTTGACCATCCATGTATAATTATATGATCAAAGATTCACTCCTCTCACCCTCAACACTTCTCTCACTAGATGTCCCCATATATATATATATATTGTGAGAATGTGAGAAGAGTAAATCTTAACCATAGTCAAGATTAAAAATTACTTAAAGATCATGTGATCCCTTAATTAATCTTGATTATTCATATAAGATCTAATGATCAAGATTCACTCCTCTCACCACGCTCTAAACATATTATATATATATATATATATATATATATATATATATATATATATATATATATATATATATACACAAATCTTTAACAACAAGATCACAAAGAAAAGATTTCCTCCTAATTAAAGGTTTCTAATTTTTTAAATTAAAAAAAGGGAAAAAAAAAACACATGTACTAGTTTCCAAGTCAATGAACACTTGATTTCTAAT
Organism: Ormosia emarginata; assembly: GCA_029884605.1. Classification (NCBI taxonomy): domain Eukaryota; kingdom Viridiplantae; phylum Streptophyta; class Magnoliopsida; order Fabales; family Fabaceae; genus Ormosia; species Ormosia emarginata. The sequence goes on from JAQQTP010000048.1 coordinate 9,490,128, forward strand.
TAATTAATTAGTATACAAAACAGCATAAATTTGAATTTGATTTCTATGCTGGACATGAAGTGATGCAAAGGTGAAACCAAACCGTAAAATAAAAACCTTAATCAAACTCAGAGAGAGAGAGAGAGAGAGAGAGAGAGAAACCAAAAATTTCAGACCTGGTTGTTGAGGCACAGTATCCTGCAGTGTCTGCTTAGACTCACTGCTAGACACGCACTTCCCTGAGAAAGACCTCCTCTTCAGCTTGAGGTTGAGAGATCGCGACTTCAGGGTCGTTCTGATCAACAGCAACTTCGATTTCGAGGATTTCGAAGCGATACCGATGAATCCGGAGATGGAGTTGCAGCGTGGAAAAGACTCCGTTCTGGTGGAATTCGCAGAGAACTGCATTGTTGTCGCCATTGTTGCTTGCAATCTCTCTCTCTCTTTTCTCTCTCTCTATGAGAGATCAATCAGTGAGATTGTAGTGAAAGAGAGAGTGTGTCAGGTTTCTTATCTTGTTCACGAGCTTGGTTGGGACTTTGTTTTGTGTCTCTCTTCTATAATGGAAGTCAGGTGGTGGTGTTTATAAACGAAATGTCATCGAATCACGAGCTTTCACGCACTTCATTATTTGCTTCAATTTTAATTCTCTGTGATCGGGATTTATATTTTTTTAATCTCAACTCCCATAATCTTATTCATTTTTAATCATATTACTTGTGTACAACATAAAATTAATTAATAAAATATAAATTCGTAATTAATAATATATAAAAATTAATTAATAATTAGTATGTAAAAAGATAATAATAAAAAATAACAAAAATAATTAATAATATATATAAACTAGTTAACAAATTTAAATTAAAAAAGTTACATATTTATATATATTCATTAAATTATATTTTATTAACTAATTTATGTGATGATAAAAAAAATATGTATATTATTTGAGATAAAATAAATATTATTATTTTAATTTTTTAAAATAATTAAATAAAAAATATAAAATTATAAAAAAATTATATATTATAATTAAGTCTCGTTAATTATTTTGTTGTTTATATCTTACTTTTATTTCACCACTTTAAACAAAATTTGAGAAGGTTCAAATTTGTATTGTGCTCACCCTGCAACTGCGATGCTGGCGCTCCATTTGAATGTCACGTTAGATGTCGCCTCCTTTTTTGTTTTTTGCTATTACTTTTTTGAATAGATGTCGCCTCTATTTCATTGGTTAATGAATCGGTGTGAATTTTTTGGTTTTCCAGAAATGCTATGCGTAAAAACCAAAAAGCGATTGCAATTTAGAATTTCCAACTTGTTTTTTATTTATTTTAAGATTTTTAAAACAATATCGCAAATACTATTATATAATGTTTTAAAAATTCAACTCAACCAGTTAAACTCTAAATTAGTCATGCTTATAGTTCTATATTTTTTATTATATTATTTGTTTTAACTCAATTGTTTGGTTGGATCTTAACTTAATCTTTAAAACATATATCATAAATATTATTCAATTGGAGTCCATTTTAGAATGTGTTTGGATTAAATTGTGAAAAAGTTGATATCAATAGAGTTAATTATAAAAAAAAACTGAAATTGAAATAATTCACTTAAACTTTTAATTTATAATATTTAGGAAAATTATAACGTGCAATTTGATAAAAGAAAATTCAAGACCATTTATGTACCCAAAATAATCAAGACCAATTGGGCAGAGTATTTTTAATTTTGTGTTATTGATGTATTTTGTTGGACACTCGAAGTCATTTCTTTGTGGCACTTTTTGATGTTTCAGTGGCACTGTAACAATGAACATATATTTTTCAATTACACGACAAGAGGCAATACAGGAAGTTTAGGACATTATTATTATTATTTTCTGAAATTTGTTGGAGGCCCTAGTCTCCATAAATGTGTATCGTCCATTTTAAGCATATCGTTTAGTACTTGGAATCTAGCTATGAAAGGAAGTTTAACACATCATTATTTTCTCAAATCTCTATTTGGGACGTCCATTTGTAAGCATTAATTTAATTGATTAAATCAATGTATTATAACTCAAAATTATTTTTGATTGTTTGGTTGGATCTTAACTTAATCTTTAAAACATATATCATAAATATTATTCAATTGAAGTCCATTTTAGAACGTGTTTGGATTAAATTGTAAAAAAGTTGATATCAATAGAGTTAATTATAAAAAAAATGATATTGAAATAGTTAATTTAAACTTTTAAATTTATAATATTTAGGAAAATTATAATGGGCAATTTGATAAAAGAAAATTCAAGATCATTTATGTACCCAAAATAATCAAGACCAACTGGGCAGAGATATTTTTAACTTTGTGTTATTGATGTATTTAGTTGGACACTGTGAGTCATTTCTTTGTGGCACTTTTGATGTTTCAATGGCGCTATAATAATGAACTGATATTTTTCAATTACACGACAAGAGGGAATACAGGAAGTTTAAGACATTATTAATATTATTTTCTGAAATGTGTTGGAGGCCCTAGTCTCCATCTAAATGTGGGTCGTCCATCTGTAAGCATATCATTTAGTACTTGGGATCTAGCTAGCTATGAAAGGAAGTTTAACACATCATCATTTTCTCAAAACTCTATTTGGGACGTCCATTTGTAAGCATATATGTAATATAAAATAATATATCAATAGGTACACAGGGTTTAGGTGTCCATTTTTTTCATTGCAAGAAAAGAGAGTTTTTAAGTTAATTTTTATATTAATTTATAACTAAATTCTTTCTCAAACAATTTAAAAAATGTACTTCTACATCAATTTTGTGTATTTAACAAAAAAAAAATTATGTATTGACCCAAATTATAGGTGCTCATGAACTTGCCACAAACAAATAAAAAACTGCTAATTAAGAGGGAAATCTTGAAATCTAGGATCGTAGCATTACTTTGTTCCTTTAAAAATATAGATAACATTCACTTTGATACTTTATGCTTTGTTTGGATGAGGAGAGAAAATGGGAAAGAGAAAATGGGAAAGAGAAAATAGAGAGAGAGAAAATAAAGAAAAATACATTTTCTCTTTATTGTTTGGATGAAGAGAACAAAAAGAAGAGAAAGAAAATGAGAAACTTTTCTTTTCTCTTGTTTTTGTGAAGAAAAGTGAGAAGAAAGAAAATAGATTTATGTTAAATGACTTTTATACCCTTATTATAATGTAATTAAATATATTTTTTTATTTACATCTATGATTCACTTCTTAAAAAATTAAATAAAATAAATATTTTACAATAAATATTAAGGACCTATATCATCACTATCATTTATCTATTAACTCACTATCATTTGTCTCCTTTCAATTGTTTTCTCATTTTGTCAAAATAACCTTTAATAAATAGTTAAGTTACACTAATTCGTTTACCTAATCAATTTTTTATTTTTTTATTATACCCAATCAAGGCATTTTATATGTTGCATGCTACTTAGCATTCAAAGCAATTATATTACAATTAAACAAAAATGGAAGGTCATAAACTTAAGTATTTGCTGATGCACTTCACATTACAAAATGTTTGCAAAGATACAAAATAAGAAAAAAAACTAATTCGTGTGTACAGACCAACACTCCCTCTCTAATATCTTCCACAAACATTGAAATTTTGTCTTTCCTCTTGCTTGTTTGGACTGATTACCAAATGTAGATCTCCATCTGCCTCCTTTAGAAAACAATAAGCCAAGCTCTCTTTCAACTTCACTGTTATAGAAAAAGAAAATTCAGATAAGGGAAATGTCGAATATTACTTAGGAGAAAAGAACAAAATAGAGTGAATCGATCATATTTCTTTGCATCAAAGTGTAAAAATGCAGTTACTCTTTGTTACTCATCAATACAAACAAATTGGTAGTCATGAACTACAAGTCGGATGCTCAGTTCTGGAAATTTGATAAATATAGGAGAATGAACTATAGTCATTTCAAAAGACAAGAAAATTGTATATATAATAAGTAATGTTGCCAACACAACTATACAAGTTGTTCCATGTAAATTTAGGTAGCCTTTAATATATTACAATTAATACATCTTTTCAGTACTAAAAACTAAGAACCTAACCATAGGTTTTTAATATGATGTCAAAAAGCTCGAAGAACCCAAGGCAACTTGCTTATGTCGATTGAGATCTCTCAGATACTTTGTTGAGTTGTATTCTTGCGCATCCAGTAGCTCTTCCGAGTATGTTCTTAGGAGAGGCCTCCTCCGGTATGCTTTTTTATATTCCAGGACACAGTCATCACCTCTTAGCAGTGTTACAACTTAGACCATCAAAGAAAACATGATCAATCTTTTGTGAGATTACATGGTTTCTGCAACCTTATAATATTTTCTTTTTCATTATGTTCTTTTCCTCTCTCACTCTCTCTTTTCTTTCAATTATTATTAGCATCTCTAATATCATAAAAATACAAGGGTGAACTCTAAGGAGCTCAAGTGCTACTGCAACAGAATCGGCAGTAACAAAAGGAACAAGATCTGAAAGGAAAAAAGGTATAAGACCTACTACTTGCCTATCAGATGACAAATGAATTCACCAAATTTAAGATTTCATCGTCTTGAGAGTTGAGGTACGCAAATACATAATAGATAAGAGAGCAAATTAATTAGTGACTATCACCATGTTGATACCCGCTCCATTGAAGGCAAATCTACTTTGAAGTTCTCTTTGATTGTTAGACCTCACAGTAATGCCTTCTTAGCTCATTTTCATCTCAGTGAAATTTACTAAACATCCAACCTATTCTTTTTACCATCTACACCTTTCAAGAATGCAGTATAAAACAAAAATGAGTCATATAACCAGATACTTGTCTTAAGTAAATCATGATTTCCCATACTTTTAGGAGGAAATAAAAAAAACTTGTGACATGGATTGGTATTTATTAAATTGTAAATTTTCATTTCATGTGGACAGCAAATTAGATAACTCATCAATGCAAGGAATTAGTTTATCAAATATACAGTACAGGTTATGAAAGATTAAAGCGCCACATAAATTTGTAATGAAAGAACATGTGCCTAACTGGTGAACAATATAGATATGGCTTCATATTTCTCAGTTAACTTCATTCATAATTCTTTTCAGACTCTTCTATCTTGTCAGTTAGCCTAATAATGAAATATCCATGAAAAACTAACACAAATAGCCATTTCACCCCCCATCAACAATGTCCTTTTGCTTCCCACGCACAGATCAAACACCTCACTCAATATTTCCATCAACAAATTCTCTATAATAAATCTTCAACATTTCCCCATCAAAATCAGAAAACCAACATCCAATTTTATCAATAGGAAAACCAAGCTCCACCACAAACCTCAGAAATCCAGAAAATCTGAAATTTGGAATTCAGCGTTTTCTTACCAGAAAGTGGGTGAAGAACAAAGAACATTTTCTTACCAGAAAGTGAAAACCAGTGGCTGAGAGATGCGGAGGAGAGACGCGGCGTTGGATCTGAGTGGAGCGACGATGACGAAGGAGCAACAGAGCGGAGGGTCTGGATCGAGCTCCACGTTTGGATCTGAGCGGAGCGACGAAGAAGGAGCAACGATGCCGCAGCGGAGGAGACACGCGGCGTCGGCATCGCACGACTAGAGCTGAGCGGCAGGCTTGGATCGGCCGGAGCACTGGATCTCACCGCCCCTGCACCACGGAACAAGGACGCCGCACGACTGGATGCGAGGAGAGACAAGCTGCCGAACAAGAGATCGTCGATGGTGTCCCACGGCTGGAGACGAGGAAAGAAGAGGGAGGAGGGGTCTCGGCTGGAGTTCTCACGGAGCTCACACGAATGGGAAAAGGAAAATGGCAAATTCTGATATCAATGTGGGGGTATAAGGGTAATTTAAAATGGCTATCACACAATTTCTTCAGTTTTCTCCGCACCGGAGAAGAGAAAATATTTATGTGGGTCCCACAGCTAAAATTTTCTTTCTTTCCTGTTTTCTCTACATTCCAAACAAGAGAAAATAGAATATTCTCTTTATTTTCTCTCTTCCCATTTTCTTTATTATTCTCTTGAAACAAACAAAGGGTTAAAGAAAGTTCACTTTAAATTAATTTCTTAATTAAAAATATAAAATATAATTGTCTTTTTGAGTAGAGACTATGAGAACATTGGTAATAGAATTGATAGTTTAAAGCTTAAATTAATATCACTTTTTATAATTAATAGACTAAATTAATGTCACTTTACAAATATTTAATTTTGTTTGAGTCATGAAAAATTTTTAAAAAATAAAACAAAAGAAAAAAAATTTAAAAAATATTTACATTAGCATTAAAAAAAAAAGCCCAAAATCTACTAAAAAAGGTCCAAAGTCCATTGCAACAAAAAAAAAAACATAACAACAATAAAACGAAGCCCAAGGCCTTAGCTCATAGCCCAATTACAAAATAAAAAAAAAGTGTCTTCACTTTTTTAATATAAACAAAATAATAATAAAGTCACACTCTTATGGTAACACCTTCCACCTTCGCTTTTTTTTTTCACCTCTCACGCCACCACAATAACACCAAAAATTATTTTTTGAACACTTAAAATATAGTATGATTCATTATTATCATATATCGTATATCAAGTTAGAATAAATATATCATGTGTAAACATGAGTGAAGTATGTTTGGATGTTGTATTATAGTATAAAGTTTTTGTTAGAAAAACTTAGTTATTTAGCTAAAATAAGGTTGTTGGGCTTGGGTAATTAAGTTTAACACATTCCTTCAAGTAAATTGGTCAAGACTTGTCTTTTTTTTTTTTTTTTAATGGGCTAAGGTAATCATGGTAAGATAATAAAATACAAAAAAAGGTTTGAAATATAAAACAAAAAAATACAAAAATACAAAAAATAAAAAAAAATGAGAAAATATAAAAAAATACAAAAATGTCAAAAAGTGATAAAAATAAAACTGTGAGCTAATTGACTTGTTTTAGAGTATTTGTTAAGCATGGTGAAAATATAAAAAAAATGAAAAAAGAACAATTTTAATTGAAAAAAAAAACAAATTGAGTGCTCTAGTTTAGCATTTTTTACATTTATTTTAGTCCTTATTTGTTTATACTGATTATTGGCATTGCATTATTGACACTATCTTTTCTTAAATGTTAATATTATACTAATTTGGAAAATAAAAGAATTGAATCTTTTTGAAAAATAATAAAAATGGATTAATTAAGTTATGACTGCTTGTTAATTACATAACTTATAAGAGTCATCTAAGTTATGACAGTTTGATGACTCGAAAATTTTAAATTAAATCAAATGAATTTTCTAAAACATAAAATAAACCATTTTCTTTGTATCATTAAAATGAATCAACCCAAAAAAAAAATCTAAGCTAGCTTTGTCATTTTGAGAATAATTACATTTGTTTGCATTCATTTTTTAAAAAGGAGTAAAATAAATATTTAAAAGGTCATCAATAACTTTCATAATTAGCTTAGGGTAACAATCTTAGGACAGATGCATTAGGAGTGTTGTGAGATTAAGTTTCTGTCATTCTTTGTGTATAAATCGACTATCGAATCTAATCTCATTTTTAAAAGACCAAATTTTCATGAATAAATAAAAAGTTTTATAATTTTCCTAATTTAAATAAAATTAATGTTGACTCCTGTATTTTCTTAATTTTACTTTTTCGTCATTCTCGTTGTGATCCCGATTGTGACAACAACTAAATTGATATCATTTTTTATGATCGAGGCATTAAATTGATGTTACTTTCTATTATTAATAGATTACATCGATATCATCTTTCTTTAGATAACCAAATTGATGTTACCTGTATCTTTGACAAAATAAAATCGATGTTTGCTCGAGTTTGTAATTGTTCAGCACTTCTAAGCATAGCCAAAGAAATTATGCACTAAAAGAATGATAAAAAATAGTCATCTTCTTAGAAATACTTTTAGTTTGGTATGTGTAATATGGTTAATGATATGATAAGCTAATTCATTCAATAATTTACGTAAAGTTATCTGTATTACACGCACCAAATTAGAAATATTTCCAAGGAGATGACTATTTTTATCATTCTCCTTTGTACATTTTTGAAATATTCACCATTCTTCTACAAAACTCGAATAAATAAAAGGATGACTTGCTGGCTAATGGTGTTGGCTCACTTAGTTGACTTTTCATTTATGACAAGTGCATGACTTAGGTTCAAATTTAGAAATCCTTTGTTGGTATAGGCTTGGCAGTCTCACCCTAACCCGTGAATACTAACCCAATCTCGCCCTACACTAGGACAAAGGTCGAGTGTGGGTTTAAGATCAATTTGCCTCATCCCTCCTTACACCCTTCATCCAAATATATAATATGCTTATCTTAACTACTAATAAAGTTAATTATATTAACTTATCTTCATTAGTTTAACACTTAACTTAAACATAATTTTCAGTTCATATGAAATAATAGCTAAATTTTAATATTATAATTAACTATTGTATAAATTTAATTAAAAAACATTTATAATAGCAGGGTAAGGCGGGCAGGGTATGGGTTTTAATTTTTTTTTTCTTTTGCAAGACAAGTTTGGGTTTTTATCCTTATAGGTGTTGGAGTGGGGTTGGGTTGAGTAAAAATTGCCCCTACATGCCTTATTATCAAGCCTACATTTGTTGGCAAAATTTAATTACAATGTAAATTTTCATTGAAATTGATAATTTTCTTTGACCTTAAAATGAGAAGAACCCCCACTTACTCTAAATTTTCTTCTACCAAAAAAAAAATGAAAAAGGATAGCTTGGAGAGGATATGCTAATCAAATATCATTTGTGTACTTGAGTTTGGAGAGACTATTTTGTAAAGAACATTCAAATAATGCAAGATTTTTTGTTTCTCAAGTTTTTGCTTCCCTAACTTTTTTACTTGCGGATTGTGTTTATGACTTTGTGTTTAGTGTGAGAGATTATTTGCTTTAAATTTTCATTATATGTGATGTTATGTTCTCAATTGGGGCGGAGTTAGATCATTTTAGTTGGAGTGGCAAAAAAAATTAATAAAGGAACCAAGTTCAAGAATATTTTCTTAAAAAATAAAAATGAAGAAATTTTAAAAAAAAAAAATAGAGGAAGGGGACATAGCCCCCTTACAATATAAGTAGCTTTGTCATTGGTTCTCAATCAATTTTTTATGCATCTATGGCCTGTTTCCAAGTATAGGACTAGTTCTTATTTGGACATTTGATGGTGAGGCTTGACTATGGGAAATATGTGGCTTTTACGGTAGCTCATTTGGTCAAGGGTACACTGGGGGACCATTGAATTTACTTGATGTAATAATTAAGTTTAAGGTATTTATTAGTGAATCAATTAGTTTTATTTAAAGGGAAGTCCTACATTTATTGAAAATTGCATTTTAGTACTTTCCACTTGGTTGATGGTAGTCGACACACTCCCAAGTAGAACCATTATCGGTACACCAACTCATCTCATTGATCCGTTCTAACAATGGTTCTTGTGGAAGGTTCAACGATGTTATAGACTTGGAAGCCACCATTTGGTTCAATATTCAACCCAGATTCAAATTCAAGCCTTCCATAACCAGAAATCCCCACACAACACCAAAAAAAATTATAAAATTAAAGCACCATCACTTACTTGTAGAGCCTCCTAGCCACAACTCATTAGTCACAAAATTAGACCATCATAAACGAGTCAACGACCCATCACCAATAAACCAGGCTGCACTTGCACCAAGCAATGCATGGTGAACAAACTCTTTCTAATAAGCAAGAAAACGATTTTCTTCCCCACTGGTCAGATCGTCTGTGCCTTCCCTCGAAAAAGGACTGATCACTAGTTTCCTACCAAACCATCAAGGGCTTTGACTCTGGTCCATTTGCTGAGAACTCCAAAAGCGAGACGTCGCCTTGGCGACGAGGAGGTCATTGTCAAAGTTGACAAGGAGCTTGGTGATTGCAGTGGCAAGGATGGCTTCTTGGCGACGATGGAGCTTGTCTTGGAGGTGACAGAAATGGCAAGGGAGTCTCGCTTCTCCACACTATCGTTGGCCTTTTGTCGCTTCCTCTCGTTCAAAGCGATATTCCACAAGAAATCATTGGTGTGTCCCAAACATGCACTCCATAAAAAATAACAAAAAAATAAAAATATGGAGTTAATGTTCATAACATTGACTTGGTAAAAAAGTTAAGAATAAAAATTTGAGGTTCTTAAACATGATTTGAGTTTTCCTTGAAGAATAAATAAAATCTGAAATTACTAACGGGCATTGATCCGAGTGAAATGGGCTCGAGTCCCTTAAGCGTGTGGTCTTGAGTTTCAGCACTAGGATTCATATGTATGAAAATAACATCGTTAGGAGAAGTCTTCGCTTAGGTGCTTGACAATACCTTAGTCTCTCACCTATCAGGTAATGTGATATTTTTACAAACAACATTTCTCTTGTTATCTACTCATCAAAGAGTAGTATAATCAGGACTCCCAAAGTCACTGAGAAAACATAATCTCCCAGGTTTGACATAAATACTTGTTCAACATAGAAGTCAATGAGAACCCTGACGGTCGGCATTGTGACACCCAAGGCCGACGAGGGCGGGGAGTGGTCACCGGTGCAAAAAGATGAAGCACAAGCAAGGAGCGGCTCCTGGCAGGCTTCTAGGCGAAGGAACACATGAATGAACTAAATACATACCGGAATGAGAGGGATTCAGAGATTGTGCAGGTATGAGACTACATAGTTGAAGATGACTTAAAGGAATTGATTAGCATCACCCATATCAACAAGATGCATCTTCTTTTTGGGAGCCAAGAACATAAGTACTCCATGGTTAAGCGCGCTTGACTTGGAGCACTTGTGGGATGAGTGACCTCCTGGGAAGTTTCTTAGGATGTGTGTGAGTGAGGACAAAGCACGTTGAAAAGACCTGTGTTGATTTGTGGGGACACTCATCAATCCTGCAGGCAGTCTTGGGACATTACAAAATGGTATCAAAGTGGGACCTCTCCCAGTACGGTGTGGTTCGGGGACGAGCCATGCGAAAATTGGTGGGCATGTGACACCTAAGGTTGACGAGGGCGGGGAGTGGTCGTCGGTGCAAAAAGATGAAGCACGGACAATGAGTGGCTCCTGAAAGGCTTCTAGGCGAAGGGACACATGAATGAACTGAATACACACCAGAATGAGAGGGATTCAGAAACTGTGCAGGTATGAGACTGCATAGTTGAGGATGACTTAAAGGAATTGATTAGCATCACTCATATCAACAAGATACATATTCTTTTCGGGAGCCAAGAACATAAGTACTCCATAGTTAAGCATGCTTGACTTGGAGTACTTGTGGAATTGGTGACCTCTTGGGAAGTTTCTTAGGATGCGTGTGAATAAGGACAAAGCACGCTGAAAAGACTTGTGTTGATTTGTGAGGACACTCATCAATCCTGCAGGCAGTCCCGGAACGTTTAAGACATTATCTGAAATATCACGTCAAATAAGAGATAAAACTCAGTAAAAAAAAAAGTAAAAACAATGATAAGTTGAACTAATGAAATTTTAGCCGTTATAAGTAAGGAAATCATTTTCCACCATTTTCAATTATTTGTTTCTAGAATCATGTCTAAGAGTCCAACTTAATAATCATTTTTAATTTTATCCCAAAAGAACAATTAAGATAGTAGTATCTCATTATTTTCTTCTCATCTCATTTCATCATTCTCAACCAATTGTGCAAATTCAACTCTAATTAAAGGAAATTTCCTTAATAATCTCTAAACGAGGCATCCCTCAATAATTTCTAATCATGGTCATAATAATCTTTTTGCACATTGATTCACTTATCTCTATGGGATAACATTTCACAGTACTTACTCCATAGAAAAAAAAATTAATATAATAATAACCATTTTTCTTATAGTAAATCATTTGAAAAGAAAATCATATTATATAAATCAAGTACTTGAAAAATTAAAACACTAGACAGTATTTTCTTCTTTAACTTCCTTAGTTCAAGTCAAAACCTTAACAACGGCAGCTGCTAAAATTAATTATGTTAAATGAAGATTTGAGCCAACCAATTTATTTTTTTAATCTTTCCAAGAATTTAGTGAAAAAAATAAAGTTAGAGCAATATGAAAATTCAAACAAATATCAATAAAATAATCTCTTATGAAATTTGTATAGTGCATCACGTAAGAAATTACATAGACAACAACTACAATAATTAAATAAAACCATAAAATAAAACAAAAAAAACAATATTTTCAATGTCTCCAACAACATAGGCAAATGTAAGTTTCAGATATTAGAAACAAAAGACTTTAAATATTGGAGTCAACTTATAAATAAATAAATATATAAAAAAATTAAAAAATATAATATTTTAGAGTCACCAACACTTAGGTAAATGAAAGTTTCGGGTGTTAGAATCAAAAGACTTTAAATCTTGGAGTCTTAAGGTTTGAAGTCTACAGTCTTCAAATGATCTCTAAACGATTATAAATGACTGAGTGTTAATGAAAAGAGTAAACAGGGTTATAGATGAGATGAGAGTATGAACAAAATTTTAAAAGAATAAAAGAGGAAATGGACTGAGAGACATAAATAAAAGAAATAAATAAGAAAATAGCGAGTTTTTTGCTCTTTTTACCTTTCTACAAATGTATCTTGGCTGATTATAAGAAATTAGTTTCTGGTTGCTGTAACAAAAATGAGTGTTAAAAAGATCAGAGGGTTTTTAGAGCTGCGTTTCTCTGATGAAACAAGGATGGGGAAAGAAGGGGTATTTATAATGACAATATTTTGGTGAAACGACTTTGTTTTTCAAATGTCAAAAAAAGAAAAAAAATCTCATATGTTATCTTAATCTAACTTGTCTTTTAGGAATCTTCCTCCTGACGCATTTTTACTTACCTCATCTTTTGATTTTTGTGACTTTGGAGATGTTATCTCCTTCTAACGTGCTTTTTTTTTAATCTTTATCTTGTAATAATTACTTTTAGATTTTTATCTTTACATATCTTCTTAAATCTTTTTCAACGTCATCTAATTTTTATTATTATTTATCCTTATCCCTTGTAATGATTAGTTTTTACTCTATTAGATTAAATTTTTGTTTGATGAGAATTCTAGAGCACGCTACATGCTTTGTTTTATTTTTTTATTATTATTATTATTATTATTATTATTATTATTTTGAGATGTTACAAAAATAACATTTTAAATTAAAAAATGAAAGAAATAGAGGTTGTGTCTTTAAAAATCGAAGATAAGAAAATCTTTTAAGAAAAAATTAATCTAAAATTCCTTTTAAGAAAAACCCAAGCATAACTTCGTAAATAAAAAATTAAAAAAAAATCACAAGTCAAGTCAGGTTTATTCAAAAAATTTAAAATTAAAATAGTGGTTATTGGATGTAGACTTGGTAAAAATATAAAGATTAAAAAAAATAACATTTAAGTTGAGAACTAGATTAAGCATTTTTTAAAAAATATGTAATTTCAAAATATTAGAAAATGACCAATTAGTTAAAAAGTTATACTTTAAAAATTTATTAAACTTTACAATTACCGATTCATTAAAAATTATGCTTATATGCTTATATCAAATATAAAAAAATGCTTATATGGCATTTAAAAAAATATATGTTTTTACTTAAAACTAGTTTATTATATAAATTTGATCTTTGACCAAGATATCTCAATAGACATTGTTATAAGACTAATCTTTAAACCGAGGTAATATTACATAAATTTAAAAAAATAATAAATGCACTAGTGTTATTTTTGCTTAAAACAAGTTCATCACATAAAAAAAAAAGGCCAGCACTCATGTTACCCTTTTTTTTGGTACATAGCACTATTGTTATTTTATTATATGCTTTTAATCATATGCTTTTACAACTAGTTCATTACATAAATTTAAAAAATAATAATCGTTGCATATTTGCCACTTAATTATATGTTTTTGCTTAGAAGTTAGAGCTAATTCATTACATAAATTTAAAAATTAATACTAGCATCAGTGCTACTTAATCATATATTTTTTCCAAATCCTAAACCCTAGGACCAATAAGCAAAACCAAGACCCAAACCCAAACTTATAATAATGACTGCTGCACATTGGGCTTATTTACAAATAATTCTTATGTAATTACCTTTCTTTTCATGTATTTATTTGCAAACCTAAATTTATAATAAGTACTTACTGTGTGTTTAGAATATTTGTAAAAATTTGATTATTTTAATAATTAATTATCAGTATAAATTTTTTTTGTTATGATCAATTATAATAGAATCAGTTTATGTTTAGATATATTAGTTGAAAAACGATTTTAAGTTAATATATTTTGTTTAGATGATATAAAAAAATTATTTTTATGCATTAAATTACTAAAATAAGTATAAAATGATTAAAAAAATTATTTAATTTGGGATAAAATTGTATTTATATCTCAAAGTGTAAAAAATAATCCATAAACAGAATCATAACTTTCAATATTCAGTATTATAAAAAAATTATAATATATTAAATTTTATGTAAAAATTAAAGTTAATTTTATCAAATATGTTATAATACTATTAAAACAACTTAAAAAAAAAACTAAAAAAAGCTGCTTGGAATCGTATCCAAACACGCTATTATTCAACAGATGGACATTGCTCCATCTCTATTGTTAATATATTTTGATTTTGATTCATATATAACGATTTTAAATAAGAGGATCACCTGTGTACCATTGATAAAATAGTCCACGTAAATGTAGTCTTGATAATGAGATTATAATCCATGAACTTAGCTTATTTAATTCTACATACAAAATTAGAAAAAAAATCTGTATATTTTTTATATTGATTATATATTTCATTTCACTATAATAAAAAGAAAAGTACTATATCTCACAAAATTAATTTCATGAATGGGTTCACGAATGACATGGTTAGCATCTAAGCCACTCACAGCATGCTGTAACAACTAGGGGTGTTCTTGGATCGGTTTGGATCGGTTTTATGGTAAAAAACTATTTGATCCAAAAAAGATAATTATCATCGGTTCAGTTTAGATTGAATTAATTTCAATAACCAAACTGAACCAATCCAAACCGATTTTAATCGGTTTGGATTGGATTGGATAAATTGGTTTTTAACCATGTCGCGATCGGGATCGCGGTGGAATAGCAACTCACGATATTTTAAAAATTGAAAATATGGAGTCCCCACCAATTTTATTTGAATTTAGGAAAAATTAAAAAACCTTTCTTAAAAAACTAGTCTTTGAAAACAAATCGGATTCGGGAGTCGGTTATAGATAGGGAAGGGTGAAAACTTAATCTCACTGCACCCCCATCATACCTGTCCTGAGACGGTAACTTAAGTCAGTTGTGCAAAAACTTGATAATCTCAAATTTATTTATTTTACCCCTATTAAAAATGCTTTGTAATTATTTTTTTATTTTATTTTTATTTTTATTTTTTAGAAAAAAGAAAAGAAATAATCAAATTGTGAAAAATTAAATTTTGGCTTGACAGAATGAAAATTCCGCTCCTACGCACTCACAAGTGCAATGAAGAACTCAAAGTCACGTAGTTCTTTTATAAAATAATTATGGATTAATTAATTTTAATTAAGAAAAATATTTTTGGAAAGAAAACAAACTTGCACAGGATTTAAGATAGCATAAGGCTACTCAATAAACTCTTATGATCCAAACGACATTGAAGCTATTCAATCAACATCATTAGTCATTGCATTGATTAAAAGAAATTTTTATTTTCATTTTTTATTTTTTTTATTTTTTAAAAAAGGGTACAAAGACAAACATAAAATTTCCATGATCCAAGTAAATAAAAACAAGATTTAATATAAGCATCACAAATCAAAAAACCAAAACAACATTATTTTTATTTTTCCATTTTTTCGCTTCATTAGTCACAAGATGTACATAAAACATATCATTAAATAAATTAAATATTTATAACTAATCCTAAATAACACAAATAAACTAAAAAATATGCATTTATTATTTTTATTTATGATTTAAAAGCCTTGTTACAACAACCCAAAAACCTTCTTCTTTTTTATTATCATTATTATTTTTTTACAAAAAAAAACAAGCCAACCCACGTAATGGCTGCCAAGTCCCCCCACTGTTTCCACTATCAATGATTATCAATAAAATAAAAGAAAATTATATTCATCATTACCCTAACCAAAACTTCCTTTATTATTATCATTATTATTCTTTATTTTTTATTTACAAAAAAATAAGCCAACCCCAACTATTTTCACTCATTGTTGTTTAGCAATAAAAAATCTTTCACATTGGGAAGAAAGGCTCCAGAAGACAAAACAAAACAGGATAAGAGAAACAAAATGGAAGATGAAGTTCCAACCTCTGGTTAGAGTGATGTTGTGAGGGAAGACAGAACAGATGGTGCGGTGGCGACAGGGGGCGCGACCGGATCTGGGCGCACGGCTTCTACTTCGGGAGGCGTCCTCTGTATCGGTGTGGATCGATGGGGGTGACAGTGGGTTTGGGATCGGCGGTCAGCGTGGAGGTCGGAGTGAGCCCGGTGGAGTGGAACCGGTTGACGGATCTGGGTTCTGGTCTTTCGGTGGTTGGGTTGCAGGTCCGGCGGGTCTGGTTCGTCATGGTGGTTGCGGACAACAGCTTCAGGCGGTCCGATCTACTGGTTCGCCGGCGATTCTGACGGTCCGGTGCAGCGCAAAGAGGAAAGACGCGGGTGGGGTGGAGCTCCGGTGGTGAAGGACGGTGAATCTGGTTATGTATGGGATGTGGTTACTGTTGCTTATCTTTTTTTCTTTGTGTATTGAGAGGTTAGGGGTGGTGGGTTGATGATGGTGTTCACACGGAGAAGGTTGGAGGAAGAAGATGATGAATAGTATTTTTTTTTTTTTGGGATGCAGTTGCTGTGAACTGAAAAAGATGATGGATAGTTTGGGAGGTTGATGGTGGGTGAATGGTGAAGGATGATTATGGAAGGAAGAAGATGGAGGCTGCTGCCGCTCTCTTCTGCTTTTTGTTAGCTCCTCTGAGGCCTTTTTTCTTTTTCTTTTTCAATATGTCTAAGAATTTTTGTAATTGAAACTAAAAGAATGCCCCCTTTGCTTGCTTCCCAAAACAAAGTTCAAGCCCCCCCTTTGCTTCATTTTTTTCCTTTGTAAACAGAAGCCAATTTCTGTAACTCCCTTCCCCCAAGAAAATAGCTCAGTTAGAGTCTTCTCATATTGTAGCACAGTTTCTACTTCTATGTATTTTCCTTGTGACTGTGACCTTCTCCAAGCTTCAAACTCTGCCAACTTGCCATTTTTGGGATGCCTTGAGCCATGAGATCTACTGGCTGCAGCACAATTGGTGGTTGGCAGAAGCCAAGCCAATAACGTAAGCAACAACATTTTTTTTTTACTTTTCGTTTTCTTTTCTTTTCTTTTTTTTTTTAACAAAAATCATCATGATTTTTTCTATTTTTTAATAAAACGGAAATCAATATTTTTTTATTTTTTTATTTTTTCTCTTATTTTCTTCTTTTTTTAAATTTTTTATTTTTTATTTTTTTTGTTTGTGGGACAAAATTGAGTATTCACAACCATTAACGTAATGAAAATGCAAGCCTAAATGAGAACAAAAGACAACAACACAAATATAATTCAAATCTAAACTTCAAACCATTAATAAGGTCATAAAGCCATTTCAAACAACATTAGATGGTGAAACACGTTAGAACTAGTACAAAACTACACCATCTTAGCAAACTAACAAGTTTAGAATTCAAACACAGCAAAACCCATACAATAATGACTTCAAAGTTTAGAATTCAAACCAACAAAAAAATCAAAATGACAACTCAACAATGGCAGCAACACAGAGCAAACAAGCTAAGAAACTTATGAAATAAATGAAGCAAGCTAAGAAAAATCCTATGCTTAGAGTAGACAAGACAACACTTATTTTATTTTCCCTTTTTTACTTTTATAATCAAAGAACTTCCTAATACCTGTGTAATTTCACAATATTGATAATGACTAACACAAAAAACTTAAACCTGGTATTCACGTAACCAAGACTCCGATATTTTCAACCCAATGGCCATTTTTCCAAGCTGTAGATTATGCATGCAAGTCGCAAGAGGCTGCAATTTAACAGTGAACAAACAAGAAAATTCTGTTAACAACGGAGTGAGCAGAAACATAATCTCTTTAGTATTTAGTGGCAAAGGAAGTGTCTCAACTTTAAATCAAAGATTTCCTAGCCTACAGAGTACAGACTACAGGTGCACAGGATAGTTAAATTGATAATCTATATGTGTGGCATTGTTTAATCAATTGTCAAAAAGCAGATCTCTGCCTCTTCAAATATACATAAGATTTGATTAATGTAAGTCAATAAATATTTGACCCCTAAAAGAATTGCTATTATTCATAATCTATGAAACGTTCCTAAAGTTATAACTCGTGATAGCCAAAACAAACAACATTTGAATCCAACATTAAAGAATTAAAAGAAACTAAATAAATTAATTTAAAAGATTATCATGCATGAATTCCTTTAAATTACATCACAATTCATTAAGCTTGAGATCTGAACTAAATTACCTTAAGATATTAGTGATAAATAGCAAATGGAGCAGAATTTGATAAAAGGGGCAAGAGATCTCTAACCAATGTCTGAGTATCCAACTTTGGTGCAACAATAATTAGGCTACACAAAGAAATGGAAAAGAAAAATGATCAACTGAATGATTCTTTGAATAATAAGAGTCAAATATCTAACATTAGATACCTAGAAAAACCATTTTCCTTCCATAAGTCAATGATTTCTTGTTGTTCTTTTTCTCCAGCCTTCGTAGCTTTGCAAACTCATATAGCAGGAATGTTGGTATTCTCATCACCAAGATCAGAAATTCCATTTTCTGATGAATGATACATATCCTCCATGTTGACTGATGCACACATTAGATAGCAATGGCTCGCGGTGAGTGTTGACCGGTGAGTGATAACAATGTATTTTATTCATTTTATAATCCTCTCACTAGGCTTCTTAAGATTCAAATTGGCTTAATTAAGTTAATTTTGTCACATTTTATGAAATTAAGCTTAATTGGATTATTGAAGAAATTATTGCTTAAATTATCATTAACTTGGGTGATTGCATTCTTAAGTAAAGTGACCACAATTTGAGTTACAGTTATCTGATTAATATGATTCTGGTCTTGGTAGAAAAGTTAAGATAATTATCTAATAACTATTCACTTAATAGCAAGAGTCATATTGATAGCAATATATTTCATTTATTGTATAATATTTTCACTTGGCTTTTTTAGTAAATTGACTATAATTTGAGTTACAAATATCCGATGGATGTGATTTTGGTCTTGTTTTAAAGCTAAGATAAATTTCTACAACTTTCAAGACGGGGAACACACATTTGGATAACTCAAATTGGAGTTGAAGCAAAATCTAGAGTTTTGAACTTGACAGCTTGACCTCTATGCACTCATTAGACTATATCTCGGGTTATAGGAGTTCAATAATTCTAAAATTTTGACAGTAGAAGGTTAAGAACAATATCTACAACTTTCATGAAGAATACAAAATTCAGTTCGGATTCTTTGAAGGTGATATTGGACTTGGATGTTAGAACAGAGGAGCTGAAGTTGAGCCTAATCCATGAGCAATAATTGAGTCATATCTTGGGCTATAGGTGGTGGATTTGGCTAAACTTGGTGTCTATGGAAAGGTAAGACAATTTCCAAGAACTTTCATAAAGACCACATGGCCAGTAAATAACACATGCCATGAGTTCAGAAGTGAAACATTTTGGAGACAAGAATCCACCCATTCAACATCATCAAACAACTATTTTGGCATTTTGTTCTCACCATCAATCATCTCCTTTGGCATTTTGTACTCTTCTAACTCTATAAAAGGAGGCAAGGGCTGATCATTTAAGGAGGTTAGCTTAGAGTTTACTTTCATGTTTGTATGTTAATTGTTTCCTTTGTGTAGTTTTCTATTGTTCTTAATTGAAGTTATGTTCATCATCTTCTTCTTCTCTCTTTCTTTCTTCTTGATTCATGAGTAACTAATTTTCATTTTGCTTGGGTGAAAGGGTGAAGCTCTTGGTAATAAGTTGATGTTAGATTAATTTTTTTCTTATACTTAAATGATATATTTTTATGTGATCATTATATGTGTTATATGTTATTTCCGATCAATCTAGAAACTCTTCTTGTATAATGAATATCTTGATTCATTGTAGACAAGACGTTGGCACAGTGGATACTTGAGATCATTTACAAGTATTGGTAGATAATTAATAGAACCATAATATGATTTCATATATAATCTTAATTGAACTTTGAATGCTAAATCTTTCGATTAGAACATTCATCATGTATAATTTCAATTGAGTTATAAAAAGAAATAATCTTGTCTTTCATTTATTACTAATAGTGGATCTCCTAACCCAAGTGGATCCTTTTTATCTTTGAATAACTTTTATCACCTTTAGTATTGTAACAAATCTGCTCCTTACCTCAAATAATTTTTCTTCATCAATTCCTTGTGGATCGACCTCGGACTCTCAAGAATATACTACTTGAAACAACCTGTATTTGAGTTTGAAACTTTTAATTATCCCATCAAGTTTTTGGTGTCGTTGTCGGGGAATTGATTTGAAGTTCTAATTTATTGAGGTTCTTCTTCTGTAAGAAAACTTCACCAACAAGTATATTCTTTATCTACTCTTTTCACTTTTTAATTTACTAAGTTACTAATTAACTTACTAATTTATTAACTAACTTTTATATTTATATCATTTATTTTTACTTTTTAATTTTTAATTTATTTATTTACGTCATTTACTTGCGTTTTTATTTTTAATTTTTTTTTTCATTTTTTTTTCATTTTTTTATTTACATTTTATGTTTACTAACTATCTAACTTTTTAACTTACGTCATTTATTTACGCTCTCTAACTTATTAATTTATGTTATTTATTATTGCTTTCTAACGTAATGAATTAATTTTTCTTCTTCTCTTCTCTTTCGCCGGCTCTGGTGGGGCTCTGCCTCTCTCCGATTTTCATATTTTAAATTTATTTTCTGGTGACTTTACTTTCTGCACTTTATTTTCTCGTATTTTACTTTCTACACTTTCTAACTTACTAATTATTAACTCTCTAATTATCTAACTTTTTACTTTACTAATTATCTAATTTTTTACTTGTTAATATTTATTGGGTGGTTGGTTTATACCACATCCTTATTAATATTTAATAGTTAGTGTAAATCGTCGACTTGCACATTATTTTTATTTTACGTCACTTATTTATGCTTAACTGGTATCGTGATTCAAATTCTGGTCGTTTGGTTAAAATTAATCTTAGTACTTTATATATTGATTTGTTTGAATCACAATTACACAAAATGGACACAATGGATGAAATTGAAGGTGCACATGTTGAACATGAAAATCAAACACAACGAACTGAAAATGAAAGTGTACATGATGAACAGGAAAATCAACCGTTGCGAACTATGCGTGCATATTTGCAACCACCTCGAAATTCTAGTCCATCATGTTTTATCATTCCACTCACTGTTAATAATTTTAGATTTAAGCCGGGTATGATTTCTTTACTTCCTAATTTCCATGGTTTAGAATCTAAAAGCCCATATTTACATCTAAAAGAATTTAAGGAAGTTTGTATTGCTTTCAATGATTAAAATTGCATTGAAGAGATTATTAAGCTTAAATTATTTCCTTTTTCTTTGAAAGATAAAACAAAAACTTGGCTTAACGCTTTGAAACCAAGATCAATTGGCACATGGCAAGAAATGCAAGGTGAGATTTTAAAGAATTTTTTTCCAACACATAAAACCAATGCTTTGAAAAGACAAATCCAAATTTTTTTTTCCAAAATTCAAATAAAGCGTATTTTCAAAGTTGGGAACGTTTTAAAGATTTGTTAAATTCTTGCCCACATCATGATTTTGAAAAATGGCAGACTATAAGCTTCTTTTATGAAGGTTTAACATCTGAAACCAAACAATTTGTAGAAACGATGTGTAATAGCGAGTTTCTTGATAAAGAACCCGAAGAAGCTTTAGATTATTTAAACCATTTGGCTGAAAATTCTCAATCTTGGCATGGTACTAATCCTTTTGAAAATTCAATTAGATATAACCTTGCAAATGCTGGTAAAGAAAAATATCATCTTAGTCAAGAAGAAGATCTAAATGCAAGGTATGCTAGTTTAGCTAGAAAGGTTGAATCCAAGGAATTAGGGAAAGTAAAAAGAAGTCAAATCTGTGCAAAATAAAGAAATTTGTGGTATTTGTGATGAATTAGGACACTCGACAAATGAATGTCCTAATATTCTTGTTTTTAAAGAAGTTGTGCATGAGCAAGTAAATGTAATGAACAATTTTAAAAAGTCATTCATCTCTTCTTTTTCAAATTCTTACAATCTGGGATGGAGAAATCACCCGAACTTCAGTTAGAGGAATAATAATCAAGTACAATTTATGCAACCAACTCCTCCTCAAGAACAACAAGATTCTCAAAATTCTCAAGGATATATATACACCTTATGTCTCACCATATAGGAAAAACCTTGAAGGAACATTGAATGTATTCATAGAAAACCAAGAGATCATCAATAAACAAAACACTCAAACCATGATTAACATAAAAGACACTATTTCCAAACTTACTTCTGTACTCACCATTCACGAGAAAGGAAAATTTATTTCTCAACTTCAACCGAATCCCAAAGATCAATATAGTCTAAATGAGGGTAGTTTAGAAAACTAACAAATAAATTAAGTCAATTTTATGATAACACTTAGGAGTGGAAAAATTGTTGAAAAAGAAATTTTTAAACCTTGTGAGAAAGATGGTGAATCAATTCCCCAAGATAAGAAAGAGGTTGATAAGCCATTTGGCCAAAATGAAACCAAACTCTCGTCTCCTCCACCCCCATTTCCTCAAGTATTAAGCAAACCAAGGAAATTGGACCACCAAACTGAAATTTTTGAAATTTTTAAACAAGTGAAGGTCAATATTCCGTTGTTAGATGCTATCAAATAGATTCTTTCTTATGCCAAATTTTTTAAGGACTTATGCACTGTTAAAAGGAAATTAAATGTGAAAAAGAATGCCTTTTTGACCGAACAGGTAAGTTCTATTATTTAAAGTAATAATGTTTTAAAACATAAAGACCCTGATTGTCCTACGGTTTCATGCATGATTGGAAAACATAAAATTGATCAAGCTTTACTTGATCTTGGTGCTAGTGTTAATTTGCTTCCATATTCAGTTTATCAACAACTCAATCTGGGTGAGTTAAAACTAACTTCTGTAACTCTTCTACTTACTGATAGATTAATTAAAATTTCAAAAAGAATAGTGAAAGATGTGTTAGTATAAGTTGATAAATTCATTTATTCTGTGAATTTTATTGTCTTAGAAATTGAACCTATGGTTAATAATTCTAAGTCAATTCCTATTATTTTAAGTCGTCTATTTTTAACAACATCTAATGCTTTGATAAATTGCAGAAATTGAGTGATGAAGCTAACATTTGGAAATATGACACTTGAGCTTAATGTTTTCAACATATTCAAGCAATCACATGAAGTCAATGATGAAAATAAGGAAGCTGACGGGATTGAAGACATTGTAGATGATCATCTTCTAAAAAGGAGTTCTTCTGACTCATTAGAAGTTTGTTTAATTAATTCATTTGATTCAGGTACGCAAATAGATGATGATATTTTTGAAATATGCTCTTTGCTTGATTGTACACAGGCAATGGAATACAAGGGATGGAAACCGAGATTTGAAGAGCTACAACCCATGAATGATAATATCCATGAAGAAGTACCCACACTGGAACTAAAGCCATTACCTACTGGGTTGAAGTACACATTTTTGGGAGAAGAACAAAGCTTTCCAATAATAATTTCATTAATCCTTACTGAAGAACAAGAAGGTATATTGATAGAAGTACTTAAAAGGCATAAAAGTGCAATTGGATGGACATTAACAGATATAAAAGGCATTAATCTATTGATTTGTACACATAGAATACATTTATAGGATAATGCTAAAACATCACAATAACCTCAAAGAAGATTAAATCCACACGTAAAAGAGGTAGTTAGGGCTTAAGTTCTTAAATTACTTGATATTAGAATTATTTACCCTATTTTCGATAGCCAGTGGGTAAGCCCTACAAAAGTTGTGCCTAAGAAATCTGGAATAACAATAGTTGAAAATGAAAAAGGTGAGTTAATACCTACGCGAGTTTCATCTAGTTGGCGTATGTGTATTAATTTTAGAAAATTGAATGCAGCCACTAGGAAAGATCATTTACCTTTACCATTTCTTGATCAAATTCTAGAAAGAGTGACAAGACATATTTACTATTGTTTTCTTGATAGTTATTCAGGGTATAATCAAATACCAATTACATTAGAGGATCAAGAAAACACCACTTTTACGTGCCTCTTTGGCATTTTTGCATATAGAAGAATGTCTTTCGCTCTTTGTAATGCTCCAGCAACTTTTCAAAGATGCATGTTAAGTATTTTTAGTGACATGATTGAGTATTATTTAGAAGTTTTCATGGATAATCTGACAGTTTTTGGAAATTCTTTGGAAAATTGTCTTGATAATTTGGATAAAGTTCTAAAAAGATGTGAAGAAAAATGATTTGTTTTAAATTAGGAAAAATGTCATTACATGGTTACTTTAGGAATCGTGTTAGGTCATGTGATATCTTCTTAAGGAATTGAAGTTGATAAGGTCAAAGTTAAATTAATTGCTTATTTACCTTTTCCAAAAACAGTCAGAGAAGTTCGTTCTTTTTGAGGATATGCACGATTCTATCGAAGATTCATTATGGACTTTAATGCCATATCTAGACCATTATGCAATCTTCTGATAAAGATGCACCATTTGATTGGACTCAAGAATGCCAAAAATCTTTTGAAAAATTAATTGGTCTTCTGGCATCGGTTCCTATCATGCAATCCCCTGATTGGTCTTTGCCTTTTGAATTAATGTATGATGCAAGTAATTTTGTTGTTAGCGCTGTTTTAGGCCAAAGAAAGGAAGGTAAGTCTCATGTGATTTGTTACGCAAGTAAAGCTTTAAATAGTGCACAAATGAATTACACCACTACTAAAAAAGAACTACTTGCTGTCATTTTGGCATTGGACGAATTTCGAGCTCATTTAATTGGTTCTTCTACTGTTGTTTTCACTGATCATGCCACTGTTAGATATTTAATGTCTAAGCAGAATGCCAAACCTAGGTTGATACAGTGGATCATGTTGCTTCAAGAATTTAACATCACAATAAAAGATAAGAAAAGAGCCGAAAATGTTGTTGCAGATCATTTGTCCAGACTTACAATAGACTCACCTTTTGATAGCACACCTATCAATGACTCTTTTCCTGATAAGTTTTTATTTTCTATCAATTCCATGTCTTGGTTTGTTAATATAGTCAATTTTCTTGTGACAGGAGAGATGCCGCCTGAGTGGTCACATCAAGACAGAAAAAAGTTTTTGACTGATGTGAAAAACTTTTATTGGGATGACCCATATTTATTCAAATATTGTCCTGATCAAATCTTTCGGAGATGTGTACCTGACAATGAGGTAGATAGCGTCATTAAATTTTGTCACTCAGAAGCATGTGGAGGTCATTTTTCTTTAAAGAAAACAGCTGCGAAAATCTTGTAGTGTAGATTTTATTGGCCCACTTTATTTAAGAACAAATATACCTTTTGCAAAAGTTACAAAAATTGTTAGAAATTAGGTTCCATTTCTAAAAGAAATATGATGCTTTTGAACTCTATCCTTGTCATTGAAATTTTTTATTGTTATGGAATTGATTTCATGGGTCCATTTTCATTTTCATTTGGATTTGTGTATATTTTGGTTGCAGTTGATTATGTCTCAAAATGGATTGAGGCGATTCCATGTCGACAAAATGATCATAAAATTGTTCTCAAATTTTTAAAAGAAAATGTCTTAAGTCGATTTGGAATCCCTTGAACTATCATTAGTGATAGGGAAACACATTTTTGCAATAAACCTTTTGAATCTTTAACGAATAAATATGGTATTACCCATAAAGTTGCCACCCCTTATCACCCTCAGACAAGTGAACAAATAGAATTAGCAAATAGGGAAATTAAACAAATTTTAAAAAAAATGGTTAACCCAAATCGTAAAGATTAGTCTTTAAGACTAAACGATGCACTTTTGGCTTACTGTACTGCTTTTAAAACATCTTAGGCATGTCACCTTATCGGTTAGTCTATGGAAAACCATGTCACTTGCTTGTAGAACTGGAGCATAAAGCATTTTGGGCTATTAAAGCTTTCAATTTAAATCTTGATGATGCTTGCAGGTTACACAAATTACAAATAAAAGAACTTGAAGAATGGAGAAATGATGCATATGAAAATTCAAAAATTTATAAAGAAAGAACAAATGTTTTTCATGATAAATCAATTTTGAGAAAATCTTTTGAAATTGGTCAAAAAGTTCTGCTTTATAATTTTCGTCTTCACCTATTCCCTGAAAAATTGAGATCTAGGTGGATTGACCCTTTTATTGTCAAACATGTGTATCTTTATGGGACCATAGACATTGAGAATCCTAGAAATGGTAATATGTTTAAGGTTAACGGACAAAGACTTAAACCATTTTTAGAAAATCAAGCTGCTGAGGTAGAATTCATTTTCCTTTCTGATCCTTGTTATAAGAAAAATTTACTCTAATTTTGTGGCTTTATTTTGTTTTGTAGTTGTTTGTGTTTTCGGTTAAATAGCAGATGACGGTACTCCGTGACTTTCAAGTCTGTTTTTTTTTTCAGTTTCCCAAAATAACTGATTCCTTCTCCTTTAAAATGGATATTATTCTCTCAAACCTGAGAAAACATTTTCCTTCTCTTCCTCAAAATGGTCTAACAAAAATTTACGAAGCTAGATGTGAAAAATTGAAATTGTTAATGCACAAAGGTATGCCGGAAGATATACATTGGATAATCGAAGCAAATGTCCGACTAGCAGGTGAGTCTTCAATTTCATTTGACTCATACATACCAGGTCTTGGTAGAAGTTCATATTCTAAAAAAAGAAGAGCAAAAAGATTACAAGTCTGTCACAAATGTGCACGATGAAATTGTAATAAGCGATGTCGTTCTTTAGGGATGGTTTCCACAAATAGAGAAGATAAAATTTTCTTCACTGAGAATGGACTGAGTAAGGAGTCATTAGATGATATCTTATTGACTCTTGATACGCATTCTTGTGGTTTTGTACATCGTGAACTTCTTAACTTGTGGAATCTCTTCAAGGAGGAACAAAAGCATTACAGTCTTGGGAATCTGACTCTAAAAGACCCTGTTTGCCAATTTATAAGAAAATTGGATGGGAAACTTATCATTGACTCATAGAAGTCATTTAAGCCGTTTCTAGACTTGAAACCAGAGGCAGATGTGAGCCACATCCACAACAACATGTACATATTTTCTTCTTCTTCATCTTCTTAAAAAAGAGAAAGAAAAGAAAGAAAAGAAAAAAAAAAGAAAAGAAAAAAAAGTATGTATACATCTTGGGTTTGACTTTGGTAACACAAAACGTGAATGGGAAAATGCACGCATCCTGATCCAGCCTTCTTAATTGAAAAACAAAGTAAATAGATTGTATCCCACATGTGAGGTAGCCAGTTGCATTATGGCCACTTCTCCTTTTTGGGAGCCCTATGTTGCGCTGGTCTTGAATGGGTCTAATACTGGTCAACAATACTTTGACATAAAGCCGAAAGAGCAGACTACCTTCATCTCAATCTCAAGTGAGTATACACTCACCTTTCATCAGGTTTCTAATAACTTAAGAAGAAGAAGAAGAAGAAGAAGAAGAAGAAGAAGAAGAAGAAGAAGAAGAAGAAGAAGAAGAAGAAGAAGAAGAAGAAGAAGAAGAGGGTGAAACTATGGTTGTACTTGGTCTTTAATTAGATTAGAAGCCCTAGGTATATGACCCGTCCTGTCATAGACTCAGGAGGAGACCTTCACATGCCAGTATATAAATAAGGTTCATGTGCCATGTTCTGTAGAGAGTCACGTGTTACATTCCCAGTTCTTGGAACCAAGGCTTTGTAGCGTTGATGGACAGAAAAAAGTGTCCCGTCTTTACAGTGAGCAAAAACTGTTAACTGAGCCGTATGCTTACTTTAATTAGTAGGCCTCTATGGTGAGTTCTGACTGGCTGCGTTCAGGTACCATCTTCTTAGAATATAAACCTTTAATTAGGTTTACAGGAAGATAGAGGGTTGTTATTCCGTAAGCAGAACGAAAAGGATTCAAAGGTTCTTATTGTCAGTTCAGCAATCCTTATGGAGTTCTTATGTTGCACCAGTGACACGCAATTCAAAGATATGCCACTACTGCACTCATGGCGCGTAGTATAAAGATACGCCATGAAAACTGTACATACAGGTATGTCCTCATTTGTTTTTATATTTCTTTTATCTTTGTATGATTTTGTTGTATTTTGGTTTTTGGACAGACGATCCCTTGAGTAGGGTCCTTCAGGGGTTTCTAGACTTTTTTACCCTGATGGTTTTCTTGAAGTTTTTTTAAAAAAACAAAACAAAAAAAATAAAAAAAAACACAAAATAAAAAAAAATTGTGTTTCTTATTTTCAAACTTTTCTGACAATAGCCAACCTACCCATATAAGTATTATGATTACTTTTTCCCTTCTTTTCCCTATTTAAACACTCAATTCTCTTCTCTTTCCTCCAACTCATAATCATTCAGAGGGAATGTGAAATTATGGGACCTCCTGTTCGTAACCTTAAAAATATTTGTGTCTTTTGTGGGTCAAGTTATGGAAAGGATTTAGAATTTGTAAATACCGCAAGCGCTCTTGGTCGAACACTTGTTGCGAGAAATATTCATGTTATATATGGGGGAGATTGTCGTGGGTTAATAGGGGCTGTATCACTTGCTGCTTTTATAAGAGGCAGTCAGGTTTTAGGTGTCATTCATGAACTTTTAACTCAAAAGAACATTACTGAAAAGACAATTAAGGAGAAACTTAAGGTATCATCTATGCATGGACGAATGAAAACAATGCTTGACAACTCTGATGCATTCATTGCCTTACCAGGTGGTTTTGGTACTTTGGAAGAAAATTTTCAAATTGTCTCTTGGGCCCAACTGAACATCCACCATAAACCTATTAGTTTGTTGAATGTTAATAATTTCTTTGATCTTTTGTTATTTTTTTTTTGACAAAGCTGTGGAACAGAAATTTATCACACCTTCGGCAAGACAACTTCTTATCTCTGCCTCCACTATTGATAAGCTGATTGATAAATTAGAAGCTTTTGTTTATGAACCTGATAAAGCAATAGCTCCGATAGATTGGTCTGCAGGAAGCAGTGAGGGAAGCAGTATGCAAAGAAAACTAGATCTGACACTTCATCTTTAATTTTCTTTTACTTTTGATTTTATTTATTGTACCTTGTTTCTGTTTAAATTTATTTCAGATTTTTCCAATAGATACTATCTTCTGTCCTTTACTCATCTATATTTTAACATTACAAATAATGTTGTGATCTGGTTGGGGGGAATGATAGTTTTTTTTAAAAAAGTAGGGAAGTATGATATGATTGTCATGAACTTACTAAACCAATGAATATTAGCAGAGTAAGGAGTAATTTTACTCCTGAGAAGCATTTAAATTGGAAAGTATGTTTAGTGAGATGACTGTCAGAAATCTATAATAAAACTAATTGAGGATGACATAGTAAGGAGTAAATTTTGCCCTGGAGGTAATTTTACTCTTAAGACGCATCTTAGTTGAGGAAATAATTGTTTTAGAAGTAGTAAAAAGCATATCTTGGGTCATAACATAAATTTTCTTCTTTCTTAAAAATCACATGCTTGGATATGAATGCTGAATTGATAGATTGAGAATGATAGAAATATGTCTTGTGAGATTTTGAGCCTATTGATGAATGAATTGAACATTTGTACCATTCTCTTCTTTCTTGTGAGATTTTCACTCATGAAATTGTTACTCTAGAACTTGCTTTGATTCTTTTTTAGACTACATTTTTACATACATATATAAATATGATTGAGGTATTTTGAAATAACT
Source organism: Ormosia emarginata (assembly GCA_029884605.1). Taxonomy (NCBI): domain Eukaryota; kingdom Viridiplantae; phylum Streptophyta; class Magnoliopsida; order Fabales; family Fabaceae; genus Ormosia; species Ormosia emarginata. The sequence continues at coordinate 9,520,318 of JAQQTP010000048.1, forward strand.
ACTTTGACCAAATAGTCATCCTTGCATATTTTCTCTTGTGTAACCCATTTGAGCTTATTTGACTTTTTCTTGTTTTTAGCTTATTACGTTCCTTTTTTTTTTTTAAAAAAAAAAGAACATGTTTTTACCTAACCTTAGGGAATAAGAGAACATTCGTCATGTTCTTAAACAAGTGTGCAGATGTGTGTACAAAATATTTTTTTTAAAAAAGAAAGAGTTGATCATCGTTGCAATCAAAGGATTATCAGAGTTTCCTGATACACCATGTGACATATCCATACCTAGAATAAAGATGAATGCTTGGAAATAACAGGAAGAGAAGGAGAAGGTTCATGCCTAACAATGAATTCAACTTACCAATTTGGAATTGATCTTCAACAAAACATTAGTCAAATATTGGTCATTGTCATTTATGATGAATGTTCTCAAATATCTTTTTCACTCTAACTGTACCATAATGCTCTTTTATTCTCTTTGGTATTTATCTTCTCATATCCATATTATCCCATTGCCTTTAACATGACCTCATTACAACCTTGAATAAAGTTCTCATGATTTGTGTATGCATGTGTTCTGAGTAGTGGAGAAGTAAACGATAAGCATGCTTATGGTAGTGCAATTTTTCATGGGTTGAATTGAGTGAAATACTTACCTTTCGAATGTTTGAAGGATTGCGAGTGAATCTTGTGAGGATCTATCATTCTTGATTCATTATTTTTAACTGAAATTTCCTTACTTGATGGTTTGAGATGTGAAAAAATATCAACTCATTAAAGCTTTGATCCCTTGAATGACTGGTTGTTTTTCTTGGTTCATTAAATTTTTTAGAGTTTTTAGCTTTTAAGTCTGTATCGTTTTTCTTTGTTCCCTAGTTTTTTCTTATGTGTTTTACCCGGGAGTACAAAAGTTTAGTGTGAGGGAATTTGATAACAATATATTTTATTCATTTTATAATCCTCTCATTAGGCTTCTTAAGGTTCAATTTGGCTTAATTAAGTTGATTTTGTCACATTTTATGAAATTAAGCTTAATTGGATCATTGAAGAAATTATTGCTTAATTATCATTAACTTGGTTGATTGCATTCTTAAGTAAAGTGACCACAATTTAAGTTGCAATTATCTGATTAATGTGATTATGGTCTTGTTAGAAAGTTAAGATAATTCTCTAATAACTATTCACTTGATAACAAGAGTCATATTGATAACAATATATTTCATTCATTGTATAATCTTTTCACTTGACTTTTTCAGTAAACTGACTATTATTTGAGTTACAAATATCCGATAGATGTGATTTTAGTCTTGTTTTAAAGCTAAGACAAATTTCTACAACTTTCATGAAGGCCTTAAGACTGAGAACACACGTTTGGATAACTCAAATTGGAGTTGAAATAAAATCTAGAGTTTTGAATCTGACAGCTTGACCTCTATGCACTCATTAGGCTATATCTTGGGCTATAAGAGTTTAACAATTCTGAAATTTTGATAGGGGAAGGTTAAGACCCATATCTACAACTTTTATGAAGAACACAAAATTCAGTTCGGCCTCCTTGAAGGTGATATTGGGCTTGGAAGTCAGAACAGAGGAGCTGAAGTTGAGCCTGACCTATGAGCAGTAATTAGGTCATATCTCGGGCTGTAGGTGGTGGATTTGGCTAAACTCAGTTTCTATGGAAAGCTAAGATAATTTCCTAGAACTTTCATGAAGACCACCTGGCCAGCAAATGACGCATGCCATGAGTTCAGAAATGAAACATTTCAGAGACAAGAATCCACCTATTCAACATCATTAAACAACCATTTCGGCATTTTGTTCTCATCATCCATCATCTCCTTTGACATTTTGTACTCTTCTAACTCTATAAAAGTAGGGAAGGGCTGATCATTTGAGGGGGTTAGCTTAGAGTTTACTTTCATGTTTGTATGTTAATTGTTTCCTTTGTGTAGTTTTCTATTGTTCTTAATTGAAGTTATGTTCATCATCTTCTTCTTCTCTCTTTCTTTCTTCTTGATTCATGAGTAACTAATTTTCATTTTGCTTGGATGAAAGGGTGAAGCTCTTGGTAATAAGTTGATGTTAGATTAATTTCCTTCTTGTGCTTGAATGATATATTTTTATGTGATCTTTATATGTGTTGTATGTTGTTTCCGATCAATTTAGAAACTCTTTTTGTATAATGAAGATCTTGATTCATTGTAGATAAGACGTTGACACAGTAGATGCTTGAGATCATTTATAAGTATTAGTAGATAATTTATAGAACCATAATATGGTTACATATATAATCTTAATTGAACTTTGAATGTTAAATCTTCCGATTGGAACCTTCATTATGTATGATTTCAATTGAGTTATAAAAAAAAATCTTGTTTCTAATTTATTACCAAGAGTGGATCTCCTAACCCAAGTGAATCATCTTGATCTTTGAATAACTTTTATCACCTTTAGTATTGTGACAAATCTAATCCTTACCTCAAATAATTTTTCTTCATCAATTCCCTGTGGATCAACCTCGGACTCCCGAGGATATACTACTTGAAACAATCTGCACTTGAGTTTGAAACTTTTAATTATCTCATCAGTGAGTATGTGGCGGATCTGGAGGCGAATCTGGGTTCTGGTGGCGGATCTGGAGGTAGATCTGAGTTCTAGTGGCCGGAGTTGCTGGTGGCTCATGGTGGAGGCTCAAGTGCACGGTGGGTAGTAACGGACTGGAAGACTGGAAGATCTGGGTTTTGGCTGGGATGTGGTGGAAGACTGGAAGGTGGCTATTTTTTGGGGTGGTCTTGCGACGTGTGATAGACGTGGCGGTCGATCGCCGAGGAAGTTTTGTGCGATAGTGGTGAGACGTGGGGTTCGGGGGAACGATGAAGAACGGTGGTTTTGGATGGTGCGTGCGGCCATGCGTGGTGAAGCGTGGGGGCGGCGAAGTGGGGGGAGAAAATAGGGTATAGGGGAGGGCCGAAGTGGGGTTCGGGGGAAGTGGGACGAAGAAAATGGGAGGGGTGGACGGGGAAGGGGGTGGGGGAGTAGTTAGGTTACCGACTTATGGGCATTTAGGTAATTTTAAGTTGATATTTAGTAAAGTAATCAGTTTGGTTCGGTTTGGATTAGTTCCACAAAATTGAACCGAAAATCGAACCGAACTAATCGGTTCTTCAAAAAAACCATCCAAATCAATCCAATCAACTTCGATTTTTATCAGTTTTTGATTTTTTGAGATCGGTTTTTGATTTTTTTTTTTAGATTGGTTTGTATCTGAACACCTCTAGTAACAACTAACAAACTGAAATTAAAAGAAATAAAATACAAACAGTGTTGTTGCAGACAAAACGCAAGTCCAATAACACTGTTTTTAATATTCCGTGTGTCATTTTTATCAACACACCTTCCTAGTATTTAGCATCTATATATTAGAAAAGGAACCTTTTCTTTCGCACGTGTCACACTTTTTCTTTTTTTTAAACACTCTTTGATCAGTCATTTGTAATTTTAAAAATAATTTTTATAATTAGAAGTAAATATAAATAGATAATTAATAGTGTCAATAATTTTTTTTAAATATCTTTTTTTATTTTCATATTTACATTATTATTTACTTATTTTTATATAGAAAATATTTACATGTTCCTCTATAGAAATGTCAACAAGATGAGAGTGAGTAGTGTTTCCTCTGTTCTATCATGCATACTCATTTATGATCCTTGTAGGAGAGACAAGTATCAATACATATCCGCATATATTTAACAACTCAATATAAAATTGATAAAAAAATAACAATAAAATAAATTTTAACATTTATTGATTTTTTGAAACTAAATTATATCCACCAAAGATATTTTCTTTTGTTGAAAATTCAATGAATAAATAATCTTATTGGCTATATTGCTAATCTTATTTTTTTAAAATTTTTCTATCTACATTATTTACATGTCCCCAGATAACGGGACGGGGATGGGGGGGACAAAAAGGTGGCCCGACTCATCCTTGTTGTGAGTACCCATTTATGATCCATGTGAAAGAGGTGGATAACCATGGGTGTTAGCAAGAATTTAATAATTCAATATATAATTTTAAAATTAAAAAGTGATAATAATAAAATAGATTTTAAATCCACTAAATTTGTTAAAATTAAATTTTATCCATCAAAGATAGTTTCTTTTGTTGAAAATTTAATGAATTAAAAATCATATTGGTCACATTGCTAATCTTTTTCATATTTTTATTTTCCTATATAAATTATTTACATGTCATCAGACAACGGGGTGGGATGAAGTGAGTAGTGCTTTTCTCGTTCCTATCACGGGTATTCATATATGATCTTTGTGAAGAAGGTAGGTACCCATGAATATTTGTGGACATTTAATAATTCAATATAAAATTTTAAAAATCATAAAAAAAAGCATAACAATAAAATAAATTTTAACATTCGCTAAATTTATTGAAATTAAATTCTATTAACCAAAGATAGTTTCTTTTGATGAAAACTCAATGAATAAAAAATCTTATTGATTACATTACAAATCTTATTTTTATTTTTATTTTTTTTATCTATTTTATTTACATGTTCCCAGATAATGTGGCAAAGGCACGACGTGTAGTAATGCTTTTTCTATCTCCATCGTAAGTATCCATTTATGATCCCTTTGGAGGTGGCAGATACTCGTGGGTATTCACAGAATAATAATTCAATATAAAATTTTAAAATTAACAAAAAAACATAACAATAAAATAAATTTTAATATTCATTGAATTTACTGAAGCTAAATTTTATTCATCAAAGATAGTTTCTTTTGCTGAAAACTCAATGAATAAAAGTATATTATTAGTTACATTGATAATCTTATTCTTTTTTTTATTTCCCTATTTACATTATTTATACTTTTCAAGATATGAAAGTCAACAGGTGAAGGGCAAGCGAGTAAGTGTTTCCCTGTCTTTATCGTTGATACTTATCTATGATCCTTGCTTGGAGGCAAATACTTATGGTTATACGTAGGTATTAAATAATTCAATATAAAATTTTAACATTAACCAAAAAACACAAAACAATAAAATAAATTTTTACATTCATTGAATTTGCTGAAATTAAATTCTATCAATCGAAGATAGTTTCTTTTGCTAAAATCTGAATGAATAAAAAAAAATTATTAACTACATTGCTAATCTTATTCTTATTTTTATTTTCTTATCTATATCTACATTATTGATATGTCCCCATATAACACGGCAGGGACGGCCGTGAGTAGTACTTCATTCGTCCTCATTGCGATACTCATTTATGATTCTCGCAAGAGAAATAGATACTTATGGATATCTATAAATATTTAATAATTTAATATAAAATTTTAAAAACACAAAAGAATTAAAATACCAAACAAAAATTGAAATATTGAAATATTTGTTATATATAAAATCCTTATTTTTATGCTATTGTCTTTTTGCAATTGTTGGTATATAACTTTTTAATTACTTTATTTATCTAATTACCAGCTTACGAAATAAATCAACATGTCACATTAGTATTTATTTTTGGATAAATAAATTATTATTAAAATAATCTTAACAAAGAAGAGTCCGTGCAATCGCACGAGTAGCATGCTAATTTTCTTAATAATAAAAATGAATACTTGTATATATAAAAGAAGGATATATATAAGGAAGGAGGGACATCTCTAAGATTATTTCTAAAATAAGTAATTAAAAGTATATTCATTATTAATTTAATAAAATATATCATGATCTTTAATTCCTTATTTTTGGGATCTTTCACGCAAAGCCTCGATCCTATTCAGGTAATTCAATTTCAGGATTCTTTTTCTCCTAATTTTATATTCAAAATAACTTATGAAAGAAAAAATGATTTTTTTTCCTAAAATTTAAACAAATCTAAACATGCACCTTATCTTTCCATTTTGTTTTGTTTTTGTTATTTATTTATTTATTTTTGGCAATTTCCTTTGTTTTCAGTTTTGGGTATGGGGTGGTGATCCTATGGTTAGAGATGGGAAGAGGTTGATTAGCAAAGGTTTGGTTCAATTTTGGACTCCATTGAAGGGGTTGCTGTGAAAAAGCATTGGCTTTATGTCAAAGCAAGGAAGAATCCGAGGTTTGGTCAAAACGTTAGCAAATCCAGAGTTTGGGAATTCAGGTGATGATCAGAGGAAACTGTAGTTGGATTTGAGGGACAGGGTTGAAAAGATTAGCAGATTGTGTAAGGTTTCTTATGCAGATAATGATGATGAATATGCAGATGTTAGAATCGAAATAAACCCCTTAAATGAAAACAATCATCTATAATCTAAAAATAATCATGATGATCATTAGGAAATTGTGCGGAAGCGTACCTGAATTCATGATGACTAATAACTCTTCAGAGTCGTGCAGTGGTCGTTCAGTTTTGGTCTTCCAGATCTACACGTATTCTCTGAGAGAACTCTTTAGCTTTCCCTCTGCTTCTTTCTGATGATGGGATGTCAGGAAAGATGAGAATAATACGTATGACCCAGGGACCATCACCTATTTTATTGACAACCCTAGGGTTATTTATTGACATTTCTATTTTAGCTCATCGCAAAAATAGAATTACCCTTTAGTCTCTACACATTAAAGGCCCATATCCTATTAGATACATTAAATCCCAAATAATCCAAAAACTTATCAGATCACTTTTAATTGGGCTCAACCTTAAGTGACAACCTACAATACATAATTATTCACATATAAGGACAATGTTGGATTAAGGATCCAACAATTTTCCATGTGGACTATATATGTAACCTTATAATTATGTATTGCAAAATTAACCATATAACCTTAATGTTATTGTCATTACCGAAAGTATCTATAATCAATCCGGTCCATCAATCGTACCAACATAGGATCAAAGCAGTCTTCGCTACAATTATCGTAACTCAACCCATCAATGGTCACACATGCTGATACAAATGAATGACATGGATCATGATATGGATGTGTAGCATGAAATTTTCATGTGATGTGATTTTAACATGCCTAATTCCAATTGGTCCTCCTTAAACCTTAGTAAGATCAAAGCATAACAAAATTAGAGTGTCAATACACCAAAACTTTATTTCTGCAGAAAATATTCTTAAACCATACATAAACAAAAAAAGTCTATATCATAAAAGCATTTAAAAGTTACAAACTCTCACTAAAACTGAACATCACTTAATGGCATAACACCCATATGAGCAGTGTGCTTATGAAACATTTTGGGTGGTAACCCTTTAGTAAGTGGATCCGCAACCATGGAGTTTGTTCTGATATGCTCTATAGACAACTGTCTACTCTGAACTATTTCTTTAACAACAAGGAACTCGATGTCTATGTGCTTCGACTTTGTCGAGCTCCTGTTGTTATTGAAAAATAGAACTCCTGATTTATTGTCACAAAATAACTTGAGTGGTCTTTCAATACCATCCACTATGCGTAGCACCGTGATAAAATTTCGTAGCCAAATTCCATGATTGGACGTCTCATAACATGCTACGAACTCTGCTGCCATAGTAGAAGAGGCTATAAGAGACTGTTTAGCACTCTTCCAAGAAATAGCACCTCCAGCTAGCAGGTATATATAGCCCGATGTAGATTTCATACTATCTTGGCATCCAGCAAAATCGGAATCAGTATACCTAACGATCTCAAGCTTATCCGACCTCTGATATGTGAGCATGTAGTCTTTCGTTCTCTGTAAGTACCGCATGACCCGTTTGGCTACTTTCCAATGGTCTAATCCTGGATTACTCAAGTATCTGCCCAACATCCCTGTAATGTACGCAATATCAGGACGCGTACAAACCTGAGCATACATCAGACTCCCTACTGCTGATGCATAGAGAATCTTCTGCATTTCCTTTTCTTCAAAGTCATTCTTAGGACACTGATTGAGACTAAACTTGTCTCCCTTAGCCACAGGGGTATCACCTGGTTTACATTCTTGCATGCCATATCTCTTGAGAACCTTTTCAATATAGCCTTTTTGTGACAATCCAAGAATACCCCGAGATCGATCTCAGTGTATTTGTATGCCCAATACAAAAGATGCATTACCAAGGTCTTTCATCTCAAAATTCTTAGCTAGAAATCTCTTGGTTTCATGTAATAATTCTATATCATTGCTGGCAAGTAAAATGTCATCAACATATAAAATTAGAAAAATATATTTGCTCCCACAGAACTTATGATATATACAGTCATCTACCAAATTCACCTCAAAACCAAATGAGATGATTACTTGATGAAACTTGAAATACCATTGTCGAGATGCTTGCTTGAGCCCATAGATGGATTTCTTAAGTTTGCAAACTATATTCTTTGAGTCTTTTGAAACAAAGTTTTCTGGTTGCACCATATAGATTGTCTCATCAATTTCACCATTGAGAAATGTCGTCTTTACATCCATCTGATGTAACTCAAGATCGAAATGCGCCACTAAAGCGATTATAGTCCTAAAAGAGTCCTTCGGAGATACCGAAGAGAAAGTCTCTTTATAGTCGATGTATTCTTTATGTGTAAATCCCTTTGCGACAAGACGAGCCTTATATCTTTCAACATCACCTTTTGAATCCCTCTTGATCTTAAATATCCATTTGCAACCAATGGGTTTTGCACCTTCAGGCAATGAGACAAGATCCCAAACGTCATTGTCCTTCATGGACTTAATCTCTTCATTCATGGCATCAATCCACTTTTGAGAGTTAGAACTTTCCATGGCTTGACGAAAGTTGATCGGATCATCTTCCATCACTCCAATGTCAACTCATGTTCTTGGAGAAATACAATGTAATCATCTGGTATTGCACTTCTCCTCTCTCTCGTAGATCTCCTTAATGGCATAGGTTCTTGAGGTGGAAGAATTTGTTCTTCTGGAATAATTTCTTGCATGGGAGGTTCAACATTATCTTGATCTATTGTGTCTTCAACAGGCTCAGGAAGAGGTTCCTGAACAATGTTAATAACACCTGTGGGAATATCAGCATATTCTTCTTCAAAGACAATGTCCCTAACTATATCTCTCTCGGCAAACTCGACATCCTCAAAGAACCGGGCATTTCTCGATTCAAAAATTGACTTAGTTGTGGGATCATAAAACTTGTAACCCCTAGACCTTTCAGAGTATCCAATAAAATAGCAACTGGCCGTCCTTGAGTCCAATTTCCTTTTATTTGGCCTATAAGGCCTTGCTTCAGCTGGACAACCCCAAGCATGCAAGTGCTTTAAACTAGGCTTTTTTCCTATCTAAAGTTCATAAGGGGTTTTTGTAGTTGCTTTAGTTGGAACTCTATTGAGGATATATGCCGCAGTTTTACATGCTTCTCCCTAGAGTGATTCTGGTAAGGTAGAATGACTAATCATACTTCTTACTATGTCTTTAAGCGTCCTGTTTCGTCTTTCAACAACACCATTCATAGTGGGCGAGCCTGGCATAGTGTACTGTGGGATGATACCACATTCCTCTAGGAATTTAGCAAAAGGTCCTGGACGTTATTCACCTGAACCGTCATATCTGCCATGGTACTCACCACTACGGTCAGACTTGACGCTTTTGATTCTTTTGTTGAGTTGGTTCTCAACTTCAGCCTTATAATTTTTGAATACATCCAATGACTTTCCCTTTTCATTAATGAGATAAATGTAGTCATATCTTGAAAAATCGTTTATGAACGTTATATAATATTGTTGACCATTCTAAGCAGCAGTAGGGAATGACCCACAAATATCTGTATGTATAAGTTCTAAGATGTCCAAAGTCCTATTGGCCTTAAATCTCCTTTTATTGTTTTGTTTACCCTTAATACAATTGATACAAATATCAAAATCTGTAAAATCTAAGGGTTCTAGAATTTTGTTTGACACAAGTCTTTCCATTCTCCGTCTAGAGATGTGACCTAATCTCTTATGTCATAACTCAGCTGAATTCTCATCGGTTAATTTCCACTTCATGCCTCGTGTACTTAATTGTAGAGATTCATTAAACGAAGCAATTGTATCAAGCGAATAAATATTATCGTAACCTGACAAAGAACCAGAACCAACCAATTTTGAATCATGAAACAAACTAAATTTTCCATTCCCAAATGAACAAGAATAACCAAATTTGTCCAAAGCAGAAATAGAAATCAAATTTCATCTAAAAGACGGTACAATAAATGTTTCATCAAGATCCAAATAAAATCCACTCTTTAACAATAATCTAATTTTTTCAATTGTCTCAACTTGAACCGTCTTGCCGTCACCTACATAGATGTATCTTTCACCATCACTTGGTTTTCGGCAATTCAGGCAACCTTGCGTAGACACACTGATGGGAGTTGTGGCACCAGAATCTATCCACCACGTGTGTTTAGGCATCGAAATTAAATTAACCTCAGAACAAACCAATTTAAGAAGCGTACCTTTCTCAGAACAAACCAAATTAAGAAGCGTACCTTTCTTAGCACGCCATGCATGATAGTTACTGCAATGCTTCTTCACATGCCCTTCAGCTCCACAAAAGAAACAACCACTACCTCCTGATTCATTTAGTTTCTTTTGTTGTTTCTTTTGAGGCGTTGTATCTGCAGCTTCCTTATCCATCTTCCTCTTCAGTCCCTTGCCCTTATACTTTGAGGTAGAGGCAAAATGAGCACTTTCTGTCTTGTCTTGCTTCAACCTTTCTTCTTCCTGAACACAATGTGAGATGAGCTCATTCAGAGACCAAATCTCTTTCTGACAATTATAGCTCACCTTAAACTAGCCAAACTGTGTCAGAAGAAATATCAGAACCAGATGCACCAGCAAGTCCTCAGAGAGTTCTAGCTTAAGTGCTTTCAGCTTTGAAGTAATATGAGACATCTCCATGATGTATTCCCTGATGTTGCCCTTACCCATATACTTCATTGAAATTAGTTTTGCCAAGAGCGTACCTATTTCAACCTTTTCGTTCTTGACAAACTTATTTTCAATATCTGCAAGGAACTCCTTAACTGTAGTTATCTTTTCAGATATGGTGTCCCTAAATGCTTCTGGAATGGCCTTCTTCATGATCATCACACTCATACGATTTGACATCTCCCACCTTTCCATTTCCCTCTTATCTTCAGAGGTACTCTGATCCGTAAGAGGTGGGGGAGAGTCAACCCTTAACGCAAGGTCGATGTCCATTACTCCAAGAACTATCAAGATATTTTCTTTCCAGGACTTGAAGTTTGAGCCATTCAGCATAGGAATAGAGTTAATGTTGGTAGTAATACTCGCAGGATCATTCATAACTAAATAGAGAACAATAAACAAACAAAACATGCTAAGATAAGTCTCAAAATCAAAGTAATACTAAATTCAAATAAGGTAAACCCCATCTCAAGATACCGGAAATCCATTAATATTTTATCTTTGGACAAAATATTAACTTTTCAGTGATACCTTGGTGTAGTAATCAAACACTGATAATAAGAACATGTCAAATAATAAATCTTCCTTTGGGCTGATTCATTATTCACATGTAAAATCAAATAATTATCACGCATTTATCACCATAAATGCACTTGCAATTCTATAAAATACTCACCTTCCTTTGGGCCGATCAGTATCTACATAAATTACAAGCACACAACCTTTTATATTGTAAAAATAAATTAATCTCCACAAGAGAGGTCACTTTGGTGACATGTTGTTTCAATTAATTTATCCCAAAAAATATATAAACTTTTCTAATATTTGAATTTAGGATGGCAAAAAAAAAAAAATACCCAAAATAAACATATAACATTTGTAATTTTCCAGAAACAATACATATAAATTGATAAAATCAATCTACATTTGTGCGTGTGATTTCCAGAATAATATATATATATATAGATACAAACAATACATTGGTTCCTGATCATACGTATGCGCAAATCAAATTTACAATTGGAAAACACGCAAATATCCGGAAAACCACCGCTTAATTCAATTTTAAATCATATAAATCAAAACCAGATTCATAAAAAATAAAGAATTTCTTAATGATCAAACATGACCTGCTCTGATACCAATTGTTAGAACCGGAATAAACTCCTTAGATGAAAACAATCATCTATAACCTGAAAATAATCATATTGATCATTAGGAAATTGTGCGGAAGCGTACCTGAATTCATGATGACCAATAACTCTTCAGGGTCGTGCGGTGGTCGTGCAGTTTTGGTCTTCCAAATCTACACATATTCCCTGAGAGAACCCTTTAGCTTTGCCTCTGCTTCTTTCTGATGATGGGATGTCAGGAAAGATGAGAACGATACGTGTGACCTAGGGACCATCACCTATTTTATTGACAACCCTAGGGTTATCTATTGGCATTTCTATTTTTGCCCATCGCAAAAATAGAATTACCCTTTAGTCTCTACACATTAAAGGCTCATATCCTATTAGATACATTAAAGTTCAAATAATCCAAAACTTTATCAGATCACTTTTAATTAGGCTCAACCTTAAGTGACAACCTACAATACATAATTATTCACATATAAGGACAATGTTGGATTAAGGATCCAACAACAGAGACTAAGGGCATTAATCATGTTGCTGGTGAAGATGGAGTTTCCATTGTTGCAATCAGTAGAAGGAATGGAGGGTCCCAAACTAAAAATGGGGTCTTTGTTCAACGGAGTTCAACTTAGAGAGTGTTAAAGTTTTACATCGTCTGCTTTAATTTTTTTGGTGTAATTTATATACTTGTTAGGTCATTTTATTTGATACCAATTAGTTTTAAGTTGAAATTTCACATGATATTAGAGTCAATATTTCTAAACTCTATTATGCTAAGTTCACCCATTACGATCAATTATCTGTGGAGGGTTTATATACCTACTGAGTCACTCAAGTTCTTTATATTCTTTTTATCCAATTCTCAAACCAAATAATTGACATGTGATTTTTTTTTCAACTTAGCAATATACACTTAACACTACTAAATGTGAAGTTTTGTCCTTATAGCAACACTTATGAACCAGCTCTAAGAGGGGATGTGAAACTGAAGATGTTATGGTTTCGAGGAGCATTTGCTTGGTCTTCAGTTTGATAGAGCTCCTTTGAAAGTCTAATTGATCGTGGGTTCAGTGAATGGACTTCTAATGTTCCACTTCAATCGGTAATTTCTTAGGACTTTCAGCCATTTCCTGTAACCTTCTATGAAGCAAATTCATTTGTTTCCTCAATGTTAGTAGCTGTAATGACATGACAATATTGACTTAACCATAGCTATAGGTATTCTAAGCTCGCCACATAATGTTTTCCAACACCAAAAATTTGATCGAACCATGGAAAATAGCCAGCAATAACCAATATGATATAGTAGTTGAAGCAGCATATCTTCAGCCACTTCCATTAGAAGTTTAGAACAAATACTTCAAAGAACAAATTTCTTGCTTCAAACAGCTAGTCCGGTAAACTATGCACATTTTTTTCTGATATGCATCAGTTCTACAAAATTTGGGAAAGGATTCAAGTTCTCCTTGCTTCTTGAACAGCATTGCTGGAACTCACCATGTCTACAGCGCGGTGCAAAAATCATGGATTAAAGAGACATACAAGCTATTCCTAATCATAATTGGAAGTTTTGATGGAATATAGATATATGTATTGATATCGTTTTATCTTGCCATCTAGTTTTTCCATTTGTTAATATAAATAATTTTTGAAAAATATTAATAACACTCTCTTTTGCACACTTCTTTTAACACTTATTTTACTATTAGTCTAAAATCAAGTGTTACTAGTATCTCTTTTAATAATCATTTCAAATGTATGAAGTGAATCAAGAGTAAAGCAAATATTGAAAAAATTGTCTAAAAGAATGTATTATTAGCATTTCTCATAAATTTTTTGTGTGTTTAACAGTTGTAACTTTAACTTGCCTATTAATCTTTTATATATCACAGTAACTTTTTACACATTTTATAGAAGAAATATGAAATGTGCTAGTTTGTGCATTTTATGATACTCATGAAATTTTTCACGGCTGATCAGAATTGATTTATCAGTACACCGGCTATTATCCCATCCTACACTGCACTGCACTACACAATTCTGCATCCAGTTGTACATCGGCTAGTAATTGCATAACCCATTTGCAACTATTTTTCTTTCGATCAGAAGCACCCAAGTATTTTGTAGTACAGAAAGGAAGAACCTTTGCTACATTGACGAGTTTTAGCTTCAGTAATTTAAAAGCTTGCTCTAGGATTAAGCAAGTAGAGATTTTCAAAGTGTAGGAGGAACCTCTTTCTCTCATTACCCTCCTTGGCCCACGGTATAACTTAGGCTTCATGGGAGGAACAAATTCTCAAGTGTGACCCTCACGGTACTTTTCCTTGCAGAGTTGCCCCATGATAGCAGCTCCAGTTACACCAGTTTAGAATGCCACAATACAAATGGAGACTCCTATATATATTTGGATTAACTCATTAACTTGTTTTGTTTTTAGAAAAGTCTTTCTTTTTTCCCAAAATTGTTGCAAGAAAACATTTTGGCTTAAATAATTTTTTATTGCAAAATAAGCTAATTTAAACATCCACAAATTAAATGATTTGGGTCTTTTTGTAGCACTTGTTCAAAGGGCTGCACCCCCCCCCCCCCTGCCCCCACAACTTTGTGTAGCATATTATCTCCATAAATAGCTAACCATTTCCCAGCCACCTTTGGTTTTCTTGCAGAAATAATAGAGACAAACACAGGATCCTCGATTTCTCCCTTTCTTTGATTTCTCTAGCAATGAATAATGGGGTGTGTGCCGTTCCTTTTTAAAACTCTTTATAACCTCATTCCTTTTAAGCATAAATTGTCATTCCTTTTCAAGCCACATGAGTTGTCATTCCTTTTTAAGCCACATGTTTTGTGAAATTTTGTAGTCTCAAACTGTTGGCATGTGTGTGCCGTTCCTTTTTAAACCTCTTTATAACCTCATTCTCCAATTGATGGTGATGAATTTGTATTTTTTAGGTATAAAGCATGACAAGTATGATTTGGTAATTTCTCCACAAATGAAAGATAAAGAACTTTATCATACATGAGTTCCAAGATAAAGTATCTAGTTTATGTAAACCTGGTGCACGGTATACACATTTGTGCATTTGACTAACGGAAACATTTATAATATTCTTAAAAAAAATTTAAACATCAATGTTCTAGTGACTTTATTTATTATAATAAGTAAAAATTTTTGACTCTCTCATTCTCTCTTTTTTTTTATATATATAAATGTTTACTCTCTCAATTTGTGAGTGTAAATTATTGAACAAGTTATAAATAATATATCTTACTATAGATGTAAAATTTTTATAAATTAATGATAAAAAAGCATAGAACATTCATGCTAAAATATATTATTAAGAGTATTTTAAACTTTTTTCTAGACTAATGAGACTAATGGGCAGAAGAAGTTGGTTTTACATTTTCAAGTTTAGATTCATTACATAAGTTGTCAACTAGATATATTTAGTAAACTATTTGCTTGTGCCATTTTTTTGAAGCACAACTGGCATAGTACATTTACGCAATAATCTCTTATATTACTAGCATTTTCCCATAATATTGGGTGGCAAGAGAGAATTAAACATTTGACTATTTGAGTCAATTTATTGAATAGTCACTTCAATGTATTCTTCATTGTTTATCAAATGGCTAAAGAAAATTTTTTTATTTAAATATGGTGTATTTAATTATATGTATTAAATTAATTAGAATTTAATATTTTTATAGAACTCTATGAAATTAATTATGAGACACAAAAATTTATAAAAATATTAAATCTTAATTAACTTAGTACACCCAATTATAATACATCATGTTTAAATAAAAATTTCTCTGAAAAATCATATATCCTCAACATACTTTGAGCCTACTACATGGATTGAGAATTTGAATGTCCCCATTCAAGTATTAATTAGTCAAGGTGTTACCAAGTGGCCTCAATACTTAAGAGGGGGGGTGAATTGAGTATGTAAAATATTTTCGTAAATCTTTTGCAAAACGTTTGATTATCAATTTTCGTTGAAGTTATTGGATGGTTGAAGTGAATAGATAAATGAAATTGAATACTTCACTCACAAATTAAATAAGCTAAGATGAGTAACATTCAAGTAACCATATAAAATAAATGCACAAATGTAAAGAGATGAGTTTAGAAGATCAAACACAAGGTTTATCCTGGTTCAGCCACCAATCCACTTGTGGCTACGTCCAAATTCTCAAGCAACC
Organism: Ormosia emarginata; assembly: GCA_029884605.1. NCBI lineage: Eukaryota > Viridiplantae > Streptophyta > Magnoliopsida > Fabales > Fabaceae > Ormosia > Ormosia emarginata. The sequence continues at coordinate 9,536,558 of JAQQTP010000048.1, forward strand.
GCTAGAGATTTTCCACTATATCTTCAAGCTTCAACAGGTGCTTGACAACCTTTACAAACTAGAGCACTCACCACACCTTGGGATACCTCACCCTTTGTGCTTGAGTCTCAAAACAGGGATACCTCACCCTTTACAACCTTTGAGGGATGCCTCACCCTCCTTATACCTTTGAAGGATACCTCACATTCTTTTCAACAAGGGATACCTCACCCTAACTATTTTGAGGGACATCCCACCCTCTTTTTTCAGATTATACAAGGTTTAGATGAAAGAAACTCACTCAAGAGCAGATTATACAAATTGAAGAGCTATGATATTTAGGATTCACATAAGTTGAAGCTCAAAACAGGGTTTTCAAAGAGATGATCAGAAAACTCGTTATAAATGCTCTAAGATGTTTTTCAGAAAGTTTTCCAACACTTAATCAATGCCCAACAACTTTCATTTATAACCCAAAAGAGTTTAGAGACGTTAAAGGTGGTTGAGGGCATTAAATGCCATTGAAAGAGTCGTTGGAGAAGAGATCTGGAAGTGTTCATAATCTATTATAGCATTTCTATATTCGGTTATGGCATGAATAAGGAGTTTCAATCGTCTTTGTTTGTCAAAATAATCTATTATGACTTAACTCATATTCGAATATGAAGAGTCTTATAATCTGTTATGAGAATGCTCATAACCTATTATAGGATATGCCATATTTGAATATGGCTTTTGAGAAAACAAAAGACACGAATGGAAATCAGAATAATCAAATATAGGATAAGCCATATTCGATTATGGCCTTTTAAAGAATCACAGGACACGTTTTGTTTTAGAACATTTTCTTTTAATCATATTCGAATATGGCCATTTAAGAAACAGGTTGTTGCGTTTGAGAAGCCAGAAACTCAATTAGAAAGAAGCCATATTCGGTTATGTATATTCCCATATTCGGTTATGACATTTTGATTCTGAAAGCTAACTTTAAATGGTCATAACTTCTTCATTTCTCATCCGTTTTAAACAAATGACCAGTCATTGGAAAGGTATTTGAGTCTATTTTCATATGAAATAATTTCAAAACAAAACACAAAATAGGTTGGAAGTTATGATCAAAAGAGTGACCAAAGGTCAGCTTTGCAAAACACAAACTTGACTATTTTTCAACCACCAAGACTAGCTTTTCAAAACTTGTTTGTTGAGCATTTTAGCATGTGAAAACCATTTGTAAAGATTTAAAAACATGTTTGAGCTTAGTGTGATTCCCAAATACCTTTACACAAGATCTAAGTCCTATAAGCTAATCTTGAAGATCCTTGGACTTAATCATTGCACTTTCATTTCTTGTCCTTGTTTGTTATCATCAAAACCATTATTTTAGCCAACGCCAATTACATTCTCCCTCTTTTTTATGATGATAAACAACCATTGAGAAAATGTTAGTTCAAATAAATTGGAATTCACAAAAGGTGTTAAATAAAACTTACTTGCCCTTTGTTTTTCAAGATGTGATTAGATCAGTGATGCACAGCTCCCCCTTGATATTTGAATCCTATAATCATTGAATTTATACCTTTTGTTTACCTTTTCTCAAGGACTTTCTTCTCCCCCTTTTGTCATGATCAAAAAGATATTCCATATATTTTGACAAAGAGAGAAGTAACACAAAACCATTTGCCATTTAACACATATTCAATAATAATTGTTCAATAATATAACTAGATCAACAAGATATGCATTTCAACATACCATCTATTGCAAAATATCCAAGTTGTACTAAAACAACATATCAAAGACATATTGTGATTAATTAAGGTTATAAGCAAGACAATAACAACATATCCAAAAGACAACCCATTCAGCATGTTATTCATTTCAACAAGATAGCCTTTGCAAAAATAACAAATGCACTAATTACTGAAATCAATCAAGCAAGGCATAAGCTAAGACAATAATCATCATGTTCAAAAGATAAAGCATAATGGTTAGATGAGTCTTAAGCATAATAACATAGTTAAGTAAGCTAAGCATTATGTTCAAAAGATAACACACTATGATTAGATGAGCATTAAAGGATTATAAGCACTAAGAACCTAATGACTTAAAGCATAATAATATAGCTAAAACAGAAATGGATTAGCTAAATAAAAGATATCCATGCCTAAGCCCCATCATCTTGCGTTGGTTGGAGACAACAAGCGGTCATAGATGACTCCAATGCTATGCTCATGATAAGCTTGAGGAACCGCAATCTAGGATTGATTGCTTGCAAGGGTAGCTAGGAATTGGTCTTCATGTGTGAGTGGAGCTTCTTCCATAACTATATCAGCAAGGGCAGTGGGCAATTCTTCTTCTTGTGTGGCAGCATCATGCCTAACACCATAAACCCAAGCACCATTAACCATCTTGAAGTGGAGTGAGATTTTTGGAAGAATTTGTGGGATTTTAATTGGTGGATTTAGGTTAGATTTGAGGTAGGATAGGTGTTTGAGGGAGTGGGTAGGAATGGGTAGTAGAGGAGGAAGAAAGCTATGGAGGAAAGGTGATGCGTGGGGAAGATGAGGGCTTCAGGTTTTGGTTAAGAGGAAGGCCAATAATTGAATATGAGTGAGGCCATATTCGATTATGATGTAAATGGGAGTCCATTAAGAAAGCCCAGAACCGAATATGAGTATGGTCATATTCGGTTATATGTGGATTTCCAGAGGGCCAAGCAATCGTTCCAAACAAAAGTAATGAGCCATAACCGAATATGAGTATGGCCATATTCGGTTATATGTTAATTCCAGAGAGCCAAGCAAACGTTCCCAAAACAGAGTGAAATAGCCATAACTGAATATGAGCATTCATATAATAGATTATTTGGACTTGACAGAGGGCCATACGCATGAGCATCTCTTCATAATAGATTATGAAGGATCATATTTGATTATTTCCACTTGATAGAGACCAAGTTTATCATGTCAAACCATCTCCAAATGCTCATAATAGATTATAACCTTTCCATAATAGGTTATGACCATCTTCTAACATATTATTTCTCAACCAAAACCAGAAAAATCTTCAAGAATTCATCCTTTAAGACCATCAACAGCTTATTCCATTCTTAAGCATTTACTTGACTTGGCTATGTTTCCATCACCTTTAAACACCTTAAATATATCCTAAAACAGATCTTGCTTATGCCAGGATCCAGTTTCTTCATTAAAAAACTTGAAATTGAGGATTTGAAGGACTTGAGCATGGATCAAGTACTTGCAAAACAAACTTAGAGGAAACTCTGACGCTCAAGTCAGTATAGGATTCAGAAACAATTTTTAAGTAAGAATATTATGTAATATAGCAGATTATGCAGCAATTATGCAGATTATGCAGCAGAGGCCACTTTATGCAGCAAGCTTATATTTCAAATATGAATGCAGGATTGATCCGAAATTCCAAGATAAAAGTATCTAACTCAAGCATTCATTCAAATGCATGATTGATCAATTATTCCTAATTCTCTTCTTATATATGCACTTTAGGGCAAACAATGATCATATTAGGAATGTTATGTCAAGTACAAAGATGTTATCAACAAACATGCCATTTCAAACAAGAAGTGTACTTATCTAGCATATTAACACATGTAAAGATATTTTCAAGATATAAAACTAGAAAAGAACATCTTTAAAGCAAGTTAAAGTATAGAACAAGTCTCCACTTATCCAAATGTTGCAAGTCCAAGCTTCTTGGAGACAATGGATAGAACTTTGAGTGTTTTCTGATCTTGTACTTGTAGCAGCCACTTTTAATATTTCAAAGTCCATTCTTGGCCTTCAAGCACACCTACAACACACTTCAATTTTTGGCTTTTGGTACCCAAATTCTCTTGGGTCCTTGTGTGTTAGTGTTAGGCAATGTGCCCTTAGGGACCCAAACCATTTTAGTTCCAACCTTTGTGTTGATTTTCTTCCTCACATTACATGTCAATGCACTATGCCCTTTCTTGCCACAATGAAAACACTTTATAAAAGGACTTGTTGATGTACTTGTGGGAATAAAGAAATTTTTGTAAAGTTTTTGTTGATTTTTGGGATTGTACCCTAAACCAGCCTTTTGAAACATACATCTTTGTTTCCCAAGCAATATGTTCAAATTATCTCTTCCAATGGTAAATTTTACAAGAGTATTTTTCAAGTCTTCAATTTTCTTTTCAAAAATTTTGCATGATGAGCAAGAAAATGATGTAAATTGTAACACCCTAAACTTTTAGGTGAATTGCCGTTGTGTCCAAGAAGGTCTTTTTCAATTTTTTTCAACTTTAGGATAAATGACCGTTATGTCTTTTTTCACTTGTTTGTTATTTTTCCGTATGAAACAATTTTTTATTTTATTCATTCTGTGATTTTATTTGAACTTTTTGTGTGATTTGTTAGGAGGGGGAAGAGACGAGAAAATAATATTTTTCGGGTTGGGAAATCTTATTTTAATTATTCTAGATGAATAGGTTGGGATCTTACTAAACTCAATTCGAATGATACATTTTAGTAATCTTTAATTTTTAGGATTTAACCGTATAATAAAATAATTTTATATTATTATAATATAATTTTATTAGTCAGTACAAATAAGCGGTAATGGACCTGGAAATGTTTTGTGGGACCCACATTTAGTGAAACAGTTAACGTTTTGGAGTAGTAGCTTATGACTAGGCTTAATGATAAGGCTTAATAACTAAGCTTAATTAGTGACAAGGCTTAATGACAAGACTTGGATTAACTAATAGGAACTAAGCTTGGAGGCCAAGGGTTTATGCTAGCCATTAATCATTCCTAAGGCTTGGATGGAGCCAACCAAGTGGACACCTCCTTGCCATTGAAGTCTACGGCCATATGGCTCCTTGGAGGGTAATTATCACTTAATTTTCTAACACTTTCTCTCTTCTCTCTCTTCCAAAAATACCAAACTCCATTGATGTCTTTTTGAAGGTCTATTCGGCCAAGCACCATTCTTCATCATCCATCCACCCAAAATTTCTTCTAACCTACTTTTCTAAACCTAAACACAATTCTAAGAATATCTCTAGTTGAGAGTTCTTGCAAAATCCATCATCTTGAGCTTGAAAAACTACTTTGGAGATTCTACCTTGAAGGTGAAATTTCTTGTTTTTCATTTCTAAATTCTTTTTTTAAGGTTCTAAGCCACGATTGATCCATGGTTTAAGTTTTCTTTCATGTTAGTAACTTGTAGAAATTGTTTAAGTTTGATAGGTGACTTTTGAGGGTGAAAACCGAAACCATAGAAAGGAGTGAAAGAGTGTTTGTCTTCACTTAAGGTAAGAGGAAGACTTGAATCTTATCATTCTTGGGTGGTGGTAAGAAAATAGAATTATTGGTGATTGTAGAATTTATAAGGATTCATTTGTGTGTTTGTTTTAATAGCTTTCCTATTTGTGATTTGTATTAATATATATGTCTACAAGCTTTAAAAATATTGTATGTGTTAGAAATGCATGGATAATTGGTAGGATGTGAATAACATGCTAAGGTTTGCATGAGTGTTCCAAAGAACACAAAATCAAGGCTCACTACTCAACCTAAAATGGGAACCAAAATGTTCTCAACAATTTTCTAAAAAGTGATTTAATTGACTTAGGTAAAATGACAAAGTACAACATGATTTAGAAGAAGAAAAATGATCCAAAGATCAAATATCAAAGTTTTGGTAATTTCGCCAACATGCCTAAGTTGAATGTTTTGATTTCTAAAATTATTTCCAATCAAGGTTAAGTAATAATGCTAAAAGGAATTTTATTACAATGAGTTTTGAGGAAATAAAATGATTAGATTAAGTTAAAGAAGTTGAAACTAATGATTTTAATGTTTAAAAGAAAATACAAAGAAATTTTTGTAAAATTTCTAATGTAAAGCTCATTTTATATTTTCAAGCACGTTAGTAGTTTTCAAAAGTATAATTAAATGGTTATAATATAAATAAAAGGAAATTTTTTTTAGTAAAACTTAGAAAACTATTATCATACATTTTCTAAGAGAAACTTTAAAAATACTTATTCAATTTTTTGCTAAAAATTCTTTTTCATTAAATAAGATAGAAAAGATATCCAATATAATTTATACTGTATGAAAAATATTCTAACGTAGTTCAAACGTATTAAATATTATTTTTCGTTTATTTAAATAGTGATTTTTAAGGAAAGCGGACAAGAAAATAATTTAAAAATCTTATGCGATTGAGAAAACGTTTGAAAAATAGTACGAAATTTCAAAAACAGTAAAATATATTTACGCAATTTAAAAACGTTTGTAAAAACGATGAAATTTTGAAAACGCGATAAAATTTCTACGCGATTAATGAAAATAGCAAGTTTTTACTGTCGGGCCAAAATCACACGTATAGAAATGTTGACAGATTGTGAAACAAGATCTTGTACAAAAGCGGGACATACTCTTGTATATATATATGAAATTTGCCAGTGAGGACATTTTCGTAATTTTTGCCATTAAGGGCATATTAGTAATTTTTGCCATTAGGGCATATTGGAAATTTTTGCCATTGAGGGCATATTGGTAATTTTATCATGCATTGAGTTGTGCCAATTTGGTTGATAATTGGTGGATTGATTGACGAGGTGAATTACACCGTTATTTGTCGATGATGACAGAATGTGGTTCAAACTTGAATGAACTTGGAGACATTAGTGTGCAGATTATTTCATTTGTATACAACGGAATTGATCGCTCCTTCCTGGTCGCAGTATCATTCGGCAAAACACACTAATTGGACTCGACACGCACTATACTTAATCAAGATCTTGTGAAATCTATTTAGTACAAGCCTCAGTAGTGACACGACGTTATGACAAGATATGCTACACCACGATGTTTTGACAATAATATAGACGCAACGTGAGCAACGGAATAGTTATGGGCGGTCGACGGTACTAATTTAATAGATTTTGCAAGTCATTCTCTCTCGATGTTTGTGTTTTTAGCTCCATGGAGTAGGGTTGAAATCACATTTCATATACTATTATGTCATACATTTTAATGTTATTTATCTATAACATTTTATCCATCCGTAACATTTTATCTATCCGTACCATTATATGTTGTTGTTACATTGAGTTCTCGTATTATATTACATCCGTGTTATCTTGTATTTTTATTTATGCTATTATAGTATGCTATATTGTATGAACTGTTATACTTGTTATAATGTCGTTTTCTTATTTACCATGTTTGTGGTGATATAGATTGTCTTACCTCTTTCTTGTATGTATTATCTGTATATTTTAAATTATGTGATAAAGAGTTTGAGGAAGAGGAATAACCTCTTGAGTGTGAATATCCCGAGGAGGAGGAAGGGCAGCAAGCCGAAGATCAGTTCTACGATCAAGAACCATCCGATCATCTATATCCTTTGGATTGATTGTGTGAGTATGACACTACCAGGATTCTTTAGATTCGTTGAACTTGAGTTTCACGGAGGCTCTGAAGCCTGGCGTCTGTGAGAGGATAGAGGCTTGGTGACGTACGTAGGGCGTGTAACTGTGACCATACGGACGGAGTTTGATGGAGTGCCGATCTTTTCCACCATGTTGTACTTACATGTGGACTTGCCGCTATCTCTTAGGCGTCATTGGGGTGGTATGTTTGAGGCGCCTAGTGAGATCGCCAGATGTATCGACCGCACCATCGACTCGTGATCCAAGTAGAGGTCGAGGCTTCCCGGATATCTATCACCGAAGTTTCATCCGAGAGTGATCCTTCAAAGAGTTAGATATTTATGATGTGTACAAAATAAATTTTGCGTTTGTATATATTGACCTTTTCTTGCTTTGTTTATTGTTTTAGTTTTTTTTAAATATTTGTAGTTGTACATTATTTGTATAACCTATGATGGAACAATCTGTATATTATGTGTGATAATAGAGTGTGCTTATTTTATGTTCCGTGTTATTTTATCTCGTAATATTTTGTGTAATCAGAAAAATTTTACAACCCATATTATTATATAACAAATGTTTTACAATTTAAGTAGATTTTATTTATCTTTATTTTATTTTCTTTATAAATGTGACATCCCCATAAGGGTGTTACATAAATGCATTATCAAGAGAAGAACATGTCATGCATGAAGAATTTGCATCAATAAGACCAAGAGTTTCATTTTCAATTTTAAGCTCCTTAATTTCCTTATTTAAAATAGAGATCTTGATTTCAAAAGAGGAAATTGCTTTCTTGGATGATGAGACAATTTTTGCAAACCCCATAGATTCATTATGCAATTCTTCAAATGCATCTTGCAATTCATCATAGGAGGGGGAAGAGTTTGATTCAAAGTTTGAGGATGTTACCTTAGTGTCATCTTCTTCTTCTTCCTCTTCACTTCTAGCCATGAGGCATAGGTTGGCTTTCTCATTGTCTGAGCTATCAGATAAGTCCATGTCATTTTCATCCCAAGCTATATAAGCTCTTCTTACATTTTTATCCTTTGACGGCCTCCTTTCATATTTATTCACTTTCCTTTGATAAATAGGACACTCCATCTTCATGTGTCCCGGTTCTTCACATTCATAACATTTAGGAGTGGATGAGGTTCCTTCCCCTTTGTGATAGGCATTCTTTGAGGGAAATGGAGGTCTTCTTTGAGCTCCATTTTTTTTGAAGAATCTTCCAAACTTCTTTACTAGAAGGCTAAGATTCTCCTCATTAATCTCCAAGTCATCTCCATCATCTTCATCATCATCATCATTAATCATGGAGGAGGTGGCCTTTAGAGCAATTCCTTTCTTTTCCTTTTTGTCATGTTTCTCATTTTGATTGAGCCTATTCAGTTCCAACTCATGCTCTTGTAGCTTTCCAAAAAGTGTGGCTAAGGTCATAGTTGCTAGATTTCTTGATTCCGAGATAGCCGTCATTTTAGGTTGTCAATCCCTGCTCAAACATCTTAAGACCTTGTTAATAAGATCTTCATTAGAAAATGTCTTTCCTAATAAAGCTAAATGATTAACAATATGTGTAAAACGTTTTTGCATTTCTTGAATGCCTTCACCATGGTTCATTTTAAAAAGCTTATATTCATGGGTGAGAGTGTTTATCCTTGATCTTTTCACTTCACTAGTACCCTCATGGGTTACTTGTAAGGTGTCCCATTTCTTTCATCTTAATATTAAGATTTACAATTTGAGACTCTAAAAAACTCATCATACCCCAAAGCTATTGTAATGATATTTTTGGCTCTCAAATTATATTGGACCTTCTTTTTATCATCATCCATCCATTCACTTCTTGGTGTATTAATTTTTACACCATTTACAACTTGTGTGAGAACGAAAGGACCATTTTCAACAACATCCCACACATCTAAGTCAATAGCTTCAATAAAAAATTTCATTCTTTCTTTCCAATAAGCATATCCATCCCCATTGAAAAATGGAGGTTCATAAAGAGAAGAGCTTTGAAAAATCCTGTTTGAAGAGGCCATCACTTTTCTTTTTCGCTAAGCTCTTTACACAAGAGTTAGCCTCGATACCACTTGTTACCAAGTGGCCTCAATACTTAAGAGGGGTGAATTGAGTATGTAAAATATTTTCAGTAAATCTTTCGTAAAACGTTTGATTATCAATTTTTGTTGAAGCTATTGGATGATGAAGTGAATAGATAAATGAGATTGAATACTTCACTCACAAATTAAATAAGCTAAGATGAGTAACATTCAAGTAACCATATAAAATAAATGTACAAATGTAAAGAGATGAGTTTAGAAGATCAAACACAAGGTTTATCCTGTCACACCATTAATTCACACAAATATTACGCCCGCTTCTCAAGCAACCGCTAGAGATTTTCCACTATATCTTCAAGTTTCAAGGTGTTTGACAATTTTTACAAACTAGAGCACTCACCACACCTTAGGATACCTCACCCTTTGTGCTTGAGCCTCAAAACATGGATACCTCACCCTTTACAACCTTTGAGGGATGTCTCACCCTCTTTACACATTTGAAAGATACCTCACATTCTTTTCAACAAGGGATACCTCACCCTAACTGTTTTGAGGGATACCTCACCCTCTCTTTTCAAATTATACAAGATTTAGATGAAAGAAACTCACTCAAGAGCAGATTATACAAATTGAAGAGATATGGTATTTAGGATTCACACAAGTTGAAGCTTAAAACAGGATTTTCACAAGGATTATCACAACTACATGTAAATATGCGTGATGCGCAACATAATTAATGAAATTATTTTTTTTCATTTATTTAGTTAAAGAATGTGATTTAACTTTTATAAGAATATTGTTTATAAGAATATAAAATGAATAAATATGTGTGTATTTTATATACACCAAGAATGTTTATACTACTATTGGCTTCGATTTAAGTAATTAAATAAATTATAAATTAATATGATTATTTACACATTTGAGACATAAGTTAATTTTTTTATCTTCATTGTTCAATATAATGACATATAATATCAATGATTAAATTAAAAATAGATAGTTAATGAAAATATGATTCAAGAGTCACCATATTGCTAATAAAATGAGTTGAAAGTTGAGAGTTTAGAAGGTACTTAACTTGAAAATCAGTATAATGAGAAATTTTTGGGATGATAAAATAATAAAGTTTAATTGAGATAAATCGAAGTGTCAATAAAGAAAAGTGTAGTAAAGATCTCATGTGAGAATTTGAGAGAAAATTGTTGTGTTGATATGACATTCTTCTAAACTTAGGAGGTTGGTTTTATATATTTATAATAGATTCTTAATAATCTTAATTCAAATTTCATCGACCCCTTTTCAGTTTTTACTATTTTAAGGCCGGCTCCGGGCTCCCTCCACTGTTGATTAAACATGTACTCCAAGTCCAACTTAAACATAGTCTTTTTCTCACTCTTGATGCCGGTGAAATATTCTTTATACCTAGGTTTGCAAGTTATTTTGATCAAACTATTATTTTCCATTCCTATTTTGCGTGCACTTAACATTATACTTTTCCCTGTTACCTACGTATCCTAATGTGGAAGAGGCTTAATCATTTTCCCTCCCTTTCCAGATTAAGTTCAACCCAAACCACTTCAATTTTTTTAATGCTCTGGTTTGATAGCTCCTCCATTTTATATATGTTAATACAATAAAAGATGCCTAAATTCGGTATAGACGTGGTCCGTGCAGCTACACTATTTTATAAGATGGATTAGACTTTTTGTTCAAAAATAGCACTCCACCTTTAAATCTTCCCAATGTTTACCTTACCCCACTTTTTCCCCCCTGGTCTGATAGGTTTATATAATCTTCTGCTCCTCCATTTTATATCTGCTGATACAAGAAAAGACACCTAAATTTGGTATAGACGTGGCATGTGCAGCTGCACCATTTTATATTTATTGAATGTTTTAGAGTTTTAGGTCAGAAATATCACTCTATCGGATAAGGGATCTAGGTCATTAATTTTTTTTTTTCTATGATAAAATATTAAAAGGTAAAAATGACTTTAGAATTTCCTACATTGGATCACAATTGCACGAGGTGCAATTCAAAAAAGAACTGCACCTAATCCAGATCCCACTATATCTTTTATTTTAATCTTCCCAATGTTACCATACACACCCACTCTATTCGTTTGATAGGCTTATATAAGCTTCTGCTCCTCCATTTTATCTTTATCTTTTGCTCATATAATAAAGTTTTTTATCTTCATTTTTTTTTTTAATATTGCTCATACAATAAAATTTGGTATTGATGTTGTTTATGAAACTACATTTTATATCGAGTAATTTTAATCACACATATTTTTATTTATATTATCTTATATTTATATAATTTTTATATTTAATTATATTTAATCTCATTTTATTTTTTATATATCTTCATTCAAATTCTACCATATATATATATATATATATATATATATATATATATATATATATATATATATCTGTCTAGCTTGTTTCTTTTCTATCTCCCCAAGGTATCCTTTTCTAGGTCTAGTATTATTTATGCCATGTATTAGAGTTTCGCACTCCCTCTATGGCTGTATCTTCTAATCTTCCCAATATAATGTTACCTTATCCCCACTTTTTTCCTCCTTTCCTTACTCTGTCTCTCACTAACACAAAGATAAGAAAGATTAACTAAAATTAACCACCACTCCCTGATAATGCTATCCACATAATCCTTTAAGACTTGCCCATAAACATAGGACACATCTAAATTTTAACTGCAAAAACTATGTCCCTAGTCCCTAATCTCAAGGTCAAACACTCACCCCACATTTCTCTCTCCTCTCTAACACATCATTCTCTCTCTCTCTCTCTATCCCAACGCGGTTTTGACTGAAAAAAGCTTTTCATATTTTTTTTCTTTCCTCTTTCATAAAAAAAATTTCCTGAAAAGAAAAAATTATAGATCGGACCAATCAGAAAGCTCCGCGCAAACTAAGAAAATAGAAAAAAAATAAAAAAAACGACACACAAAAACAAACACAGATTTTCTCTCTCTTGCATTCTCTCTCTCTCTCTTCTTGATCCATGGGAGAGGAACTTCACCTGAACCCAGAAGAAGAAAGTTGATTCCTTTTGCTGAAAATCTGCATACCCATTTGGTTAAAACTCCAAATGCGGTCTTCTAGAAGACCCCAGAAAGATTCAGATTTGAACAGAACCCAGATTGGTGCATGTGGGTGTGGATCTGATGGTGGGTATTATTTTGAGGCCATGGTTGATGATTGTTGATTCAGGTGCAACTGTTGCTAAGGTTGTTGTCGTTTTTGTTGTTGTGGGGTGGCAACAAAACGACTTTGAGGGGCTGCATAAACGACGATGCAGCTTCACTTCTCGCCTAGCATGAGAAGCATCACGATATCAAGCAACAATGGGTTTATTGACTTGATGAAGATCAAGGTCGCAGCTTGCCACATTTCCTATCGAACCCTCTTCCACACCATCCTCATCCTCGCGTTCCTATTGCCCTTTGTCTTCATTCTCACTGCTGTTGTTACCCTTGAAGGTGTCAACAAGTGCTCCTCATTTGGTACTCTAATTTTTCAACTTTTCAAATTCTTCATATTCTGATCCCTTTTTTTGTTATTTTTAATGTTTCCTTATATTTAGAATTATTATTTGTTCTATAGATAGATCCTGATTTGAATTTTTGGTTATAATATGTTCATGTATTAGGGGCCTGGAATTGTTTTAGTGCAATTATAAATTGTTTCCCTTATGATTATGAAAGATTTCTAGCTAGCTAGCATTTACCTTCATTTCAGGATCTCAAGTGTGACTTGGTAATATAAGCATTTGCTTTGCGTAGTTTGACTGCACCTGAACTCAGGATTAGTAATGATGGTGTTTTTGTGACATGTATTGCTGAAATTTTGTACCTTGTTGTGTTGATTCTTTCATGTGACAAATTAATACGTGCTTTGGATTTTAGAACTGGAAAGCTATCTTGTGTGATCATGAATTAGTAAAATCTGGGCCAATATTTGTTGATTTTCAGCTCCCGTCTAAACAAAGCTGGATTCTGCTGTGGCAGTTGTTAATAAAAGTTTTGATATATCTATTTCTATTATCATCTGTTTTTATCTAGCTTTCTTCATGTTACTTATATTAGGTTCTGAAAGTTCATTGTTTTGTACTTTTTTATGTCTCGCCTTTTGCCTCCTTGATTGATTCCTTGTTTTGTGCTCCAGATTGTTTTGGTAGGCGGTTAGGACCAAGGCTTCTTGGTAGGGTTGATGATTCAGCGGTAAATAGTTTTTATGTTACTTAAAATAGATTTTAGATTACATTATCATATCTAGTAAAGTTTTGGTTAAATAACTATTATCTGAACCCTTCTTGTGATGACGGTAATGGTGCAGCAGAGACTGGTTAGAGATTTTTACAAGATCCTTAACGAAGTGAAGATTGGGGAAATACCAGCTGATCTAAAGCTGCCAGATTCATTTGATCAACTGGTTTCTGATATGAAGAACAATCAATATGATGCGAAAACGTTTGCATTCATGTTAAGGGGAATGGTAAGTTGCTTGTTACGTTTACATTAAAGCATTGTGTATTTCTCGGTTAATTGGTATTGAGTAGGGAAAGTGTTTTCTGAAATTGAATTCTGTTGATGTTTGCAAATCTTAATAAGTTATAACACATGGCTTAAAATGAAAACACATATTTTATCAGCGCACCTGTCGTTACTGAAATTTGAATATTAAAAGGTTGAGGTTGGGATAACTGATGCACCATTTATGAATATTGGCTTAGAAAATTTTTATAATAAAGACACAATATTCTGTTTAGAGATACAATGATTCGGCTTATATCATCTCTGGATTTTCTTTTTGTTTGTATATTTATTTTGAACCTACAAGGCTATGGTTATGTCTGGTTTTGTGAATCTGATGGAAGTCACTTCCGAGCTTGATATTGTGTTGTGAGCATTGTACTGACTCTGTTGCATTGTATGATCTTCTGCTCGTATTAGTATTATAATGTGTAGAGTTTGAGAGTAATATATTTTTTTATTTGCAGCTAAAATTTAAGATTTATGACAAGGGGAAAAAAAAGCTTAAGCACAAATTTATTTTATGTGTATAGAGGGATTTGAAAGAATTTTTTTGAAATTATTTACTCTCTTTGCTTATTTGTTTTCCTTATTCACACATTGCATGAATGTAGGGCAGTAAAGAGTCAACAAGAGCTTAAGCTAAGTGTTGCAGAGATGAGGATGTTGTTGTTGATGAGTGGACATACAAGACAAGACAAGATCAGTAATGAATACATTAGAGAAAAAGTAGGGGTAACACCTATTGAGGAAAAGTTTGTAGAATCTCGTCTAAGGTGATTTGGTCATGTAAGAAGAAGACCAATAGAAGCCTTAGTCAAAAGAGTTAATTAGATGGAGGATAGCCCAATAGTTAGAGGTAGAGGGAAACCAAGAAAAATTCTAGGTGAAACCATTACAAAGGACTTATAATTAAATGACCTTTCTGAAGACTTGGTTTATGACAGAACACAATGGCATCGTTTGATCCATGTAGTCGACCCCACCTAGTGAGAAAAGACTTTTGTTGTTGTTATGTTGTATATGTTGCATGAAGAAAGGGTTTTATGTTGCTGCTAACTACGAAGATACAATCTCATAATGAAGTCAATCAAGAACAATCCAAGATTATGTAGATTGATTTTACCAATATATATATTGGTCATCATCTTCCATAAAATTCAATTTATAATTTCACTTGAATTTAGTTTGATGCCATTATACAGGTCATCATGATTGTGCGTTTGTGCTCACTTTCAGTCTTCCAATATCTGGATTTAAAGAAACTGGAGATAGTTTTTATATATGTTGCGCAACAAATGGTCCTGTTTTATTCTAGTAGTGCGTGGTTTATTGGAGACTTATTTTGAAATGTTGGCCAAACAATCATAATAAAAATAGAAGTATGTATTCAATGATTTGGCCAAATGCAAAACTGCTTCTACCTGGTAGTGATTTTTGTAAAAGCGATTTAAAAAGTGGAAATTTAACAGCATGGCCAAACAGGCATGTACCATGGTGATTGCAGTTATCTGAATTTTCAGGAAGGCAAAAGAAATCTTATATTCTTTTAAATAAGAATTCAATGAATGTTATAAAGTAGACAGTTGACAATCATAAATTTACTGCAATTAGAAATGCAATGTTCTTTCGTCAAACTGCTCATATGTTACTTATGTCTGGCACATCTTTTAGCTTTTGTCTGTTTTACTTTTACTTGATACTTACATATGCAGCTGACACCATGTGATTTGTATTGAGGGTTGTCTTGTAATCATAGTACATTATAATTTTACTTTCTGGTATGTTTTGTCATAAGCCTAATAAAGTGTTTTCTCTTATCCTTTTCTAACACATGGAGGTGCTCAGTTTTATGTTTGTTTTTCTTAATATTCTGGCCTTTTATTATCTTTTTCCTTTATTTTTTTAAACATTCTTTTAATTTTAATTATGTGCAACTGCAGCTATTGAACCCTAAATGTTTATTTATCTGCATTTGGTAGTTCTTTTTAGGCCTTCATATTCTTTTAAGAAATATATAGTGAGTAGTACTTTGTTATCATTATTGTTATCATCTTGATTTCAGTTTACAACCTTAATTATTCATGAATGATAGCCATTGCTTTATGCATCCCTATTAGGAATTTGAGAAATTGTTATGTTGTGTGTATGCAAGACTATTGTGTAAAACTTAGCGTAAGTGTGTTCATATATTTAGTTTATTATTATTATGCAGTAGCTTAGTCACATTCTTTTATATTAGATATTGCAGTTCTTGTGTTAAAGTGGTGGGCTGGTGGCAAATGATAATTATATTGATCTTTGTTATAATGTGATGCTTCTTTGGACAGATGGAGAAATTTGAGAGAGAAATCAGAGAATCTAAATTTACAGAGCTGATGAATAAACACTTTGCAGCAAGTTCTATCCCAAAAGGGATTCATTGTCTGTCTTTGCGTTTGACTGATGAATATTCGTCAAATGCCCATGCACGCAAACAACTGCCTCCTCCCGAGTTACTACCTGTGCTGTCTGACAACTCTTACCAACATTTTATTCTGTCAACTGATAACATCTTGGCTGCTTCAGTTGTTGTTACTTCTACTGTGCAGTCATCTCGGAAACCTGAGAAGATAGTCTTCCATGTCATCACTGACAAAAAAACTTATGCGGGTATGCACTCATGGTTTGCACTAAATCCTCCCTCCCCTGCTATAGTTGAAGTCAAAGGCGTTCACCAGTTTGACTGGTTGACTAGAGAAAATGTTCCAGTACTTGAAGCTGTAGAAAATCAAAATGGGATCAGGAATTACTATCATGGGAATCATGTTTTGGGAGCCAATATCACCGATACCAATCCACGTAAATTTGCATCTAAATTGCAGGCTAGAAGTCCAAAGTACATATCTTTACTCAACCATCTCCGCATATACATACCCGAGGTAAGTTGGATTCAACAATGATCACTCTTCCTGTCTTCTTTCTCCATCTGTCCCTTCACTCTCTCTCTCTCTCTGAAAATTGTTGAAACTTTTCAAACCATAATTCACAAGAACTAGGAATAGTGCATTTCATTAGGTTTGGAAAAAAATCTTATATTCTATGTGATTTTTATTTTTGATAGAATATACTGTGAGTGAATGAAGCTTGAAACGAATGATTGACCTAAGACCTTAGAACATGACTTCTATACTGGGTCACTCCAAGCTGAATATTTATGTGTAAAATTCTGCATTTTAAGCTTATAACAGCTTATGAACTCAATTTGTAGTGACAAAAGTGGCTTATGGGTACTGAATATCTCTTGAGTTCTCTCAAATTACAGTAATTGAAGAGAACATAAAAATCATGTGCTAAAAGATAAGAATTATATTGAACTATTTTGAGTAAAATTTTCTGACTCTTATTTGTGCTGATTATGTTTGTCTTATGTGTGTCAAACAGCTTTACCCAAACCTTGACAAGGTGGTCTTTTTGGATGATGATGTTGTGGTTCAGCGTGATTTATCTCCGCTTTGGGAAATTGACCTGAATGGAAAAGTTAATGGAGCTGTGGAAACTTGCAGAGGGGAAGATGAGTGGGTAATGTCTAAGCATTTTAGGAACTACTTCAATTTTTCCCATCCCCGCATTGCAAAGCATTTGGACCCTGATGAGTGTGCTTGGGCTTATGGGATGAATATCTTTGATCTGCGTGCATGGAGAGCGACAAATATAAGAGAGACATATCATTCCTGGCTAAAAGAGGTAGAAGTCCATTTTTACTAAGATTAATTTACAATTTAGTTATTCAAATTTTTAAATTATTATTTATTTGCCAATAATTTGAAGTTCTAGCAATCTGAATTTTAGACTAATCCTGCTGTACAGCAACCAATTGAGTGGCTTAAACATTTTTTATATATGAAGTTTTTAGGTAGTACGTAGTAGTGTGAGAACATACTTGACCTTTAGTTTCCTTTGTTATGGTCTTTTTATTGAAAATTCCCCCCCCCTTTGAAAGAGGGGGTTGGGGTTGGGAAATCTTGGGCATTTGATCTTTCTTCTATTTTTCTTGTTGGGAAGAACTTATTATTGACGGCTTCTCTATGGCAGAATCTAAAGTCAAACCTGACGATGTGGAAGCTTGGAACCCTACCCCCTGCTTTGATTGCATTTAAAGGTCATGTTCACCCAATTGACCCCTATTGGCACATGCTTGGCTTGGGTTATCAGAGCAAAACCGATATTGTGAGGGTGAAAATGGCTGCTGTTATTCATTACAATGGTCAGTCAAAACCCTGGTTGGAAATTGGCTTTGAACATCTTAGACCATTTTGGACCAAGTATGTCAATTATTCAAATGATTTTGTTAGGAACTGTCAAATCTTGGAATCATAGTCTACCAATTAGAAGCACTATGGTTTGAACAATGGTGCATACTACGAAAGAGATGAGTAAATACAGGTTTCATCTAACTTTTTGCGGCTTGAGATTTTCTTCAAGATGAATTTGAGATGGCAAATAGAAAATTGGTTGAGAGGGCAAAGTGATCAAGACATGGTGGTTGGATTTGGTGCCATCCCCTACATTTTTGCAGACATGGTTGCCATCCTGGCATGGCCTTGAGAACCATTGAGTCTTGTGACATAGAAACACGTCCTCTATTTTTGGTTGGTGAAAGGATACTATTATTGTTCTTTCGTGGGGCGACTATAGCAAAGATTCCTTAGTGAATATTGGAGAATAAACTGAATGCTGAAGATAAAAGGGTCACGCCTGTGTCATCAATGTAGTTTGGTGTTGAGAACACAAGTGCTAGGACAGTTAATTTGTGAGGTTCCCCCACTAGTGCAGCGTTTTCCCCCATCATTTTTTAGTTTGTTAAATTTTTGTTAGCGCCAATTTTTACCTTTACCCCATTTGATTTGATATATCATGATGGTGATTTCTAGGAGTAGTTCATGAGATTGCTTTGTTACAGGTCCATTGAATTGGGGAACTGTCTGTAGGATATATATATACGATTACTAGACATTGGAAATGTGCAGATAAATTCTTTTTTCCCTCTTCTCCATCCTTGTGATTCCTGATAATAATTGTTCTCTTAATTTTTGCACCTCATGTAGCCATGCATTCACAATGTTTACTGCAAAATATTACAAGAAAGGGAAAGAGAAAGAAGAGCAAAAGGGAAAAAAAGTTTGAAAGTAAAATAAATGCAAATTATATGGTAGCAAAAGCTTGGCATTTTTTTTTTGGTAGGTAAATTCTAGAGTAAAAAAGTTTAAAAAGTAAAATAAATGCAAATTATATGGTATAACAGGTTTGGACATCATGAACATCCTCAACCACTTGCGTTTTAACTTCTGGCTTCGTGACTCAGCAAGGTGGAGCTTATGTTGCAAATTTTTGCAAGGCATTTCGTTTGAGAATTGGGAGGAAAATAAAAATAAAACTTCATTACAACCATCTATATTCTTTTGCATATATTATTTTTCATCATTTAATATCAATTATATATTTTTTCTTATAATTCAATCCATGCTTAATTGTGTGAATAGGGAAGATATAAAATTATGTATCAATTGAAGAAAAGAGATAAATTTTGTTGGAAGAGCTTGGAGTACATGTCTGATTATGAATTCTAAGCGTAGCTTATATACTTGAGCTTATGAATTCTATTACTCCTACATACTCTCTTGTTTGGGTGTGTAAGTGGGATGATTCCATGAGCTTTGAAGGCATGAGCTTTATAAAACTCATGATAGCTAAAAATATTCCAGACCATTAATGCGCAAAATCATGAAAGAGAAACGAAAATACAAGTGTGTCCTGTGCTTAATAGGAGGTCTACTCCACTCCATTGAAAGGAATTTGGCTTCAAAGAGTCATAATGTTAATCTTTAGGGGTTCTTGCTTAACATACCTATTCAAAGTTGGGTACCACATTTATGCATGTCAAGTTTTGAACTCTCCTTCCAGCTAAAAGTGAAGCATGTGGAGTATTATTGTACTTTATTTCATTTTAAATTTTGTATCTAAAAGCTTCCTTTAGTAGTATGTGCATACTCTATTGGAATGCAGCATGCAGCCCTAGAAGTGGTTCCTTACATGCCAGTTCCACAGATAAGGTTATACTTATGGTATTAAGTGCGGGCCATGACCGTTAGCTTATGTAACTGTAGGTTTTCTGATTGGGTTTGGTGCTTATTAGAATCTTACAGTAGTTATACAATTATTCTCGTCTAAAAAGGTGTTTATACTGATTATAGTTTTGATTATTTTATGCTCCAAAAATTTTTAACTAAACATTTTTCTTGAGTTAATTATAATTTTTTCTTAAAAACAAAATATATTAAGGGAAATGTTACTTACATATAATATTTCCCTTACACAACTTATATAACATCAATCAACATCATTCATTACCAATTTGAGTTGGTCCAAGTGGTAATGAATTTAAGCACCTTAAACATGTGATTAGATATTCGATTCCTGACTCACGTGTATAAAAAAAATTACAATTGGGAACAGTTGCTCTCTTTAGAACCAGTACCGCGATAGATTAGTCCTTCGTCTTTCGGGCAAAAGAATAATGCAAAAAAAAAAAAATCAACACCATTCATTTCTTTCCCCTCTCCCTTCTCTCTCTCCTTTTTTTCTTCGTCAAATTCAAAATCAATGCCTCACCTCACTTTATGCAAGTTATGTTGCGTATTATGTTCAACTAACATAACTCTTATACTAATTCAGGCATGCATTTTCTAATCATTGTGCCATTGTCTATTTTTTCACCCATCAGTGTGCCTTTTTATATATGATCATAATCCTTTGTGCTTCTTTCTTACACTGCCTTCTACTTTATTTTATGTTTCTGTTGTTGTAATCTTCCTTTTCACACATTTTTGTTCCTTCTTGTGAGCAAGGAACGGGTTGTTTGCTGCTCTATTGGCTTGATTTGTAAGTGTACATATCTATCTATCTATCAGACATTCTACATCTAAGTCAAGAGGGTATGCCGTACAGAGACCTAATTTGCACAAGAACAAAGCTCTGAGTAAGATGAAAAAACTAAACTTCAATCTGACACAATTTGTGATATATATTCATTTTTTCTCTTTAATTTTATCACTTATTTTCTGTTTTATATTTTACTTTTTTGTTAAAAATTATTTCTATATATTAGTTGAAACTCTTACTAGAATATTTACTTCACCACATATTAATTTTTAACAGTACATTGATAACATGATTCATATGCAGATATTTTGGAGCAGTTGCTAGGGTTATTCCATTCCCCTTGTTCACGCGACAAAGTCCAAAAGTGTCAATATTGATATATAAAATATTCATATTGGCAAAGAGATCCTATATGATTAAAAGATTAACAATGTACCAAAAAGATTAACTAACTTTAATGTACATGTAGTTTTAACTAAAGAAAAAAAAAAAAAAGAATCTCATAGAAGGATTTTGCTAAGTTGGTGATGACATGAATTCCATTTACAACCATTCCGCTTCAATGATCCCTTCAAAGTGCATCGAGAATCTTATTTTTTAAGACATTCCAAATCAAAGTATAGACCCACCATTTCATTGTAACACTTTTCACACTTTATTATTCAAATGTTATCAATTGATCGATAATTTGGAAGAATGATTAAACTTTAACAAGTGTCGCTTAGTTGTGCAGCTGTATTAAAGAGTCGATTCTTCCAAAATATAATATTAAATAATCTGAAAGGTTCTTTAGACTTTCAAACACCCATTTCAGAAGAATGGTTAAACTAACAAAAACTAAAATGAAAAATCCTCATATATATATATATATATATATATATATATATTTGGTAAAAAAATCCTAAAATGTTACTCTAAAAGTTTATTGTATGTAACTATCTCTCAAGGTTGAGGTCCCACATATGGGTTGATCAGAATTTAGATTGTTAGCCAATCATCAGATAGAGACTAATCCTTCAATGAGTTTGTCAGAACATTAAGTTTTGAAGGAGATATTTTTAAGTGAGTATAAATTTAATATGTTAAATTTGTATATATTTAAAAAAAAAGAAAAAGAATAAATAGGTCTTAATAAATTTATTTATTACAAAAAATTATCATTTTTTTTAATTTTTTATAAATATATATAAATCAAATGTGTTAAATTTGTGACTACTCATTTTAAAGTACTCATGTTGATGCTAGAGGTGCAAATTAATTTTCGTCTCCGCTTAGATTCAACCCGCAAAAATATTATAAAGGCGGGTTAATTTTTTTGAAAAATAGGTTGGAAGAAGTTTAACCCACCCCGCTTTAGAATTATATTATTTGACCAAGATTTGTGAGTTGATCTTAAAAATAAAACAAAATGTATAAAAAATAAAAAAATCATAAAAATTAAAAAGTAAAAAAATTATAATTTATAGAGGTTAAAAAATAAAATAAATAAAATAAATTTAGATCATACTCATAAAAATATCATAAATACAAATAATAAGATTAATTTGTAACACTTTTTTTTAAAAAACTCAACCCGCCGAAGTCGGCCTTCACTTAACCCGCACTGATGTTAATTTAACCCGCAAAGTTACTGTTGTTACATGGATTAAATCAAAATGGGTTGAATATTTCAACCCGTAAAAAATTACGAGTTGACGGATTAACCTAACAGGTTGCTTTCATGCGTCCCTTTCGTACCCATTTTCATACGAATAATAATGCTACTCTCATAATTCAGACAACTTATAAAAAAATTCACATACCTTCAGATAGACTATCGGATTATTGTTAAAATGTTAAATTAGTATACTCTACAGAGATCCAATCATGAAAGTTGGAGGTATTATTTTATTTTATTTTTAAAAGAAATAGGTATACACGTAAACATTATCATGCTACTATGTTATTATTATAAGTGAAATAATCTTTAGAAGTAAGTAATGAAACAAAATTATTGCTTTAACTATTGTAATAAATAAAAAAACTATTGCTTTAACTTTTAATGGCCACAAGTTATCGCATATAGTACTACTAATTGACATCCATGTGGCAGTTGATTAATACTCTATATATTTTGTCTAAACAAATAAGAATAAGTCTAAATTTTTTAAATAATTTTTTAATAATTTTTTCTAATAATTAAATAAAAAAATATTAAATATTTTTTATATTTTTAAAACATTAAATACATTTATTTTTTATTTTATTTTTATTAAATATTGAAAGAATTATTAAGAAAATATTTTAAGAAGATATAACAAAACTCAACAAATAAATATAGACTATTAATCTTGATATATTTCTACTGAATTGGCAGTGACACGAGTGTGCTATTATGAAACAAATATAGGAAGGAATTAATCATTGTTGTTTGGAATTTTGTACTGGCTTGTCTAACTGTTAAAATTGAGAACTTATCTTTAATTTGGTTTTAGTTTAATATTATAATTATTTTTATGGTTGGATCGAGTTGAATATGTTAAGATCGGTCAAAAACTAAGTTAAACCAGATTAAATCAGATTGTATTGGGTTGAATTGATTTTTTTTTATTATGCAATGTCAATTTGATGAGTAAAATATTTAAATTTGACAATAAATAAATTATATACAAAATTTTATATATTTTAAGATTATCTAATTTGATATTCGGTCCAACATTAACAACATGAAAGTAATGGAAAAGAAAATCAAGGAAAGTGTTTACCAAAAAATAAAAATAAAGGATAGTATAAAAAAAGAGTGTGATTATTCAAAATTATAAATGTATTCTCCACCAAAAAAATATATAAATATATATATTTATATATATATATATATATATATATATATATATATATATATATATATATATAATTTTCAGTTTATTTGATAATTGCTTAAATTAAATAATTTTTTTATATTTCTGAGACCAAAAAATAAAAAAGAAAGATGCCAATTCGAATTTTGAAGTTAGAAAAGTAGACTTGAACAAATAGATAATTTTTTTTAAGGATATTTACCCTTAGTGGCTGAAATTGTTTAAGAATATGCAGTTTTTTTTTAGTACAAGAGAATGTGTAGTTTTACACATATTAGCTGTAAAGAGTAAAACTCAAACAAGAGTGATACTTAACAAATATCAAGCTAAGTAGAAAGAAAATGAAGACAATTAAATTAAATATAAATTTAAATTGAGATTAATTATAAAATTCTTATTGTAAAAAAAATTATTAGTATGTATATTTCATTATTTTAAAAGTAACAATACCTATATAAACTTCAAAGAAAAAAAAAAAAACCTTTATAAACTTACAGTTATATACTCATTTCCTTGTTTTATCGTATTATCTTTTGTAAATTTTATTTTAATGTTACAAAGTTAAAAACAATATGACAAAATTTTGTCAGAAATTATCAAGATTTAAAGATGATTATTAAATAAGTCAAAATGTTGGACCACTAATCTATCCAATAGTCTCTCTATTTTAAAAATGATTTTAAACTATAGAAACAAAAATTTTAATTTAATCAAATCATTTTTCTTTATTTTAGAGTAATTTTGTTGCATTGACAACGACACAGATGAAACGGGGTAAGATGGTTAGTTCACAGATGTTAAGAAAGTGTGAAATAAGAGTGAAAATAGATCAGGTAAGGTTAGACTTTATCTTAAATGTGCTTGGTCTGTTTTTCAAATATATGGTTTAAGTCTGACCTATTTACTTTATATAGACCAAATTTTAATATTTAACCTGACTTTTTTAAAAGTCTGACCTATCTTGAAAGTGTATTTAAAGACTTATTTTGTAATAAAGTCTTTAAATAAGTCAACTGGTCTATCTCTAAATAAGTCAACAAGATAAGTTAATGGACATAAAGCGTTTCAGATAAATTTAACGGACCTAGATTTTAAAAAACATATTATATTATTATTAAATTGATTATACTATATTTTGCACTCATGCGATCGATGAAAGGATAAATTAAGAATTAAATGATAAAAATAAATATAATTATATAAAAAAATAATTTTATTAAATAAAATATATATAATAATTCATCAAGAAAAATAAAATTTATAAGTTTAGTTTAAAAATACATAAAATATATTTTTATTATATTTTCAAGAAAAAATTCACTCTAATATGAATACTAAAGAATTTAAATATAAATTGTTATAAAACAACTTATAAGCTTGAAAAAATATTTATAATATAAAAAAATCTTTGTCCTTTAAATGAATAATTTAATCTAATAATTTTATAAAAATATTTTAATAAATTAATTTGATTGAAAATTACATATAAATTAATTCAATTTATGTAAGTTAAGTGATAAGTAGTTTTAGGATGACAAAATCTCTTTCTATTTGGGGATTATCATGGAAATTGTCCTATTTGAAAACTCGAATTCGAGAAATTTTCTTCATAGGAATGGGAACAAGATAAAAATCCTCCTGATATAGGATATAATAAAAATCTTCTCGATAGGAGATAACTAAATTAATATATTAATTTAATTAAAAATAATTTATAGAAATTGTTTAACAATTCAAGAATTTTCATATTTTCTTAAGATTTGTTATTATATTATTATTATTATTATTATTATTATTATTATTAAGATTTATTATCATATTTTAGACTTAAATAAAAAATCTTTTAATATATTTAAGATATTACAAACCTATTTATGCAAATTTTGTAGATTGACTGTAAAGTCCTACCTTTTTATAATTTTTAATTAATTTTCTTCTATGATTTAATGTGGTTTAAAACTTAACGTTACACAAAAATGTTGTTATTATTATACTAACTTTTAAGTACAATATTTTACACAATGAAATTTAACGTCACTGCTTCCAAATAATGCTTACAAAAGGCTTCAAGATGCCACTAATACATATTTATAAATTTTTGGCTACTACATCTATTTATTCAAGGGTGGACTCAATAGTTCCACAAAATAGTATTGAAGAAACAATCTTCTAGCTCTGCAGATGAAAATCTACCCGTACTTTAACTGTCAGTGTTATCTGAAATGTTACACCACAAAAGGGGTGAGATAAAATTCTCAGTAAGATGCAAAAATAGGTGCACATTTACCATCCATTCTTTAGCATTCACTATTTCTAAAATCATATCAAAAAGTCCACAAATAAATCAATCAATATTTGAGAAATAAATTAGATGGTAATAAGTGACATAAAATTTAAAATATAAGAGTAAATACTTTATTATAATCAATTCAAGAAGATTGGTAAATCTCAAAAATTTATCTATTCTTCATATTAATAAAATAAGTTAAAAAGAGTAAATAAAAAAATGAGTATTTTATTCAAATAAATAATTCATAACTTCTTAAAATAAGTAACGAAATATTCTTTTCTCATCGTTATTCAAAATCTTCATTACATCATCTCTTTTATCATCTCATTCCAATATTTTTTTATCAAATGTGCATCTTTTCTTCATTAGGGCGTCCCCCAATACTCTTACCATGACCACAATAATTTGACTAAGGCGTCCCCCAATCCTCTCATCATAACCACAATAACTTAATTAGGGTGTCCCCTAATCATTTCATCATGACCACAATCATTAAAAATGATTAAGGCATCCCTTAATCCTCTCATCATGATCACAATAAAATGACAAAGGCGTCCCTTGATCGTCTCATCATGGTCACAATAATAATCTCTAATTGATTAAGGCGTCCCTTAATCTTCTCATCACCGTCGCAATAATATTTCTTTTACACATTGATTTATTTTTATCATGAGACAATATAACTTTTCCATAAAATACTTAAAATGAACAGTTATAGTGAAGATATTCTGATGAATAGTACAGATAAAAGAACAAGTATAAAATAGTCATCATTATAGTATAATAAAAGCATTGGTAAATAAATAAGATTTTCATAGTTAAATTCAAAATAATTAGTAAGATAGTAAATAAGAGTGATAATAAGTTTCATATTTAAAATCTGATAACCTTCAGAAAAACATTTATTCAAATAGTTAATGTCTTATTCAAATAAACCCATGGCAGAATGTCAAATTTTTACTTGCTATAAAGCTTTATTTAAACAATAGTTTATTTGAATAAAGTCATTTAAAAACATATTGTTATTACGTTTTTGATAGGCTTATTCGAATAAGCAAGGTCTTATTTGAATAACACAATTAAAAATACCATTCTACATAAACCAAATTGTCATTGTTGCATTGGTATAAAAACTGGGCTTCGTGAATGAGTGAAAATAATGGACTAAGAGGTATGACATTAAGAGATAAAGAAGAACGGGTGATGATTTTGTCACTTCCTACCTCTGAATTGATTTATAATTTGTTAAAAGAGAGAGTTGGTGTTTGGTTGGAACTGAAGGAGTGAAACTTGCAGAAATAGAGCTGTTGTTTTTTTTAAGTGTTTGGGTGGGTGTGTTGTGTCATGAATGAAAGGGAGATAAGGTATTTATAGGGCTAAAGTTGGGCTGCTTCACGTTTAAGGGATGTTAGGTGTCATAAAGGAATTGACTCTCCTTAAAAATCTTCTTCCATAATAATTTCTTCCTGCAACGTGAAATGGCTTATGTTTCAAGCCTTTGCCAATCCTTCACCCATCACTTTTCTATTTCTTTCTTTTGCTCTTGTTTCTTTCTATTTCTCTAGCTGTCTCACATTGCACCACTTCTTGTGGTGTGTAGATGTGTTGTTTGTTGATGATTGACCATGTAGCTTTAGGACCAATAAGGATGCAAGATTTGTAATTATCACTTATAGATCCTATAATTTTAGCATAATAACTTATAGATTACACCATTTTACGTATAATTTATTCTTCTTTTTTTTCTTTTATTTGTTTATTTTAACCTTCTTACTAAGTTAAAAGTGGCTTCTCTCATAAGCCTTCTTAACTTTCTAAGTAAGAAGTTTCTCTCATAAGCTCTTTCTAACTTACTAACTAAGAAGCTTCTTCCATAAGCTCCTTCTAACTTATCTACTAAATGGCTTCTTCCATAAGCCTTATCATTCATTTCTTGACAATTGTCTTGCTAATATCACAAACTCACTACACCCATAATCATTATTTGAACATTTGGCCGTAAGCCTTCATTCTTTCCGTAAGTTTTCATCCATCTTTGTGCCATTTGTTTCCTTCATTTACTTCTTGTAATCATTACTTTGATTCTATAGCTTCCCTTCTTGACATTTAGCTTGCTTACCTTATCAATCTTTCATAACCTTCATTAATTTCTTGAATATTTGTCACGTAAACCATCATCTTTTCTTTTGTTTACTTGACACATTTTCCTCTGATGAACCTTTAAAAATTCATATTTTTACAGTTCAAATTATGAGTTTTTCATTCTCCTTTAATCTATTTAATTGAGTTTTGCCCTTAAGTTTATTTTATTTTTATTATTTTTAATTGTGCTCTTATTACGTATTTTATGTATTTTTTATATGTAATTACATATGGAAAAGACTGGACATTTGAAGAGGAAAAAAAAAAAGAAAATCCATTCAAAAGCCCAACGCTCAAGCGCTAGGCCATCACCGCTTGAGCGCGTGTTGCGCACAAGAAAATTCCAATTAGTGAGCCAGCGCTTAAGCGTTGGAAACCTAGCGCACAAAGCGTATACAACCACGTTCTTTCAGATTGGGTCAGCGCTTGAGCGCTGTAAACCCAACGCCTAAGCGCTGAATGCGTAACTGAACACGTTAATTCTCTATTTAAAGAAAAGTTACACTAAATTGAACACACGCTTAGACAAAACGCAGCAGCCGTCAAAAGGCACAAATCCTAAAGTGGTGTGAGTGCAATTAGGCTTGAAGATTAGGAATTTGCTTCAACCTTTTCACATTTTTACAATGGAGTTTGTCATATTCTTCCCTTTGTGTTCTTCTTTTTCCATATGTAACTAAACCTCCTTTGTTAGGGGCATGATGGATCTTAAACTTTGATGATGTAACTTCTTTTATGGGTTTAATTTATGTTTCTATTTCATGATTTACGTGTTTATCTCTATTCTTAATGCTTTTCTAAACCTAATCAATTTGGGAATGATCTTTTAGGTTAATGATGATTTGGAAAATTTTGCATGAACTTAGAACATGTGATAAATACCATAATTTCTGCAATTGCTAAGAATAGACGTTGTGGATTATGTAGTCTTTCTTTTTATTCTCTCGTTTTTGATAATGCCTTTCTATTTATGATTAGACTAAGGGATTAGTTAATTTTAAACAGTATAAGAGGATTAATATACCAAGGGATTGAGTATTAATTAATTTCGAGAATTGACCATAAATCATTGAAATAGAACATAGTTAAACCAATATTGAAATGTGCATTTAAAGAGTTCAAGTGAAGTCTGAACTTTAACGCTTTAATGTCACTATTTTTACCCCTTTGATTTATTGTTTTCTTACTTATATTTCTTTTAAATTGATTTTGCGACAGCTCCCTTTCTTTGTTAGCTTAAATAGCATCACTTTCAACGAATTTAGTAATTAATAACTTAATCCTCGTGAGACGATACTCTTACTTACTTTTTATTACTTTTGCGATTTTGTATACTTGTCAATTTTTACAACAAGTTTTTGACGTTGTTGCTGATGATTATTATTATTCATATTAAATAATAGTTGAAAAGATACTAATTTAAACATTTATTTTTCTTTGTTTAATTTTAATTTTAATTTTCTTTAAATTTTATTTTATTTATAGATAATTATTTTTCTTATTTAATTTTCTTTTTTATTATTTAATTTACTTTTTAATTTATTTCTTTTTATTCATTTTTATTTTCTTGGTTTATTATTTTTTTATTTTTTTTTTAATTTCTTTTCTTTATTTCACTCTAGTTTGCTTGTTTATTTGTTTATGCAAGGTTCTGTGAATTCAGAAGAATTACTCTTTGATCTAGAGATAATAAGAATAAAAAGAGCAATCAGAAAAGTAATAAAAAAAGGAAAGAGAATTGAAGAAGAAAAGATGGCTGAGAACACTACTGCATAGAGAAGACACATTTTAGTTGATTATGCTACTCCATCTTCTGAAAATGTCTTAACCAGTATTGTGCGACCTACTATCCAAGCTAATAATTTTGAGATTAAACCAGTTCTTCTACAATTGGTGCAACAGAATCAGTTTGGGGAGGTTTGACAGAAGATTCAAACTTGCACATTGCTAATTTCTTACAACTCTGTGATACCATCAAATATAATGGAGTCAGTGATGATGTCATACGATTATGACTTTTTTCATTTTCTTTGAGAGATAAAGCCAAGAGCTGGCTATAAGCCCAGCCTCAAGGAAACATCTCCACTTGGAATGATCTAGTTAGTAAGTTCCCCACTCGATATTTTCCCCCATCAATGTTTATGAAGATAAGGAGTAAGATTGCTTGCTTTACTCAAAATTAAGGAGAATCTCTTTATGAAGCGTGTGAAAGATTTAAGGAGCTACTTAGAAAATGTCCTCATCATGCTTTCGAAGTTTAGCAGCAAGTGCAGATCTTTTATAATGGTTTGAATCATTCCACAAAACTTATGGTGGATGCATCTGCAGGTGGGTCTTTGAACACAAAAACTCCAGAAGAGGCTCAAGAATTATTTGAGACTATGGCTACTAATGAGTACTAGGTTCCTAGTGGAAGATCTACAGTTAAACAAGGAGTATTGGAGCTTGGCACTATTAATGCTCTACTTGCACAAAATAAGATTATGATGCAACACATTGTCAACCTCACTAAGCAAGTTAGTACTTTGTAGGTAAATTCAGTTAATCATCAAGGTCTAACTTGAGATTTTTATGGAAACAACCATGTTAATGGTCAATGTGAGGCAGGGAATTTAGGTGTTAATATTTCAGAGTAGGTCAACTATATAGGGAATCCTTCAAGGCCACAAGGTAACCCTTACTCTAATACTTACAATCCAAATTGGAGGAATCATCCTAATTTCTCTTGGAAGAATCAAGCTGTACTATTGAATGCTCAGCCCGAACATAAGTCTTCTCTTGAGATTGCAATGGAGAAATTTTCTTTACAGACCTCTGTTTTTGTGCAACAGACTTCCGCTTTTATGGAGGAAACAAGGACTAATTACAAAAATCAAGAGACTGCTATTAGAAGTCTTAAAAATCAAGTGGGACAGATAGCGAGACAACTTCAAGAGAGACCCAGGCAGTTACCCAACAATACTTTGATCAATCTAAAGGAAAATTGTATGGCGATCACTTTGAGAAGTGACAAAACTTTGGAAAGATAAGTGAAAATAACACCTAGTTCTTCAGGAGTTAAACAAAGAAAAGATGATATCCCCATTGAATATACCTCATTTAAAGATGTCTCAATGCCTGTTGACAATCAGGGAGATAAGATCAAAAAGGAAAAAGCTAAAGTGGAGGTCTCTACTGAAGTTAAAGTGAAAGGAGAAAGAAGAAAGAAGAAGGACACAGTTTTGGGTGAATCATTGGACCCTTCACTGTATGCTAGGCTACCATTCCCTCAACGGTTGAACAAAGACACTCAGGAGAAGTAAGAAAGACAATTCTCAAAGTTCCTGGATGTTTTTAAGAAGTTAGAGATAAATATTCTCTTTGCTGAAGCATTTGAGCAAATATCTTCTTATACCAGATTTGTGAAGGAGTTGTTATCTAAGAAGAGAAAGTTGGAGGAAGATGAGACTGTGGCACTTACTGAAGAGTGCAATGTTATAATTCAGAGGAAACTGTCACCTAAATTGAAAGATCTAGGTAGGTTCACCATCCCGTGCACTATTAGGAAGCTGAATATTGAGAAAACTCTTTGTGATCTTGCAACAAGTATCAATCTCATGCCGCTATCTATCATGCATAAGCTGAGAATTGAAAAAGTAAAGTCAACAATGATCTCCCTTCAACTAGCAGATCGATCTATAAAGCACTCTTATCATATAGTCGAAGATGTGTTAGTTAAGGTGAATAAATTTATTTTCCAGTTGACTTTGTGGTCTTAGATATGGATGAAGATGCTAATATTCCTTTGATTCTTGGTAGATCGTTCTTGGCTACTTCAGGAGCATTAATCGATGTACATAGTGTTGAGCTCATCTTGAAGGTTGATGGAGATCAGGTGACTATTAATGTTTTTGATAGATCTGCAGCAACATCAGATTTCTATGCCCCTGTCAAGTGCATTCAAGATAAGCCTCAATAGGAATTGACTGATAAGAGTTCTTCATCATTGATTAATATTGACTATCTCATTTCTAAGACTGATGAGACAAAGAAAGGTCTTCCCATCATTCATGGTTCACTACAATCTAATCCTTCACCTGTTGAAAAATTGAGACCTCTATGCCTTGCTGAGACTTCGCATGCTAAGATGTATTTAGAATAACCAGGTTTAAGTCAATTTCCAAATGCCTTTGGCGATTCCAAGGCCAGTGAACGAGTATGGAGACAAAGATCTAATACAAGAATGGTGTTATCCTATTTCTCCTGTTTCAAACCACCATAATAATGAAAGGCAACGTCAAGCTAATGACGTTAAACAATCACTTTTTGAAAGGCAACTCAAGTGTTCTTTCTTTTTCTCTACTCTTTTATCCTTTTGGTTTTGGTTAGTTATTTGCTTTTGTTATTATTTTGTTTTTCTTTATTTTATTGATTGACATTTTTTCTATTTTTGTTTTGAAGGTATTGTTGAGTCGGCTTAAGTGTCTCCCTGAGTTCGGAGCCTTTGTAGGGGGATGTATATAGTTGTCGGCCGCCAAAAAGAGTTTTTCTTTTCCTTTCTTTATATTTTATTTGTTCTTTTTTATTTTATTTTGTCATCATCACTCATTTTGTGTTTTGAGTCATTATGTTGAAATTGTGTATGCCGGGTGTTGAGTTGAATATTCAATGATTGTTTGAATTGTGGATTGATCTAATTTCTTGGGATATCACATAAGAATCCATGAGTTATGTTTATCTCTTTTATTTCAATTGTATGTGGATGTTATTCTCATCTTATGTTTGATAGACCTTGGAATTTAATTACATGTCAAACTTAGAGAAAGTTTTTGAGAATGCATGTGTGTAGATAATTTGCATCTTAAAGTTGTTAGATTCTCTCTTGATGCGAAATCCTAGGCAATGCATGATTAAGGAAATAATAAGGGCCTTCTTTAGATCGTTTGAGTCTTTCAAGCTAACTTGTGAACATAATATATCCTTAGGTCCCTTTTTGCAGCCTTGATATTGTTTGGCCTCTATTTCTTTTCTTTACCCACATTTATCTTTCTCATACCCACATAACATTTTTTTTCCTTTCTTACATAACCTTTGTTGAGTGCATATCGAGTGTTATTTTATTATTCAAGCTTTCGTTATTTTTGCGCATGAAGTATTTATGGAGCTGAAAAAAAATTCAAAAAAAAAAGAAAAGTTCAGTCAAAGATTTGCAAAGAAATAAGTTTGGGGGATAGAGGTTGATTAAAAAAAAAGGATGAATAAAGTATTAATTCTTTTGCTCCGTTTTGTACTTGTTCTACATTCTATGTCTTGAATTTTGAAATATGCATGATTATGTATCTCAACTTTTGCTTTCATTATCCTATTCCTTTTTTCTTGACCCTCACCCTTGGCCTTACATTACAAGCTTTAAAAGACCCTTTGATCTTTGGTTATGTGTTGTATACATTAGTGGAGAGAGAGACGAAGAACAACCCTATGGATGTGGGTATGATGTGCATTTGTAATTTTATGAACCTATTTGGGTTTATACTCTATGAAGAGATTGAGTCTTTCATTCATATTTTTGGAAAGTCATTTATGCATGAGAGTTGCATGTGAGAGTATTGTGATAATTGGATTGTAAATGTGTGACACTTTGAAATTAGATTGTGAAGCAGTTTCTGA
This sequence comes from Ormosia emarginata, assembly GCA_029884605.1. NCBI lineage: Eukaryota > Viridiplantae > Streptophyta > Magnoliopsida > Fabales > Fabaceae > Ormosia > Ormosia emarginata. The sequence continues at coordinate 9,570,449 of JAQQTP010000048.1, forward strand.
GGATATGCATATTATTCATTACCCGATATTATCATGTTTAAATCTAATTTTTTTTTAGTTTTTAGTTATTTTTTTAATTCTTTTTCTTTTTTTTTTTTTTGTTTGAGGACAAGCAAAATCTTCAATTTGAGGGAGTTATGAACCTTTAAAAATTCATATTTTTACAGTTCAAATTCTGAGTTTTTCATTCTCCTTTAATTTGTTTAATTGAGTTTTGTCCTTAAGTTTATTTTATTTTTAATTGTGTTCTTATTATGTGTTTTATGCTTTTTTTTTGTAGGTAATTGTATATTAAAAAGACTGGGCATTTGAAGAGCGAGAAAAAAAGAAGAAAATCCATTCAGAAGCCCAACACTTGAAAAAAAAAAGAAAATCCATTCAAAAGCCCAACGCTCAAGCTTTGGGCCATCATCGCTTGAGCGCGCGTTGCGCGTAAGAAAATTCCAATTAGTGAGCCAACGCTTAAGTGCTGGAAACCCAGCACCCAAGCGCGCAAAGTGTATACAGCCACGTTCTTTCAGATTGTGCCAACGCTTGAGCGCTATAAACCCAACGCCTGAGTGCTGAACACGTTAATTCTCTATTTAAAGAAAAGTTATGCCAAATTGAATACACGCTTAGACAGAATGCAGCAGCCGTCAATAGGCACAAACCCTAAAGTGGTGTGAGCACAATTAGGCTTAAAGATTAAGAATTTTCTTCAACCTTTCCACCTTTCTACAATAGAGTTTGTCATATTTTTCCCTTTGTATTCTTCTTTTTCCACGTGTAACTAAACCTATTTTGTTAGGAAGATGATGAATCTTAAACTTTGATGATGTAACTTCTTTTATGGGTTTAATTTATATTTCTATTTCATGATTTACGTGTTTATCTCTATTCTTAATGTCTTTCTAAACCTGATCAATTTAGGAATGATCTTTTGGTTTAATGTATGATTTAGAAAAATTTGCATGAACCTAGAACATGTGATAAACACCATAATTTATGTAATTGCTAAGAATAGACATTGTAGATTATGTAGTCTTTCTTTTAATTCTCTCGTTCTTGATAATGCATTTCTATTTGGGATTAGACTAAGAGATTAGTTAACTCTAAACAGTATAAGAGGATTAATATACCAAATGATTGAGTATTAATTAATTTCAGGAATTGATCATAAATAATTGAAATAGAACATAGTTAAACTAATATTTGAATGTACATTTAAAGAGTTCAAGTGAAGTCTGAATTCTAACGCTTTAATACCGCTGTTTTTCACCCATTTGATTTATTGTTTTGTTTACTTATATTTTTTTAAATTGATTTTGCGACAACTCCTTTTCTTTATTAGCTTAAATAACATCACTTTCAGCGAATTTAGTAATTAATAACTTAATCTTCGTGAGAAGATACTCTTACTTTTTATTACTTTTGCGATTCGGTACAGTTTTTCTTTTGTTTACTTGACACATTTTCCTCTGTAATTATTATTTCTCCCTTATAAGTCTCCTTCCTTGTCAACTACTCTTGTTGACCTTATTTTTACTTCATCCATTCATTTCCTTCATTTAGTTCCTTCGTAATTCATTATTTTCAAAAGTTCAAGTCTTCCAAATTAAGTCTTCCAAGTCAAGTCTTCCAAGCTTCTCCTTTTTGACACCTATTGGTGATGATTTCATCAATCTCATTCATTTGGTTCCATTGGAATCATAGGAATTCTAGACCAAATAGAGAAAAATCAGTGGAAGAAACTGAAAACTAAGTTTTTTTTCTTTGTTACAGTGGAACATATCTCCTATTTATTCTGATATTGGTCACTTTATTCGAATAATAATAACTGTATTCGAATAACTCATTCTGGTCGCAACGTACATATGTACAAAGTAGTCCATTTTATTCGAATAACAATAACCTTATTCGAATTAAGTGTCATGTTTCCTCCTTTTTTTTTGCTCAGCAAAAGCCTTTATTCGAATAATCATATACTTATTCAATAATCCATTCTATACATATGTTCTTAGCTAGTGATTTATCCGAATATAAACAATTTTATTCGAATGATACGTTTTCTTATTTACAAAAATGAGTTTATTTGAATAACTAGTTGGTTATTCGAATAAAATGACTTTTATTCAAATAATCTTGTTTTATTTAATTTTGAGAACTGTAATAATTTATTAAGGTATAAATATTTTTGTGTATCTATATTATTAATTTTTAGGAATGTTACAATGACGAATTTAATTAATAATTTTTTAATGTTATTAGTTATGACTAAAGCACTTTTCTTATTTTAATCAAATTAAATAAAATTTATTTTTTATTTTAATAATCATCAATACTATTGAAAAAAATAACCTAAAAGATATATAATGAAACATATACATTATAAATTTATGTAGAAGGATCAAGTTAATTTACATAACTAAAATAAGAAAGAAATATCTGAGTTAATTATCCCAAATATTTGTACAATAATTGCCTATGTTATTATATTAGTGAAGATTCCAATTGATGATTAAACTATAAACAAATGAAGCAAATAAAAAATTACTTCATACAACAATGAATTAAAATTAACAAATCAAGAATCAAACTACTCATAAAAAAAAGGACAATTACTCAGAGGTTCTCATGTGAATCATCACCATCTTTTAAATTTTTACATCAAACCTTTTCTGACGAAGATCAAAGAAGTTGAAGAACAAGTGATTCTTCTCTTTTTTATTATTGTTATTGGCCTTCTTAGTGAAGTTTCCTTGTAGATTGATGTCCCCAAGTTGAACCTTATGCTCGATAAAACAAAGTTGTAATCTGCTTCAACTCCTCATTCGAAGTCTCACTGGCAACACACACTATTTTTAATCTCTCATACATTACAAGGCGATACTGAGTGCTCATGGATCTAATAATGGTTGGATCAAGTTGTGTGATTGGCAACAGATTTTTTTCTAATGTCTCATACTTTGCACGGCTTCTCAAAGTGGTCATGGATCTAAACATGACTAGATCAAGTTGTGTGAAAGACAAGATTTTGATTGATATCATCTTTTAAATCCTTAAATCAAACCTTTTCTGACGAAAATCAAAGAAGCTGAAGAGCCAGTGACTCTTCTCTTTTTGATTATTGTTATTGGCCTTCTTAGTGGAGTTTCCCTGTAGATTGATATCCCCAAAGGTTAAACTTTGTGCTCAATAAAGCAAAGTTGTACTTTACTTCAACTCCTCATTCGAAGTCCCATTGACAGCACACACTATTTGTAATCTCTCATACTTTGCAAGGTGTTACGGAGTCCTTATGGATCTAATAATAGTTGGATCAAGTTGTGTGATTAGCAATAGATTTTTTTTCTAATCTATCATACTTTGCAAGGCTAGATCAAGTTGTGTGAAATACAAGATTTTGATTGGTATCATCTTTTAAATCCTTAAATCAAACTTTTTTTGACGACAATCAAAGAAGCTGAAGAGCAAGTGACTTTTTCTCCTTTTGATTATTATTATTGGCATTCTTAGTGGAGTTTCCTTGTAGATTAATGTCCCCAAAGGTTAAACTTTGTGCTAAAAAAAGTAAAGTTATACTCTGCTTCAACTCCTCATTCGAAGTCTCATTGGCAGCACACACTATTTCTAATCTCTCATACTTTACAAGGCGATATCAAGTCCTCATGGATCTAATAATGGTTGGATCAAGTTATGTGATTGACAACAAATTCTTTTTCTAATCTCTCATACTTTGCAAGGCTTCTTTGAGTGGTCGTGGATCTAAACATAACTATATCAAGTTGTGTGAAAGACAAGATTTTGATGAGTAGATTAAAAATGTATAGATGTGAAAGAAAAAAAGGTTAGTGGAGAATGCAAGAATGACATAACTTGTAACATTTACCATAACTTGTTGTTCACCGTTGAGTGCAGGGAAAAAGAGGAGCATTGGTTTGCCATGAAAGATTGTATCAGGTAACAGAGGAATTTTGGGTTACAATATAAAACATAGAAATAGATGAACTTAAGGTTCCATCAAATGATGAACCATTTAAAAGAGTGTGAATCGAATTAGTAGTGAAAAAGTAAAATGATGGTCTTTATATAGAAAAACAATTGCTTTTGACTACTTGCAATTTGAAATCAAATATAAAATTAATTACAAATTTTGATTGATTTACTAATAAGTCAAAATAGGAAGAGAATTTTAATTTTTATTGAAAAAATTCTCTTCCTAATCGAATATGAAATTTATTTCAATAATTATCAAATTTGACTACGTAAAATTTATTGTAAATGAACAAAATCAAACATTAACATAATAATGAATTAAAAATAGAATTAAACTAATTAAAGCAGGTCAATCAAACCTAGCAAATTAAAATATTCTACAAACAACAATGAATGAAAATTATCAATTGAAGCAAATCAAATATGAAATTAATATAAAAAAATAATTGTTTTTTATTATCTATAGTTTGAAATCGAATATGAAATTAATTATAGATTTTGATTGATTTATTAATGAGCCAAAATAGGAAGGGAATTTCAATTTTTATTGAAAAAATTTCCTTCCTAATCAAATATGAAATTTATTTCAATAATTATCAAATTTGATTACTTGAAATTTATTACAAATGAAAAAATCAAACATTAACATAATAATGAATTAAAAATTGAATTAAACTAATTAAAACAAAACAATCAAATCTAACAAATCAAAATCAAAATATTCTACAAACAACAATTAATGAAAGTTACCAATTGAAGTAAATCAAATATGAAATTAATATAGAAAAGTAATTGCTTTTGACTACTTACAATTTGAAATCGAATCTTAAATTAATTACAGATTTTGATTGATTTATTAATGAGTCAAAATAGAAAAAAATTGATTTTTATTGAAAAGATTCCCTTCCTAATCGAATATGAAATTTATTTTAATAACTATCAAATTTGACTACTTGAAATTTATTACAAATGAGCAAAATCAAGTATTAATATAATAATGAATTAAAAATAGAATTAAATCAATTAAAGCAAATCAAATAAACCTAACAAATTAGAATATTCTACAAGTAATAATGAATGAAAATTACCATTTGAAACAAATTAAATATGGAATTAATATAAAAAAATAATTATTTTTGATATACCTGTAATTTAAAATCGAATATAAAATTAATTATAGATTTTGATTGATTTATTAATAAGCTAAAATAAGAAGAAAATTTTAATTTTTATTGAAAAAATTCATTTATTAATCGAATATTATATGATATAACAGATGATAATTATTGAAAATAACACATATTGTTAGGGCTACACACGGGTCGGGTTGGTTCGGGTTTAGGAAAAAAAATGTTCAAACCAATTAATTGAGGTCGAGTCGGTTTGGGTCGATTTTGGCAGGAAAAAAAATTCGGGTGACCCGAACCGATCCAACTCGACCTATAGACAGGTTGGATCAGGTTGAGTCATCAGGTTGTTCAATATTCAAGTAGATTTATAATCAATGAAAAAGCCAAGTTGAGAAATTATACTTGAGACATACCAATTGAATAGAACACAAATCCAAAACTGTGTTTCTCTTGTTCCTTAGGAGAAGAAGTGACCGATTCCTTTCGTCCCTCAAGATTCGCAGCAGACACATTCATTTCCTGCGATCTTCCATTCCCAAATCCATATAGAACACAAACCCAACGAAGAACAGAGAAAACCCCACGAATCTAATCCGTCCAATCACTTGCCACAGAAAAATCTCGGCACTGAGATACGCGTAGAAGAAGAATAGAGCCCGGTCAAGTAAAACAAGAGATCCCCGGTGAAGGGTGCAGGATCTACTGAAAAGGGCGAGGTGTAGATTGCGACGAAGCCAACTATGAGTGCGGAGACGAAAGTTCCGATGGAGCGAATGACACTGAAGCGGCGAAGCCGGTTCGATATTGACCGACGTGGAGAGCGACGAGCCAGCGAAGGATGCGAAGACGTCGGGGGCACCGTTGCCGAGGGCTAAGAGGGTGACGATGCCCATGATGAAGATTGAGGTGGAAGACGAGCTTGGTGGTGATGGGGATGTAGAAGCGGAGGAGGAAGAAGAAGTCTAGTGAGAGACGACTGAGATGGAGCAACTAGTGCTTAGGGTTAGAGGTAGGGTTCCCAATTTGGGAATTTGCAGAAAGAAGGAAAAGAAATGTCTGAGAAAATGAGGAGAATATGTTGTCGCTCGGGTAAGAAAAAAGAATCGAAAGTATATGTTGAAAACGACATCATTTTACTCGGGTAATCGGATCATCGGGTTGGTTGTCTAAACCCATCACCCGAACTAATGAATAGACGAGTTGTTCAGGTTCAACTCGAAATGACCCGAACCAACACATATTTTATATCAGATCGAGTCTGATTAGTCAGGTTCGCGAGTCACCGAATCAAGTTGTACACCTTACATATCATAATTTAAATATATGTACCTTCTCTTTATATATTATTATATTTTATTATTATAATTATATAAATATTAAAATTTTATAATATATAATTAAATAAATTGATAAAACTTTTTTAAAAACTTTAACTAAATAATTTTTTTTTAAATTTAATGTGACCTGTTTTTTTTTTAATAAATCATATCAAACTAAGTCTTAAATAAGTTTGGTGATTGGTCCTGCAAGGCCACCTGACCTATTTCTTACACATGTTGTCTGATTGAACTGTTGCTGCCACCGAAATTTATCGAAAAGTTCACCCTTTTCGGCTGTGATGAAAGATGGGAAGAGAATAACATGTTCCATAGCCTTAGGACATTTGGAGGAAGTGGAGAGAGAGAAAGAGAGAGAGAGAGATGGCAAGAATGGAGTCACTGACCACATATTTTGATTGAAACACTTTGAAAACTCCGAAACACCCTCGTCCCTTCCCTTTGCCTTTGCTACCCCATTTCACCCTTTCCTCTAACTTTGATTTGATTTCAATTATCAATTATTGGAAAACAAAACAGCTTCAACCACTTCTTCCACCTTGTTTTTCAAACAAATTCTCTGATTCACACAATTGTCACCCAGATCAGTGATAGAACCATCTCAGAAAAACTCTGAAGGTTTTCTTTCTCCACTCACTGTCTTTTTTTTTTTTTTTTGGGGGGGGGGTTTGGTCTGGTTTTGTAGGTGACCCAGTTGGGAATTCAAGATGATTTTGTGATCTAATGCATGCCCATTTGAATATTGGATTGGTTTTGGCTGTAGCTATGTGAGATTCCTTTGTCAGTGTGTTGAATTCTGTCATGATGTTTTATTTTAAGGATTACTTGTTTGTTGGATTTCAATCATTTTATTCTGTTTATTTATTTATTTGGATGGACCCAGCTCAGTTATTCTCATTTTCTTCATTCATATTCTTAAGCCAGGAATTATAATTAGAACATCTCTAGCCTCTTCAAACTCTTCTTAATTTATGTCTTCTCTACTTTCCTATGTCAGATTATGCATGTTATTTGGGTATGAATGTGGCCTGAGAGGACTCAACCTTTTTCTTTTGTATCAAATTTTGCAGGATTCTCGAGTGAGATACTTTGATTGGATTCCTTTTATTCATGAACGAAATTAAATTGAAGTGATTCGTTGGACTATTTCTTCCTCTTAGTCTGAGCTCCAATTAAAGCTATTGGATTTCTGAGTTTCTATGAGTATTATGGCGGGGGGCCAAGATCAGTTTGAGATCAAGTTTCGGTTGAGTGATGGTTCGGATATTGGCCCCAAAAGTTTTCCTGCTGCTACTAGTATTGCAACACTGAAAGAAAGTATTCTTGCTCAATGGCCAAAAGGTTAGTTGTGTTGTCTTATTTCATTTTTGCCTCTCTTTTTTTGGTCTTGCTATTAATACTAAGATATCAGTGTGAGATGTTATATTATTCCTGTTTTTCATTGCAAATGCTGTACTACAAATTAAGGAAGACTGGTGGTTGGATGGAGTGAAAAACGTGATGACACAGGACCATTAATGTGGATGTATTGATATATAGTTATTATTAGGGATATATTGAGGTAGAAGAAGTCATAATTCATTTGATTTAAGTATAAAGTTATTACTTTTGGAGTTTGGGTTCAAATCATGCTTGGGATGATCACTACTGATATTATTCATGCTTGTGATGAGAATTGAGAGTAGAGAGTGAACTATATGTTGGCTATTGAAGACAGCAAGAATTTTCCATTTATTGAAATCTTGTGACTTTAAATGGATGTCAGAGATATGCTGTCCAGCAGATCCTTGTGCACTTGTATCTTGAACATGTCTTTGTGTCATGGTTTAAGTAGCTCCATTCCTTTCAGTAAAGGTGGCTTTCCTTCAGAAATTGAGGAGGCTTTGTATTAATAGCAAGACATTTGCTTCATAGAAAGACACTCTTTAGGAGTTCATAAATTGCATCAAGAATCTAAGGTGACAAGATCTAGAGTTTAGCCTTATACTATAAAAAGGGCAGCCTAGTGCTATACAGTTCCTGCTATGTGCGGGGTCCATTAAAGGGTCGGACCCACTATGTGGGTCTATAGTAGGCAGCCTTACCTTGCATTTGTAAGAAGCTGATTCCTTGACTCGAATGTGTGACCTCCGAGTCACATGGCGACAACTCCAACCGTTGCGCCAAGGCTTCCCTTTAAATCTTAAACTATAAAAGTGGAAAATAATTGTTATATGTCCCTCGATAAGTAGTTTCTTAAACTTAAATTTTGATAGAACTGGTAGGACTAAGAACAAATCTACTGAAATTCCTCTGTATTATTGATGAATTCCCTGTGGAAAAATGTTCCCGAACAGAGATTGAATTACAAGAATTGAGAGAGAAAGACTGAGAGAAAGAAATGAAAGAATCCTGTCAAGATTTCGAGAGCTTGACTCTCTCCCTAACCAACTCCCAACTGAATAACCGCCCTAGACTTTCCCTCTCATTTCTATTTATAGACAAACTAACTAACTAACCATCCAGCTGTGCTAAACCACATGTTGTTGGCATTGTTTTAGAATGCCTACGTACATAAGTCTGTTTAATTGGAGGCTTATAGCTAACAATACTCCCCCCCAAAAGTTTCACCTTGTCCTCAAGGTGAAAAAGAGGAAACTGGTCCTGAATAGTATCAAACAGCTCCCATGTAGCTTCAAAATACGGAAGGTCTTGCCACTGTATCAAAACCTCAACTTGCTCAGAAGGACCATTGCGGACAGACAAGACCACAACAGGTTCCACACGCAATTCCAAAGTTTCATACAACATCGGGGGTAGAGGTTGTGAAGTGACCGAGGAATCGAGAGCCTTTTTGAGCAAAGACACGTGAAAAACAGGATGAACCCTGCTCTCCGCTAGAAGATCTAACTGATAAGCGGCTGAGCCGACTATCTTACTGATTTTGTAAGGGCCATAGAATCTAGGACGAAGCTTTTCATTCACCTTCTTAGCAAGGGACTGCAATCTATAAGGTTGGAGTTTAAGATAAACCCAATCTCCCACTGCATAGGAAACAGATCTGCGGTGCTTATCCGCATAAGTCTTCATTTGATCCTGAGCTTTGAGTAAGTTTGTCTTGAGATCATGAAGAATAGTATCCCTTTTAGCCACCAAAGAATTGATCTCTTCCACACTCGAAGGAATTGTAGTACCCTTAAGAAGCTGTGGAGGATCCCGGCCATAAAGAGCCTTGAAAGGAGTGAGTTTAGTTGAACTATTATAGTTGGTATTAAACCAAAATTCAGCCCAACTTAACCAGCGTGGCCATTGTTTAGGCTTGGTTCCTGTTAAGCAACGCAAGTACGTTTCCAAGCATCGATTGACCACCTCTGTTTGCCCATCGGTCTGGGGGTGATAAGCAGAGCTAAACTTGAGTTTAGTGCCAGCTAACCGGAAAAGCTCAGTCCAGGAATGACTTAGAAAGACCTTATCCCGATCGGAAACCCATGTAAACGAACAATCTCTTGGGTAAATACTTCTGCTATATCTTTAGCAGTGAAAGGGTGGCTAAGTGGTATAAAATGAGCATATTTAGTGAATCTGTCCACCACCACTAAGATAGCATTCTTGCCATGAGCTTTAGGGAGCCCCTTTATGAAGTCCATGGAAATATCATTCCAGACTTGAGTGGGAATTGGAAGAGGTTGTAACAACCCTGCAGGAGACAAGGTTTGATACTTATTCTGCTGACAAGTGGCACAAGTAGCCACAAAATGTTGAATATCCTTCCTCATACCCTCCCAATACACCAAAGCAGCAATCCGCTTATAAGAGCGAAAAAAACCAGAATGACCTCCCACTGCTGAACCATGAAACTCCTGGAGCAACAAAGGAATTCTCCGAGGTAAAACCAATTTTCCCTTATACAATAATTGTCCATTCTGAAGAGAGAAACCTGGATGGGAAGTAGAATCCCTTATTAAATCCTGAATAATAGCTTGCAACTTGGCATCCTGCTAGACTTCATCCTCCCACTCCTGGAAATCTGAAAATTGGACTATGGAGAGGGCAGCATAAGTCATGTGGCGAGAAAGAGCATCAGCAGCTCGGTTATCACATCCAGGCTTGTATTGGATTTCAAAATCAAACCCCATTAATTTTGAAGTCCATTTGAATTGTTCCTCCCCCAAAACTCTTTGTTCTGTGAGGAATTTTAAACTCTTTTGATCTGTATGGATGATAAAATGCCTCCCCATCAAGTAATGGCGCCATTTCTGCACTGCCATCACAATGGCCATCAACTCCCTCTCATATACAGATCTGGATTGACCCCTTTCTGATAAAGTTTGGCTCAGAAAAGCCACAGGCCTACCCTCTTGCAATAACACAGCAACTAGACCTTTATTTGAGGCATCCGTTTCTATGACAAAGGTCTTGGAAAAATCAGGAACCATGAGAATTGGTAATTCAGCCATAGCTTTCTTTAGAGCCTCCATTGCTCCTTGTGCCTCTGAATTCGATTGGAAACAATCTTTCTTCAACAATTGAGTTAAAGGTCTGGCCAACTTTCCATAATTTCACACAAATCTTCGATAAAAACCAGTAAGTCCCAAAAAACCCCTGAGTGCCTTGATATCTTTAGGAATAGGCCAAGTGGACATCACCTCTAGCTTCTTGGGGTCAGTAGCTACCCCGGCCCCGGAAATGATATGACCTAGATATTCCAATTTTCTCTGACCGAAACTACATTTCTTTTTGTTAGCATACAATTGATGATCCTTCAACAATTGCAAAACAGCCTGCAAATGCCTCCTATGGTCTATTTCACACTTACTGTAGACCAAAATATCATCAAAGAAGACAAGAGCAAATTTCCTCAAATAAGGTTTCAACATTTCGTTCATGAGAGATTGAAATGTTGAAGGAGCATTAGTAAGCCCAAAAGGCATCACTACAAACTCGTAATGCCCTTCATGTGTCCTAAACGCAGTTTTAGGTATATCTGCTTCCTTCATGCGAATTTGATGATATCCTGATTTCAAGTCCAATTTGGAAAAAATCTCAGCCCCCCCCTAATTCATCCAGCAGCTCATCAATAATAGGAATGGGAAATTTATCAGGAACAGTGATCTTATTCAAGGCTCCATAGTCTACACAGAATCTCCAACCACCATCTTTCTTTTTCACAAGTATGATAGGACTAGAATAAGGACTAACACTAGGCCTTATAACTCCAGAATTTAACATATCATCTACTAATCTTTCTATTTCATTTTTTTGATAGTGAGGGTACTTGTAAGGTCTTAGATTGGGGATATCAACCCGTTCCTTCAACACAATGGCATGATCATGTCTTCTTAATGGAGGAAGGCCTTGTGGTTCTTGAAATACCTCTTGATACTCATCTAACAATCCTGTAAGCCACTGAGGAATCTGTTCTATATTCTCGGGTTCACCTTGTAAACTGTGATACTCTAATAAAAATCCCTGTCCCTTGTCTTGTAAAGCCTTGACCACAGACTTGAATGAAGCTACAGTTCTAGCAAGTGTTGGTTCCCCCTTTAATACTTTAATTCCATTGGCTGTAGGGACTTTGAGTGTTAATTCTTTAAAATTGGCCTTTATTTCTCCTAAACCAACGAGCCATTCCGTTCCCAGAACCAAATCAACTCCTCCCAACTCAAAAAGGAAGAAATCTTGTTGGACCTCCAATCCTTGTATGAATCAACTAGAAACAAACCCCTCCACATTTAATCTTCCTTCCATCACCAACTTCTACTGAATATGGGCTAGTTTCAGTGACGCTTAATCTTTTTTTTCTTACTAACTCAGTTGATACAAAATTATGAGATGCACCACAATCCACCAATACCCCTACTTTTTCTCCGGCTAATTCTCCCCATAATTTGATGGATTTCTTGGAAGTCAGTCCGGTTATACTATACATAGACAACTGTAAGGCGTTAAATTCCAAACCTTTCTCTTCCTGAATATACTCCTCATTATTTTCTCCATCATCCTCCTCTAAAATTAGTACCTGGAACTGTTTATGGGCACAAACATGACCAGGACCAAATTTTTCATCACATCTAAAACATAACCCTTTTCTTAACTTCTCCTGCATCTCTGCATCAATTAATCTTCAAAATCCTCTGCCTCTAGAAGAACTAGAAGAACCAGTTGTTCTAAGATTATTAGAATTTCCACTAGAAAGTTCTCCCCCCGTTGTAGATTGATTCTGATTACGACCCCCAGTTTCCCAAGTCACTATCCTTGTGTGATTATAATTCTTCTGATTTCCTCCTCCCTTATTCACCCAAGAACTACCTTTATTCAGCAAAGTGTTTTTCTCATCAATTCTCTAGGCATAATCCATCAATTCAAGCAAATTCTCCACTCGATGGAGTTTCAACTCAGCTCGTATCACTTCTTTGAGGCCATTAAGGAAAATTCCCTTCAAGTATTCCGGTTCCGTCTAAGGGGACCTGCATACAACTCAAATTGTTCTCGATACTCCTCCACCGTCCCTGTTTGTTTGAGACTCAATAATAGTTCATATGGACTTTGTATCATGGATGGCTGAAACCTCCTCACAACGGCTGATCGGAAATCGTTCCATGTAGGGTTCTTCGCACAAAATTCCCACCACTGATACCAAGTCAGGGCTTTTCCTTCCATGGCTACCATCACCGCTTGAAGCTTCTGTTCATCATTCATCTCCTTTAATTCGAAATAATGCTCCACCCTATTTGCCCACCCGTATGCATCGTCTCCTTCAAAGACCGGAATCCCAAGTTTCCTCCATCGTTCTTCACGATTTTGGAAATTTCCGTGATTGCCAGTGCTAACGTCATGATCGGAACGACTTCCCCCGATCGTTTCAGGAACATCATTACGGCTCGATAACCCTCGTACTGTCTCGATCAGCTCGCTTAGTTGTCTTCTGGTCTCCACTCTCTCGAGTCGCTCCTCGTCCACCAATCGTTTCAATTCGTGTAACTCCTCGCGTGCGGCGATGAGACCTTCATACCCACGCTCCAGAAATTCGAGTCTTGCATCCATTCCTCTTGTAGACACCATGAATTCCCTTCAGAATCGAAGAGCTTTGATACCAGTTGATAGAACTGGTAGGACTAAGAACAAATCTACTGAAATTCCTCTGTATTATTGATGAATTCCCTGTGGAAAAATGTTCCCGAACAGAGATTGAATTACAAGAATTGAGAGAGAAAGAAATGAAAGAATCCTGTCAAGATTTCGAGAGCTTGACTCTCTCCCTAACCAACTCCCAACTGAATAACCGCCCTAGACTTTCCCTCTCATTTCTATTTATAGGCAAACTAACTAACTAACCATCCAGCTGTGCTAAACCACATGCTGTTGGCATTGTTTTAGAATGCCTACGTACATAAGTCTGTTTAACTGGAGGCTTATAGCTAACAAATTACTTCTCTTTTATCCCATATTGTCTGCCTGTTCCTCCTTTAGTGGTTCAGGATTGGTGCCTCGTAAGTGTTAGTGCACGTACAAGGATATATTTATATGTCATAGTATCAAATACATAAGCTGAATTTTGAAAAAATTAAGGTGGTTTTTTCCCTTAGTAATTTTTCAGGAGTATGTTTGTAGCTAAGTGTCCATGCCATTGGTCATCATGGATCTCATTTGATATGTGTACACATATTACTGATATACTTTCCATTGGGATCGGAGCTTACAGTGCCATATTCACTGCAACTTGCTGGTATATAAGATATAAAGAAAATCACATGTTCTAGAATACTATGGATGCATTTGCCAAAGGTAGGATGACTAAAGTAATGATATTTTAACCAGACACTGTCCTGTCATGCATTCAAATGTTTGTCTTATTGGTTTAATGTATTATGAGGTCTCACTCAACCTTTTGCCATGATTTTTAGTGATATATGAGATCTGTAAGTTTGTGTTTCTGTTTTGAAGACAAGGAGTATGGCCCAAGAACTGTAAAAGATGTGAAGTTAATTAGTGCGGGAAAAATATTGGAGAACAACAGAACAGTGGGGGAATGCCAGAGCCCATTATGTGATCTCCCAGGTGGAGTTACAACAATGCATGTGGTTGTGCAACCACCTACTGTTGAGAAAGGTCTAGTTCTGAGACATGCCGAAAGCTACTATTAATAGCTGTCTGTTTTACTTGTATAAACAGCTTCAGGATAAAATATTCTTTTTTCAATGTTTGACTGGACTAAGTTTCATGTTCTTTTCATTGACAGTAGCAAAACATATTTTTATTACTTCTCTTCTGTACTGGTAGAAGAAATAGTTCATTTTCTTTATATCATAATTTTAATGTGTGCTTTATCACTCTAGAATCTAGATATGTGATTCTTTAACAGATCAATATTGTTTTGAGTGATAACGATAACATACATTAACAACTGCTGGATGTGACTTGGCTAAAATACTTGTACATACTTTTACGTATAAAAAGTGCACTTTTAAGGTTAAGGCCTGTCATGTCATTAGTGGAATGATTAAAGTTATGAGTTATCATCATATAACTTGGTTCTCTTTAGGAAAGGCATCCCTTGTTTTTACCAGTAACAGTTATAATACTCTACTTTACTATTCTGAAGTGCAAAGTGAGGACTAAACACTTCTGATCTCTTTCAAAGTAGTGTTCTAATCCAATTATGAGATTTTTCTTGGATCAGAAGGAAATCAATAATAACAGCATCTACTTCCTTCAAAATAAAAATATAAACTGTGCCAGTTCTGTCCTAAATTCTGAGGTTGTTTGATGTTGGTACCTTTACCTAATCCTAATTGACTGTTTTTCTCTGAGAAAGAGAAGAAAGCAGAAAGACCAAATTGTGGCAATTTGTGAATAGTGGTCTACATGGACTTCCTTGGAAAAACACTTAGCTAGTAACACTAATAGTAGTGCACTTTACTTCAAGTGTAAAATGCTCTTTAGAGAAGTAAAAACTGGATAACTACTTGCAACTAAATATAAAACTTCTTCACTTCTATTTGAACATTTTTGAGTTCATTTGGTTTTGGTGCTTTATCTGATCCTTATTGACTTTCTGGTGTTTTTCTCTTGTAACAGAGAAGAAAGTAGCAAGCGAAGCAAAGCAGAACAAATGTGTTTGTGTTATATTATAGGATCCGGATTGAATAGAAGAAGTCATCTTTTTAGGTGGTTAAATTTTACAATTGTATTCATTTTTAACATAATCTATGGCTTTCAAAGATTTCCTTATACACAAATTCTTTGGTTGCTTGTCTCATTCTTACAACAGGTAAAGAGTACTTGAGTTGCTGATGATTGTGAAGCCATTAGTTTCCTGATTTATCTGCAGCGGTAAATTCCATACACAATTTTCATAGGAGAGATGTTTTTCTTCTGGTCTCAGCATCTAGCTGTTGCCTCAGTGTCCACTTGGTATAATTGTTGATTGAAATTAACTCTACTAGTTTGCCCTCATGTTTTAAAATTATTATCTTGCCTGTGCTTGATGCAAAATGCTTCGAGAGTTAAAGGTGTTGAATGTGCTTTGATTTGGTTATTGTTTATGTGGTACCATAGCTACACTTGTACAGCAGTTGAGGCAATAGTGGCTTAACTACATGTCTCTCATAAAATGGTGGTGACTCTGAAGTTTGAATTTTGTTTATGTTTTGGAAAAAAAAAATGTAGTGTCTCTTTCAATTCCAGTTTCATGTTATGGAAGCAATGTTTCTCTCTTGAAAACTTGAAGACCATAACTTCACAGCATGCCAATTGCTCACTGCTGGGCGTACATTATTGTAAACTCACCAATTCTTGATTTTAAGAGTAAAGCATTCTCCTGTCGCAATCACTTGATTACAACCTTGCTTTTGTACATTATCTTTATCTGGGGTGGGTTTGGACTGCAGAGAATCCCCCAAGAGTTTATTTTGCAAAAATAATAGTTGAACAGAATTCTCATCTCACAGAGTGTACATAAAGTTGGAATGAACGGCCATAAAAAATTGGAGTGTGAATAAAATAATAGATGTACACATTTTAATGTTTGTGCGGGTTTTTGTGAGGAAAATGTCTGTGTAGCTATGCTAACATGGTTTTTTATTTAATGTTGGACATTAAAGATACTTTTTTTTTTCAACTTGAAGAAGGACAAAAAAAAATTTGAAACTAAGAATTTAGGGTGTTGCCATAATGCCATTAAAGAAGCACTTCAAAATAACTATTGTCCTGTGTCAGACATATTTGCGTCAAAAATCCCTCACACTCCATTGGATACTCAGTCTGCGTATTATGATTTTACTTCAATTTTATTGAATTTTTTAGAACATTTTTGTTTAAAGTATCAACACGTATATATGCATTATTTTCTAAATTTCTACTAATAAAAGTAACAAAATATTACAAAGCACTATTTACGTCTTGTTTGGGTAAACAACACGAACAAATGCTCATCATCTGAGTAAAACTTATTAAATAAGCTTTATTATTTTAAGTGTGGTGTAAAATAAGTTAAATAACTTTTGGATAAATACTTCGAGAAATATTTATGTAAGAAATATGATCATTTAAAATTTTGATAATTCATTATAACGTGTATATATATATATTATATTAAATTAATCAAGCTGTTTTTAACTATTGCTGAGGTATATTTTTATAAATTTCAATTTATAACAAATATTTTTATATTGTTTTAATATGCTCATCCTTCAAACAATGATAAAGCGTTTATTGTTGTAGAAAACTTTAAATAAGTTGAAAATACGCTCAATTAAACGATGTTTTATTATGCCTAAAATAAAATGATGGGAATTGTATGATTTATGAAATTCTTTTTTTTTTAAAAAAAAAAAAAGAGTTCATGAAAATAAAATATACACAATTTTTTAAGATCATGGATTTTTTTTTTTCATTTTCTTTGCCACTCTTTTTGCATGGGCCCAAATGTTCCCCTATGACCCTATCATATCTAAACTGGGCCACGTGTGTGAACCTGGTGAAGGTGGCGCATTGCGCACCCGGTGTATCCAACAGTGTGGCCATGTTTTCATGAGCTCTTACAGTTACAAATTCGCATGGTTTCGAACTCAACACAACTTCCAACAAGCTCACCGGAAAACTAATTCGGAGTTTCCGGTAACCGGCGATGGCCTCCACGACGTCGTTTTTAGGTCTCAGCCTTCCTCGCTCCGTTCCAATTTACTGTCACAGTCACAGAAACGATGCTCGATTCGCTCAGTTTCAGCTCTCCCTTAGCTTTCCCGCGAAACGCACTTCCCTGAAGACCCTAAATTCGGTGCCATTGAAGAAAAGAGAAGCTTTCGAAAATGAATTTCAGAGAACTCGAAGAAATCCCAAACAGTTTTATGTCTGCTGTGCAGCTTCAAGTGGAAAGGTAACATGGGATACAACTTGTACTACTTCAATTGATTATTATGCACGATCTTTTTAGTTGCGGTTAGGGCTGGAAATTAGTCTAACGAGTTTGTGAGCCTAGACTTGGTTGCTTAACAACTCAATAAGCAAAAATGGCTCTGAGATTGAACTTTTATGTATTTGACTCATTAGCTTTCTCAATACAACAACAATCAAAGCCTTTTTCCACTAAGTAGGGTCGGCAACATGCAACAAACGATGCTACTGTGTTATATAAAAAACAATCATTACCTTTTTCAATAATGATGATGATGATATAATTAAACGTACATTAGCATTTGATTTTATTTTTATTTTGACTAAATTATTTTGAACTGAATATATGTAAAATAAATAAATTTTATTTTGTTAAAAATTAGAGCTTTATGTCATTGCGCTTAAGAGGCTCAATTAATACAAGCTCATTGAGCTAGAGTAGCTCATGAACTTAAAGTGAACTGAGCTCAAGTCAAGAAAATGGACTCGGTTTCTTATTGAGCTGATCCTTAGATGGGTTGGCTCTCGACTAATTTCCATCCTAACTGCAGTTGGTGTAGAAGTCAAAATTCAAACTTGCCCAATTATTATACTTGATAATTGTTTGTAATTGTGGCAATCTGAATTGTTTGTATTTTGTAATTTTGGGTTATGTCGTCTTTGTGATGCTAATTGAGTCTGGTTGGAGCTTCGGAGGTGTAGTGGATGATATTGGGTTTTTATGCAATGGCAGATTACACAGCAGGAATTCACAGAAATGGCATGGCAAGCGATTGTCTCATCCCCGGAAGTGGCGAAGGAGAACAAGCATCAGATTGTGGAGACAGAGCACTTGATGAAAGCTTTGTTAGAGCAAAAGAATGGGCTTGCTCGCAGGATTTTTTCCAAGGTTGGGGTAGATAACACCCGGCTTCTAGAGGCTACTGATAAGCACATTCAACGGCAACCCAAGGTGATTGACCAACTCAAATAGTTTGAATTCCTGTAGATATGCTTTGGTGCTTATAGTTATGTCTTTAGCTTGTGATAGTAGTTTGACCTCCTTCTTACATTCATTTTAGGTCTGGGATTTTATTGGTTTTACCCATATTCTCTCGCAGCTTTGTTTGTAGGCATGCTTTTTCTTCTTAGAAGTTAAGACCTAAATAGAAATTGTATCAAGTCTACAACTTGATGGTAGAAGTGAAGTTGGAAGGAAATAGAAAAATGCAAGCTTGACAACAGAGGCTTGGAAGGGAAATAATAGCAATAGAATTTTGTTTTTGGAATGACTTAACATTGAGATGAAACTGACATGGCACCAGCACGTAATGTGGTTATGGTCTCTACCAATTTGCAAAGTTTATGAAGCCTCACTCTCATCCAAAACAAAAATTGCAAAGGACAGGAGTTAAATGCGCAACCAATTTTGATCCTACTGGTCAATGGATGGTGATATGCAATTCGTACCCTTCCACTTTTCTTTCATTCCAATGATACCACTTTGCGTGGGAGAAATCTCTCCTTTATGCCCACTCTTCATCCAGTATGACCTATAATTGCTGAGATTTTTCACTTCTGATTCTGTGCTAGAAAAGACTTATTTATTGTGATGTTGGAAATATTGCTGACTGACAGCTGTTGGCTGCAGTTCAGATCCAGTATTTGTTGGACTATGGATCTCTGTGATGGTTCTTTTATATTAATAGCCTCAGATAATTTGATTTGAATTCCCGAACTCACTATTAGATGTCAATATATGGCTTTGAGCTGATGCCCAATGCAAATGAGATGGAGCAAACACATGGGTACTCATTGAATCTCTTCAGATGCCTTTAAAATGTAGTGCTTGTATTTTGTTATCTGGTTGATTAAACTGCTACTCATGTCTGCAGCCCAAGAACCTGATTGTTTAACTTTTGTCCAATTATGTTAGGTCCTAGGAGAATCAACTGGTTCAATGTTGGGGCGTGATCTGGAGGCATTGATTCAGAGAGCCAGGGACTTCAAGAAAGAATATGGGGACTCATTTGTGTCAGTTGAGCACTTGGTTCTTGGTTTTGCCCAAGATCAACGATTTGGGAAGATATTGTTTAGAGATTTTCAAATATCTCAGCAAGCTCTAAAATCTGCCATAGAGTCCATAAGAGGACGCCAGTCAGTTATTGACCAAGGTCATTTACTATCTGTCAGTTTTTTATATTTATAATGTATAGCTGTCTGTGTTGTCTTCCCCCCCCCCCCCCACTTGGTTACCCCCCTTTGTTCCGGGGGAGGGGGAGCTAGAGTTGTTGTCTCCTATTGAAAACTTGAGTATCTTCAGATGGTATAGTGAACCTGTGGATGCAGGTTGTGCTTGACTTTTCCATGGGGTGTTAGGAGCTGTACATTATATTTTTCATTCTAAACATTTTGTAGTGCTTAAGCTTCATTTTAAATTTGTTATAGATCCTGAAGGAAAGTATGAAGCCTTGGAAAAATATGGGAAAGATTTGACAGCGATGGCTAAAGCAGGAAAACTTGACCCAGTCATAGGAAGAGATGATGAAATACGCAGGTGCATTCAGATTCTCTCCAGGAGAACGAAGAACAATCCTGTGCTAATTGGTGAGCCTGGTGTTGGAAAGACTGCAATTTCTGAAGGGTAAGTGCTTAGCTCTTCCTCCTAACTGTTGCTTGTGTTTGTATTACTGTTAAGCTTTTTTACTGTTAAAATATCTTTTGAATTAAATTTAACACGCCGCTACCATTATTTGTTACCTTAATTCCGTGTGTAACCCGCTTCATAAATACAAGAATGGCACCCATGATGTAGGTGTAAAAAAAATACAAAGTTTATTTAAACATATGACGGTATAATTTTTTCTTTAAAATTTTAATAAGTATTACAATCTGTATAAAAGTAATATTTAAAAAGAGAAGTTTCTTAAAAGTAGGAAGCTATGATGCATAGATACTGGAACGGGTATCGGATACGGCACGGGTATAATATGAGAATATGACTTTTGTTAAAAAATTAAATTAACATTTATCAAGTATCCGAGTATTTGGTACGGATACGTATCCGACACGAGTACAATAGACATTATGAAGTACCTGTGCTTCATGGGTAGGAAGTGAGTTTAAGAGATTGGCGTAAGTTATTAATTTAAAATGATAATTTTCTCCCCTGTTTTTGAAAGAGAAGTTTCTTAAAAGTAGGAAGTGGGTGGTAAGAGCTGAACCCTTGTTTGAAATGACAATTTATTCCTCTCTTTGCAGTTATACTAAAAGTTTAAAACCAAAAGCTTGGGCTTTTAGGAAAAGAACAATTGGCTACCTTGTGGGGTATTCCTTTTTCTATAGTGGTATAGATTAGAATGGCAGAAGCAATATGATTAATTGTATAATTATGGAGGAAAGGCTGGCCGGCGGGAGGGTAAGTTACCTAACGAAGATCCTTAGTTGGAA
This sequence comes from Ormosia emarginata, assembly GCA_029884605.1. Taxonomy (NCBI): domain Eukaryota; kingdom Viridiplantae; phylum Streptophyta; class Magnoliopsida; order Fabales; family Fabaceae; genus Ormosia; species Ormosia emarginata. The sequence continues at coordinate 9,591,696 of JAQQTP010000048.1, forward strand.
TGTGAGGGGGTTAGGTAGTTGCTTGAAGCGGAAGAGAGTTAGGGAGGTGATCAACAAGGCAACACTTGATATTGTTATGCTTCAAGAAACTAAAGCAGAAGTTTTGGATGCTTTGATAATAAGGGATATCTGGGATTCTAGGTTTAAGGATTGGGAGTGTCTTCTTTCTCTTGGGGCTTCAGGTGGTATGGTTGTGGTTTGGGACAGTAGGTTTGCTTCTAAGTTAGACTCTATTCATGGTGTTTTTTCAGTGTCGGTTTTGTTGGATATCAAGGGGAGAGGTCATTGGTGGCTGACATCTGTTTATGGTTCTAACAATCCTAGGCTTCGTTCGTTTTTATGGGAGGCATTAGGTTTCTTATTAGGTTTTTGTGGTCTGAATTGGTGTCTGGGTGGGGATTTTAATGTTGTGAGGTCCCCAGTTGAAAAGTTGGGGGTGATCATCTCACTTCCTCTATGAGGGGTTTTGATAGTTTTATCAGAGAGTGTAGTCTTAGAGACATTCCCCTCTCTAACACCCGTTTCACTTGGTCTGCTAGAAGAAACTACACTGTGGCTTCCTGTTTAGATAGATTCCTGTTCACCACTACCTGGGACGATGCTTTTCCTGATCTTGTGCAAGAGAGTTTATCTCGTCCAGTTTTTGACCATTTTCCTGTTGTTCTGGAGTCTAGTAAGGTGAAATGGGGTCCTTCCCCTTTTAGGTTTGAAAACATGTGGCTTACTCATCACTCTTTTATTCCTTTTGTTAAGGAAGTTTGGGAGACAACTTTAGTTTAGGGTTGGGAAGGATATAAAATTATGAGGAAATTGAAGCTTCTCAAGGAAAGCTTGAAATAGTGGAATTTGTATGTTTTTGGTGACATTCAGTTTAGCAAAGATGCTATTTTGAAAGAACTTGATTTATTGGATAGGTTGGAGTTAGAGGGTAATCTTAGAAGGCAGAAATTGAGGCTTGATTTAGATGAAATTTTGCTTAGCGAAGAAATGAGTAGAAGACAAAAGATGAAATTCCAATGGGTTAAGGATGGGGATGCTAACTCAAAGTTGTTTCATAGGGTGGCTTCTGGGAGGCGTAGGAAAAGCCTTATTAAAGAATTGGAATTGGAAGACGGTACGGTTGTTAGGGACAAGGGGGTCATTGCCTCTAAAATTACTAGGTTCTACTCAGATTTATTTGCTGAGGATATGCCTGTTAGACCCTTTGTTGAAGACTTAGATTGGTGCCCCATCAATCCAGATGAGGCTTGTTGGTTGGAAAGGCCTTTTGAGGAGGATGAAATTCGTAGGGCTGTCTTTAGTTTGGGGAAAGACAAAGCTCCTAGTCCAGATGACTTTTCTTTTGGTTTTTTTTCAAAAGTGTTGTGATATTGTTAAACCTGACCTCCTTAGGGTGTTTGCTGAATTTTTCAATAATGGTAAAATCGGAGTTTGTATGAACTCCACTTTCATCTCTCTCGTTCCTAAAAAGGACAGGTCGGTGAAGGTAAAGGACTTCTGTCCTATTAGCCTTGTTTCTAGTGTTTATAAAATCATTACGAAAGTTCTTGCTTCTAGGTTGAGTGAGGTCTTTTCCGATACCATCTGGGAAAATCAAAGTGTCTTTATTCTAGGTAGACAGATTCTTGATGCTGCTTTAATTGCTAATGAGGTGGTGGATGATGTTAAAACCCAAAGGAAACAAGGTCTAGTGTTTAAGCTAGATTTTGAGAAAGCTTATGATCGTGTGAGTTGTGGTTTTTTGGATAAAGTTATGGACAAGAGAGGTTTTGGGGTCAGATGGAGAAAGTGGATTTCAGGTTGTTTATCTTCTACTTTTGCTGTCATTATTAATGGAGAACCAAAGTCTTGGTTTAAGGGCCAGAGGGGTGTGAAGCAAGGGGATCCTTTATCTCCTTTTCTCTTTACTATTGTGGTTGATGTGCTTAGTCGTTTAGTTTCTAGAGCTGTTAATAATGGGTTGGTTAAAGGGTTGTCAGTTGGTTCGGAGGGAGTGTTTGTTTCCCATCTTCAATTTGCTGATGACACTATTTTTTTCTTGGAGCCACATGCTTAGACTTTTGTTAACATTCTGTCTATTTTGACGTTCTTTGAGGTCATCTCTGGTCTTAAGATTAATTGGGCCAAGGGTGGTTTAGTGGGTGTGAATGTAGATAGTCAAATTGTGACCGTTTTTGCTACTCTGACAGGATGCCAATCTCTTCAATGGCCTCTCACTTATCTCAGCATTCCTCTAGGAGGTAATCCTTTTGTCCTATCTTTTTGGGATCCCGTGGTTTGTAAGATTTCCAAGCAGTTAGATAGTTAGAAAGGTGTCTTTTTTTCTCTTGGGGGTAGGATCACTCTTATTCAGTCGTGTTTGTACTTTTCTTCTCTCTTCTAATAATATTTCTTTTTCTATAAAAAGAAATATGATTAATTGTATGGTTACTCTCAGTACCATAGTATTAAATTGTGGTTGTGATTGCATTGTGATTACTGCAATTGTGGGCATTGTGGCTACTGCGATGTGAGTTGCGGTCAACGCGGCTGTAAATTTTTTTCAAGTTTGCAACCATGAAATTTTTATTTTTAAACAAAAGCTGCTATGTTGTTGCCATTGTGGTGGCGTTGCGGTTTTTCTTGTGAAATCAACACGTAATTGCGGGGTGATGCGGATGCGGACACTACCACAACTGCAATATTGCGGCCGCATCAAGTGATGTGGTTCTCAATTTGAAACCAGGCTCAGTCCTTAGTATGGACATTGATGCCATTGGAATATTTTTGTTGAGCCAGAGGTCCAGGTTTTTCTCATAATTTTGTTGGAAGATGAGCAGGTCAAATACTTGCTTGTACCTTTTGTGGATGCTGTTGTTAGTTTTCATTAATATGTTATGCATATTGACTTAACTCTGCCTTTGAAACAGACTTGCTCAGAGAATTGTTCAAGGAGATGTTCCTCAAGCTTTGATGAATCGAAGGGTATGTGCTTTATCCAGATATTTAGATATTCTAGTATTCTTGATAAAGCTGAAAATGGAAGAAAGAGTGGCAAGAATGGGACTGTGGGATAACAATAACTGGCTTTTTAAGTTTTATTCTTATATTCACTATATTGATCTCTATTATACCCTCTACAAATCTTAGTCTTAATTCCATTGGTTTGTTTTATATGAATGTAATATTTATCTTATTTTATTCTACTTTTGAAATTGTGTGTGTTGGCCAGGAGTTGTAAAATTGATCTGATACACTTGTCTCTTTTCAGCTTATATCCCTTGATATGGGTGCACTTATTGCCGGAGCAAAGTATCGGGGAGAATTCGAGGATAGGCTGAAAGCAGTTCTTAAAGAAGTAACAGAATCTGATGGTCAGACTATCCTTTTCATTGATGAGATCCATACAGTTGTTGGGGCAGGTAACTGTAAAAGCTGTTTGAAGGGTCTAGATAAATGTCCCCAATTTCTTATAACTTCTGTTTTTCTTACTCTCTGACACATAATTGATTTCTATATGAAAACCCATCAGATTGATGGATATTCGTTTCATTGATGACGATACATTTCAATTCATATCTTTTTTCCCAAAATATTACATATGTTTGTAGCTGATGCCCACAAATGGTGATTTGAAATTATCGTGTGGATGTTGAATTTGAATGCAATTATAATCTATCATATGCTAGGTGCTACAAATGGTGCTATGGATGCTGGTAATCTCTTAAAGCCTATGCTTGGTCGGGGGGAGCTGCGATGTATTGGTGCAACAACACTAGACGAGTATCGGAAATATATTGAGAAGGACCCTGCACTTGAGCGTCGTTTCCAGCAAGTTTATGTTGACCAACCTTCAGTTGAAGATACCATTTCAATATTAAGGGGACTGCGGGAAAGATATGAGCTGCATCATGGAGTGCGCATTTCTGACAGTGCACTTGTGGAAGCTGCAATTCTCTCTGATCGATACATAAGTGGGAGATTTTTGCCTGACAAAGGTAGTAATTATAGGTTGCAAACTCTTTGGCGGGTGAATATTCTACACAAAGATTGAGTAATTTCAGTAGCATTTACATTTACTCTAGTAAATAATTACTATTATAGTATTATGACACCTTACAAGTTTTATAAGAATGAGGTTTAGATTCTGGACTAGAACATTTTCTGACTGATTTAAGTATGCAGCATGAAAATATGTGAATTCAATTGAGGGTTTATGGAAAATTATTAATTTTCATATTGTTAAGAATGATAATAACGTGTTAAATGTGTAAAACACATAAGGGTACTCTAGTCTTTTATGTATCCTACCTATAATTGTTCCTGTACCTATATATATATATATATACACATCATTGCCTGACACAATTGTGTCATGGCCTACCAATTCTCCCTCTTCTCTTTCTAATAACATATGTTTGTTAGAGCAGAATTCGTTTGCAGTTGCTCCTGAAATCATGGAAATGCCAACGCTAAGAGAATAACATATCATGTTCAAGGAATAAATGATATCAGGTGTTAATTGAAATTGTTTTGTAAAGATCTTTAAAGCTATAGCACTTTCCCGCTGTTGGGAACATACATGTGACTGGAGTCTAACTTATTTTCAAAGGATTGCATTTGAATGATAAATATATAGCTCTCTTTGTTTTCTTTGTTTTTGAGTTTGTTTTGTTAAAATGTTAAACTATTTTTGACTCATTTTCAAATTATGCTCATAAAGCACTAATTGCTAGCTACTTCTAAATTGCAGCTATTGATCTGGTTGATGAAGCTGCTGCGAAACTGAAAATGGAAATTACTTCTAAGCCTACTGCACTTGATGAGATTAATCGGTCAGTCTTAAAACTAGAGATGGAGAGACTCTCTCTCATGAATGATACAGACAAGGCTTCTAAAGATAGGTTAAATCGTCTTGAAACAGAGCTCTCTCTCTTAAAAGAGAAACAGGATGAACTAACTGAGCAATGGGAGCATGAAAAGTCTGTAATGACTCGTCTTCAATCAATCAAAGAAGAGGTGTGTTAACAGATTTTTATTATTTTTTATTGAGGTGCTCATCCCTTTAAATAAGTGAACTTTTAAAGGTTCAGTAGTGTGAAGATGGCTTTTTGCTGTGTTTTCATCACATTGAACAACTAGTGCAAGTGTACAGGTTGATTTAGTAATTATGCATCAACATTAGAAGTTTACTTATGTAAAAAATGATTTTATAGTAAGTGGAAGATCAAAATCTGATATTGATCACGTCTTTATTTATTTATGCAGATAGACAGGGTGAATCTTGAGATCCAACAGGCTGAGCGGGAGTATGATCTTAACCGTGCTGCTGAATTAAAGTATGGCAGTCTAAACTCCTTGCAACGACAACTTGAAAGTGCAGAGAAGGAGTTACATGAATATATGAACTCTGGGAAGTCTATGCTGAGAGAGGAAGTTACTGGAAATGATATTGCTGAAATTGTAAGCAAGTGGACTGGTATCCCCATTTCAAAACTTCAACAATCAGAGAGAGAGAAGTTGTTGCATTTAGAGGAAGAGCTCCATAAGCGTGTTGTAGGTCAAGATCCTGCTGTTAAGGCAGTAGCTGAGGCTATCCAGCGTTCAAGAGCGGGTCTTTCAGATCCTCATCGCCCAATTGCTAGCTTCATGTTTATGGGACCCACAGGTGTAGGAAAGACAGAGCTAGCTAAGGCCCTTGCTTCCTACTTGTTCAATACAGAAGCAGCACTCGTACGAATTGATATGAGTGAGTACATGGAAAAGCATACGGTTTCAAGATTGATTGGGGCTCCACCTGGATATGTTGGGTATGAAGAGGGAGGGCAACTAACAGAGACAGTTCGCCGCAGACCATATGCTGTTATTTTGTTTGATGAGATTGAGAAAGCACACTCAGATGTTTTCAATGTATTCCTTCAAATTCTAGATGATGGAAGAGTAACTGATTCACAGGGTCGCACTGTAAGTTTTACCAACACTGTTATCATCATGACCTCAAATGTTGGATCACAGTACATTCTCAACACAGATGATGACACCGCTCCCAAAGAATTAGCTTATGAAACCATAAAGCAACGGGTAATGGATGCTGCAAGATCCATCTTTCGCCCTGAGTTCATGAATAGAGTTGATGAGTATATTGTTTTCCGGCCTCTAGATCGTGACCAAATAAGTAGCATTGTCCGGTTTCAGGTAATTTTGTCCTCACTCCTTAATACATTGTTGATAAGAGTACCTCCCCCACTCCCCTCCCCCCCCCCCCCCCCGGGCCCTTTTTTTTTTTTCTGAAGAATTACTGATGTCCATATTGATGAAGAATGTCATTGAGAATTCTGGGTGGAATGATGAGAGTTCATGAATCTAGGATGCATGGGTCAACTTGCATTTTTGATAAACTAGTCTGAGATTTAATTGATTGACTGCCAAACATAGTGAAGCTTGAACTTAGAATACAGACACCCAAGTTCCCACTGAAATAAGATGCATTGTGTGCGCTTGTTTTATTTGTATGCTTTCTACCAATATTGGACCGTTAGAGAGCAGTGACATTTTAGCTGTCACATATCTGGTGTTTTTGTTGCTCTGATATATGAAGTTACTAGATAAGAAATCTGTCAACTTTATTAAGTCTTCTAGGCTAGCAAGATTTGCTGGGACCTGTTAAATGGCATTTCACATCCCAAGCAAGACTCATTTTTTAAGTTTATTACAGTTGGAGCGCGTGCAGAGGAGAATTGCAGATCGCAAGATGAAAATCCATGTAACAGATGCTGCTATCCAACTTCTTGGAAGTTTGGGGTATGATCCGAACTATGGTGCTAGGCCAGTCAAGCGAGTGATTCAGCAAAATGTGGAGAATGAACTTGCCAAGGGTATTCTTAGAGGAGAATTTAAGGATGAGGACACAATTTTAGTAGACACAGAAGTCACAGCATTTGCCAATGGTCAACTTCCCCAGCAAAGGCTAGTTTTTAGGAGGCTTGATACTGATTCAGAATCCACCATTAAAGACAGCCGGGAAAGCTTTCCACAGATTCTGTGAATGCCTGTTACTGCTCCTTATTTCTCCACATGCTAGGTTTCACACAATTTTGAGTATACATCGTTTTTCTTATACCAATGGAACTCTGATCATGTGCATAGCTTGCATGTAATTTATAGTTCTTCATATATAATTTTTATTGGTCAAATACAAAAGCCATACTTGAGAAAGTATGTAGTACGACGTATACCACTTTTAATTTCCTGCAAACAGTATGTTAAGCGACATTATTTTATCACAATATTTGAAGTTTTGATATGCAAACTGATGTATAAAACTCCGAGTGCTTAAAACAAAAATATTCGGTTCTCAACTACAAGCGAACGAAAGAAGAGGTTGATAAAGATTACTCACACACGTAATTCTCTGTCACTTGACATCCACAAGAATTAACAGCGGAAGAGATTAGGTAGAGAAACAAAGGCATAAGAGAGAGTGTGTGATGATTACCGTATCGAATGATAAGGGGGAGAGCTTCTAAAACATCATTTTCAGAAAATGAGCCGCAGACGAATCACAGGAGAAAAAAGACTCATCGAAGGAAGAATTGAGACAGATGAGGCAAAATGTATGCATCGAAAGAAAGATGGAGATAATGCTCTCACATGCCTCATTGGACAATTGTAGTTGCAAATCTAACCATAGAAACAAACTTCATACTCTCTTTTCCATATATTAAAATTATCAAACATTAAATCAAAAGTTAAGATCTCCCTACAGGGAATCTTGATCCCGTTGGATTTGGATCCCCTGCAGTTCAAAGAAAATTACAAGGTGTGTAGTTGCAAATTCTACCATAGAAGCAAATTCCATACTCTCTCTATTAAAATTGCTAACCATAATGAAAAATCAAAGAGGTAGAGTATGAACAAATGCAAGATGATGAACCCTAAAACGCAGGGAACAATTTGGGAGAAGCCTCAATTTGAGTGCTCTCTGAATATTTGCATAAAACTGATAAACTCTACAACTGAGAATTACAAGCTATCTAACCACTATTTATACAAGCCAAAAGGCCAACTAACAAACTAACAGTAAAACAGAAAGATAACAGAAAGATGAGTTGGCAAAGATAACTGAATAATAACTGAAAAATAGAATAAAATTAATACAACTAACACCCCCCCTCAAGCTGGATGATGAATGTTGATAATGCCCAACTGATCGTGGAGCTTCTGGAAGGGACCCGGATGCAATGCTTTTGTGAGAATATCTGCAGTTTGGTCTTGAGTAGAGATGGGCATAAGATGAAGCATACCAGCTTGAATTTTCTCTCTTACAGTGTGGCAATCCATCTCTATATGTTTGGTTCTCTCATGAAAACCTGATTGCCGTATGTGGAGGGTAGCTTGATTATCACAAGAAAGAACTGTCTTGGACCCGAGTGTGTGACTTGCGGATCATTCAATATGAATATCAACCACGTCAGAGCTTCACAAGTGGCCGAGCTAATGCTCATATTCACCTCATTGATGATCTTGAGACAAGGGACTTTTTTTTCTTACTTTTCCAGGAAATTAAGGACTTGCCAAGATAAAAGCAAAAACCAAGTTATGGATCTTAAAGGTGTCTAGAAACAGAGCTCGCCAATCGAGTCGAGCAAAGCCTCTCAAAGTGAGTGACTCATGGCAAGGAAAGAAAAGGCCTAATCCAGAGATTTTCTAATTGTTTGATATACACGAGAATTCTCAATCCTCAGCTTGGTGATGCAAGTCAGTGGGGGAGTCCAAGTATTGGCTGAGTTTGCTCACAACATAACATATATCAGGTCTGCTATGTGTGAGGTAAAGTAGTCTCCCAAGTAATCTTCTATAAGGAGAAGAATCAAGAAGTTTGGAGCCTGATTCTCTGCTGAGTTTCATATTAGGATCCATGGGAGTAGAACACAGTTTAGAGGCAAGCATACCTGTGTCGGTCAACAAATCAAGAGCATATTTCCTCTGATAGAGTGTGATTCCAGTTTTAGATTTAGCTATCTCAAAACCGAGAAAAAATTTCAATTCACCCAAATCTTTGATGCTGAATTTCTGATGGAGTGTGTCTTTGATGTCAGAAATTTCAAGCATATCATTTCTTGTGAGCACTAGATCATCGACATATACAAAAATAACTGTGAAGCCTGTGGTAGAGGATTTAGTAAACAATGAATAATCAGCTTTAGATTGTCTATAACCAGAAGATATAAGAGTCTCAGTAAGTTTGGCATTCCACTGCCGGCTTGCTTGTTTCAAACCATAAAGTGACTTAGTCAATCTGCAAACTATGTTAGAACTGGAATCAGGAATAAGTAGACCAGGAGGCACACACATATAGACTTCTTCATGTAAGTCTCCATGAAGGAAAGTCGTGTTGACATCCAGTTGGTGTAAATGCCAACTAAGGGAAGAAGCTAGAGCTAAAATGAGCCTAATTGTTGTCATTTTCACCACTGGACTGAAAGTCTCCATGTAATCTAGGCCAGCTGTTTGTGTGAATCCCTTAGCTACCAACCGAGCCTTGTGCCTTTCAATGGAGCCATCTGCTCTATGCTTAACCTTGAAAACCCATTTACATCCTATAACTTTCTTAGATGGAGGTAAAGATGTGAGTTCCCAGGTTCTGTTATTCTTCAAAGCTTGTAATTCAGTAGCTATTGCCTCTTGCCAGCAAGCATACTGAATAGCTTCCTCATAAGTGCTTGGCTCACTGCTAGAAGAAATAGCCACTGAAAAACATTTATGTTTAGATGATAATCTATCAAAAGAGTCAGCTGCAGATATAGGATACCTGACTTTATTTGATGAGTTGGGAGCTGAGTTGCCAACTGGAACAACTGAGAGAGTACATTGGTAATCCTTAAGATAGGCAGGTGGTTTTCTGACTTTTTGGGACTGTCTACAAGGAATTGGAGAAACTTATGGTGGTGGTGGAAATGGTGATGGTGGGACATTAGACTCTGGTTGATGAATGGAAGTGTCTGGACAAGGTGGATTGGAAGAATGGATGTTGTGGTGTGGTTGATTGGCTTCTGTGTGACCATTTTAGGAAGTGACAGGAATGAGTTGTATTGGTCAATCATCACATGTTTGTACAGCACTGGGAATATTATGAGTATGATTTTGAGTATTGGAAGAATTATGATTCAGAAAAGGAAAAACCTGTTCATAAAATTGGACATTTCTAGACACAAATAGCTCTTCAGACTTTACGTCAAAGAGTAAGTACCCCTTTATGCCAGATCTGAATCCCAAATGAATGCATTTTCTAGCTCTGCTATCAAGTTTTAATCGATGATTAGCCAAAGTAGTAGCAAAGCATAAACAACCAAATGCTCTAAGTGAGCTCAAATCAGGAAGTTTTTTGTATAAAATTTGGAAATGAGATTTATTGGACAAATAAAGACTTGGCAGCCTGTTAATGAGATGAATGGCATGAGTATAACTAAACTTGCATAAGTCCGAAACTTTTGCACCGATTGCAAAGATGAACACAAAATTATGGTTGGGATTCCAAATGTAGCTTGATGTCAAGATAGACAATTGTGATTGAAAAAGAAGGGCTCTACTCATGACAAGTATATGTTGGTGTTTTCTTTCTACTATGTCATTTTGTTGTGGAGTTTCCACACAAGAGGTTTGGTGAAGGATGCCTTTTGAGGCATAGAACTGACATAGTTTGAACTCAAGACCATTATCTGATCTAATAACTTTAACGTTGCTGTCAAACTGTGTTTCAACCATAGAAATGAAATCTTTAATGAGTTGTTGTGTTTCTGACTTTAATTTCATGAAAAACAGCCAAGTATGTCTACTTGCATCATCAACAATGGTGAGAAAGTATTTATGACCTAGCATAGAAGGGGTGGAAATAGGTCCCCATATATCCATATGTAGTAAATCAAAGGGTTTTTCAGAAATAGAAACACTATTTGGAAAGGGCAATTTCTTTTGCTTTGATAGATGACATACATCACAAGGATTATTATCCTGTACACAGTCAATGAAAGGAAAAACTTTGTGTAACTCAACAAGTTTCTGATGTGAGGGATGACCTAATCTTATATGCCATTTATTACACTTGTAAGTGTGGAAATTATTTACAGAAGGAGGAATGAAAGAATTTATGAAAGAACTTGATGTCTTGGAATGGAAGATGTACAATCTAGCCTCCAACTCAGCTGCACCAATCCTCCTCAAAGTAGTTTTGTCCTGTATTTGACAAGCAATGTCATCAAAAACAAAATGACAATTCAGTGACTTTGACATTCTAGACACTGAAAGCAAATTGAAATTAAAAGTAGGTATATAGAGGACATCAGTTAAGTAGAATTCCTCAGAGAAGTAAACTGTTCCTGCTGTGCTTGCCATCACCTTAGAACCATCAGGTAATTTTACTGAAATAGGCTTAATTCTTTTGTGACAATGAAAAGAATCAATCGAATAGCACACATGATTTGTGGCTCCAGTATCTAAAATCCAGCATCTACTCTTTCTGTGAGGCATAATGGTACAATTCTACCTGATTTATTATTGACTGAGGTTGACACTATCTGATTGGCACTAACATCATGTCCTGAGGAGGAGGTTGATGCTCCTAAATTCTGAAGCATATTGAGAATGGCTTTGTGCTGTTCTGGTGTAAAACCATGAGTATTAGGTTGTCCCATAAGGGATTTGCTGGATTTGTTATCATTGAAATCTTGATCCTCATCCTCAATTTCCTCTTCAACCAAGAAATTGTTTGCTGAGTTATGAAAATGAGGAGGGTATCCATGCTTCTTGAAGCATGTGTCTACCATGTGACCAATTTTGTGGCAGTAAGAACACACTTTTCTGCCTCTTCCTCCTTGACCTCTACCACGATTGCCTCTGCCTCCATTTCCTCTCCCTCTCTCATATGTATCAGTGGTATTTGCAAGAATTCGAGACTCCTCCAATCGTGGATTCATCTGTCTTTCTTGCTGTGTAAGTAAAGAAAATGCTTTGTTTATGGTTGGGAGAGGATCCATCAACATAATCTGTGATTTGACAGCAAAATATTGTTCATTGAGTCCTTTAAGAAATCTTATCACATAGTCATTATCTCTATAGGTTCTGATGGTGGGAATCAAAGTACATGTACATTTCACTTGACATAAGCATGAAGGAATTGGTCTAAAGTTTTCCAATTCTTGCCAAATACCTTTCAGTCGAGTAAAGTAAATAGTGATAGAATCATCACCTTGTTTGCAAGCATACAACTCTTCTTGTAGATCACCAATTCTAAAAACATCACCTTGATAATATCTTTCTCGAAGTTCTTTCCAAACTTCTTCAGCTGTATCAGCACCAGCCACACTCTGCTTCACTGATTGTTCCATTGAGTGATAAATCCAAGACAGCACCAGTGTATTGCATCGATCCCATGCCAAGAAATTAGGATGACCAATAGCTGGTTTTGGCATTGAGCCATCTACAAAACAGATCTTATTCTTTGTCTTGAGCGCCATAAGCATGTCACGAGACCAAGAATAGTAATTGTTATTATCAAGAACCAGTGTTACAAGCACTGATCCCGAGTTCTCGTTTGGATGAAGATAAATTGGATTCGCAGAAGGATCCACAACTGCATTTCCATTTCCAGCATTCACATTGAGGTTTTCAACTGCTATTTCCGCCATTGATGATGAAATTGATATCAATTGATTGAAATAGGATTCAAAAGAAAAAAAAGGAATAAGAAGATGAATTCTTCAAGAACTCACAAGAATATCAGAGTATGGTAGCAGCAGTAGCAGAGCCCCTAGGAAAGGAGCTCTGATACCATATTAAAATTGCTAACCATGATGAAAAATCAAAGAGGTAGAGTATGAACAAATGCAAGATGATGAACCCTAAAACGCAGAGAACAATTTGGGAGAAGCCTCAATTTGAGTGCTCTCTGAATATTTGCATAAAACTGATAAACTCTACAATTGAGAATTACAAGCTATCTAACCACTATTTATACAAGCCAAAAGGCCAACTAACAAACTAACAGCAAAACAGAAAGATAACAGAAAGATGAACTGACAAAGATAACTGAATAATAACTGAAAAACAGAATAAAATTAATACAACTAACACTCTCATTCTCATATATTAAAATTACTAAACATTAAATAAAAGTTAAGATCCCCTTGCAATGTCGGTAAATCGTCTTAGTAAGTTAGGGTTGACAAATGACAATATTGAATTACTTAAATATTCAATCCTTTACTTAAATTCGCATTCCTGTTAGAGGCACACATCGTGCCAAACCTGGATAAAAGTGAGAGTTTTAAAAAAAAATCACATGACTTACACCAAATAAAAAGAATAAAAAAGTATAAAAAGCTGATAGAGACTATCTTTGATAGTAAAATATTCTCAATCTTGAAATCATCAACCAAAAGAAGTTTAAAGATAATTTAGGAAGTTGGCAAAAAAAAGTTATAAGGACAAAATTAACATGCTACATTCTCTTTTGTTTAAAGAGTAAGGGCATATCAAGAAAGACAAAAGACATTCAAGTAAATTTGCTAAACGAAAATTTCAGCGGAAATTTTTTTTCTTGTACAGTTGATACATAACTTTTTTTTTTGGTAGAAACATCCTTGTATATGATGTAGATATGGTATAGATGTTGTCATGTAGGAATGAAGTGTCTCAATTTGTGGGTAGAAAGTAAAATTAAAAATCTCCGCTAGGCTTATAAGTGGGTTCTAGACCTTATAAAAAAATAAAATAAAATTTTTGTATCTTAATTGATTGTAATAAAAATAATAACTTTTTAAATGATACTTTACTTCAATAAAAAGGAAAAAGAAAAGAAAAACATTGAGATAAGGCAAAAACGACAAGAAGTAAAATGTAAAGGTGAAAAACAGAGACGCCACAAAAAAAGAAAAGCAAACGACACCAACCCGCATCGCATATAAGTTCAAAAAACACTATAAAACGGAACTCTTCTACAAATTTTCTAATTGCTGTCACCACCATTAACGTTTTCATCCTCAGCTTCTTCTCGCTGGTTTTCTTCATTTTGCTGTTTGCACTGTTGCAAAACCGAACCAGTCATCATTCATACACACACATGGGTTAGTTTTTTATTCCCTTCATCCTGCGCAATTGATAGTGTTAAAAAATCAAACTTTTTGTGTTTCAATTTACTTTCCCATCTTTTTCTCACTTACCCATTTCCTTTTTCTCTCTCTCTCTTTTTTTTTGTGAAATTTGTGGCAGATGAGAGAGAAGAGGGGAAGGTGGAGGAGATGGAAGGAGTAGCATCAATAGCATTGCTGCCATGTGGGTCTATCTCAGGACACTTCATCCAACTTCCCCATTCTATCTGCTATGGCCTTCATGGCTCTGGTATATATATGCATTTTTGCTTTTTATAACTAACAACTGTTTTCTGTTTTTTTTTTAAAAAAATTCCATTTCCTTTCCCTTTTCGCCAGAGGTTCTTTTCAGCTGAATTGTTGAATTTGAAGTTTTGAAATTGCTTAAGTAGAGAATTTTAATGCATTTTCTTTGCTTTTATGCTGATGCTTTTGAGTGAAGATAGAAAGTAAGAAAATGAGCTTTTGTCTTCTCCACTCCTCAGAATTCCCTTCTACCCTTTCACTTGATGGGTTAGGGGAGTAGTGAACATTAGACTATAAGGAATTGATACTTAATAGTTTTTTATAGAGCAAGTCCGTGTGTTGTTTGTCAATTGCACTCTTTCATAGGGCCAGACTATTAGTTTGTCATTCTCACAAAGAATGAAACATTATCATTTGGGAATTATTCCTTCTGAATGGTCTTTAGGTTTAAGGAGTGTTAGATTATCAAGAAAAGATCTCACAATATCTTTATTATATCTTAGAATATTTTAAAGTATCTTAGATGATCTTTTAGGAGTTATTTCCTGTTCTTTATATTTCCTATGGAAAATCGTGTTGTTAGTTTAGGAAAGTTGGACGGTGGCCTCCTGTTCCCATGTTTTCACGTTTTTTTGTAGCCTTAGTGGGCGGTGGCCTCTTGTTCCCACATTTTCACGTTTTTTTGTAGACATTATTTTTAGTGCTTTATTGTTACTTATTTTCTAGACTTGATTAGATAGTTTTCTATGGCCTAGTTTAATGTACAGCTCCCTATATATATTACCTCCTTGTAAACATTCAAATTAAGCAGAAATATACAGTTTTCACATTCTTCTAATTCTGAGATGGTATCAAAGCAGTTCTGATCTGGGATTGTCTTTGTTTTCCGCTGAGCACTTTTTCGGTTGGCCTTCGTTGCCAACGAACCCTTGAACCCTTCATCACCATCGGCCTTCATCGCCGACTCTTGTTGCTGTTCCCTGCCATCTTTGTTACGTTGTCCCTACTCCAGGCCTTCATTGCTGTCTTTCTGTGCTTGCTAGCTGTGCTTTATCTCTCATGCAACCGAGGGAGAGGTTTCCAGTGCAGCTCAATTAGTGGAGGATGCTCGATCACAAACCCCTGGTGAACTACAGAACATTCAGTCTGCATATAGGCTGAATGGGAAAAATTAGCTTAAGTGGTCCCAATTGGTTCGCACCATACTGAAAGGAAAAGGGAAGCTGAGTCATCTCTTGGGTACTGGACCTAAGCTAGATGATCCCAAGTTTAAAGCATGGGATGAAGAAGACTCGATGATTATGGTGTGGTTGTGGAATCCAATGACTCCATAAATTAGTGACACATGCATGTTTTTGGACATTGGGAAGGATATATGGGATGCAGTTGAGCAAACCTATTCCAAGGCTAGAGATGCTGCTCAAATATATGAGGTTAAGGTGAAGACAATGGCTGCAAAATAGGAAAACAAGTCTGTTACTAAGTATGCCAATCAACTGAAATCCTTGTGGCTGGAGTTAGATCACTATAGAGTGATAAAAACTAAATGTTTTGAGGATGTAGTAGTGCTAAAGGATTTTATTGAGCAAGACCATGTCTATGACTTCCTTGTTGGGCTGAATTCGGAATTTGATCGGGTGAGGATTCAGATTCTTGGCAAATCCACGGTCCCTCCTTTGATGAGGTTGTGTCCATAATCCAAAGTGAGGAAAGTAGGAGAGAGCTGATGCTTGAACCAAAAATCAGCAAAAATTCAGCCATGGTGGTTCATGGTTCCAACTAAAGTTGGAGAAGATATCATCCTTGGAAGGAGGAAAACCCAGTCAGTAAAACGGTCAGAACCGGGATGACTTGTGGTGCACTTACTGTAATAAGGCACGTCATACTCGTGAACGGTGTTGGAAGCTTCATGGAAAGCCTCCAAGATGAGAATGGGGGCAGAAAGGGGAACAATCACACAATAGTGGGAAAGCCAATGTTGTTGCTGTGTCACAGAGTTAATCATCCCAACCAGAACTCAGTAGTTTCAATCCAGAGGAAATTGAGCGGGTAAGATCACTTCTAAACAGCCTTGAGAAGCCCTTAGGTACTTGTTCTTTGACTTATTCAGGTAAGTTGTCTTTTTCCGTTTGATTAAATGTCTCGGGTACAACTTTTACCGACTCCTGGATTATGGATTCAGGAGCCACAGACCATATGACCAATACCCCCAAAATATTTTCCACCTATTCCCCATACCTAAGCAGTAAGAAAATATCCACAACTGATGGTTCCTTGACCACTGTTGCCGGTGTAGATGTCCAACTAAGCCCCCTAGTGACCTTAAAAAATGTTCTTCATATCCTTAAATTGTCCACAAATCTGGTTTATGTTTAGAAATTAACTAAAGATTTATCTTGCAATGTGGTTTTTTATAATGATTATTGTGTTTTTCAGGACAAGGATTCAGGGAAGATGATTGGACGTGCTAGGGAACAGGATGACCTCTACCTCCTTGAAGCACCAGGTCAGTTAAACAGGACCAAAGGCAGACTCGGACATCCATATTCATTTACCTCAAAACTTCTTTCAACCAATAAAAACAAAATTTGGCTTATTCACCGCAGACTTGGACATTCATCCTTTATTATTGGTAAAAGTCTTTTTCCCACTTTGTTTAAAGGTCTTGATATTGAACATTTTTATTGTGATGGATGTGAACTTACCAAACATAAGCGTGTAACCTTTCCTATTAGTAATACCAAAAGTTTTGTTCCTTTTTCTCTCGTTCACAGTGATGTTTGGGGTCCTTCTTCTATTCCTAATGTCTCTGGGGCAAGATGGTTTGTATTTTTCATTAATGATTGTACTCGTGTTACCTAGATTTTTCTGCTCAAACATAAGTCTGATATTAGTACTATTCTCCCAAATTTCTGTTCCATGATTAAAAATCAATTTGGGGTGAGTATTAAGCAATTCAAATCTGATAATGCTAGGAACTATTTCAATCAAACTCTTATGCATTTTTTCCAAAAAGAAGGAATAATACATGAGTCATCCTATGTTCATACCCCACAACAAAATGGGCTAGCAAAGTGGAAAAATGGTCACCTTCTTGAAAAAACCCGAGTCTTACTGTTCTAGAGAAATGTCCCTAAGTCCTTCTGGGGGGAAGCTGTTCTAATAGCTACTCATCTTATAAATCGCTTGCCCACTAGAGTTCTGGGATTCAAGAGTTCGATAGATGTCCTCTCCACTTTCTATCCTAATCTACACATTACCAATAATCTTGTTCCTAAAATTTTTGGATGTGTGTCCTTTGTCCATGTTCATAGTCAAAACAGGGGGAAACTTGATCTGCGAGCTCTAAAATGTGTCTTTGTGGACTATTCTTTGACGCAGAAGGGATACAAGTATTATCACCCTCCATCCAAAAAATTCTTTGCCTCCATGGACATTACATTCAATGAAGAAGAGCCTTATTTTACCCATCCTTATCTGCAGGGGGAGAAGTCAATAAGGGAAGATAAGGAAGATTTTCTGCTTCACTTGTCCTTACTTCCTGTGTCTAACGGGTCTTCTCCTGACCTTCCTAGCCTTAATCCTCCTCCTAAAATCACTGTTGAACCTGTGCCCGAAACCATTCCCGATCCTGTACAACCTATGTCAAGAACCATTCCTGACCTAATAGTAGAGTCTGCTCTTGAGAATGTGAGGTATGACAAAGGCAAGGTGTTTACAAGAAGGAAGATGGTTGTTCCTGAACCTCTGTAGGCCCAAGAGTCCAACTCAGAGCCTTTGAATGAGGTAATAGTTTCTAACCCTGCATTGCAAGATGAAACTGAATTTAATTTGGATAGTGATGACCAAAATCTGCCTATAGCCATTAGAAAAGGAACTAGAGAGTGCACAAAACAGCCACTATACCTGCTTGCACACTTCTTGTCCTTTGAGAAATTCTCACCATCCCATAAAGCCTTCCTTGTGAGCCTAAATACCATTACCATCCCTACCATCCTACCCGAGGCTTTGTCCAATGAAAAATGGAAACAAGCCATGAATGAGGAGATGGAGACATTGGAAAAGAATAAAACTTGGGAGCTAGTGCAGTTATCGGCAAGGAAGAAAGTTATGGGTTGTAAATGGGTGTATACTGTGAAATATAGAGCAGATGGGTCCATAGAGAGGTATAAGACACGATTGATAGCCAAAGGGTATACCCAAACTTATGGAATTGATTACAGGAGACTTTTGCACTAGTTGCAAAGATGAATATAGTTCGGGTATTATTGACATTGGTAGCTAATTATGGTTGGGATTTATAAGAGTTTGATGTCAAGAACGCTTTCTTGCATGGAGATCTAGAAGAAGAAATTGACATGGAGGTTCCACCGGGATATGGGAAGAATTTGCATACTAATACTTTGTGTAAGTTGAAAAAGGCCTTGTGTGGCCTCAAGCAACCATCACGAGCGTGGTTTGGAAGGTTTGCTAGAATTATGTTGGCTATGGGATACAAACAAAGCCGAGGGAATCACACACTGTTTATTAAACACACTCCTTCAGGGAGAGTTACAGCTCTCTTGGTGTATGTTGATGACACAATAGTGGCAGGAGATGATGCTAAGGAGAAACAGATTCTGAGTCAATGCTTAGCCAAGGAGCTGGAAATTAAAGTATTAGGAAGGTTGAAATACATTTTTAGAATTGAGGTTGCTCATTGGCAAGGTATATTTATCTCCCAACAAAAGTTTGTTATAGATCTCCTAAAAGAAACAGACTAGACATCATGCAAACCAGCAAGTACCCCTATGGATCCTAATATGAAACTTGGGGAAGCAGAGGAAGACGTTGCAATTGACAAAGAAATGTATCAACGTCTGGTGAGAAGACTTATTTGTCTATCCTACACACGACCGGACATAGCATATGCAGTAAGTGTGATTATCCAATTCATGCACAGTCTGAAAGAAATCTCATTTGCGAGCAGCATATCGAGTATTACAGTATCTTAAGGGAACACCAAGAAAAGACATTTTATTTAAGAGAAATAGAGGTGTGATACTTGAGGCATACATTGATATTGATTATGTTGGATCACCAGTGGACAGAAGATCAACCACAGGATATGGCACTCTTCTTAGAGGAAATCTAGTGACTTGGAGGAGTAAAAAATAGAATGTGGTAGCACGATCTAGTGCAGAGGCAGAATTTAGAGCTATGGCTCAAGGTGTGTATGAACTACTATAGTTAAAGATTATTCTTGAAGATTTGAAGATTAAGTGGGATGGACCGATGAGACTTTATTGTGATAATAATTCTGCACTTAACATAGCTCATAATTCGGTACAACATGATCGAACAAAATATATTGAGGTTGACAAATATTTTATCAAAGAAAAATTGGAGAGTGGTTTAATTTGTAAACCCTATGTATCTACACAAGGTCAGCTTGCTGATGTACTTACCAAAGGGTTGAGTAGTCCAGTATTTTAGACGATTGTATCCAAGCTGGGAATGGAGAATGCATATTCACCAGCTTGAGAGGGAGTGTGGTAAACCGTGTTGTTAGTTTAGGAAAGTTGGACGGTGGCCTCCTTGATGGGCAATGGACGGCAGCCTTGATGGACAGTAGACAGTGGCTTCTTGTTCCCACGTTTTTATGTTTTTTTGTAGACATTGTTTTTAGTGCTTTATTGTTGCTTATTTTCTAGGCTTGATTAGCTTGTTTTCTAGGGCCTAGTTTAATGTACAGCTCCTTATATATATTACCTCCTTGTAAACATTCAGATTAAGCAGAAATATATAGTTTTCATATTCTTCTAATTCTGAGATTTCCTAATTTGTTTCCTTATTTAGTTAGGATTAAGAGTCTAGTATTAGTATAAATAGGATTATTGGGTTTGTCATTTGAATCACATCATCATCACATTAATATCAATATAGTCTTATTATTTTGAGTATTCATTTTCTCTTTTTTCCTCCTTCCCTACCTAAAACCCTCCAATTCAACAAGGAGTAGCTTGTTTGTGCAGCGGCATTTTTATTTTTCTGTTTTGGCTTTATAACCAGTATAACCAAACTGGATCTTAAATTTTTTAATTAAATTTTAAGTGCTAATCCATGTTCCTGCTTTGTATAAGGAAAAAACGTGAAGCAAATGGTACTTAGGTTCCCATAGTATTTGACTTCTAATTAAAATCATAAACAAATTTGACTTTTAGTTGGCCTGTCAGCTAGAGATTGTAGCTGTGACTACCGGCTTGCAAGGGTAGTCAATATCCTTTAGCGCGTCTATTCATACCTTGTTGATTTATGTTTATGTTGGTTACTTGCTCATGGTCCTATGTGAGCCAATGCTTTTATACAGTTTTTTTTTATATATATATATTTATAAAGCTCTGTTTTTCCGTTTAATAATTACTTATATATGTTTCTCCTTTCCATCTTTTTTCATGGTGAAAGAATTGGCATGTGAAAGGGAATGCAGTAGGGGTGAGGATTATCGCCTCATCAAACTCACGATCACAGATTTCAATGTAGTAACTGTGACTTCTGTGTTGTTTATCTTTTCCTGTTTATCATACATGTTATTGCCTATTTGATTTTGATGAGACAGACGAAGAAAGAACGAACCACTGTCGTGGAGTGCAAAGGCCATGATGCTGCTCGGTTCCACAGCATTGATCATGCTCATGGGTAAAGAATAGTGATCTACACACGATATTCCTGTATCTTAGAATATAGCATTTTCATGAAATTTGTTTTTTCAGTGCTCACCTGGGCTTTATGATTTGTTTTATTTGATTCATAATCTGTATAATTTTCATGGTAAACGGTGAGAATAATGTTATTAAGATGAAACTGAATTCCATTATCAGTCAACTGCTTAGATATAATGACTCAAATAGCTGGTTTTTACAAATTGATTTCTCTTTCAGGACATTCTTTCTCCTCACAAATTGAAGTTCTCATTCATTTACATTTTTCTTCGTTTTAATGAGCATTGTTCAATTTATTGTTTCACCTTTGAACAGCTGGGATAAGGATGTCACAGGTATGGTTGAACAAAATGATGGGAAGAAAAGAATCTTGGTTTCATTTGAGTGTCAGACACTGAAAGCTGAGAAAGCAGCTGAAGACCACATCGGGCAGTTCATGCCAAAATTAGCTGGGCTGGATGCTATTGGTATGTGAATGTGACACAATTTAGTCCCCCGCCTTCCACCCCCGGGGGTAGTTTCCTGCTTTGCTTTAATTTAGATGGAGAGGCTTGATGTTTATGTTGTGCCGGGTTTCCATTATATGCATTTTTTTTATCATATCATCTGAAGAATTCCTTTTGATTTTATATACAATGTGTTCTTAATTGTACCTAGTCATGGAAAATACAGTATTACTATTATTAGTCTACACAATTGTGAGATCTTTGATCTTGTATGGTGCTTTTCTTTGCTATTTCCATGTTAGAGTCTATTTCCCTTTTCATGCATTTTAAATGGAAGAAAAAGTGGAGGGACCAGGATTTGGTCATGCTATGGACCTAATCCTATGGCGAAGTTTTCTACTTGGAATTACTTTTGTTAAAAGAAAGCAACATCGTAGTACTTATACTTTTGGCTATTAATTGATTAAAGCTAAACATGTGAAGCCTGAGGTGGGTTCTAGGTGCAGCTATGGTTGATTATGATGATATTTTGATGACCCCGTTATGGCATGTACTTGCATCCAGACACATCTATTCCAGATAGTTTATAACATTACCCTTGCATGATAGAATCTAACATTCTTTTGGACCATTAAATTACCATTTCCAAGTTGAGGAGTGCTATTTATGAAACTTTCTTCACTGCTTCACTTTTAAAGCATCCTAAATATATTGGAAACCTTTTGTCTATACTCATCAGTAGCATCAAAATGATGGTATTACACTTTAGAAGATGTAGGGGAAGTAGCTGTTTGCTTTCACATATTTTACTTAGATGAAGTTTTATGCATGCATGAGCTTAAGCATAGAGATTATAAACAGCTTAATCTGTTTAATACATTATATATTTGGACCATTGTTTCATCTCCTGCATCCATAGTCTTTTTTGTAACTAACTGATCTTCCAGGTTCCTTTGTTTAAATGTTTTCTCTTTCTCTAAATTCTCAAGACTTTATTTGGTTGTTTCAATTGTGCAGTTAATATTGGAAGGATGACAATTTCTGGGTTGGACTTTAAAGTAGAGGAAGCAGAGAGTGAGTAGAAATTTTGATATTTGTAACTGAGTAGTAGACTGAAATGTGTACGATTTGAGCAAATCCTGCAATAAACTATATTTTATAGGAAGGTTAGAACCCATCGTTTGCCCAGAAATTCATCCTTGATTAGAGAATTCCCATTCACCATTTAATTAAGGGATTTGAGGTTGTATTTTATTTTTCCTTTTAATCAATTGGAATGATTTAAGGTAGGAATAGGATGTTTATTTGAGTAGAAGAAAAAATAGGAAGGTGGAAAATTTTTACTGAAAATCACTCTATTCTTACTTGATACGATAAAAAATTATAACATTAACAAAACACGTGTATATGATTTTTTTTTTTAATTGATAAATATCATTAATACATTTTTTTTTACTAAAGTTGATATCTTTTGTTGGTTATCATAGTTAAGTTGAGGTTTTTAATTAATAATTTTTAAAATTGAGGTTCTTTTACATCACTTATTACTAAGAAAAGGTAAGGATTCACTTTTTTAAAGAGTAAGTTTTATGCACTTACACCATTAAATAACTTTTTGTGGATTGTAAATGTTATCAATGTTTCGATTAATATGTAATATCATTGCGATAATCATCAATACTGTACCTTATGAGAAATTTAATTCAATAATTACGTTACGCATAAGTATATAAAGACTTAAATATAAGTTAAAATATCCTGCATATACATATATGTTTACATTTAACCCCAAAAATGTTATAATGCAAATAGCTTAGAAAAGTGATATCTTGGAACTGATCAGTCAACAATAAACGAAGCCACTGATTGCAAACAAGCGCCGGCCAAGCCGAAGTTACTATGTACAGTTCAACAATATACACAGATAGTTTCACAGAAAATAAGTTTGGCTTGGGAGAAAACATTAGTTTTATTTGATAACTTCGATATAGCTTTCACATTATGATGCAATCATTTGTTGACATATAATTAAAAAAAAAGTTCAAATAAGATTTTAATTTCTATAGTTTTTATTTATTTATGTCTTGGTCCTTATAATTTATTTTTAAAGTATTAATACTTAAATTTTCACTTTTTTAGATTTTGATCCCTAAAAGACCAATACTTTATTTATCAATCTTTCATGCAAAATAAAAACCAATACCTTAATTAGTAATACTATAAGGACTAAAACTTAAATAAGTAAAAAATATAGAGACTAATACCTTAATAATAAGGACCAAAATTTAAATAAATAAAATTATAAAGTTAATATAAAAAAATTATAAGGATCAAAACTTAAATGAGTGAATATTATAAAGATCAAAATCTTAGTTAAACACTAAAAAAATTGACTTTTGTTGTAAAAAATAAATATTTTTAATTATCTTTCAATAAATAATTAAATGATAGGATAAAACACAAACAATTGATCAAAATTTAATCCAAAACAGTATGATACTAAAATTTTCTGATACATTGGTCTACTTTCGAAATAGTTACAGACAACTCAATTACCAGAAAAAATCAATGAGGATTTTTCTTTTCTTTTTTTTTTTGCATGAGAATAGTAGAACTAATAATAAACACATTGAAAAATGGGTGATGATCATGGAAAAAGGACCCTGCAGGAAAGGCTGTATGCATTAAATCCCACATTTTTCTCCTAATTCAAACCTACCAAAAATCCAAAAACAAGGCAAAGGAGAGAGAATGACTGTTTTTTCTCCTTCAATCCAGAATTACTTTTTCTAAGATTATCTCTTTCCTCACTGGGGTGGGTTTAGGAGAGTGAAGCGCAAAGTGCTCTTTAAATGAATCTCAATGAGAACATGCAAATGAATCAGAATGATACTTAACAAGTATGAATTATTGCACAATCAAATCTATCATACAGGTAGAGATATCCACACATCAATATACATTGTTACATGGTATATCACATAGCTCACAGTAACAACCTTCGATTTGATTCATTAAAAAAACTTGTTGGGAATATTTCTATCCTCCGTGGGAAATGCTGGCATGGGTTGAGACAGCAGCATCAAGCTCAATGGTTTGTGTTAAATCATAATGGTATATTTCAGCTGCTGCTGAGCATAAATTTATACATGAGCATTCCAGCAGTGTTCAAGCAAACTTCATATAAGGACTGAAAGCCAATCTGTCCAAGGAAATATCATATTGTCACAACTTCAGAATAAAGTAGGTAATGCATATGCCTTCAGCATTTTCTACTCTTAATATTAATTTTAAGCATTTTCTTTTCTTGATATAAATTTTACAGGAAATAGATATTTCCCATCACAAGCTGGTTTTGCAGTAAACTGCTAGTGTTAAGTCAAATTACAATTAGATATCCGACAACCTTAAATTTCAAGTTCAGAAGGTTCACAAAGCAAGAAATACAACATATAAAATGATAAAGTTCAGATGTTTCTCCATCTCTAGTTACTGTAAGGAAAAATCACTTTTGAAGTGTCAAATTACTACAAAATATACAAAATAAGTATTAGAACCCTATTTTATAGAATTAACATTAAAAAAATTCTTGAAATATTTGAGAATTGCTTTTAGCTGGGAAAATGCAAGAAATTATAGATTTCCCCCAATGTGATCCTATGCGAATCGAAATGCATTCAGATCCAATCATCAGATGATCCTATTTAGATTGAGTATGAAAAAGTTTCAAATCATTTTAACTTTGATATATTCCAAAAGTTTAAGCAATCATCATT
This sequence comes from Ormosia emarginata, assembly GCA_029884605.1. NCBI lineage: Eukaryota > Viridiplantae > Streptophyta > Magnoliopsida > Fabales > Fabaceae > Ormosia > Ormosia emarginata. The sequence goes on from JAQQTP010000048.1 coordinate 9,616,988, forward strand.
TAACATGACATAATTTAATATAACTAACAACTACTCTTTCTTATGGTAAATTAAAGAAACAAGTACTGTTAATAAAAATATTTAATAATAATAATAATGTTAATACTATGAAAATTTGTTATGTAAAGTTCAATATCAGATCAAATCATAATCATAAGACTAAGACTAAGACTAGTAACTTGATATTACCTAATAAAAAAAATTCAAAACAAATTTGATAACAAAATATGTATTTCAGCTATACATACGGCAACTGACAGGTAAATAGAGAGTATTTCATGAAACTAATAATTGTCTTATAAAACATAAAAATAGTTACAGCCTACAAAGTATTGACACACCATTTTGGTGCCGTGTCAAGCATCGGACACGTGTTCAACACCAATGCTTGTGTGACACACGATGACACACGTCCGATTTCAGCTCCGACACAGCTAAGATATTATGAATTATAAATCTTTTTTCTTAAATTTTCAATTTTATATATATATGCCGTGTCATAGTCTTACAACTTTTAGAATTTAGTGTCCTTGTATCTATGTTTGTGTCGTGTCATGTCACGTGTCCATGTCAATGTCTATGCTTCATACACATTTGGCATTGAAGGGTAAAAACATCTAAAACAAACAAATCATACGTTTCCCTCGTATCATCCTTCCTTTACATCAGAATTACACCATCTGCATTCATTTATTTCACCCTCTTCATATTTTTTTTGGTTTTTCCCCACAGTATCCCTTTGCCCCGGAAAGCGAAGGACTAATCTGCCACGGTATTGTTGGCTTCAAAGAGGGCGAGCGCTCCCAACTGCGTTTTTCTCCATACACATGAGTCAGGAATCGAACCTCTGACCACATGTTTAAAGTACCTAAGTCCATTACCACTTGGACCAACGCAAGTTGGTTTTCACCCTCTTCATATATTCCTATAAAATATCCAACAATCTCCATTTTATATTTAAAAAAAAGAAAAAAACCCAATCAACTAATCCATAATCTTATATTTATCAGCACTTGAATTTAAATTTACAGTGTAAGGATGCACTTGAATATCAAAGGAACTTAGAGAGGATTTCTGAATTGCTTGAGTGAGTAATCCACTCAGCAGAAAATCTATTTATATACATGATCAATACAATTTACAAGGGGAATTAATTCTAGCATTAATTCCCAAGATACAATGAATCCTAAGGATACAATGAATTCTAAGATACAATGAACTATAATTAGTGGAATAATAATTATATCTTACTTCCAACATAATTATCGATTTCCAATACTCCCCTTCAAGCTAGAGCTCAAAAGCATCCAGCTTGTTGCAGATATAAGCTATCCTTGGTCCCCGAAGAGCTTTGGTAAGCAAATCAGCCAATTGGTCATTTGAGTTGACAAAGAATGTGGTAATCTCCCCAGAAACAATCTTCTCACGAATAAAATGGCAATCAACCTCTATATGCTTAGTTCGTTCATGGAAGACTGGGTTAGAAGCAATATGGAGAGCTGCTTGATTATCACAAATTAATCTCATAGTTCCAACTTCACAAAACTTTAACTTTTTAATGAGTTGCTTTAGCCATATTAGTTCACATGTAGTGAGAGCCATAACTCGATATTCTGCTTCAGCGCTTGATCTTGCGACATTTTGTTTCTTACTCTTCCATGAAATGAGATTTCCTCCAAAGAAAACACAATATCCTAAGGTGTAAGCAATAATTTTCTTATGCCCTCTATTTTCATATACCATCCCTTTTCCCGGTGATTCTTTAATGAATCTTAAAATTCTGATGACTGCATTCCAATGATCAATACAGGGAGAATTTAGGAATTGACTCACCACACTAACAACAAAAGAGATGTGCGGTCTAGTAACAGTAAGATAATTAAGCTTTCCCACCTATGAAGCACGGACACGCCGATTATAAGGCGTGTCCACGTGTCGGACACGTGTCCGTATATAATCGGCGTGTCCGTATCAGACACATGGAGACACTTGTACGACACACGTGTCCTGCGTGGACACTTGTACGACACACGTGTCCTGCGTGTCTGAATGTGTCCAATTAAAAAGATTATTTTTTTCAATTTGGATACGTCTCAGACACGTTCGGACACTTCTCAAACACGCTTGGACACGACTAGGACACGGCTTAAACACAACCCATTAATATTTAAAAAAAAAAAATTAATTTCCATGACTAACGTTCAATCAAGCTCAATCACATGATTGACGTCCCAAGCTACTATTTTCACATACCAGTATTTTAAATTTTATCTTTTCACACGTCATTATTAGACTTTTAAGTTTTATCTTTTCACACACTACTATTTTCATCTACTCCTTCTACCTCTGCTCGTACTAAGTCGTTCACTTCGTTGTCACCGAAACTTGCCTCACACCAATATTTCCTCTAGTTATTCTTTTTTATGGACATGTAATTGTATATGATTAGTTCTATTAGGAGAAGTTGATTTAGGAGATTTTTTAGAAGGAAAATAATCATCCTACACCCCTTTTAGGGGTGTAGATACTATTCACACAATTTTCAATGAATGTAATTGAGTGAGAGAAAGTTATAGGAAAAAATATATATAATGAATGATATTAGATGAGGTGTGAAAAAGAGTGTATATACTGTTTGACGTAAGAATATAAGAATTGTTTTTAGAATATGTCAATAGAAATTATGTTTCATATTTTTTAGAATAGGCTTACTAGGTAGCAAATATTAGCACATACGACATATATTAAAATATTATAAATCTTGAGAACATAGAAATGATATTAATGAATTATAAATCTTTTTTCTTAAATATATATATATATATATATATATGCCTTGTCCGTGTCCTATAATTTTTGAATTTGGTGTGTCCCCGTATCGGTGTTCGTATCCGTGTCCGTATCGTGTCCAGTGTCTATGTCTGTGCTTCATAGTTTCCTACTAATCTTCGATATCTGCTTGGATTTGAAAAAATTCACCTTTATCAGGAAGGAGCTTAATATTTGGATCCATGGGAGTTTCAACTGGTTTATAATTCAGCATTCCAGTTTCTTCAAGAATATCAAGAGCATACTTTCTTTGGAAGATAGCAATTCCCAATTTTGACTGAGCAACTTCAATCTCCAGAAAATATCTCAATGTTCCCAAGTCCTTTGTTTCAAAGTGACGAAATAGATGCTCCTTCAATTGCTGAATTCCAGCATGATCATTTCTTGTTATGACAATGTCATCCACATAAACCACAAGATAGATACACAAATTAGATGAATACTTATAAAATACCGAGTGATCCACCGCACTTCTGGTCATTCCAAATTTTTGTAAAACCAAGCTGAAACGTCCAAACCAACATCGGGGAGATTGTTTAAGACCACATAGTGATTTGTGAAGTTTACAAACCAAACCTGACTCCCCCTGAGCAACAAACCCAGGAGGTTGCTCCATATAAATCTCCTCAGTCAAGTCGCCATGCAAGAAAGCATTTTTGACATCTAGTTGGTGTAGAGGCCATTGATTCATGGCTGCCATGGATAGAAACACCCGGACCGAGGCCATTTTCGCAACAGGAGAAAATGTATATCACCATAATCTTGCCCCAAAATCTGGACGAGCCTTAAGACGATCCACAGTATCATTAGGACCAACTTTTACAATGAAGACCTAGCGACATCCCACAGGATTTTTACCTGAAGGTAAAGGAACAAAAGACCAAGTACGGTTGGATTCCAAAGCTTGCATTTCCTCAATCATTGCCTGCCGCCATCCTGGATGGGAAAGAGCTTCCTGAACAGTTTTAGGAATAAAAACAGAAGACAAGGAAGAGGTGAAAGCATATTAAACAGGAGAAAGACGATGATAACTAACAAAATTATAAATAGGGTGAGAATTATGAGTGGAACGAATACCTTTACGAACAACAATTGGGAAGTCAGAAATGGGTGAAGGCAGATCCGGAGACAATTGAGAAGATGGTTCAGGCACTGAAACACTGGGCTCGGGATCTGGTGGAGATGTGGAAGGTTCATGATGACGACAATGATAAGTGACCAATGGACGAGAATTTCTTCTTGAGTGGTCGTTGACAGACTGAGAAAAGGCACAGGTAAAATTGTAAAAGGAGTGACTGTTTCTTCCTTTGAAGTGAAGAATGGAGAATCTTCAAAGAAAGTCACATCTGCAAAAACAAAGAAACGATGTAATGAAGGGGAGTAATACCTATAACCTTTTTGTACTCTGGAATATCCAAGGAAAATACACTTAATTGCACGAGCAATGAGTTTATCTTTTCCTGGAGACAAATCATGAACAAAACAAGTACAACAAAAAATGGGCAGAGGAAGTTTATATGTAGATTCATCAAGAAATAAAATGGAATGAGGAATCTGGTTATCCAACATAGAAGATGACATCCTATTGATCGAGTAACTTGCAGTAAGAACCGCATTTGCCCAAAATTTTAAAGGAACTGTTGGAAATATATGTAATTAGGTGTAAATTAGTAGACAGTTGTTAGTCCCACTATATGTCTTTCTTTTTCTTTCTCTCTCAACATGGTATCTAGAGCCTAGAGAAAGGCAAATCCTAGAACCGAGCCTACCCAGAGGATCCACTATCCCCTGGTGCCAAATTTTTTTTCCGGCAACCCATGTCATCACTCCGGGTATCGAATCTCCTCTGTCGTGCTCTATTCCGGCCAGTCTCAGCCCCTTCCGCCGCCGCAGACGTCCTTTTCGGCCACCACCAGCGACGTCCTTTTCGGCCACCGCCACCACCTCTCGGAGCGCCTCCCTTTGCTCGGCCCGATCCCCGAAGTACAGGCCCAGCCACCCATCCACGCGCCCACACGCGCGAGTACAGTGGGCTGCGTTCCGCACCCAAGCGCTTCTCTCCAGCCGTACGTGACGACGCGTCCGGCCTTCTTTCCGACCTCCATTTGTCCCACCGTGGTCGTCGGCCTCTCCTCTGTTGAGCCCAGTCCTCCACTTCCCCAAACGCACCATAAGACGTGTCGTACACCTTCCATATACGTTTCAGGAACTGTTCATTGCGTCTTTTGGGTTATTTGTCATCTGATCCATGGCTTCCTTGAGTCCTACAGATGCTTCGAAGGTATAACCTGGTGTTTTCAGTAATTATATCAGTGCCCATCTCTCCACTGACAAATTGGATGGCACTAATTATGATTCTTAGGCCTCCAACGTCAAACTTTGGCTTACCGGTCAAGGGTACGAGAATCATCTCACTACCAGGGTTGAGTCTATGCCTGAAGCCAACCGTCCCAAGTGAAAAAAGATTGATGCTCAGTTGTGCAGTGTGCTTAAGTCCACCATCCACTCTTCTTTGAAGCCGATGTTTCGGGCTCATTTGACATGTGAATCCATTTGGGCGCAGGTCAAGGTCCTATACACCAATGATACTCAGCGATTGTATGGGGTTTGTCATGATCTTATGAGTCTTATTGCCCCGAGGAGGTTTGATGGCTCTATGTCTGCCTACTTGGGCAAACTTCATGGTGCTCTCCACAATTTCAATGAACTGTTGCCTCCGGCAGATACCCCGGCAAAGGAACTTGAACAACGGAACACCTTCTTCATGCTTTTGGGCCTTTATGGTTTACCTGCAGATTACTCCACCATCCGTGATCAGATTTTGAGATCTCCTACTGTTCCCACTCTTTCTGTGACATGTTCTACCTTGCTTCGGGTTCCCGCTAAGCACAGTACTGATTCTCCTGTTGCTCCCATCACCGGTGACACATCTGCCCTTGCCTCTCAAACCAACAATCATGGCCATTCCCGTGGGAGTCACTCAGATTCCAAACCTCGTCCAAAATGTGATCATTGTCATTGCTTGGGTCACACCATTGATAAATGTAGGACTTTACATGGCCGTCCTCCCCATACTGCTAATGTTGCACAGACTACTCAACCAGACACTCCTGAGCCTTCTGAACCACCTAGAGCCTCTCCAGCTGATTATGCACAGTTTCTAAAGTGGTTTGAGCAGCGTCAGTCCTCTGGTTCTACTGTTTCTGTTACGCACATCGGTAATTCCTATGCTTGTCTCTCTAAGTCACCATCCCTTGGCCCTTTGGTTCTTGATTCTGGTGCATCCGACCACATTTTTGGTAATAAGGCTTTGTTTTCTCAACTCTCTACTTCTGGTTATTTGCCTATGGTTACTTCAGCTAATGGTTCTCAGACACAATCTCAAGGGATTGGCACTACTAATCCCCTCCCTTCCCTCACTGTTGATTTGGTTCTCTATATTCCTAGGTGTCCTTTTAATTTGCTTGAAGTAACAAGGTACGAGCGGTATCAAGTAAATGTCGATGTTTTCTTTCTGCAACCCCATTCTGTTGTGGTGTGTGTGGACAACTAGATTGATGAATCATACCTTTTGAGGACATAAAAGACTTGAATGAGGTAGAAAAATCCTCTTTAGCATTATCACTTCTTAAAATGTGAATTGTACGACCAAATTGAGTAGAAATCTCGGAACAAAATTTCTGAAAGTTTTCAAACAGTTCAGACCAATCTTTCATTACGTAGATCCAAGTACATCTTGAGTAGTCATCAATGAAAGTTACAAAATAACAAAAGCCTAGAATTGAACTAGTGCGACTAGGCCCCCAGATATCTGAGTGAACTAACTCAAAAGGAGACTTGGACCGACTTGTTTCTTTATTGCGAAAGGAAGAACGGGCATGTTTGTCAAGTTGACAAGATTCACATTGAAGAGACTGTAAATGAGAAAGACTAGGAACCATTTTCTTCAATTTATTTAAACTTGGATGACCCAAACGATTATGAAGGATACTTGGAGAATCAACCACAACACAGATAGTTGAGGAAGAAGGTTGAAGATAATAGAGCCCTCGTGATTCAGAGTCTTTGCCAATCATTTGTCTCGTACTCCGGTCCTGAATATAGAAAGAATCAGAAAGAAAAGTTACTGAGCAATTAAGAGTGTAAGTCAATTTATTAACTGAGAGTAGATTAAAAGGACTGCCAGGAATGAGAAGAACAAAATCTAAATTTAAAGAGGGAAGAGGAGAAATTTTGCCAATGCCAGTGGCCTGAACTTTCGAACCATCTACAAGGGTTATTGAATGAGGAATTTTTGTAGGAGATAAATTTGAAGATAATGAAGGATTACCAGCAATATGATCTGATGCACCAAAGTCCAAAATCCAGGATCCAGAAGGCAAAGATTGAGAAAAACAAACTGCGGAATTACCAGATTGAGGTACTGACGATAAGACATTATTAGAAGCCGTCTTTAACTTGAGGTACTCCTTATACTCATTATCAGATAAGAGAATCTTATTTTCTTGTGGAGGATCATTCGTCTTTGCAGTATCCGGTGCCTGCATTTGTGACATATTGACAGTTTTTCCAGAAAGCCATTCAGGGAGTAGCATCGATCTTGAGTATGCCCCATTCGTTTACAATAAGAGCATTGTGGTCGATTACCATGACCACCTCTTCCACGGCCATGACCACGTCCTCCACGAGCAGAATTTGTCAAGATGGCTGCAGAGTCTACTTGAGGATCAGGTTTGAGAGATTCATCAGTCAATGGAACACGAAATAATCAATCAATCAGTTCATCAACAGTAGGAATGTTTGGATTTGTCAGGACTTGATTTCTAACATTTTCAAAGTCCTTATGCAAGCCATGAAGAACAAAAACCATGTACATCTGATTTAACTTGTCTACCACCTTTTTAGGATCACTATCAGTTAGATGCATCTTGACTTGCTAAATTGTGGACTGAGCTTTGTTCAAATAGGAAATTAAGTCATGATCCTGCATTTGAAGAGTTGCCAAATTGTGGACAGAGTCATAGAGTTGCTGAATGTCATTAGCATAAACACTTTTAGCCTTCTTCCAAATATCATAACAAGACTTATAGGAACGGTAGTGAACCAGCAGTGATGGATCAATGGACTGCCAAAGAAGAGACACTAACTGATAGTCAACCTTTTGCCATTCACCCTTTAATGCAGCATCAATTTTCTCTACTTGAGTTGTTAGATGATCAGAAAGTCCCTAACCGAGGAACCAAATTTCGACGGCTGAACACCAATCCATATAGTTTTTGCCATTAAGTTTCACATAAGTAATTGAAGGAGTTCCTAAAAAGGTAAATGAGATGGGACTTTTCTGGCCCTTGTCAGAACTTGTTGCTGATGCCATTTGGTAGAAAAGAAATCAGAAACAGAAATATTTAAAGAACCGAATGACAGAGGCTCCAAGAGCACTTAGACCCAGTAACAAAACAGTGACGTGAACAGTAACATAAACAGTATAGAACAGTTGCGTGAACAGTATGGAAACAGTCATGAACAGTGCGGGAACAGTGCGGGTTGAGAGACCAGAAGCGGGATCAACCCGCTTTGATACCAACTTGAATATCAAAGGAACTTAGAGAGGATTTCTGAATTGCTTGAGTGAGTAATCCACTCAGCAGAAAATCTATTTATATACATGATCAATACAATTTACAAGAAGGGGAATTAATTCTAGCTTTAATTCCCAAGATACAATGAATCCTAAGGATACAATGAATTCTAAGATACAATGAACTCTAATTAGTGGAATAATAATTATATCCTACTTCCAACATAATTATCTATTTCCATCAGATGCATTGTTCATAATAGCCACATAAAACCTGATAAATTCAGTTGGATGGAGTGTTACAGTATGGGTTTAAAAGTGGAAATAATGTATCCAAATTATTTATCCAGTTTAAAACATTATAATTTTCTGCAAGCATGATTAATAGGTTTTAGTCAACTAAAACACCTATAAAAATAGATAAGCTGTTGGGCATTAACATAACTAAAGTTTTCATGAAAATGGGTACAGTTCTCAATGAAAACCATCTGCTACAATTACCAGAAAACACATTTCCAGCCTTAATCTTCACTTTATATAGAAATAATTTTTTTTTAAAATAAGGGAAAAATAAACAGGAGAAAAAGTTATGATTTTTCAGATACAAACCTGAGAATCGTTAAGATCCTACTCTTTCTCAGATGCCTCTTCTGAATCAGACAATGGTAACAGGGTGCAGATCCCAAGCATGTGACCGTTAAGGCACACATAATACTCGATACAATCTTCATAGGAACCCAACCTGCAGCTAGCACTTTGTGGGATCATATTAGCCTGCAGCATGCTCCACAACTTTGCCTTACAATAAGGGCAAACCTCAGTTGGATGGAGCTGGGCACGTTTGTTAATAAGCATCCTCCTGACATTTGTCGTTGCAAATGACTTGAAGATTCCGCGGAAGAATCCTAAATCTCCTTCTTCACCTTGGTCAAGATGCTCACAAGGATCAGACACATATAGAACATCAGTTCTGCATTGTGGCAAAAGAAAGCTCTTTCCTGATGTTCTAGAAAATCGAGTCCGATAAACAAAGTGACCAGGGATCTGAATGTTATTGAACAAGCCACCTTTCTTGCATCCTGAACAGTATATAAGCAGCTTCCCTAGGGCCCTCCAGTTCCCATCAACGCTGTGGCTCCCACTAGATTGCAGATCACGCATCATCTTAGGAGCTCTTGTTCGACAAAACTCTTTCCATAGAACTCGCTTGGCAAGATCATCAAACCATTTGCACACACATGACAGTGTAGCAATTAGCTTGGGGTTCCAATTCAAATGGCGAAACACCAAGAATATCGCATCTCCACTTAAATGCCCCTTAGTGCATTGACAGCTAGCTGAGTGAAAGCATCGGTACTGCTTTGTGAGAATCATTTTCTTCACCTGGCAAAACTCAAATAAAAATTATCAGTTTATAACAACTCTTTGTTGGCATACTTTAGGGCATTCGTACATTTGACAAAACTTAAAAACCAAATTTCTTAGTTAGATACTTCATGGTAATCAGGAAACATCAAGATAACTGATGAAACCAACACTAAACTATGCGAATAAAAATTTCCAATGTGCATGCCATATAATAAGAATTCACCTCATCAAGTTGCTTTCTAAAGTACTCAAAAGTCGGTTAAAGAAAAGAAAATAATTTTTTTTTCTTCAACTTCCAATGCACTGGTATGTGGTGGACTTCCCGTGTATTGTTACTTCAATTACTTACTGGTCTTATAATCCCTAAAATACCATCTCTATCTTCAAATTGAAAATGAAGGATGCAAATTTCTATTCATCTAGAGTTCCTAAATGGCAGGAGCAACCAAAAACCGATGGAACAATATTAAAACAGAATGAGGCATAAAATATTGGCAATGGTGCATAGAAGGAAACAAAAACAGTAGACAAGTTCCAAAGAGAGGGGCATAAATAACAATGTCACAAGTTGGAACTATAATATTAAGCTATAAATTGCAGTAATGTTCACTTCATTTCAATTCAACTAACTCCCACTTTTACCAGTAATACATAATCTTATCCAATAGCACTGCAACCAAGACCAGACTTAAAATTTCCTCAAAATTCAAGCATCTACGAGTTCCAACATTAAGAGCTACATGCAAATCACATTTTTCATTTCCCAACAACAATAACATAATCTCCAGCATCCACATTACAGAACAAAGTTCTACTACATGTTCTCAATGCACCACACATAGCACAGTAAGTCAACATGAATTCCTTGCTACAGAGACAAATCTAAAATAACCCATTACTAGATTTCACAGAATCCCCACTCAAAACGGGACATTTACAATAATCCTCCACTCAAATGGAAAAATCAACCTAATCCCAAGCCAAAGAAAAAAAACAGAGGATCACAGGAACTTGAAATCAGATTAAAAAACAAACAAAAGAACAAAACAAAACCCAGATTGTATCTCATCTAAGCTTATGGAACTTGCTTTAGGAATAACCCCAAACCCTAGAAAAAAAAAAAAAAAAAAAAAAAAAAAAAACCCAGTTCTGCATGCAATTGGAAAAAACAGGAAAAGGGTAACTAAGAAAACAGCAAAATCAACAACAAAAAAAGAGAAAGCAAGCAACTTGCTTGCAAAAGTTGCAATAAAAAACATCTGGTAAATTTCACCTCTCAGCAGGGGCAATTCGGTCCACAAAAAAACACAGAACACACACACTCGAAGCAGCAGTGGCAGCAAATTACAGAGAGAGAAGGTAGAACAAGGAGAAGAACAAGAATGAGATGGTACAAAACAAAGGCTTGCAAGAGAGAGTGTAATACATTTCGAGACAAGAATAGAGTAACAGCCTTGGTAAAATTGTATCTATCACGGGCAAATCGAAACATGACACGTTTACGTGACGTCATCTTAGTACAGCTGGCACAGCAGAATTCTTACGTGGCATTCGGGATTGGAAGGTCATCTTCGTAATATGGCGCCCATTGTTTTTACTGTTCCTTAAAAATATCAAAAATTCCTACCTGAAGATGATTCTTTCAGCTTCAGTTCATGCCTCCCACGTGTCAGATTCACAATTTTTGGCCTTTTATTTTCGTGGTATATTTAAAATTAAAATTATTATTGTAAAATTATTATTATTTCTGAGCTGGTTGGATGTCTTTGTGTCCAAGGCTCTGGCTGGAAGTTGCTTTTTTTTTTTTTTTACAAATAAAATTTAGAGTTAATGAAGGTTGTCCAATTTTAAAATTAAGGTAAGTATCTAAGGTCAATAATTATTTATAAAAATACTTACAAATAATCTATCAATAACGAATTTTAACATGAATCGAATGTCAACTAACGTAATTGATATGATCTGTTTTGTTGTTTCTTTCTGACCTACTCAACCTATTGTTGTTTCCATTTTGCATTCATGAATTTGAAAGAAAAAGGGAACAAATACTCATTTCAATTAATTTTTTCCTTTACATTTGCGCTTCTCTACTTCTTGTTCAACATATTTCATTATTCAAGTGGCAGGTACACAGAATTATCTTCTATAACGAATATGTAATCTGATGAAAAATATTGTTGAAGGGCCATACTTTTCCTTCTGACAATGGCTTCAGGCGTTTGTTGGAAGTTGAATTTATTAGTCATGACTTGACTTGGAATTGGAATGGTCCATTCCATGGCTGGGGATGGAAATATTCTATTGAGGTTGGACAAGTATCTAGTGACAGCTTCATGGCATCTTAATTATGATAATGGCTGAGTTTCTGATCAAGAAGAATGAATTTGAACTGACCATCACCTAACTTCTTTAGATACTCAACTTTGCTGAAAGAAAAAGAAGATATAGTTGAAATTAGATAATGCTTCTTGCATATTAGATATCTGCACATCTGCTCACACTTAGGATATGATGCAGAATCAAAGTGTAAGTAAGTAGAAAACGAAATTGAACTAGCTGTAATTAAATGGTGAAAATTGTACATATGTAAAGTGATATATGTGTTAATGTGTGTATGTAACATTATTTGTTGAGAGCATAGGTACTTAAAAAGCTTGCAACATGCATTGGTGAACTGGGCAAAAACTAACCAACCAAAGTCCAAAGAAAATATTCAGAAGCTGCCAGGAGAGCTGGAACAATTGATTAGACAAGGTGGAAATCATTGTAGTTTCACAATCAGAGATACTTCTTTTAGAAGAATGAGGTGATATATTTAGAAGAATGTTAATAACATATTCTTTTAGATACTTCTTTTTGCATATTTTATTTTGTCATATACTTTAAATATGAGATGATGTATTTCTTATATCACATTTTTTTTATATTCTTTTTAACAATTATTTTATTATTAGTTCATATTATACATTTAAAAAAATTATTAAAAAGATACTAATAATACTTACTTTTAAAATTAATAATAAAATAAATATTAAAAAAATATCTAAAAAAATGTGTTATTAACATTTTTCTGTTACTAAACTAGCATTTTTTCTAATTATAGTTGTCTGCAGCTTGCACTTCTGACACTGGCCCAAAAGAGGATACCTTTCGCAGTGAGTTTGTGGTGAATCACTTTCTCTAGCGGGGAACAAAATAATTATCAAGGCAACAGGGGGAAGATGCCAACGTGCATAGAAACAATAATAGGAACTTTTACTCCAAGACTTTATTATCCATGTCGTCAATCACCGTGTTCTAATAGTCTAATCATAACTAGATTTTCTCTAAATAGGATTTAAACAGCATTAGGAAGCTTCCAAATTATTTGTTTCTACACAGAATTCTCCCAAAAACCTTATTTTGGGGAGAAACAAAAAAAAAAGGAAAAGAGGGGGGGGGGACTTTGGCGGTATGCTTAATGCTTTAAATGTTGACAAACATCTACTAAGAATAGTTGCCAAAGAATAGATAGTAATATATCAGAAATATGTTTCAAACTCCCAAAACTTAGCTTCCCAGAGCATCATCTCTCAAGAGTATAGATTTAGGATTTTCCACCAGACAAACTACCATATGGTTATGTGAGCACATTACCAGAAGTTAAACAAATGGGAACAACTTCCTTCTTTTATCAAAAATACAAATGGAAACGACCTAGATTGAAGGGATAAATATTTTCTTCCTAAAAACACACACGCACAGTACTGACAACTCTTACTTTCATATAAACATAAAGGAAGTAATTGAAATTTTCAGAAGTTCAAAGTTCTTATTCCTTTACTAGTTAAAAGTACAAAGTCACTGGTATCACTGTTTCATACTTTTATTCAAAGGATAAAAATCAATCACAATAGGTATGGATTTCAAAAGCAGAATGAAAAGTATGTCCTTCCAAAAAGTATATGATCCAAGTTAAGATGAGTCTGGAACACAATCCTCCTTTCAACTCTACATGCAGTGCTTCTGAAGACAATTCAAGGCAAATCTACCTCTACTTTCTGCAGTACCTTCAGCTTGTTGACTTCACATCAACTAACAAAGCTTAGGTTTATTTTCATACCATTTCTTTACAAAACAAATGAAAAGCTAGAACATGTGTGTCCAGATTCCAGATCAACTGACACTGTTTGCAGAAGGTTTTTTCTCTTGAAGAGAGATTACAGTTTCAAAGGCACCAACCAATGCTTTAACCTTGCTCTTCCGAGTTTCAACCAGCTTACTTGCTGTTTCCTCAATTACATTATTAAACAATCCCTGTGCGTCTCTCTTGTCCTGCATATCTTGATGCCTCAAAACAACCTTTTCTGGAGCTGTTGTAGCACTAGCACCAGTGCTATCAGCACATGCTCCATCTCTTCTTTTAAAGCTTTTCCTTTGTGCATCAGCCTTAACATTTGCTTTCTCCCCCGACACTTTTGCTCTCCGAAATTTAAGCCTCCTTGGACTACTGTTATCAATTTTATTTTCAATCACTTTTCCCCTTCTGAACTTTAATTTTAACATTTGGCAATCCTTGTCTTCAGAACATACAATCCCATCCTTTATGGGCTTTCCTTTCTCCACAACTTCCAACGTCTCCCCATTTTCCATGTATTCAATTTCATGGTTTCCTGAAAAAGAATCCTCCTCAAATTCACTAGTTGTATATTCAGATTCCTCTTGATCTTCTTGGGATAAGGATTGAGAAATTGAGGATATTGAAAACTTGGGTGATGACAACTGAGGGAGGGATGATTCATCATCACAGCTTGCATTGTGATCAGATTGTAAAGTTTTGTTTTCACTTTCCATCTTGATGACATACAAAGTCTTTTCCTCTACCTCGTTGTTGTGCTCCTCAGGTTCAACTTTTCTGGCAGTCTGCTGATTCTTAAGATGAGACACAATTTTCAGGCTCTTATGCTTTCTTGAATTTATACTTGTAACTCTTTTAAGAGAAGGTTTGGGGGACAACGAAGCCCTTAAAGGCGCCATCAATTTTCTTGAAGCTGCTTTGGAGGAGGATACCCCCTTTTCCATCTTGATTTCACTATTTCTTTGGCCACCCAAGCCTTCTGAGGAATTCATAGAAGATATTGTCTTCCTTGTGACAGAGTTTGGATTCAAAGATGTCACGCATTTTTCAGACAACTTCATTCCTTTTCCTTTTAAAGAAGATGACTCTGATGAAGTTTCCACCATCTTGGAAGTCGATTTTGATGAAGTTTTGACCTTGGAAGTTGATTTTGATAAAGTTTTGACCTTCGAAGTTAATTTTGATGGAGTTTCCACCTTCTTGGAAGTTGATTTTGATGGAGTTTCCACCTTCTTGGAATTTGATCGTGATGAAGTTTCCACCTCCTTAAAAGTTGATGAAATTTCTTGTCTCTTTGATGGAGATGTATGGGATTTCAGAAGGATTGATGGTTTGACCTTGACCAATGATGTTTTGTTCCTCTTTACCAGAACTTCATTTCCTGTTTGTTTTTGGCTGTCAGATGATTTTGTTGGCAGTTCCTGATTATTGGTGTCAGAGGTATCAGAAATCTGGGGCTCGGAATCAACTGATTCCGTGAGTTTGACCACTGAAGCCTTCATTAATGGCTTGGAATCAACTGATGCTCTGAGCTTGGCAACTGATGTCATTATCCCACCAATACTCTCTTCTGAACTTTGGTGAAGCTGTTTTCTTGTAGCTCTATTAGGTATAGAACGTCTTTCCTTCACTTCAAATGCATGCTTCCTCCCATATTTACAAAAATCATGGCAGGAACCAGTAGAAGCTCTGAGATAATGGGGGACAATTTTTTCATCACTATTTCCAGAACTTGCTTTGCCAGCAGAGTTCCTTCTTATTTCAACCCTACATGACTTAGTTACTTCTGGGGTCACTGGTAATTCAACACTTTCCTTGGCCATCAGATGGGAGATGAGATATGCAGATGAGCAGAACAAAAATCCTGAAAAAACAAAGGTAATTTTAAATACAGCAAAGAAAAAGGACAGAAAGTTAAGTAATGACTGATTCCAACCGCAAATGAAATACAAAGGCATCTATTCAAAATTTCAGTAGAAGTATACAGATTAGATCAAACCATTAATATCTAACATTTTAAGGCGGAAAGGAATGAAAATGTATAACCTACTCTTCACATCAAATTGATAAAAGTAACAAATCATAATCTTTGAAAATTTCGCAAAGAAAGAAAAATAGAAAAGATTTTTAAAACTTCTCTCTTTAGGGAAAATCTTTTCAAAATGCTCAGCAAAATAAATGAATTTCTGATCTCATTCTGATTTGAAACTCAAAACCCAGGTCTCTAAATAGAAATGTATAAAAATCTTTACTGCACAAAATGCCTAACTTGTTTTACATCTAATCCTTCTCCATTCAATCCAGACTAATACACTCTCTTTTGTCATTATAAAAATACAACAAATGAAACAATCAATGCAACAGGAACCAGCAATAAAGCCACAAATATAGAAAGGAAATGAAATCATCAAACATTCAAAAGAAAAATCATGATACCCCAATCCAGCTTTCACAAGCATACTTCAATAAACGACATTGTCATCATCTCATGTCTTAAAAACACTTGTACTGCAAGTTCATGTGTCATAATTGTGCAACAATAAGCTTTCACTGACCCTAATATAAAAAAGACACTCATCAAGCACATTAACCATGCAACCAATCATTTAAGGAAATCAATGAAGAATAAGAAATGCAACAAATTCCACTGGGAGATGAGAATTATAAGCAGGCACTGTTGAGGTAATCAAAATCAAGTGCAACAGAATATTCATCCAAAACAAAACATCACCTGATATTGATTATTCAGCACAAGCCACAACCCCACATCACAAAACCCATTGCAACCGTAATGGCTAAGCAAGCTTTTTCTTGCACCACCATAGACAACCACTTTGGAAGGAAATTCAAATTCAGGAAACAAAAGAAACATCATAGAAACCTCCCCCCCCCCCCTAAAAAAAAAAAAAAAACCACCCCAAATGAAACCAATCCAATACAACAGAAAAATAAATCAGGGGAGGTTCTGAAAACCCATGTCAATCCATCAAAATCAAATTTTTGAACAAACCCATTTGTATTTAGGAGAAAATAAGCAGAACCCAGATGATAATTTTTGGAGTAGAAGAAGTAGCATACGTTACCTTGTTTTATAAATCAGAAAAAGAAAGGGTGCTTTGCTTTGCTTCTTAACCAGAAAGGGAAGAAAAAGGAAGAGAGTGTAACAAAGTGAATGGCACCGTTTCAAGAGAAGAATAAGAAGAAGAAGAAGAAGAAGAAGAAGACGACGAAGAAGAAGAAGAAGGGGTCCACTGCAGAGAACGTGCAAACAACTGTTTCTCTTTCTTGTGTTGCTTCTGGTTCGGTGGGCGTGTCCTCTTCAGTGCGCGTTTGTTTGTTACAGAATCCAAAGAAACAGAGGAAGAGAGAGAAACAGAGAAGCGTTGAGTTTTTGGTTTATTTTTTGGTCCTAGTCCTACTCTAAAAATGTGGGACTGTGAATTTATAATCAGAAATTTAATTAATTAATGAACACAAATCAGATAAAAAAAAAAATTAACAATGTACATCAATTTTTATTTGGATTTTGCTTGTGAAAGAAGTTAATAAAGAAAGTTTTTAATTAAAATAAAATATTTAACGTATTAAAAATTAAAAATATTTTAATTTTTTTAACAAATATTTTTAAGACATTTATTAGTTTATTTTTTATTTTTTAAAAGATTTTTCTTATTAATGATATATTTAGGACACATATTAAAGAATTAAAAAGTATTTATTATTTATTTAATTACTTAAAAATAAAGATATCAAATATTTTTTAGATTTGAAAATATTATATTTTATACTTTGTATTTAATAATTTCTATTTTTTATTTCTTATATGTGCCTTAAAACATATGTTAATAAAATCATTTTTATTTTATATAATATCGATACTTCAAAATAGTTATATGTATAATATTTAATATGTATCGTATTGGATATTTTTATACTTTTAGATATTTTTTATCTATATATTTTTATTTTTTTTTTTAACTTTTAACATATCAATGTATTTGTGTCATATCCGTATTTTTGTATTTGTATCCATATTTTCTAATTTTTATTATATCATTTTTACATAACTTTTTTTAGATAATAAAATAAAGAATATACATTTTTAAATATTATTTTTCTAGAATGTAAAAAATATATAATTATTATGGCATGTAAATAACAAAATTCAATAAAAAGCTTTGTGGAAAAATATAAACACCTGGTTTGAGGAGACAAGATGAGTCCAAGGGATGAATTACCTTATCAACAATCATCATATAATTATATAATATATAAATAAAAAAAAAGTTTCATATCTTTAAATCATAACGTGTATCACTTTAATATGACAATATAAATATAAAATGTTATTAGAAAAAATATATATTCTCAATAACTATCATATGACATAACATATAATATTCAATTAGGAAGAAAATTTTTTTAATAAAAATTAAAATTTTTTCCTATTTTGACTCATTAGTAAAACAATTAAAATTTATAATTAATTTCAGATTTGATTTAATATATTAATTTAAGATTTGATTTGCTTTAATTGATAATTTTCATTCATTATTGTTTGTAGAATATTCTAATTTGTTAAGTTTGATTATTTGTTTTAATTAGATTAATTCTATTTTTAATTCATTATTATTATGTTAATGCTTGATTTTGTTCATTTATAATAAATTTTAAGTTGTCAATTTAATAATTATTGAAATAAATTTCATATTCAATTAGGAAGGGAATTTTTTCAATAAAAATTGAAATTTCCTTCCTATTTTGTATCATTAGTGAATCAATCAAAATTTATAATAATTAATTTCATATTCGATTTCAAATTATATATGATCAAAAATAATTATTTTTCTATATTCATTTCATATTTGATTTGTTTTAATTGATAATTTTCATTCATTATTGTTTGTATAATATTTTGATTTGTTAAGTTTGATTGATTTGTTTTAATTGATTTAATATCATTTTTAATTCATTATTATATTAATGTTTGGTTTTGTTTATTTGCAATAAATTTCAGCTAATTAAATTTAATAATTATTGAAATAAGTTTCATATTCAATTAGGAAGGGATTTTTTCAATAAAAATCGAAATTTCCTTCTTATTTTGACTCATTAATAAATTAATCAAAATTTATAATTAATTTTATATTCGATTTCAAATTACAAGTAGTTAAAAACAATTACATCAAAATATGATAACAAATCTTACTAATAATAATAATATAATAATAAATCTTAAGGAAATATGAAAATTCTTAAATTGTTCAACAATTTGTATAAATTATTTTTAATTAAATTAATATATTAATTTAATTACCTCATATTTCACTTTTATCGTATCTTTTATTTAAATAACACATTAATACACTTAAATTTTTAATTTTTTTATTATTTTCGCTCTCTTTTTAACTTTTGATTTTAGAAACTTCACAAGCAATATACTTACTTAGTATTTAATATAAAGATCATATTAAGTGTTGAAAGTGCCTATAATAACTCAAAGTTATCAATTACACTAAAAATATAAACTTTTTTTTTTACAAGTATCTAATCAAAATATAAATGAATTTAATGAAACTCTACTCAACAAAGTATAACTTCATTTTTATTCAATCATATGTGTATCAAATAATAGAAGTTGTTATATCAAGAGTAAATATGTAATATACAAAAATAATTAGTAAAACAATTGAACATTGAATTTTTAATATTAGATAATTTTGTCTATATACTTCTTTCTTTTTTGTAAATATGTCTATATATTTCATTTAATAAAACTATTTTATTATATTTATCTTTATAACTCAATTCTTAATTAACCCTATGCATAGCATATGGACATAAATAATGTTATTGTTCATTATATTTATATAAAAGTAATGTTACAAATTGTCAATTTAAAGAATATATTTTCATATTTTCTTTTTAATTTTTTTAAGATGATTTTAATATACCATTGATATGTGGTTAAAAATAACATAACTTATAATCCAAATTTATAATTTTTTTCAAATTTTGTTTATTATATTACATTTGAATATTATTTTCTAAAATTTTGAATATTTTTATTAGTTGTTTAATTTATTAAATCATATCTAATGCATCATACAAGTACAAATAAAATTATTGCAAATTATTTCATAGAGATATTTTTTAAAATTTTAAATTAATATAAAAAATATAAATGAAAATTAGTAAAATGAATAAAGTATTAATACATGTATACACACACACACATATAAAAAACAATCAATATAGATAAAATACAATCAATCTAGATAATTTAATAATTTTTGGGAATGAAAAACCTTCATGGGACGAGGAATACAATCTCTATTCCTATGCTCACACCTTTATCGGGAGAATTTTTATCCCGTTCCCATTTTCGCGAGGAAATTTTTTCGAATTCGAATCCTCAAATGAGACAGTTCTCACGAGAATATATAAATATGACATTTTGTCATTTTAAAATTATTTATCACTTGACTTATATAAATTAAATTAATTTATATATAATTTTTAGTCAAATTAATTTATTAAAATATTTTTAAAAAAATTATTGAATTAAATTGTTCATTTAGAAAACAAAGAATTTTTTATATTATTAATAATTTTTCAAGCTTATAGGTTATTTTATAATATTTATATTTAAATTCTTTAATATTTATATTAGAGTAAAATTTTTTCATGAAAATATAATAAAAATTATATTTTATGTATTTTTAAACTAAACTTATAAATTTTATTTTTCTTGATGAAATATTATATATATTTTATTTAATAAAATTATTTTTTATATAATTATATTTATTTTTTATATAATTATATTTATTTTTATCATTTAATTGTTAATTTATTCTATGCATAGCACATGAGCAAAATTTAGTTTGTTAAATATGTGGGTTTTACACCCATCCCATTTAAGTACCTAATTGTATATTGGATATTAGTATCTTATTTATTAAGAAATATATTTTTAAAAAATACCCACTTTTCTCTTATCCGATATGAATGAGGTTATCTAGCATCACTCTATGTTTGATGCGTCGTATAAGGAAGATCCCGATTATAACTTAAACTTTATCTAATGCTCACGATAGGATATTAATCGGCCAAAACTTTTTATCTCATTAATATATAACACTATCCTCCTTATAACCCCATAATATAACCTCGATAAGATTTTTTTACTACCCTTCACTTTTAATATTATTAAATTAAGTAATTATTATTATTATTATTAAATTCATAATAATTATTATTATTATTTTATTGGTAGTTTGACAGTAAAAGATGATGGTAAAAATGTTAAGGATAACATAGTTATAGTAAATAATTATATATATTATTTGATCAAATGTTTGATAAGATAAAGATTATTAACTTTGATTTTATCATATTATCTTATATTATTATATTTTATATTATTAGATGTACCAAATGCAGCCTTAGCTTATTAAGGATTAAGGAACTTGAGGTTGGTTGGCTGGTGAAAATGTGAAAATAATAGTTTCCTGAAATTTGGTATATATAAAAGAAAGAGAAAAATATATTTTAATTTCAAGTTTCGAATACGGTGATGTGAAAGTCGTTTCCAAAATAAGAAATGTGTGTAATTATTGCCAACTTGTGTTAAAAATAGTAGAATAATATATTTGAACATTATATGGCACCATTATGGAATTTATCTTTCAATTTGAAAATCGTTTTCTTAAAAAAAGTGTTTTACACATTTTTGAAGTGGTTTTCATTTCCCAATCAGTGTATTAAAGTGCATTTCCCAATCATTTCCTTAATTTAGAAAATTGGTAGTAATTGCTATGAATTCATTTCATATACGAACTTCATGAGCACTGGAAATATCACACACTTGATGTGCATGTTTGTGTGTCGTATCATTCGTGATAAGAAAATAAGATTTTTGAAGCAATTAAGATTAGATTAATGGTAAGAAATTTAGATAATTTATATGAAGTTATAAGTTAAATTTCATTATTGCTTTTATATAAAAATAAAATAAAATAAGATTTTGGTAAAAAAAAAAAATCTGTTACAACTTTTGACATAACTCGTAAAATTAGATCGTATTAATTAAGTTAATTAAGGTTCAAATTTTGTCAAATTTTGTTATTGGTTAAATTATCTATAAATATCCTATAAATGCCTTATTGAACTTGAGAAGATGTCAGATCCTGAGATAGGAAAACCATATTTGACCATAAATTTTCATTCACAAAAGAAAAAAAGTAAGATTTTGCTAGTGAACACTCAAGGTTACTAGTCATTAGATTTTTAAATTTGCGTTGAGATGAGTTTTTAATAAGGCTCATTCCATTTAAATTGGATCATTTTTTAGTCAGGTTAGATTAAGTTATATTAATTTTGAGTTAATATTTTATTGACCTATCTCGATTCGTCCCAATTTAATATAATTTTATTAATGCGAGTCGGTCTGATAATTCGGATTTAGTTTGAATTTAGTTTATTGAGTCATTTTTAATTTTTTGTTTATTTTTACTTAGAATTTATTCATTTTTTCAAATTATTCAGATTTGACTCATTTTGATGATTCTAATTAAAATTTTTAAATTTTGATTCTTTTATAAATTAACATCATAAATTTTAAATTTTTTTAATTAATCCTTAAATTTTAATTAATGTCATAATAGATTCATATGTTTAATTTAATTTATTAATTCACTAATGATAATATTGTATGATATCAATTTATTTATATTAACATTAATTAAGAACTATTTATTAATTTATTTATTAAAATTTAATTTTAAATATATTTTTATTCCTTACAAAATAAATAAGATGTTATTATACAATATCATCATTAATGAATTAACAAATTCAAATTAAATAGAATAATCTATTAAGACATTAATTAAAGTTTAAGATTAATTAAAAAATTTTAAAATTATTATGGTAATTTATAAAAATATTAAAATTCATAAAGTTACATAATTTTTTTCAAAAAATATAAGACACTCCCAATTAAAATAATAGTATTAAGTGATATGTTTCATAGGTTTAATTTAAATACTTAATTATATTTTGAAAGATTAAGTTTTTACTTATTAAATAAAAAAATATTTTGAGAAATCTAAAAGAGTAATATGTATAGCCAGTATAAAGAGTTATATATTAATATTTATTAATATTTTAACATATTTATTTTTATTTTAATTACTAAGAGAAAAAAAATAACAATAAATTTTGATTTATCAAAATATCAATAAATATCATTGTAAAACTTTTTTGCACTAACCGTACATATCAATTAAACTCAAACCTATTTACATGGATATTGTCCCATAATTAACCATTTGTTGTGTACATTTTAACTTTTTCCCATGATAAAAGAATTTCAAAGAAAAAAATCTTAAAGAAATATCCTAGAGTTCATGTATGCATTAGAACCATGACCATGTCACTATATTATGACATCAAATTCTTCTGTCAAAAAATAAAATAAAATAAAATAAAAAACCATGACCATGTCAATATATATGTCATCAAATTCTCCATAAACGATAAAACATAGTTAGTTCCTGAAGTTCCAGGGCAACCATGGCGATGTGTTTTTATGGTCTAGTCAATTACCTATGTTAGTAGGTTACTGACTGCTTGGATTAGTTTTTGCTATGTTTATGAAGATTGGACAAATTTTTCAGCTAAAACAAAATATCAATTGATAAATTTATGAACAAGAAATATTGACTTATGGTTGAGAAGGAATATTTTTTATTTGATTATTCGGATTAAATTTTGGGCCTTCAAAAATTGAAAAAGAAAAAATGAAGTTCCTTGTTGACCAAAGTGTTAGAGATATGAATATGAACCACTGAATCTCACATACAAGTATGAATCACTTTCCTGCTTAGAGGAACGAACATTTCTTACTCTTTAACTTTAAGAAGAACTTTTAACCTACTTTAATAAGAACCTTCCTTCACTTAGACCTAAATAAATGCATTCTTTGTTGGCGAAATATTTAGTTAATTGCATCCTCTGGGGAAACAATAGCTTATTATTTTTCATGTATTTCAACTTTTTTCTTTTTTTGAGTATTTCAACTTATGCGATCCTAATAAATTTTAAATTTTAAACTTCTAAAATTAAATAGTATTCAAAAGCCTTCAATGTTTACCTGCACAATTAATTAACTCAAACCAATTTTATTGCCCAAATTCCTTTGATGGACAGAGGGAGGCAATGGCATAGTCTGGTCCATGGTCCCATTATAAACAAATTAATTTATAATTTCACTCAAACTTTGTGTCGGTCACTTCATAGTTTCAAACTTTCAATTAATACTGCTACGTCGTAGCCGAAGGATCAGTTAATATATAATTTGTAATTATGGTATCTCATAAATTGTCTTTAAGATGGAGGCCACGTCTTGCTTCTATTGCCGACGATATCTATGTACATTGTTCTATACATAACGTAAAGAAGTCATTTTTTTCCACGTATCTTCACAGCATTTGGATAGAGGAATAATTTTTTTTTTTAAAGTAGGGTTGCACAAATAGCGTTTTTAGAACTTGAATCATCGTCCCTTTTTAAGAGGACAGTTCGCCATTTCTAAGAAGTCAGTTTTCTTTCTATTACGTTTAATCTCTTGTGAGTATAATGTAAAAAAAAAAAAAAACTCTATAATTGATGGTAATTAAGAGGATCAACTTTTTGGTGCATATTTAGTTTTAATTAATTTTTAAGAAAAAATTCTAAAATTTATTTCAGTATTATTTCAATTATAAATTATTTTAAATATAAAATAAGATAATTCAAATGTATACTTAATTTGATTATCAAAGAAAGAACTTTTGATTAGCATTTAAATGTACGTTTAAATGAAGAAATTTGAATGAAAAAGGAGAAAAGTGAAAAATTTATTTTAAATAAGCAATATCTTTATTTGAAATATTTTTAAAATGAGAAAATATAATGAAATATTATTATGTAACAATTCAATCATCCCTTATTTATTTTTAAAAATATTATAATTTTCTTAATATACTATGTTTTTCTATTTTCTTCAAACTCCTCCATCCAAATATAAGATTAGAAAATTAATTTCTTTAAATACATCAATATTATGAGGTGTGCCCTAAAAATTATCCAAATATAAATTTGATCTCAGTTCACATAAAAATTCATCCAAAAATACCCTTATTATAAAAAGAATTACACATAAAAAATAACGTTGAGGTGGTATTTGTGAAGAATATTTCTTGTTAAAAACATTTAATTAATTGATTAAATTATAAATAGAGCATGATAACAATATATCTCCAGCTTTGGAATGTTATTTTGGCAAAAGAACTTCAATTTGATACCTTCTAAGCAAGGGAAGCTTATTTTGGCAAAAGAACTTCAATTTGATACCTTCTAAGCAAGGTAAGTATATAATTAAGTTATTTAAAGTTGTTTGAGTTTTTCTAATGAGTGTTCTAAGACTATTTGTTAAGGAATACAAAATAAAAAGTCTTATATGAAAAATAGAGATTTTTTTTAATTCTTAATATATTGAATATTCTATTTTTTTATGAAGAATTTCTTATTAATTTTTATCCTTAACAAGTACCTGACACTCTTTAACAAAACCCTCTTTAAATATAGCAATATCAATAATTATCTTGAAAAAAAAATTGTTTTCTCAACCAATCCGAATGAAAGGTTCAAGAACACAAGGTAAACATTAATTGTTTTTGTAAGACGCGTTAGAGTTTGGGTGTTTTCTTTTTAGTGTGCTATGAGAAAAAATATACTTTTAAAGTGAGCTTGTTTTTAAAAGAATGAATTTGTCTCTAAAGTGACTAAATAAATATACATATATTATTAAATTACAGAGGATTAATGTCACAATATATTCTAAATTAATTCAATTATGGATATATCTTATTTGCTCTCTTTAAAATTTAAAGTGCATGCAAGATAGAAAATTTATATATTGAAATCCAATATCTAACTAAAGTTACTTCTTTTTCCTTCCTTTTTTTTCCTAACACTTTCACTTTTTCTTAAAAATTTATATTATTATAGTTACCAAAAAAAACATCTATTTTATAGTTACAAACTTAATTTGCGCTTCATTTTGTTTCCCAGCAATTCACTTACTGAAATTATATGACCTGTAAAATTGGTGCTTGATGCATCATCAAGCAACAAAAGTTGTATATTGTTTTTATTTGGTTAATCTATCAGTCAATTAAAACTATTTGCCTAATAAACCAACAGAAAGAATCCGTCAAAAACAATTTTACGGTCACGTTGTTTTTTATATAAACAAATTAAGAAGCCTTAATCAAGTTTAATAAACGTTTTTGTCATAATTCATTCTAATTAATACAATATTACATAAGGGATCAATTTCGATTTCCGAAAGCTTCCAAACAAATGGTTCTTGGCAAACTAGTGTAATGGTCGTACTCGTCATGGCAAACATTAGGATCATTGTATAATAAAGTCATCGTTTATCATCCATTGTTTGGTGCCTGCTCCACTTCAATGATAGCATGCAGCTTATGTGGAAAGGACTTTCAGGCCCCATTCAACCATTTTCTGTGGCAAACTTTTCCCTGCATTTGCACCAACCAAGAAAAGGGTCCCATAACGCCTTATGTGTAGCTGTGTTTATCACAAACTTGCACAATGGCCAAGTGGGGCTCCCAAAGATCTAGATTGGTTTACGGGAGAAGGAAAAAAAAGTAGTTTTTTTTTCTTTTAAAAATTATTTTCTGGGAAAGAGGTAGGAAAAAGAAGTTGGATGCATCAATGTAGGGAAGCATGCATGCCTTTAAGCATTAACAAAGTTGTGGTTGAGAAAGGCACAAAAAAGATAAACAGGAAAAGATAAAAGGCACAGAAAATCTCCTTGGATTCCCTCTCAACCTGCATCTCTTTATTTGATTATATATATAGAGAGAGTTTATCTAGTGAGAGGAGTGTTTAATGTAAAAAATGAGAGGAGTGAATCTTGATCATTAGATCTTACATGAATAGTCAAGATTAAAACATAAATGCATGCGATTTTTTTAAGTAGTCACATGACCTTTAAATAACTTTTAATCTTGATCATTCATATATATATAAGAGTCAATTTCTCAAATATATAATCGTATATATTATAATGAAACTGATTAGAAAATGAGTTGGTGGTAGAGCCTAGTCAAGGTGGTGACCTTCCAACTAGGAGGATTAAGTTTGTCTCGATCAAGAAATGTCAATCCTCTAGTTCCTTTAAAGTATTTTGGTATTGCAAAAGTTAGGTTGGATGTAGAAAATATGTTGAAATAGAATTTAGTGCATTGTTAGAGAATAATGTAGAATCATTTATTTTTATTAGCAGAATAAAGAAATATGAGCAATAATATCCTTCTTCTTCCGCTATTTTATTTCTCTTAAATTTCACTTGGATTCTATGACAACCTTATTTGGGCCATAGCTATCTAACTACTCTCATCTTTTGTCATCTATAATTGGGGCATGCTACTTAAAAGTTGAAGTACTGAACGCCAAAAGCCATTGTATTTTCTGAAGAGAGCAAACTCTTGTTCGTTATTTTTATATTTTTATATAGTAAGACACAGGCACACAGCTACTTGAACTTGAGATCTTTGGCAGACTAACCAACTACTACTATTTGACTAAGCCATTCTTTTCACCATTTCACTCTAACATGTCTATTTTTGGTGCTGAAAGGCCACATTATCGTCAACATTTTGAGGATCCTGATGAATAGCCATAATATGGCCAGAAATATTTATCATGGGACATATATTGATAAGAGACATACACTGGGGAGACTTCAATATCCTGCAAAGATATATATGAGTAGGCCATTACTTCAACCCAGCTAAATTTATATTTAATGTTTCCTTTTCAACATTTATCATTGTTGGATTTATGGGAGTCCAGCAATTATCCTAAGATTCGCATGTACGTATGGACATACATCAAAGGAAGTTGATAGCCTAGTCTACCGGTGTCCCATGTGTGAAGTCTCTCATATTCGCCCGCAGTACGTCATAGACGTGAGACTATGCGCTGCTACTATAAAGAAATAAAATTACGTCTTAATTAACAGTTATAATTTTTGACTTAGTGGTAAGCGCGTGATCCTAACGACCATGATATATGCAAAGTCCTAATAATAATATCTCCAGGAATAGAATTCTCAAACCAACTTTCTACCAAAAAAATAACAAAAGAAAGAAAAATTCACAAACCAAACTGTAACAAAGTAGCAAAAAAGAGCTTGAAGTGAAAAAAAACTACATACACATGGGTAACGTATAGTAGTAATGTAAAAGAATAACCTTCTATCATCTGTTCGATATTGTTATACATATGGGATTGTCATAACATTGTTATACATATGATTGATTTAGAAGGATTGAACCTTTTACTTCTAGTCTTCTACCTGAATTTCACCTTTCTTATTATTTGAGCTAACTCAAGTGGTACCATAGTTGTGTGTTAAACACCATGCCAAAATTGGGTGTCTTTTCTGTTGCGATGGACCTATTCGAGATAAATATCATCAAGTAGTGAAACCTTTAAATAGTTATAATAAGGCAAAGAAAAACCTTGAGGAAGAGGTGATTTCTAAATTGTGTTGTTGATTCGAATGAAATTCTTCAATAAGCTGTGATAGCCATGGACGATATAGCTACGCAGAGCTTGTTACCAAAGAATAACTTTTGCAGAAACCATCACCTATTGTGAAGGGCAAAGGAAGAAGAAACTAGATTCTGCTCTAGAGCTGTTTCATGTCAGTCAATTTTTTATTTTTCATGTTTATGGTTCAGTGTTATTTAAACTATGACATGTTATTAGTATTTTTTTACCACATTCTTGTATGATATTTGTTTAAAATTATATAAGTTTAAGAGTTATATTTATTTATAAATGATATGGTAATAATTTTATTTAAAATAAAATCTTTTCAATTCTATAAATAAATCAAAGTTTAACCACACAACAATGTCCCAAAGGATTAGTATTATAATAAGAATAAAAATTATCATACATCTTTTTTAAGGATGTATACATTGTATATATTCTTTTTAAAAATATGTGATTTAATACAAAAAATAATAATAAAAAATATTTATAATAAATAATATTAAAATGAGTGTAACTAAAAAGTGATGTGAAAAAAAATAGATAATAAAATCAATGTAGTTATAACAATGTCTTCTAGAGATACCTTGATCAAAGACGAAAAGTCTAAACACAAAGATAGGCTCCTGTTTTGATGACTACGCTCACACCTTCCTAGTACTCATTTGACATCACAAGAACTTTTTGTTTTTTTTTTCCTGAGTTTATATGAAATGCACAAACCGTATAATTATGGATAGATAGAGCCCTCTGTCACGCCATGTACCTTCACTTATGTGTCGAAGATCTTCATGCAAAACATCTTCCTTGATTTCACAACATATGCCTAATCCATTAATGTGAAACATTTACATCTTCCTTAAGAATCAAGCTCCTAATGTAACAAAATTATACGTATTTCACATTTGCAAAGTTAACAAGTATTAGCAGGCCAAGTTGTTATGCTTTCTCACTGCTTCCTGCCTGAAACAGTTTTCTTCACAGCTCCAACTGAAACTAAAAACTGGTCAAGGGATGATAAGGTCCTCATGTCATCAGGAGGAAAATAGCTGGCTGCCTTTCCCATAATTGATGATAACAGAAGGGAAAGTGAAGGCCAAGTAGCATAACGGTCACCCAAAAACTCATCCAAAAATGCAAATGCAGCCTGGAAATCAGACCTACTTGCATTTATTGGAGCTGCAAAATGAGCAGGGATAATTCTCTTGAACCTCCAATCCCGCGAAATGCTATCAACCCAGTCTCTGACCTGGATCATAATTAAGCATGCAAAATGTGAATTGAGATGTTTGTCATCTATGTTTATCACCAGAACATTCAACTTCGTGATTCTTAGTTAATAGGAAGGACTGCAAACAATGTAAAATTAACAGGAAGGACCAATTAACCATTCAGAATGGTCAATTAACCATTTTTCCAAATGGTTACTATTACTATTATTATGGGAATGGTTATTGGTCCTTCACCTTAATTTTGTATTATTAATTGTCCTTCCCAATAATTCTCCCCAGAAAATAACACAAGGTTGAACAGTTAGTTGGTATTTACTCACCAACCAGTGATCACTTTGTCAATTAATGGCTCTATATCAGGTAAAACCAGATTAAGATACTCTTAATTAAAAAAAGAAATGACACAACAGAAAGAAGATTACCTTTTCAGGAACTTTGCTGAAGACCAGTGTCTTCACAATAGGTGAAACAATCAACTTTTGTGACATCTGTGCAAAGCTAGCATTAGGTTCTAAAAGATTTGATGGACCAAGAAACAAGATTTGTAGAACCATTCTTTCCCATCCTGCAGAATACAACCATCAAGTTTAATTTGACCTCAAATGAAAAGAAATATGCTTGTGCAAGTTAGGGGATAAAAACAAAAAAAGAGGCAACCTTTTTGCCTGTTCCTTTTGTTGTCAATTACTGGTTCATCGGGTACCTCCTTTCCTTTACTAAGAATTTTTACAGCCAAACCATTTTTTGCAGATGCTAACAGGGATTCTTTGCTTATACACTCAGGTGGCTGTCTTGGGACAAAAATAACAGCATCTGTCACCAATAGTGTTCTTGAAGGCTTGTGGTAGAAAGCTACCTCCACATAGGGCCCAATTCCTGAGACAATCCACAAGAAAGTGAGATTTTTCTTTGTTGATTTATGAAGATTATGTCTGAAAATATGCAACAATGAATGATCATTACCAACTTCTGGTGAGCTTAGAACCTTTTGCTCTATTTCACCAGCCCAAGGAGTGGATAAATCCTCATCTTTCAAGGTTTTTGCACGAAAAATACCCAAGAATTCCAATGGTAAGTTCAATGGCCAACTCCATTGCCTTGGTGCCACCCACACCTGAGCAAGGGGAAATTTTCTAGAAAATGGACCAACAAAGATTTTGTGCTCATAAGCAAAAGTAGGGAGAACAATATATTCAACTGGAGCTCCCAATTCCTTAATAAGCTGCAAGAAACAAAAAATTCACATGTTAAGAAAGCATATTAAAATCACCCTGTCAATAAATATTAAAATCACCCTGTCAATATGGCTTTTTATATTCCTGTTCTCACAAAAATAACCTTCTTGATCAAGTCAAAGAAATTCCCTTGCAGCTTTACCATGGAATGAGAGTTTGCATAGTGAAACAATTCATGCAATGAAATCAAAACTAAAACTAAAAAATGGGGCCAACCCATGAAACCAAATGAACTCAACTAGTTCCAAATTAGCAATAGTTCAAAAGAATGTGGAATTTATAGAGACAATTCCAATTTATTACCAAAAATGCAGAGGAAAAAAATTTGACATGCACTAGCATTTTTTACTTCCATAAAAGCTATTATAAGTTTGCATACTCAAAGTAAGAGAACTGATAATCAAAATAGAACCTGAATACACTCGTCTGTTGGAGCTATGGGTGCATGGACCCATAAGCCACCAGATTTGAGTTTGATAACTGTCATTCTAATGTTTGTTGAAACACTGCTGAAGCCTAATGCCTGCTCTTGTTCGAATAGCCATATACATCCCTTCACAGCCTAGAGCATGATTAAAAGAAAAGGAGCAGTAACTGTCTCAAAAACATAATTTCTAGGTAAAATTTATAGTTAAATGTTCCCAAAATATAATAGGATTTCTATGTACTAGAAAATACCAACATGCCATTAGGCATTATATGCAGCTCCAAAACAAAACAAAATTTTATTTCATAAAGGAGTAAATGCACTAAAAATTCAATAAAAGCAAAGGTCACAGTGATTTGCACATCAAGTATCAGAAACAAAAATAATAAAAGGGAAAAAGAATAAGGAATTTCTCCATTCAATAGAAAACATAACCCATCCTATATAACATGGAAGGGAGTTCCCATAGAATTTAGAATAAAAAAAAAAATTGGAGCAAAAGGAACACATAAGAAGATATATCATATAAGCATAATGTCATAGGCAATTCAATGAATAGAAATCCCAACCAAATAAATTCAGTGATCAAAATAAGCAACAAAACCAAATATAGGATAAGGCAAGATGGCAGACCTCAGTCCTAATAGTGCGCCTGTTGAGGAAAGGACCCAGTGGGAAAGGAAAACCAGTGAAGTTGAAGTAAAATCTGCCATTGGCATTGCTGGTTGTGACAGTGGGACTGGCTGAAGCCAAAACCAAATTGGTAAAAACTCTTCTTTGTTGTCTTGGTTTCAGATGTAAGCAGAGACCCTTCAAAGACCCACCAACAAAATTTGAACTTGGATCGCCCAAATAGATGGGGTTCTGCAAAACTGTGGACTTTGGAGAAGAAACAGCAATGGCTGCCACCATCTTTTGAAAGCTTACTTTGTCACCACCAAAAACCAATGTACTGTTTTTTTTTTTTGGGGTACATGGCTGCAGGGTCCAAATGGGAAGCATTTTTGGCTATGCTTGTGACACGTGGACTCTCTTTGATGGGTTGTCCTACATGGATATTTATGAGCCTCATATTAATTGTGGAGGCAGTGAAGTAATAATGTAAAAGTCTAAAAGAAAAATAATGAACGTAGAAAATAGAATTATATGTTGAAGAAGAGAACTTCCTTCTTGTTCTCGAACATTCTGAACAGCTTTTTGTTTTTGTCAGAATTTCTATTTTATTTTCTCCAAGGGTAGATAAAATGAAGAATTCTAAGGTATTTTGGCAGAATTATACAAATACAGGCTGCAAGATTAAATTTAAAATATTATTTAATAAATTTAAAATTAAATCTGAAAGATTGATAATAGAACAACATCCTAGTCACCAAAATACAATTTAGCAATTACTCTTTAACTTAACCATATTTAATTTTGGACAAAACGCAGGTAAAGCTTTTTAAGTATTTGTGGTATTATTCTTTAATAAAAATATGATATGTGTTTTATTTTTTAATAAAAATATAATGTGTCTTTTTTAAACTATTTCATCATTTTTTTAAAATTTTTATTAATGAACTGTAAAAAAATACACATATCATATTTTTATTAAAAAAAATAAAACAAAGAATTTTATATAAATTTTATCTTTTAATTTTAATTTTAATTAATCAAATTCAGTTTAAGGAAGAATTTATCTAATCATCATATTAGTCCAAAATTACATAAATAATTACCTAAAACAAAAACAAAAAAATCATCAATTGAGTAAACAATTTTTTTTTTATAAAATCGAGTTAATAATTCATCACTTTATTAACCACTTATTAATTGAATCAATCAATTAGTATTTATGTTAACCACTTATCCTAAGTGATTAATGTAAAATTAAATTTTATTAACAGAAGAGTGGTATCAAGTATCAACAAGCGTCAATGGTATCTAAGAACCGGGAAATTTCGTTTTCTTGGGAGTCACTACGGCATCCATATTTTTTTATGGGTACTGATACCTTCCTTAATAATGCCATAAAGTAGACACTCATTCCATCACTTCACTTATCGGGTGTGCGTTAAACCATTCTAAGCTAAAGAAATGCGACATGAACATATCTGAGTCACAATGATGCAAAACTTACAAGGATTATGCACCATAAACTCCTTGTTGCATCATAAGTTTTCTGTGGATCAAAGAAAATACCAGAGGAGTACTCAAGTTCTGGGCTTCCCCTCTTAAAAACAAGGGCAAACAATTTAAGTCATTATCATCCATACAAGTGCAACTGTATCTACAACCGAATGTTGCATAAGCAGTTCATTTCAGACTGCAGAGAACCCACAAATGGAATAAACTGTGTTTCATTTAGAAGAAAAACTTTTCCAGATTGCTTTCTGTATACATAACGTGCTTGAGACATACATAATACATTTCTTAAACTAGGTGCCAGATCTTCTATACAGCCATACATGAAACACACGTTTCTTAAACAGAGTGGCAGACCCCTTCTAGCAGCTAAGAACAGGAATATCACTAATTTCAAATTAAACAGATAATACTTCCATACGTAACCAGACAAAGCCAAACAACTCAATTATTATATAATTACAATATACAAACATAAAAGTATGAGGTGTATTGAAAGGAACAGCCATATGTCCATACAAAGCAAGACCTGATATTGATAAAGTAAGTATTTGCCACCAGGAAAAGGTGCAAAGCCGCAAACGTTATCATGACCCTATACCACAGCCTTGGTTGCCATCAACACTATCAATGCCAAAAACTGATATCACACTCACCAACTAGCCAAGCTACCAGAGCTAAAATCAAGACTCATCAAGTATACTGAGATTGAATGGGGCTCTATATGGTAAGAGAAATGCAGCTTGTAAAAGGGAAGTCGGCTAATTATAGAGTAGAAGATATTGGATAAAAGGGGCCATTAGGTGAAGCAAACTTATAGTCTTAATGCTTGCAAAGTTGGAGCCTATAATACTTCATGAACTCAAGCGATGATTTCCCTGACAAGCCAATCCAGACTAGGATATGAGAAGTACAAGATGAGAAATGATGGGAGAGCAAACAGAATTGTAATAAGTATATACAGAGCCAAAATGGCTGCACTGGCTGGTATTGCATATAAGACAATCAAAAGAAATATAATGACCAATGGGAACTTAGCTGTCAATTGGACAAAGAAAACCAGTGACTTCCGAAGAGAAGTATGCAGTCTTTCCATACTGAGGTAATTACCAGTATTGCCATGAGACTGGTTGGAACCCGATGTCTCTTGATGGCGAACTTGTCTCCTCCGAAGGTTGCCATGGCTTACTTGGCTTCCCATGGTTAAATTGTCTTTGATTGGCCATTGTTGTTGATGATCCCCGCAGAAAGTTGAATGTGATTTCACTCTATCACCATTCATGCTCTCAACCATCCAAAGAAGAAAGTAGTTCTTGTGAGGGAATTTAAGATTTCCCCGATAAACTAAACGGAAAGATAGAAGGTTACACCAGGGGCAGGAGATAAAAAGTGGAAGTTGAACTGGCAGCGTTGGAAATTTCACTACAGCCCATTGCAGCCCCAGGATACAATTTTTACAAAGGGTGTGGCCACACCATAAAACATAGGGCACATTTTCAACAATATTGAAAGATTCCCAGCATACTGGGCATTCCAGCCCTTCCTCTCTGCCAACGGAAGTCTCATCATCAGAACATTCTGAAGCAGAATGAGTTGGCTTTGGAGAATCATTTTTCAGTCCCACACTTCCAGCAATGCAGTTTGAAGCGAAGTTCAACATTCTGAATCACAATAGGTAAAATAACCAAGCAAAAGGCATCATTTGGACCTCAATGTGATCATTGATGACTGACCCAAGGCATCAAATCTGAAACACCCAATAGGACAGAGTCACAGAGGTGTACCAAGGTTAAACCTTTAAAAAAGAAAAAAGAAAAAAAAAACTATCAGAGTATTTGCCATAATAACAAATTCTCACTCATGCATTTGAGAGTTCTCTAATCATACTCATTAAAAAAATGAGAATATTATAATCCATGTGTGCTATTCCCTAAATATGAACAGTAGGTTATTCGTATTTATTTGCATGTTGGATCAAGGGGGAAAAATCAGCCATAATGACCTATGTATTCAAACCTAATAGCTATGTGCTTAAAAATTCCGCCAGGTTTAAAAGCAAGCTTTCAGTATTTAATAAAAAAACTGCTTATAAGTTATAACCACTCCCCCAACCATGCATAAATAACAAACATGGAACCAGAGGAACTTCATATCCTTATCAGAATGCCTATCATGCATGCTTTATTCCATTGTTTATATAGGACAACTTTTTCAGGGTCTGTGGGAAAAAGGAAGTTAGCAAACAAAATCTCAGATTGCACAGCATTTAGTAATTTTTGCTTTACAAAAGTTGCCTCCTAGTCCTAGGAAGAATTTTCCAACCACTGTTTAGTACAAAAAAGTTGCTGAACATCAAGAATATTAAAGTAGGCATGGGTGACTGTATTCACCATTCAAATCTAGACATATGATTATGGAGCATGATGGTACATGACTAAAGATAGCTCAATCCAGTTAACATGTTTGACTAGCTGTCACCCCTATATGAACTGACACAAGTGTCATAACATACCTAGAAAGCTGATATTACCATCACAAATTACCACTTAGAAATTCATAGCACGAAGAAAACAATCAAATCAAAGCACTCCCACTACACAAATGCACACAAGGCAAAGTTAAGTCCAACCCAGTTACCAATAACTTGATAGTAGATATGAAATGAGCACATGAAGCAGAATTTTGACAAAAATCAACAGATTCCCCCTCTTCAATTTTAGAGTTCATGTCAAAGTTCACTCATTTCATAGCATGCCCCAAATTCAAATGGGCTGTTCAAAATTAGCTTCTTAAACAAACCAAAACACCTCATCAACGATAGCATCCAAATAATAATAATAATAATAATAATAAAGGATTTTTAAACTTACTGAAATGATCAATTAACACGGAAAGCAATTGCAAATTGTAATCCCAATTTTTTTTTTAAAAAAAAAACCTAATTGATACGAAGCATCGAAAGAAAAGAGAGAGAAAAACAAAATTCAAATTCGATTTGAAGAAGACGATACCGATTACGCGGAAAGCAGGGCAGGTCAGAAGAGAGAAGAGTGGTAGTGGCAGAAGGAGAGAGACGCTGCTTCCATTCAATTTCAACCAACTACTCGCAGCAATAAACGACGTCGTCTTGGTCACCCGACTCGCTATTGCAACTGGCAGGATGCTCTTGAAGTTAATATGGCTTGCTACTTTTAAAATTAGGTTTAATGTATTTTTTAAGTTGAGTTTAGGTTATATTTTGAATTGGTTTAATTTGACTTAATGTTATATAATATATTAAAATTTATAATTTTATAAAATAATAAATTATAAGACTTTTTAATTTAAACTAAACTAATAATTTTTACATTGATATAATTTATATTAAAATATATATTATAAAATATATCTTAAGTTTTGTTTTATATTTTAAAATTTTTATAATTTAATTATATATAATATTTAAGAAAAGAACAAATCTCTAAATAAAAAGCTATCATAAAATTCCTAAAAATAAAGAGAAATTCAAATACAAGATAGAATCCTTAAATAACAATTATTCCTAAATTTTATATTAGTTAACGATAGGATAAATGATCAGATGCATTTAGTACATTGAAAGTGAAAAATGAGTTAAATGAGTTGAATGAATTTTGATGGTGATTGTCTCGTGTGAGTGAAGAGTTAAAAACAAATTAGTATAAAAGTAAATGAGGTTAAGAGTCCGTTTAATACGAATGATATGATAAGATCGATAGTATTAGATCTGATAGTATAAGATTTTATATGTGTAATGATTGAGGATATTAGAGTGTTTAAAATTATAATGAAAAAATATTTATAAGTAGCTTATACATTAAAATTTAATCAAGTATAATTTTACTCTCTAATATTTGATTAAGTTATCTATAATTTTAACGTATAAAAGTGATTTGATAGAAAAACTTATACAATATAATATTTATATTAAACAATTAATAAAATTATAATGTATTATATTAATTTATCTATTAAATTTAATATAGAAGGTCAAACAAGTCTTAAAGTAAAAAAGACACACGGCTGAAAAAAAAAAAAAAAGCAAATTAAGCGCAACTCCAAAAGTATTTGAAATCTAGTATTAAGAAATGATGAAATGTTGCACCTCCTCAATTTTTAAAATTAAGATTAGTATTATATTTGAGAGCGACTAAGCATTTTAAGATTAATGTTTTTGAAAAGAGTTCAAGTATAATGTTATTTTTAGATATAACTTTCAAGTTAAAAAATATAGATATAATGTTGTTATTCTTAGTATTTTTTTTATTGATGCTCTTAGTATTCTTTTAATTTTATCTTATTTTAAGGATCTTATCTTATTTTTGTAATCTTATTTTTTCTTATTTTTAAAAGGGTTTTGTTAACAAGTATTCTAAGAATTCAAAATAATTTTTTTTATGAAAAATAGAGCATTTTTAATTCCTAATGTATTAAAATACTCTATTTTTTTTAAAAAAAAAAAGCTTCTTATTTAAAATTCTTTAACAAATATCCAGAGTAAAACCCTTTCTAAAAAAATAATTTAACTTAATTAAATAAAAATAATCTAAGAAAATTGATTTATGATTTAATGTATCAATCAATCATCATTAAAATATAGAAAGAAAAAGTTTGTAAAAAAAAAAAAAAAAGAAAAGTCATTTAATACACAAGAATACACGCAAAAAAGCATTATATGTTACCACGAGAAGATATGAAATGAACCATTTTTTTTAATGTTACAATACATATTAGTCAAATATGAGCTTATATATTTTAAAAAAGGAAAAATTAATACTAAGATCATTAAGAAGTAATATTTAATTTAAAAGGATAAAATAGTTTAAATTATTGAGAAGAACCATTCAATTTTAATTAAAGAGATAGGCTATTTAATCTTACTTAATAGTCAAGATTACCTATAATGAAATCTTCATTTGAAACATTAGCACTAAAGTGACAATAAATGACTACTAAAAAAGTTGTAAACATTTACAAATTTCTTTTATATTGAACTTAATTTAAAATTGTTAATCACTTGTGACTATTAATGACTACTCAATAAAAAGAAATAACCATTTATAAATTTCTTTCTAATTTCATGAATTTTATATATTAAACTTCATTTAAAATGTTAGTTACTGATTGACAACAAATGACTACTTAATAAGAAGTAATAGTTATTCGTAAATTTTTTTCATAAATAACTTAATTTGAAACTGTTTGACACTCAGTGATAATAAACAACCACTCAATAAAAGGCAATAGACATTTGTAAATTTCTTTCTAATTTCATATATTTATATATTGAACTTGGTTTGAAACATTAGTTACATAGAGACAACAAATAATCACTTAATAAGAGGTAATAGTATTTGTAAATTTCTTTCGTATAGAACATTTAAAACTATCAACCACTTAATTTGAAACTGATTAGTAACAAATGACCGCTTAATAAGAAGTAATATTCATCTACAATTCTTTTTCATATAGAACTTAATTTAAAACTATTAGTCACATAAGGACAACTAATGACCTCTCATTAAAAGATAATAGTAATTCACAAATTTTTTCATAACTTCATATATTTTATATATTGAACTTGTTTTGAAATATTTGCTACTTAGTGACAATAAATGACAACTCAACAAAAAGTATTAATCATTTTCATTTTTTTCGTATAATCTTTCATATAGAATTCAATTTAAAATTGTTAATCATTTAATGAGAATTAATAACCACTCAATAAAAAACTTTTTGCTGCAAAAAATCTCTAATGAATTCTATAACACTAAATATTTGGGATTCAAAACATAATAATCTTATTATCGATATTAAAAGCCGAGTAATAAAAGGTAAATGGTATTTATATCTTAAGGATGGTCAATTCTTAATCAAGTCCATAATAGATAATTTGTTAATGATCAGATAAGATTTTAAAAATAAGAAAAGAGCAAAATCTCTAAATAAAATGCTAACATAAAATTCCTAAAAATAAGGGGAAATTAAAAAACAAGATAAAATCCTTATATAGCATAATTATTCCTAAATTCTATATAAGCTAATGATAGGGTAATAGTCAGCAGTTAGTACATTGAAAGTGAAAAATGAGATGAATGAAATTTGAGGGTGATTGTCTCATGTGAGTGAAGAGTGAAAAATAAATTAGTGTAACAGTAAATGAAGCTAAAGTAAAAAGGACATTCGGCCAAAAAAAAAAAAGGAAACTAGGCCCAACTCCAAAAGCATTTGAAATCTAGTATTAAGAAATGATGAAATGTTGCACCTCCTCAATTTTCAAAATTTAGATTAGTATTATATTTGAAAACTACTAAGCATTTTAGGGATAATGTAATTGAAAAGATTTCAAGTATAATGTTAATTTTAGATATAACTTTCAAGTTAAAAAATATAGATTTAATGTTGTAATTCTTAGTATTCTTTTTTATTATTATTATTGATGCTCTTAGTAATTTTTTTAGTTTTACCTAAGGATCTTATCTTATTTTTTTCTTATTTTTAAAAGGATTTTGCTAACAAATCCTCTAAGGATCCAAAATAAAAAGCTTTTTATGAAAAGTAGTGTATTTTTAATTCCCAATGTATTAAAATACTC
This sequence comes from Ormosia emarginata, assembly GCA_029884605.1. Classification (NCBI taxonomy): domain Eukaryota; kingdom Viridiplantae; phylum Streptophyta; class Magnoliopsida; order Fabales; family Fabaceae; genus Ormosia; species Ormosia emarginata. The sequence continues at coordinate 9,657,151 of JAQQTP010000048.1, forward strand.
TATTTTTTATTGAAAAAACTTCCTATTTTAAATTCTTTAATAAATGCCCAAAGCAAAACCCTTTTAAAAAGATAATTTAACTTAATTAAATAACAATAACATAATAAAATTGATTTATGATTCATCATTAATATATAGAAAGAAAAAAGATTGAAAAAGAAAAAGTAAAAGTCATCTACAACAATAGAATACACGCAAAAAAGTAATGTATGTTACCACGAGAAGACACGAAATGAACCATTTTTCTTTAACATTCAAATACTAATTTTTTGGTCAAATAAGAGCTTATATATTTTAAAAAATAAAATAAAAAGTAAAATTAATGCTAAGACCATTAAGAGGTAATATTTAATTTCAAGGAACAAAATAGTTTATATTATTAAGAACAATTATTCAAATTTTAATTAAAGCAACAGACTATTTAATTTTACTTAATAGTCAAGATTATTCTTAATAAAATCTTCATTTGAAAGATTAGTCATTAAGTGAAAACCAATGACTACTAAAAAAACTAGAACCATTTTTAATTTTTTTTTATATAGAACTTAATTTAAAGCTGTTAGTTACTTATGACTATTAATGAACACTCAATAAAAGAAAATAACCATTTATAAATTTCTTTCTAATTTCATATATTTTATATATTAAACTTAATTTAAAATATTAGTCACTGATTGGTAACAAATGACCACTTAATGAGAAGTAATAGACATTCACACATTTCTTTCATATAGAAGTTAATTTGAAACTGTAAGTTACTCAGTGACAACAAGCGATGTGGATCTAAAAATTTTAAGTAGTAAAAAAATAATCTATATATATATAAATAATAATATATAAAATCAAAGAAAAATTTACAACTTAAGTGAGGGCATGAGTCCCCACTATACAACACTTAGATCCGTCCCTAACAATAAACGACCACTCAATAATAGGCAGTAGTCATTCACAAACAACCACTTAATTTGAAACTAATTGGTAACAAATGACCACTCAATAAGAAGTAATAATCATTTACAAATTTATTTCATATAGAACTTAATTTGAAATTGTTAGTCACACAGTAACAACTAATGACCCCTCATTAAAAGGACATAGTAATTCATAAATTTCTTCCTAATTTTATATAATTTATGTATTGAACTTAGTTTGAAACATTAGCTACTTAGTAATAACAAATGAACATTCAATATAAAGTATTAGTCGTTTGAAAATTTCTTTCATATATTCTTTCGTATGAAACTCAATTTAAAATTATTAGTCATTTAATGACAATTGACGATCACTCAATAAAAGGCAATAGCATTGCGGTGAGTCTCGTTTTGGAGGGGTCAGTGCATTGCACCCTTGTGTTATGCTTGTAAACAAGATTAGAAGCTTTTTTTGTTAGAGTTTGGTGCCTGCGTATCTCTCATGTGTATATGGAAGGTAATTGAGTGGTAGATTGGCTTGCCAATCTCTTCCATAGATTTGATACTGGAACACGTTGTGGATACTTTTCCTCCTGGTTGTGGCCATTTACTCCTTGAAGATCATTCTAGGGTCTTCTTCTTTAGAGATATAGTGGTTTCTCAGGGGGCTTGGCCCCTCCATTATTAAAAAAACAGGCAATAGCTATTTATAATTTTTTTTTCGATTTTCATGAATTGTATATAATGAACTTCAATTATAATGTTAGCCACAAAGTAACAACAAATGACTGCTAAATAAGAAGCAATGGTTGTTTATAAATTTTTTAACTTAATTTAAAATTATTAGACATTCAGTAACAACTATTGATCATTCAATAAAAAATAATTAATAATTATTCATTAAGATATTATTATCTATCAGGTAACTCATATTAGAATTGATTGTGTTTCTTATTTTCTGTTGATTGTTTTATTATAAAACAAGATTAAAACAATGATATACTATCCATATCAACTTTAATAAATCTCATTAATTATGTTTATAAAGCAATTGTGCAAGCCATCATATTAATTATAAGATATATTATTAGAATAACAACATTTACGATTGGCTAAAATAAGAATAAATCTAATTTTTACAATTTAATTTCTAATTTGTTGAAGTAACTCCCTTGTCTCCATATATCCCTATATTTTAGGATTCTCTCTCATCCTTCTTTTGCCCAAGTCAAGACCAAGTCAACCCTTGGTCATCTTCTGTTTCGTGGGCTGTAACAAGGTGAATTCGGTTGACTCGTTGGGCCATTTCCTTCACTGAACCAAAATAGTATAGCACCTGGGTTGCACTCTTCCTTGGCCATCAGCCTATGTTGAAAATTCTGGGATGCCAGTAGAAGCATTTGATTTTCTAGCATTAGCATAGCAATTAGTTACTATTTATGTAGATTATGTTTTTAGCCTCTTAGAATCATATCAATCTTAGAAAGTAACTTAAATCATATGCAGTGAGAAAAAAATGATAACATTTAATTAAGATTTTTAAGAATTATTGTAAAAAAGTTAAAATGGTTGGAATTTTATAGGAATTGTAATGTGTATTAACTAATTGCTATGTTGATGCAGGAAAATTAAATGGTTCCTTGGTTTATATAGGTCAAGGAGGGAATCCTAATGTAAGAAAATGGGTCCCATGATCAGAAATTGGAATGATGAAATTTTGTTTTGAAGAATGAATGAAGATCCTCTCCTGTTGACAAAAACAGGAGAGGATCCTGTATTTTCAAAACAAGAAAAAATGGTGAGTTTTATCCTTTCCTCCTCCCACTCTATTCCTCAGCTTCTTTCCTATTTTTTCCTGTTTTAGAAAAACTGGATCCTCTCCTGTTTTTGGAGAGGATCTTCATCCTTGAAGAATATCATAGATGCTAAAAGTCCTGTGAGGGTTATATTGAAGGTTTATAGGAAATCTGATAGCATAGATACATGAAGTAATAACAGTTCTAACTGTTCTTTTTTTTTATATATAAACTACTCATTTATTCATGATGTTGTATATTCAACGGAGAAAATGACTCAAGAAAGAAGAAAATTCAGCAAACTTGTGTTAAAGTTGATAAAGAATAAAATGTTAGAGCAACTCACAACTTGTATTGCCCCTAACGATGTGGTTACTGAGAATGATAATAAATCTAAAGCTTGTTGATGCAACAAATCTGTAATGAATTCTAAAACAATAAATATTTGGGATTCAAAACATAATAATCTTATTATCGATATTAAAAGCAGAGCAATAAAAGGTAAAGGGTATTTATATCCTAAGGATGGTCAATTCGTAATCAAGTCCATAATCAGATAATTTGTTAATAATCAGATAAGATTTTAAAAATAAGAAAAGAGAACAATCTCTAAATAAAAAGCTATCATAAAATTCTTAAAAATAAAGGAAATTCAAATACAAGATAGAATCCTTAAATAACATATTTATTCCTAAATTCTATATTAGCTAAGGATAGAGTAATTGTCAGATGCAATTAGTACATTGAAAGTGAAAAAGGAGTTGAATGAAATTTGAGGGTGATTGCCTCATGAGTGAAGAGTTAAAAACAACTTAGTATAAAAGTGAATGAGGCTAAAGTAAAAAGGTCACACGGCAGGAAAAAAAAAAACGCAAACAAGGCACAACTCCAAAAGTATTTGAAATCTAGTATTAGGAAATGATGAAATGTTGCACCTCCTCAATTTTGAAAATTAAGATTAGTATTATATTTGAAAGCTACTAAGCATTTTAAGGATAATGTTAATGAAAAGATTTCAAGTATAATGTTAATTTTAGATATAACTTTCAAGTTAAGAAAAATATAGATATAACGTTGATATTCTTAGTATTCTTTTTTATTTTAATTGATGCTCTTAGTATTTTTTTTTAATTTTACCTTATTTTAAGAATCTTATCTTATTTTTGTCATCTTATCTTTTCTTATTTTTAAAAAGATTTTGTTAACAAGTGTTATAAGAATTCAAAATAAGAAATTTTTTTATGAAAAATAGAACGTTTTTAATTTTCAATGTATTAAAATACTCTACTTTTTATTGAAAAAGTTTTCAATTTTAAATTCTTTAACAAATGGCCAAAGTAAAACCTTTTAAAAAGATCATTTAACTTAACTAAATAAAATTAATCTAATAAAATTGATTTATGATTTAATGTATCAATCAATCATCATTAATAAAAAGTCATCTAATACACAAGAATACACGCAGAAAAACAATATTTGTTACTACAAGAAGAAACAAATTGAACTTTTTTTTTAAGTTCCCATACATATCGCTAATTTTGTAGTCAAATATGAGCTTATATAATTTTTTAGACAAAAAAAAATAAAAATTAATGCTAAGATCATTAAGAAGTATTAATATTTAATTTAAAGGAACAAAATAGTTTAAATTATTAAGAAGAATCATTCAAATTTAATTAAAGAGATGGATTATTTACTCTTACTTAATAGTCAAGATTACCCTTAATAAAATATTCATTTGACACATTAGCTACTAAGTGACAATAAATGACTACTAAAAAAGAGGTTGTCACCATTTACAAAATTTTTTTATATAGAATTTAATTTAAAATTATAAGTCACTTATGACAATTAATGACCACTCAATAAAAAAAAATAACCATTTATAAATTTCTTTCTAATTTCATATATTTTATATAAAACTTTATTTGAAATGTTAGTCACTGATTGACAACAAATGACCACTTAATAAGAAGTAATAGTCTTTCATAAATTTCTTTCATATAGAACTTAATTTAAAATTATTAGTCACTGAGTGACAACAAATGACCACTCAATAAAAGGTAATAGTCATTCATAAATTTATTCCCTGAATTGTTGAAGACGCTAACTTAGTTCTCATATTTCTACTAGGATCATTGCTTCACACTCATAGGTGAATTTGAAGAGAATCTCACTTGTGGTGGAGTGGGGTGTTGTCTGGTAAGCCCAGAGGACGTGATCAAGCTGCTCGACTCATTTCCCTTTAACTTCATCTAGTCTTCTTTTGATTCCCCGAATGATAATCCTGATGTAGAACCAGCAGGGTGCCTAAAGTAGGCACGTGTGGTGGATTCGTCCTTGCGCAGCTACCGTCGAGCGTGTTGAACCAGGGGGTTGGGTACCTGCAAAAAGACTCTAACGCTCAAGTCAAACAAATGCACAAGTAGAGTTCTCACTAGAAAAGTATCAAGAGAATGGATCTCCATTAGGGTAACTTAGCCTGATCTTTATAGGGCATCAACAGAGTCCTCTTCATGAAATCCATATGAGGTGCTGGTACTTTTTGATCGTGGCCTGACGGATGGTGCCTCCCTCCCATTATTGTTGAGGTGAATCCCTGAACTTTCAGGATATCGCAGTTATAACATCCCAAAATTTATATCCCGATATCTTACAAACATAAGGATAATCAATTCTAGCTATGTCACTTTAAATCCTTAAACCACAATTCTAATCCATAAAAATCATGCTAACTTTTATAGAGAGCCACAATAAACTAAAAGTTATATATACATCATTGTCTCAGGAAACATATTGTAATACATACGCTTTTACACACTGATTCAAGTATGAATAACACAAGCTTTATCTAAAAAAAAAAAACATAATAACTACACTATACTAGTCTTCATATAACTTCTTCGTCCTTTAAGAAGAACTTGCACTTGGATTTACATGGCAACACAATCGGGGTGAGAAATCACATCTCAGTAGAAGTATTCCAAAACCAGCAGTTTATACAATCATAAAAATTACACAACCATTAAGTTAACACTTCAATCACAGAAGCACAATAACACTCCAATCTCAGAAGTCCGCAACCGCCCATACAATTGTATGTCATGATTTTGAATGAATGACGACAGTCGCTCATACAATTGTCATGCTATGCCAAATTATGTCTAGTGTGTATGCCTATGCAATATCTTAAGTATAAAATGGATATTGTATGATACCAATTCCATGGTAATACCATGAATGCATGAGTCCTGAACGAAGTAATGGAAGTCACATCCATAACCTTGGACAAGCACTGGAAGTCCATAAAAAAAAAATACTCCGAGTAGTGAAATCCATCAACTACACGGTCTTCAGAAACGGAGAGGAAGCCCATCCTTGAAGCCATAAGGAAATCCATCCTTAATAACATAACAAACATAAAGAGTATACCATTCACCTCAACTATGTTTCACAATTATTTCATGCAAAACAATTTCTAATTAATTCACATAATTAGCCCCACAATTAATTTATATGCACATCAAGTTCATTTTACAACCCATTTCATAATATACATGTGTATATTATATCCATGCCTAATTACCTCACATAAATAGCATTACAAATCACTTTGATTTATCACATTCTCACTTCATTAAATACCCTTATTAGAGTCTCATCACACTTGTAAGGACATACATGAAATGTCCCAACACTTAGGAACTTCCAAAAATATCAAAAACACATTTTGAGGATTCTGGAGCTCACGCCACGGCACCCGCTGTGCCACACCACGGTGCCCTGGTCTTGGGTTATAATACTGAAAGTACATCAGTATCACGCCGCGGCATGAAATCCTTGCGTCGCGGTGCCAATATCAGAACATGAACTCTGTAGAATTCTGCAGTCGCGTGTTACTGTTCCATTGGAACATTTTTCGGATTTTGGCCACTCCAAATCAGTTTCTAGGTGATTTCAAGTCACTAACAAGTTTATTAACATGATGGAAACCTAAAATACCTATTGATTTCATCAAAATTGGATCAAAACACCAAATCACTCATCCAAACCCCTAAAATCAACACTTAGAGCATTCTAGGTTCAAATGAAAAAATTTCAGTTTCTAATCCAAACTCTTAGCATGAACAAGTCATAAACAACACTTATAACTCATCCAAGTAAGAAAATCACATAAAACATCACAAGAACTCAATTTGACATATTAACCCCAAATGAGTTAGATATGGAAGATGAGAAAAGTGAGTTTAAAGCTCAAGAACCCCTACCTCAAAAGTCAGAAACTGAAGTCACTTAAGAACTCCAATCTTTCATTTCCTTCTTCCTCTCCTTGGTTGCTTATTTCTCCTCCCTTTGCTCTTTGCTTTCCTTCTTTTTTGCTCTTTTCTGCTTGTAACCGTGAGAAGAGAAAAGAAATAAGGATATCACCTCATATAAAGGCATAAAAATGCCTACAAAAGAAAGCCAAAAACGTGAGGCTCTTTACCTCTAAAGATATTTAGCTTAAAACATCTGATCTGCTAAAAATATCTAAATTTCATCAAATCCAGTTTTCTCAATTCTAACAAGTTTAAAATAAATCCTAAGATTCATAAAAAAAATCTTGTTTCACCATTTCCACATTTTTTTCATATCTGCTGGTAGTCAATCTGGTATTAAAACACATAATTAGTATACTTAAAAATACCAAACTAACTCCAATTAACCTCAAATTTTAACTGTAACATAGTTTACACATTTGTGACCTAGAAATAAAATATCCGCATTTATTTCAATTAACTAAACAGTTTAAGCCATTTTTCGAGCTAAAAATAGTTATTTTTCACACATAGCGATGCAGCAAAATGCTTAAACGTACTCAGAAAGTCACAAAATTTAACAAATATGATAATTAAGTATTAAGTTACTTCCGTAACTATATACAAATCTGTCATGTTTTTTACGGGTGTTACAGCAGTAGTGACCAACCACTGTTGCAAGCAATTACGGACTCCATATTTGCAGGATTATGATTTGGCAATTATTAGAATCTTTGGGGACCCAATGATGACTAATAAGGCCCACTGCTTAAGTCCGGGGTAGCATGGCCTAGCCGGGGTACTAGGGGCGGAGTTTGGTGGTGGTATGTCGGGTTCACCCTTATGAAAATATCTCGAATCACGGTTCAGAACATAATGTTAACCATAAAGTGACAACAAATGACCACTCATTCACTCAATAAGAATCAGTGGTCATTCGTAAGTTTCTTAAACTTAATTTGAAATTGTTTGTCACTTAATAGTAACTAATGATCATTCAATAAAAGATAATTAATAACTATTCATTAAGGATATTATTATCTATTAGGTGACTCTGATTAGAATTAATTGTGTTTCGTGTTTTCCGTTGATTGTTTTCTTATAAAACAAGATTAAATCAGTGAGATACTATGCATATCAACTTTAATGAATCTCATTAATTATGTTTATAAAAAAATTGAGAAAGTCATCATATTAATTATAAGATATATTATTAGAATAACAACATTTATGAAAGGTTAAAACAAGAACAAATCTAATCTTTGTAATTTAATTTCTAATTCGTGGAAGTAACTCTCTTATCTCCATATCCCTATATTTTAGGATTCTCTCTCATCCTTCTATTGCCCAAATCGAGACCAAGTCAACCCTTGGTCATCTTCTGTTTCGTGGGCTGTAACAAGGTGAATTCGGCTGACTCATTATGGCCATTTCCTTCACTATACCAAAATAACACAGCACTTGGGTTGTACTCCTCCTTGGTCATCGCCTAAGTTGAAAAATCAAGGATGCCAACAGAAGCATTTGATTTTCTAACATTAGCATAGCAATTAGTTACTATTTATGCAGGTTCTGATTTTAGCCTCTTAGAATCATATCAATCTTGGAAAGTAACTTAAATCATATGCAGTGAGAAAAAGTTGATAATATTTAAATAAGATTTTTAAGAATTATTGTAAAAAAGTTAAAGTGGTTGGAATTTTATAGGAATTGTAATGTGTATTTACTAATTGCTATGCTAATGCAGGAAAATCAAATGGTTCCTTGGTTTTTATAGGTCATGGAGGGAATCCTAATGTAAGAAGTAATGGACCCCAAGATCAGAAATTGGAAGGATGAAATCTTGCTTTGAAGAATATCATAGATGCTAAAAGTCCTGTGAGGGTTATATTGAAGGTTTGTAGGAAATCTGATAGCATAGATACATGAAGTAATAACAGTTCTAATTGCTCTCTTTTATTTTTTATAAATTACTCATTTATTTATGATGTTGTATATTCAACGGAGAAGACAGCACAAGAAAGAAGAAAATTCGGAACACTTGTATTAAAGTTGATGAAGAATAAAATGTTAGAACAACTCACCAACTTGTGTTTCCCCTAACGATGTGGTTATTGAGAATGATAATAAATCTAAAGCTTGTTGATGCAAAAAATCTATAAGGAGTTCTAAAACACTAAATATTTGGGATTCAAAACAAAATAATCTTATTACCGATATTAAAGCCGAGCAATAAAAGGTAAACGATATTTATATCCTAAGGATGGTTAATTCTTAATCAAGTCCATAATCAGATAATTTGTTAATGATCAGATAAGATTTTAAAAATAAGAAAAGAACAAAATCTCTAAATAAAAAGCTATCATAAAATTCATAAAAATAAGGGAAAATTCAAAAACAAGATAGAATCCTTAAATAACATAATTATTCCTAAATTCTATATTAGCTAAGGATAGGGTAATGATCAGATGCAGTTAGTACATTGAAAGTGAAAAAGGAGTTGAATGAAATTTGAAGGTGATTGTCTCTTGTGAGTGAAGAGTGAAAAACAAATTAGAATACCAGTAAATGAGGCTAAAGTAAAATGGACATACGGCAAGAAAAAAAAAACAAATTAGGCACAACTTCCAAAGTATTTGAAATCTAGCATTAGGAAATGATGAAACGGTGCACCTCCTCAATTTTTAAAATTAAGATTACTATTATATTTGAGAGCGACTAAGCATTTGAAGATTAATGTTATTGAAAAGAGTTCAAGTATAATGTTATTTTTGGATATAACTTTCAAGTTAAAAAAATATAGATATAATGTTGTTATTCTTAGTATTTCTTTAATTGATGCTCTTAGTATTCTTTTAATTTTACCTTATTTTAAGGATTTTATCTTATTTTTGTAATCTTATCTTTTCTTATTTTTTTTAAAAAAATTGTTAACAAGTGCTTTACAAATTTAAAATAAGAAGTTTTTTTTTTATAAAAAATAGAGTATTTTTAGTTCCCAATGTATTAAAATACTTTATTTTTTATTGAAAACTTTTCCTATTTTAAATTTTTTAACAAATGGCCAAAGTAAACGCTTTTAAAAAATTAATTTAACTTAATTAAATAAAAATAATATAAAAAAATTGATTTAGAATTTAATGTATCAATCAATCATCATCAATATATAGAACGAAAAAGATTGTAAAAGATAAAGAAAAAGTCATCTAATACGTACAAGAATACTTGCAAAAAAGCAATATATGTTACGACGAGAAGACCCGATGAACCATTTTATTATGTTCCAATATGTATCGCTAATTTTTTAGTCAAATATGAGCTTATGTATTTAAAAAAAAAAAGGAAAAATTTATGCTAAGACCGTTAAGAATATATATTTAATTTAAAGGGACAAAATAATTTAAATTATTAAGAAGAATCATTCAAATTTTAATTAAAGAGATGAATTATTTAATCTTATTTAATAATCAAGATTACTCTTAATAAAATATTCATTTGAAACATTAGCATTAAATGACAACAAATGACTACTAAAAAAGAAGTTGTCACCATTTACAAATTTTTTTCTATAGAATTTAATTGAAAACTATAAGTTACTCATGACTATTAATGACCACTCAATAAAAGGAAATAACTATTTATAAATTTCTTTTAATTTCATATATTTTATATAAAAATTTCATTTGAAATGTTAGCTATTGATTGATAACAAATGACCACTTAATAAGAAATAATAATCATTCGCAAATTTCTTTCATATAGAACTTAATTTAAAATTGTTAATTAGTCACTCAATGACAACGAACAATGGGTCAATAAAAGGCAATAGTCATTCTCAAATTTCTTCATAATTTCATATATTTTATATATTAAACTTTATTTGAAACGTTAGTTACATAGAGACAGCAAATGATCATTCATTAAGAGGTAGTAGCATTTGTAATTTTCTTTAGTATAGAACTCAATTTAAAACTATTAGTCACTTAATTTGAAATTGATTGACAACAAATGACCACTCAATAAGAAGTAATAGTTATTCTCAATTTTTTTTATATAGAACTTAATTTGAAATTATTAGTCATACAACAACAATTAATGACCACTCATTCAAAGGCAATAGTCATTCACAAATTTCTTCCTAATTTCATATATTTTTTATATTAAACTTGGTTTGAAACGTTAGCTACTTAGTGACAATAAATGACCACTCAACAAGAAGTATTAGTCATTTCAAAATTTCTTTCGTATATTCTTTCATAATAAACTCAATTTCAAATTGTTAGTCATTCGATAACAATTAACGACCACTCAATAAAAGACGATAGCATCGTGGTGAGTCTGATTTTGGAGGGGTTAGTGCTTTGCACCCTTGTGTTATGCTTGTCAACAATATTAGAAGCTTTTTTATTAGAGCTTGGCACTTGCGTATCTCTCATGCTTATATGAAAGGTAATTGAGTGGCAGATTGGCTTGACAATCTCTTCCATGGATTTGATATTGGAACACACAGTGGATACTTTGCCTCCTTCTTGTGGCCATTTACTCCCTCATGATCTTTCTAAAGTCTCTTTCTTTAGAGATATAGTTGTTTTTTAGGGGCTTTGGCCCCTCCATTATTAAAAAAAAAGGAAATAATTGTTTGTAATTTTTTTTATTTTCATGTATTTTATATATTAAACTTTAGTTATAATGTTAACTACAAAGTGACAATAAATGACTGTTCAATAAAAAGTAGTAATAATTCATAAATTTTTTTAACTTAATTTAAAACTGTTAGTCACTTAATTGACAAGCACAACTAATGATCATTCAATAAAAAAATAGTTAATAACTATTCATTAAGAATGTTTTTGTCTATTATTTGACTCATATTAGATTTGATTGTGTTTCCTATTTTTATTGATTGTTTTCCTATAAAACAAGATTAAATCAGTGAGATACTATCCATATCAACTTTAATAAATCTCATTTATGTTTATAAAGCAATTGAGAAAGTCATTATATTAATTATAAGATATATTATAAGAATAACAACATTTATGACAGGCTAACACAAGAACAAATCTAATTTTTACAACTTAATTTATAATTTGTTGAAGTAACTCCTTTATCTCCATATCCCTATAATTTAGGATTCGCTCACATCATTCTATTGCCCAAGTCAAGACCAAGCCAACCCTTGGTCATCTTCTGTTTCGTGGGTTGTAACATGGTGAAATCGACTGACTCATTGGGCCATTTCCTTCACTGAACCAGAATTGCATAGCACCTAGGTTGCACTCCTCCTTGGTCATCGGCCTAAGTTGAAAATTTTGGGATACTAGCGGAAGCATTTGATTTTCTAGCATTAGCATAGCAATTAGTTACTATTTATGCGAGTTTTGATTTTAGCCTCTAAGAATCATATTAATCTTAGAAAGTAAGATTGACTAATGGCTATGCTGATGCAGGAAAATTAAATGGTTCGTTGGTTTATATAGGTCATGGAGGGAATCCTAATGTAAGAAGTAATGGGCCCCATGATCAGAAATTGGAAGGATATCTTGCTTTGAAGAATATCATAGATGCTAAAAGTTTTGTGAGGATTATATTGAAGGTTTGTAGGAAATCTGATAGCATAGACACAAGAAGTAATAACAGTTCTAATTACTCTTTTTTTTTTTTGATAAATTGCTCATTTATTTTTTATGTTCATATTCAACAGAGAAGATGGCTCAAGAAAGAAGAAAATTCGGAAAACTTTTGTTAAAGTTGATAAAAAATAAAATGTTAGAACAATTCACAACTTGTGTTGCCCCTAACGATGTGATTAATGAGAATGATAATAAATCTAAAGCTTGTTGATGCAAAAAATCTGTAATGAATTATTAAACACTAAATATTTGGGATTCGAAACATAATAATCTTCTTATTGATATTAAAAGCCGAGCAATAAAAGGTACAAGGTATTTATATCCTAAGATTCCTAAAAATAAGGGTAAATTAAAAAACAAGATAGAATCTTTAAATAACATAATTATTCCTAAATTCTATATTAACTAAGGATAGGGTAATGGTTAAATGCAGTTAGTTCATTGAAAGTGAAAAGGAGTTATTGAAAAGATTTCAAGTATAATGTTATTTTTAGATATAACTTTCAAGTTTAAAAAAAATATAGATATAATGTTGTTATTCTTAATATTCTTTTTTTTTTTAATTGATGCTATCAATATTCTTTTAACTTTACCTTATTTTAAGGATCTTATCTTATTTTTATAATTTTATCTTTTTTTATTTTTAAAAGAATTTTATTAACAAATGCTCTATGAATTCAAAAAAAAAGTTTTTTTATGAAAAATAAAACATTTTTAATTTCTGATGTATTAAATACTGTATTTTTTATTGAAAAATATTTTTATTTTAAATTCTTTAACAAATGGCCAAAGTAAAACCCTTTTTAAAAAGATAATTTAACTTAATTAAATAAAAATAATCTAATAAAATTGATTGAGGATTTAATGTATCAATCAATCATCATTAATATATAGAATGAAAAAGATTGTAAAAGTAAAAGAAAAAGTTATCTAATACACAATAATACACGCAAAAAAGCAATATATGTTATCACGAGAAGACACAAAATGAACCTTTGTTTTTATGTTCCAATTCGTATTGCTAATTTTTTAGTCAAATTTGAGCTTTTATATTTATAAAGAGAAAAAACAAAGGAAAATTTTGTGTTAAGACCATTAAGAAGTTATATTTAATTTAAAGGATCAAAATAATTTAAATTATTAAGAAGAACTATTCAAATTTTAATTAAAGAGATGAACTATTTAATCATATTTAATAGTCAAGATTACCCTTAATAAAATATATATTTGAAACATTAGTCACTAAGCAACAATAAATAACTATTAAAAAAGTTGTCACTATTTACAATTTTTTTTTATATAGAATTTAATTTAAACCTATAAATCACTCATGACTATTAATGGCCACTCAAGTAAAAGGAAATAACTATTTATAAATTTCTTTCTAATTTCATATATTTTATAAAAAAACTTCATTTGAAATATTAAGTTCTTGATTGACAATAAATGACCATTTAATAAGAAGTAAAAGTCTTTCGCAAATTTTTTTCATATAGAACTTAATTTGAATTTGTTAGTTACTTAGTGACAATACATGACTACTCAATAAAAGACAATGGTCATTCACAAATTTCTTTCTAATTTCATATATTTTATATATTAAACTTGTTTTGAAACATTAGTTACATAGAGACAACAAATAATCACTCATTAAGAGGTAGTAGCATTTGTAAATTTCTTTCGCATAGAACTTAATTTAAAATTATTAGCCACTTAATTTAAAACTAATTGGCAACAATTGACCACTCAGTAAAAAGTAATAGTCATTTGCAATTTATTTCATATAGAACTTAATTTGAAATTATTAGTCACACAACGACAACTAATGACCACTCATTCAAAAGCAATAGTCATTCACAAATTTCTTCCTAATTTCATATATTTTATATATTGAACTTGGTTTAAAACATTAGTTACTTAGTGATAACAAATGATTATTCAACAAGAAATATTAGTCATTTCAAAATTTCTTTCGTATATTCTTTTGTAATGAACTCAATTTCAAATTGTTAGTCATTCGATAACAATTAACAACCATTCAATAAAGGGTAATAGCATCGCGGTGAGTCTAGTTTTGGAGGGGTTAGTGCTTTGCACCCTTGTGTTATGCTTGTCAACAAGATTAGAAGCTTTTTTTATTAGAGCTTGGCACTTGCGTATCTCTCATGCTTATATGGAAGGTAATTGGGTGGCAGATTGGCTTACCAATCTCTTCCATGGATTTGATATTGGAGCACATCGTGGATACTTTGCCTCCTGGTTGTGGCAATTTACTCCTTGATAATCTTTCAAAGGTCCTGGTCGTGGCCATTTACTCCTTGATAATCTTTCAAAGGTCTATTTCTTTAGAGATATAATGGTTTCTTAGGGGCTTCGACCCTCAATTATTTAAAAAAATGGAAATAGTTTTTGGTAATTTTTTTTATTTTCATGTATTTTATATATTGAACTTCATGTATAATGTTAGTCACAAAATAATAACAAATGATTATTCAATAAAAAGTAATGATAATTCGTAAATTTCTTTAAGTTAATTTGAAATTATTAGTCACTCAATAACAACTAATAATCATTTAATAAAAGATAACTAATAACTATTCATTAAGAATATTATTGTCTATTAAGTGACTCAAAGTAGATTTCATTTCATTTCTTATTTTTCATTGAGTGTTTTTCTATAAAACAATATTAAATCAGTCAAATACTATCCATATAAAGTTTAATAAATCTCTTTAATTATGTTTATAAAGTAATTGAGAAAGTCATCATATTAATTATAATATTATTAGAATAACAACATTTATGACAGGTTAAAATAAGAACAAATCTAATCTTTACAATTTAATTTATAATTCGTTGAAGTAACTCCCTTATCTCCATATCCCTATATTTTAGGATTCTCTCTCATCCTTCTATTGCGTAAGTTAACCCTTGGTCATCTTCTCTTTCGTGGGTTTTAACAAGGTGAATTTGGTTGACTCATTGGGTCATTTCCTTCACTAAACCAGAATAGCAAAGCACCTCGGTTGCAATCCTCCTTGGTCATCGGCCTAAGTTGAAAATTTTGGGATGTCAGTCAAAGCATTTGATTTTCTAGCATTAGCATAGCAATTAGTTACTATTTATGCAAGTTTTGATTTTTAGCCTCTTAGAATCATATCAATCTTAGAAAGTAACATAAATCATATTCAGTGAGGAAAAATTGATAATATTTAATTAAGACTTTTAAGAATTATTGTAAAAAAGTTAAAGTGGTTGGAATTTTATAGGAATTGTAATGTGTATTAACTAATTGCCATGTTGATGCAGGAAAATTAAATGGTTCCTTGGTTTATATAGGTCATGGAGGGAATCCTAATGTAAGAAAATGGCCCCCATGATCAGAAATTGGAAGGATGAAATTTTGCTTTGAAGAATATCATAGATACTAAAAGTCCTCTGAGGGTTATATTGAAGGTTGTTAGGAAATTTGATAGCATAGACACAAGAAGTAATAACAGTTCTAACTAGGGGTGGGCATTAAACCCGTATAAACTAAATTGGACTTTAAACCACACTGAACTGCAATTAAAAAAACTAAACTGCTTGAACCAATTCCAAAACAATTCAGTTTTATTCTCCTCAAAGTGGTTTGGTTACTTGGTTGTGAAATATGGTTTGGTTTATACCAGTTCACCAAACCAAACTGATACTTTGTCAAAGATGCAAAAGAACTCAAGAACGTGAACGATGCCATGGGAATTCCACGGACCAGAAACTGGCAAGTGTTCAAGGTGGCAATGCAGATGGTGCTCCGGCCACTAAGAAGGCATCAGAAATAGAAGTTACCAACAAGGTTCTGGCAGCAAATGGCAGCGCAAGCCATCCGAGTAGCTCATGGTGGTGGAGACGGTGCTCCACGGTGGCTTACTCTTCTCCGCCTGAACGCTCCTGCTTTGGACGCTGATGAGGCATTAAAAGCAAAAGTTATTGTTGAGGCTCCAAAAGCCAATGGCAATGCAAGCCATCGGAGTAGCTCACAGTGGTGGAGACGGTGCTCCGTGGCAACTCACTCTTCTCGGCCTAGAAGTTCCTACTCTAGCCACTCGTGAGGCATTAGAAGCAAAAGTCACTGTCGAGGCTCCAGAGGCAAACGACAACGCAAGCCATTAGAGTAGCTTGTAGCAGTGAAGACGGTGCACTGCGATGACTCAGTCTTCTTAACCTGGATGCTTTTGATTCGACCACTGTTGAAGCATCCAAAGCAGAAGTCACCATCAAGGTTTCAATGACAAACAACAAAGCAATCCATCGGAATAAAAGATCTAAAGAGCAACTGGAAGTTTCAAGCAACAGATTTGACTCGAAATCCATCTGCAAGTTCGTCTCTGAGGGATTTGTCATGAGGATGAACAGGCTTGGAGATGTGTGTGCTTGCAAACAAAACTCATAATGGTTAACCGGTTAATTGAACCAAAATAACCAGTTTCTTACGGTTCAATTATTTTCTTATGAATTAGATACAGTTTGAATTATATTAAGTGTCAAAACTGAATTGTTTAAGCAGTTCATTATGGTTCAATTCGATTTTTTGAGCCGAACCTAACTTTGCCCACCCCTAATTCCAACTGCTTTTTTTTTTTTAATAAATTGCTCATTTATTTATGATGTTGCATATTCAATGGAGAAGATGGCTGAAGAGCCAAGAAAATTTAGAAAACTTGTGTTAAAATTGATAAAGAATAAAATGTTAAAACAACTCACTACTTGTGTTGCCCCTAATGATGTGGTTATTGAGAATGATAATAAATCTAAAGCTTGTTGATGCAAAAAATCTATAATGAATTCTAAAACACTAAATTTTTGGGATTTAGAAACATAATAATCTTATTAACGATATTAAGAGCCGACGATAAAAGGTAAAGGGTATTATATCCTAAGGATGGTCAATTCTTAATCAAGTCCATAATCAGATAAATTGTTAATGATCAGATAAGATTTTAAAAATAAGAAAAGAACAAAATCTCTAAATAAAAAGCTATCATAAAATTCATAAAAATAAGGAAAATTAAAAAATAAGATAGAATTTTTAAATAACATAATTATTTTAAAATTTATATTAGTCAAGGATAAGGTAATGGTCAGATGCAGTTAGTACATTAAAAGTGAAAAAGGAATTGAATGAAATTTGAGAGTAATTGTCTCATGTGAGTGAAGAGTGAAAAACAAATTATATAACAGTAAATGAGGCTAAAGTAAAAAAGACATACGGCAAGAAAAAAAAAAATCAAATTAGGCACAACTCCAAAAGTATTTGAAATCTAGTATTAAGAAATGATGAAATGGTGCACCTCCTCAATTTTTGAAATTAAGATTAGTATTATATTTGATAGTGACTAAACATTTTAAAAATAATGTTATTGAAAAGATTTCAAGAATAATGTTATTTTTAGATATAACTTTCAAGTTTAAAAAATATAGATATAATGTTGTTGTTTTTAGTATTCTTTTTTTTAATTGATGCTCTTAGTATTCTTTTAATTTTACCTTATTTTAAAGATTTATCTTATTTTTGTAATTTTATCTTTTCTTATTTTTAAAAAAGTTTTGCCAACAAGTGTTTTACAAATTCAAAATAAGAAGTTTTTAATAAAAAATAGAGCATTTTTAATTTTAAATGTATTAAAATACTCTATTTTTTATTGAAAAAGCTTCCTGTTTAATTTTTTAATAAATGGCCAAAGTAAAACCCTTTTTAAAAAGATAATTTAACTTAATTAAATAAAAATAATCTAATAAAATTGATTTATGATTTAATGTATCAATCAATCATCATTAATATATAAAACGAAAAAGATTGTAAAAGAAAAAGAAAAAGTCATTTAATACACAAGAATACCCGCGAAAAAGCAATATTTGTTACCACGAGAAGACCCGAAATGAACCATTTTTTTTTATATGTTCCAATAAGTATCGCTAATTTTTTAGTCAAATATGAGCTTATATATTTAAAAAAATAAAACATGAAAAAAAAAATGCTAAGACCATTAAGAAGATATATTTAATTTAAAGGGCAAAATAGTTTAAATTATTAAGATGAATTATTCAAATTTTAATTAAAGAGATGAACTATTTAATCTTATTTAATAATCAAAATTATCCTTAATAAAATATTCATTTGAAACATTAGTCACTATGTGGCAACAAATAACTATTAAGAAAGAAGTTGTCATCATTTACAAATTTTTCCACATATAACTTAATTTAAAACTATAAGTCATTAATAATTATTTATCAATAAAAGAAAATAATTATTTATAATTTTTTTCTAATTTCATATATTTTATATAAAAATTTCATTTGAAATGTTAGTCATTGATTATTGACAACAAATAATCACTTAATAAGAAGTAATAATTTTTTCCAAATTTCTTTCATATAGAATTTAATTTGAAACTGCTAGTCACCCAGTGACAACAAATGATCACTCAATAAAAGACAATAGTCATTCACAAATTTCTTCCTAATTTCATATATTTTATATATTGAACTTAGTTTAAAACATTAGTTATATTAAGACAATAAATGACCACTCATTAAGAGGTAGTAACATTTGTAAATTTCTTTCGTATAGAATTCAATTTAAAATTATTAGCCACTTAATTTGAAACTGATTGACAACAAATAATTACTCAATAAGAAGTAATAGTCATTCACAAATTTTTTTCATATAGAACTTAATTTGAAACTGTTAGTTACACAATGACAACTAATGACCACTCATTAAAAGGTAATAGTAATTTACAAATTTTTTTCTCATTTCATATATTTTATGTGTTGAATTTGGTTTAAAACGTTAACTACTTAGTAATAACAAATGACCACTCAATAAGAAGTATTAGTTTCAAAATTTCTTTCGTATATTTTTTGTATTAAACTCAATTTAAAATGGTTATTTATTCAATGACAATTAACAACCACTCAATAAAAGACAATAGCATTATGGTGAATCTGGTTTAGGAGTGTTTAGTGCATTGCACCTTTGTGTTATGCTTGTCAACAAGATTAGAAGCTTTTTGTTAAAGCTTGGCGTCTGCGTATCTCTCTTGCTTATTTGGAAGGTAATTGGGTGGCAAATTGGCTTGCAGATCTCTTTCATGTGTTTGTTATTGGAACAAGTCGTAGATACTTTCCCTCCTAGTTGTGGCTATTTACTCCTTGATGATCTTTTTAGGGTCTCCTTCTTCAGATAAATAGTGGTTTCTTAGGGGCTTTGGCTCCTCCATTATTTAAAAAAAAAAACAACAATTATTTGTAATTGTTTTTTTATTTTTTTTTTTATATTGCCAGTTATATTTTAAAAAAAAACAATAAATAATTACTTAATAAAAATAATATTTTTTGCAAATTTTTAATTTATTGTTACAGTGTGTTTATATATTGAACTTCAGTTATAATGTTAATCATTTTGAGTAAAATGATAATAAAAAATTACTCAATAAAAAAAATAATGTTCATTTGCAAATTTTAACTTAATTTCAAATTGTTAACCACTTAATGACGGTTAATAATTATTCAATAAAAGATAACTACTAACTTTTCATAAATGATATTGTTAATTAATTATTATTCCATCCGTCTCATTTTTTACATATCCAACGACTATTAACAGGGTCCATCACATGTACCTCTTTTTTGAGAAAAATTCTAAACTACTCTCAAAGTAATACTCCGAGTCATTTTAGTAGGGATGTTTAAGATTTGATCCATGCAACTAACTTGTCCGTCTCAAAGGTAATTATGATGAATTTAGATTCTAAAAATTAGATCAAATATATTTTCTGATCAGGTTCAAATTTTACTTCAAGTCGTCTTAACTCAACTCAATATCACACATTATTTTATAACTTATATATTTTCTTTATGGCGCAGAGATCACATTATTTTTTTATAGATTCACTTTCATTAATATTTTTTTACGAAATAATCTCAATCATTAAATGAAAGTAGATCTAACGATTGTGTAAGTTTAATCCTCCTCTTTTTTATAATTAGTTATAAATAATAAGATTTTTATCTTAAATTAATAATTTTTTTATAACATGATAATATATTTATATTGATATTATTTGTTTTAAAATATATATTATAAAATATATCTTAATTTTAATTTCTTATTTTTATAATTTTATGACTTAATTATGTAAATAATATTTAAATTTATATATTATGTCTATATATCGAGTTGACACGGTTCCGATCCATTCACTATCAGGCCATAGTCGGGTCGGGTTCAGGTATAAGAAAATGACTTAATCAATATATTGGATCAGATTCAAATCAAGCCAAATCCATCCCAACTTATCTCATGTATACCCCTACATTTATAACCAGATCTAATTTTAAAATTTTTAATTTTTAATCTAACCGTATCCATGATTATTAAGTGCCAAGTGTTATAATTTTAGTAGAATATTATATTACTCCAAGAGTGTAAAATAATATCTTTTTTTGAGAACCATTTTAAATATTACCAAAATCATCAATCAATCAATCAATTATAAAATATATAAAAAAATCTTAGATTGTAAAATTTTACCTGGTAATTTTAGATTGTACTACTAATGTTATTTAAATTTAAATTTAAATTTATAATTATTATTCTATTAAAAAAATTTAAAAAAATGTAAAAAAAAATTTGACAGTTGTCATTTTTAGTGGCAATCATTATTATTTGAATTTAAATTTTAATATTATATTTAAAAAAAATAAAAAATATAAAATATTTTAAAATTCTATTTTATCAGTGTCATTTCTATATTTTATTATCAAAGATTAATTACAAATTTAAATTTAAATTTCATTATTATTATTATTTTATTAATATATATATATAATAATATATATAAATAAAGATGATAATAAGAAAGTTAGTGGTAATAACTCTTGAAACTCAAAACACTCTTTCAATATTTTTTTTTTTTAAAAAATAATCTTAAAATTTTATATATAAATTTAATAGTTGATGTCATAAAAATTAAAATAAATATTTGATGTTAACATAAAATTTTTAATCATTCATAATCACTTATAAAAATTATAAATATTTTTTTTATAATAATAAAATAACAATGATATATTAGTTTTAAATATTTTAATAGGTGCTAATCTACTCTATTACATATAAACGCAGCACAGTTCAAGTTGAAGTTCTCGATTATCTGACTTACGTTAGATGAAAAACCAGGTTGTGTTAGAGCCTACATAAAGTCCTATCGAGTAGACTTCTCTGTTCCATTCCCAATCCGATTGAAACTCAGTTTGCCCAGACAATAATAATAAGAACCTTCTTTACTTTCAACCTAACCATGTTCATCCTCTACTCCTTCCCTTTCACTTTCACTCATTTTTATTAATTAATTATTATTCCTTACATAATTTTTTTTTTCTGTTTGTTTCTCGAGAAAATAAAAAATCCCATTCAAAAACCTAACTTTCTAGAATTTCATTTGCAAAATCAATTACGGAAAAAACACGATCACTCTGAGCTTGCTTGCAACCATGGCTGCATCGAAACCCCAAAGGACTCCACAGGAAGTGGAGGACATAATCATCCGCAAAATCTTCCTCGTTTCCATCACCACCGATTCCAACACCACCACCAACAATGATTCCAGAATCGTTTACTTGGAATTAACAGCCGCTGAGATTCTCAGCGAAGGCAAGGAACTGCGCCTCTCGCGCGATTCCATGGAAAGGGTTCTCATAGATCGCCTCTCCGGCGATTTGTCCTCCGCCGCCGGTGAATCCCCCTTCCAGTACCTCGTCGGTTGCTACCACCGCGCGCATGAAGAATTTAAGAAAATCGCCAACATGAAAGATAAAAACCTGAGGTCGGAGATGGAAGCGGTGGTGAAGCAAGCGAAGAAGCTCTGCGTTTCGTACTGCAGGATTCACTTGGCGAATCCCGAACTGTTTCCGAGCCGGAATTCCGGTTCCGGTGCCACTGGCTCACCGTTGTTGCCGCTGATTTTCGCAGAGGTCGGCAGCGGTATCGATGGTTTTGGCAGTAGCAGCAGGGGGGGAGGAGTGAAGAGTCCGCCGGGGTTTTTGGAGGAGTTCTTCAGGGACTCGGATTTTGATAGCTTGGACCCGATTTTGAAAGGGTTGTATGAGGAGTTGAGGGGAAGTGTGATGAAGGTCTCTGCTCTTGGGAATTTCCAAGACTCCTTGAGGGCTTTGCTGTTTTTGGTTAGGTTTCCAATTGGTGCAAGGTCACTTGTGAGCCATGATTGGTGGATTCCCAAAGGGGTTTACATGAATGGGCGCGCCATTGAAATGACTAGCATTTTGGGTCCCTTTTTTCATATCAGTGCTCTTCCTGATCAAGCCTTTTTCAGGAGCCAGCCTGATGTAGGGTGAGCCAAAATTTTTAGGAGTTATGTTTGATTGTGCATTTAGTTGTTTGGAATTCAATTGATCATGATATTGTAGTATTGCTTTTCTCATTGTCTGGATTGGTGAGGAACTAAAGGAGAAGAGTTTAATTGGTATGCATTGTCAAAATGTGAAAGAGTTTTACACTGACATTTTTACACTGACATGTGACATCCATTAATATTTTAAACAAATTAGTATTTATTGCTATTTCTTTCTCTTAGTAATTAAAATAAAAGCAAAGGTGTCAAAATATTAGTGGATGTCAGTCTAAAAACTCTGTATACACTGTACACTGACGGTGCATACCACTTTAATCCAAAGGAGAATTGTATTAATTGTAATCAACTCTTATATTCTTACATCAAATAGTGTATACACTTATTTTCACACTCTATCTAATATCATTTATTATACATATTTTTTTCTAATATTTTCTCTCACTCAATCACATCCCTTAAAAAGGGTGTGAATAGTAATACACCCCTAAAAAGGGGTGTAAGACTATCTTTTTCCAATTGCAATGGAGTGTAGCCTAAGGATCCTTTCCTTGGAGCTTGAGAAGTATTACTTAAACATTTCTTGAGCTTTGGAGCTTTCTAATTTTTGAGATGTGATTCGGGTTTCTCTTTTGGCAATCTTTTATGTTTTTGTGTGTTTAGCTAGGCGTAGGACCTGACTGAGGATAAGCAGTACTGCCTCCCTACTCGCACAATAAGAAAAGGAGAAAAATATATAAAAAAATCAGTCACCTTAATATATAGATTGGTTAGTTTATATTCAATTCAATAAACGTTCTGTTTCTTGTATAATTACCATTTTGAGTGGCCTCAGTTGATTGTCTTGTATTTAGCAGCTTGTTTCGTTGAGTAAAGAACTATACCTTAACTAACCTCCCCGGCTTTGTCATTGTGAGCAATAAGGTCATTAAGGTGTATTACATGCCTCTGCTGATGTAGGAATTTCTGACTACAACCAGTGTTTATGTTAGGCAACCCTATATTGCTTCATCTTTGTCAGACTCAATTGGTTGCTGGGAGGATGGCTTACTTGTTCCTTGCTTCTTGCTTTGTGCATTACAGACTTACACTCATTCGTACCACTTTTGTTGCTTTTTATTTGCAACCATATATTCTTGCTTCCACTTCTTGATGATTGTTTGCCTGTTGAAGTCTATATATTTAGTCCACGAACCATAGTTGTGGGCTTTATTTGGATTGAATATTTTAGTTTATTAGTGAATTGGGTTCCTTTTTAACACATTTTTTCTCTCTTTTAAAATCCAGGCAGCAGTGCTTTTCTGATGCATCCACTCGACGGCCATCTGATTTGTTATCTTCATTCTCCACTATCAAAACTGTCATGAATAACTTATATGATGGCCTAGCTGAAGTTCTCCTCATTCTCCTTAAAAGTACAGATACTCGTGAAAATGTACTTGAGTATCTTGCGGCGGTGATCAATATAAACGCTTCCAGGGCTCATATACAGGTAAATTTCTTCCTTATCTGCATTTTTTTAAAGTTGAAGCATGGTAAAAAATAGATAATTCGTATTCAATGGCTTCCATTTTATTATATTTATTTATTTGGCATTCCTCTTTGTATTCATGCCGATGTTTATCTTTTTTTAACTTATACCTGTTCTTTGTTTTATGTCTTCTGAGAATACATATGCCATTCTTTTATAACAGGTTGATCCTATAACTTGTGCGAGTTCCGGCATGTTTGTAAATCTCAGTGCTGTCATGCTTCATCTCTGTGAGCCATTTTTAGATGCAAATTTAACCAAAAGGGATAAAATTGATGCAAAATATGTACACTACTCAAACCGTTTGAAGCTAAGGTGAGGGCTTTGTATAGGAAATATTAAATTCCTTATGGAAGTTTCATGTATAGCTCTATAGGTAACTTACGGTTATGATCCTGTTTTAGTGGCTTGACTGCTCTTCATGCATCATCAGAAGAAGTTGCTGAATGGCTTAATAGTAATAAACCAGCTAAGGCTGGTGAAATCAATCAATCTAATGATGGTCAGAAACGCTTGCAGCAATCTCAAGAAGCCAGTAGTTCTGGTAGTAATAATGCTGGTGGTGAGGTTTCGAATGAAAATTCTGCACATGGTGAAAAGACGAAATATCCATTTATTTGCGAGTGCTTCTTTATGACTGCAAGAGTACTCAACTTAGGCCTTTTAAAAGCATTTTCTGACTTCAAACACTTAGTTCAGGTGATCACACGTCTTATATTTGGGTAGAATTAATGGTTAAGTTAGTATTATTATTTTATGGGGTCTAAATTTTAATGTTGCCTTATTTCTTATCTGCTTTGAACTGTAATGCTTTGAATGGTTTCTTCCAAGTATGTAAAATATAAAATCTGGAGTCATATTCTATGCAGGATATTTCTAGGTCTGAAGATGCTCTTTCCACACTGAAAACCATGCAGGGGCAGTCGCCCTCTCCTCAGTTGGAATTGGATATATCTCGACTTGAGAAAGAAATGGAGTCGTACTCGCAGGAAAAGCTTTGCTATGAAGCTCAGATATTAAGGGTAGGTCTTATTTTTTTCTCTCTTTGGAGTTGCTTGTTATCTCTGTAACACGTGCAGATGAGTAATATGCATGAAAATGAAATAAGTTGCTTCTATGCTTCCTAGTTTTCATGTAATGTGTGTGTGTGTGTTTTGGGGGGGGGGGGGCAGGGTTGAGAAAATCAATAAACTTGAATAGCTTTATAGTTTCTGTAGAAATAGTATCTGTAAATTGTGTTATTGCATATAATGTATTTCAGATCTTAGTGTACTACAAATGTACTCTTCTACTACATCTTGTCTAGTCTGTACGTTGACCTCTGCTCTAATATAAATAAGACTATGGTGTATTGTGTTATTCACGTAAACATTCACAGGAAAAGGATTCTCTCTCTTAGATCCTTATCTCTCTACATGGTATCAGTCGCTGGGGGAGAAACACTAGAGCCTGTTTGGTTTCATCATTTCCTATTTTCATTTTCCCTAAAAACACAAAATGAGTATGAAAACATGTTTGGGTGACTATTTTCATTTTCATATTTTCAAAAATGAGGTTCACGTTTCTGGAAATTCTAGAAACAGCAAAAAGCCGTTCTCACTCAAAAGGCGGTGGCAATTTTGTAATACTAAACACATTTTTCTACCTCTTTCTTATTTCTCATCTTTCCCCTTTCACGCCTCTATGGCTTCTATAATTGTGCCTCCCTCCATTTCTTGTCTCTAATGTCCTTTATCTCTGCAAGTTGGCACCCTGTCTCTGTACTAGATGGTAATAACTTTTCTGCTCTGGTCATATCTCAGCCTTAAGATGCCTATGGCTTACATTGCTGCTAATTTTTAAAATGGTCATACTAGCACAGTAGCAGTTGCTAATGGATTCACCCAAAACTATGTTGCAGCACACAACGTCAGGTGGTAAGTTTAAATAAAAAATCTGGGTTCACCAAAGAGCTTTGTACTGCAGTACACCATGTTCTCCAATTGCCATTTCATTCTATTCATGATTCTGGGTGTTGAATGAAATTATTTGGCTATATGGTAATTCCGAGGTATAAGAACGATTTATGATAATATAGGGAATTCAATGGAATTGGGGTGGTTAAAAATTTGATTGGTTTGAATTAGCTATGAGCTTGTTTGATAATTTCTTTCCCTTGATTTGAGCAAGGGAGAAGATGGATAAGTTATCAGTTACCAAAGAATGAAAATAGCAATGGCAACCAAACATGTTTCCAAAAGCATGACAAAATGAAAATGGAAATTGTTTTCAGAAAATCGAAATAGAAAATGAAAATAGGAAATGTTTCCGGAAACCATGCGCACCCTAATTTTCTCCTCCTTTCCTGCCCCGTCCCTCCTTCCAGCAGTTGTTTGGCTGTGAGTTTTCTCTTCCAGCCATCTGGAAAAATAGATACAACTGATTTGTGACAATTAAACAGCAAAGAAAAAAAAAAGCCTTGCATTTTGCCTACAGACCAATCTTTTATGAGAGGAACAAACGCAGTTAGATTGTCACTTCATCTGAGAGAAGATTTTTGTTTCATTGTAGTGCTAGTAGTTTTGCAACTTGAATGACCCTTCTAGCATATTTATTTACTAAAGTCTCTCAAAGGTCCTCGGATTGGCTACATTTGTAACAAACTGGGTTCATATAATTTATATGCTCCAGGTTGAGAGGGAATGTAAAAATTGTAGCTGTGCAAAGTGTTATTGTATATAGTGTACTACACATTGTAGTATTCTACAGCTTTACAACTCTTTTACTACACCGTGTACCACAGGCTGTTCATAGGCCTATGCTCTAATATAGATAGATTAGTTATGTTCAGTGTTGTTTACTTACACATTGTCACAAATGGGGTTCTCTTTCTACAATTTCTTTTAGTAATTTTACCATTCTCAATTTTCTTGTGACAGTTGTGCACTGATGGAACCTAAAGGTTCTTTTTTTATATTTCATAGTAAATAGGAGACTCATTAGAGTGATTGCTTAAAAGGATAGGTGTATCATATTGGACCTGATAAGGATTATATGTTCTTCTGAGTCAAATGCTTACTAAATTTTGATGCTTTATTCACCACTTGATTCACCAATCATATTATGTAGTTATGCTATAAGTTGTTGTTACTTTTAAGTGTTTTTGCTAGCCTTAAGTTTCAATAATTCTCATTTTGACTTTATTGGCTTCACATTATTTTCCTTAGGATAACACACTTATTCAGAATGCACTTTCCTTCTACCGCTTGATGATTGTTTGGTTGGTTCGCTTGGTTGGTGGATTTAAGATGCCTCTACCACCAACTTGCCCAATGGAATTTGCTACTATGCCTGAGCATTTTGTAGAAGATGCCATGGAACTTATAATATTTGCTTCCCGGATTCCAAAGGCCTTAGATGGAGTCGTGCTGGTAGACTTCACTTCACCTCAAAGTGCTTTTCTTGGATTAATCGTTTCTCTCCCAAACTCTTCTATTTATGAAAGATAATACATTTATTCTTGTTCTGCAGGATGAGTTTATGAACTTTATAATTATGTTCATGGCCAGCCCTAAATTTATCAAAAACCCATATCTGAGAGCAAAGATGGTTGAAGTCTTGAACTGCTGGATGCCCCATAGGAGGTAATTTGGTGTCTTTCTTTTGCATAAAATTGGAAAGTTTGGTTATTATTATTATTTTTGTATTGCTAAATCTTGCTTGAAGACTTCGAGCTAAATTATTGGGTATATGTGTTCCCCCTGCCCCATTCCTTTTCTGCAGCAGCTCATCTGCTACAGCCACTCTATTTGAAGGGCACCAACTGTCTCTGGAGTATCTTGTGAGGAATCTTCTGAAACTTTATGTTGACATTGAGTTCACTGGTTCTCACACACAGGTTAGTCTACATTTCAAGACTATCTTGGTGGCATGAACTGCTAATTCTTTTTTTTTTTTTATGCTGTAAATTTCTAGATTAATATGAGGAATATGTTTGAATTGTTTGCAAATCACCTTTCTTTTTTATTATTGTCTTGAAACTAAAGCTTGAGCATGAACAAGGGGGTCCATGTCAGTCATGTTAGTGGTCCTGTTTACTAAATGATGACATAAGATGGTTAAATAAATGTTTTATTCTTAGAAGAACGGGCACATCATTTTGGTGCCATGTCCCCATGTCGGACACATGATGACACGCACAACACGCGTGTCATATGTGTCCGTATGTGTTTGATTAAAAAAATATTTTTTTGGGCTTGGACACAATAGGAGACACTGGGGACACAGCCAATTTAATTTTTTTTTTTTAAAAAAAAGTGATATATCCAAATACCAATTACCCATTACCCAAGCCCAATTACTCAGTTACCAGTACTACTTACCCTAGCCAGACCAAGATATTTTTCACGGTGAGGCCACCCTCTCCCCTCTGTCCATTTACCTCTATTTGTGCCTTAGCCATCGTGTAACCGTCTACCATCGTAGCTGGCATCTACTCTAGTTAAATTTTTGGGTTGTACATTTACCTGTACATGGCTAGTTCTATTAGGACAAGTTAGTTTAGGAGATTTTTTGGAAAAGGTCAATAGAAATGATGCTCCAATTCCATGTGTTTTAGGAGGGGTTTTACTAAGAAGTAAATATTGACACATATGACATATATCAAGATATTGTAAATCTTGAAGAACTTATATATGATATTATGAATCTTTTTCCTTAAATTTACAAATATATATATATATATATATATAGGGGCATATCTATTGAGAGGAGTTTTTATTGTGAGAGGGTGAGAAGAGTAAATCTTGATCATATATGGATGGTCAAGATTAAAAGTTACTTAAAGGTCATGTGACCACTTAAAAAAATCACATGTATTTATGTTTTAATTTTGACTATTCATATAAGATCTAATGGTCAAGATTCACTCCTCTCACCTCTTACAATAAACATTCTCTCACCAAATACGTTCCCTATATATATATATATGCCGTATCCGTGTCTTACAATATTTAGCATTTGGTGTGTCCCTATGTCTATGTCTGTGTTGTGTCCCATGTCTTTGTCAGTGTATGTGCTTCATAGGTTTTGTTATAATCCTAAACATGAGATTGATCAGCAATGTCAGGGGAACTTAAGAATTTTATTTCAAACTGTTTCACCATTTTCTTAGCTCATATTATAATGCCCCAATTATGGTTTCCTATATGCATACATATCGATATACGTATTACATTCCATGGGTTTCAGTAATTGAAATCATTAATCTTTCTGTGTTGATGGGTACAAGAACACCTAGCTAATTGTCTTAATTGACACTTGTCCATTACAGTTCTATGACAAGTTTAACATCCGCCATAATATTGCCGAACTCCTTGAATACCTGTGGCAGGTCCCTAGTCATCGTAATGCTTGGAGACAGGTAATGTATGAAAAACATTTGATTTTTTTTATTTCACATCATACTCAACTGTCTCTAATTTTTGCTGAACTTAATTTTCTTCCAGATTGCTAAAGAAGAGGAAAAGGGTGTCTACCTAAATTTCTTGAACTTTCTGATTAATGATAGTATTTATCTACTTGACGAAAGTCTGAACAAAATTCTTGAGCTAAAAGAATTGGAGGCTGAGATGTCAAATACGGCTGAATGGGAGCAGCGGCCAGTTCAAGAGAGGCAGGAGAGGACTCGGTTATTCCATTCTCAAGAAAATGTCTGTCTGAATTTTTGGCCTAATTTGTATCTGCATTTGTTTTTAAAATTAAGTTACCTAATAAAGCATATAATACTGGATAATTTTGTAGATTATTCGGATAGATATGAAGTTGGCAAATGAAGATGTCAGTATGCTTGCATTTACATCAGAGCAGATTACTGCTCCATTCCTACTTCCTGAGATGGTAATTTCTCTCTCTTTCCAACCTTTGCATGTTATTCATCTTTTCATCTCATAAAACAGTCTTAGTGGCTAAACAATAGCGTTGCTTAGAAATTTGTTATACTTGTTATGAGCTTAATCTTATTTTTCCACTTTTTCAAGGTTGAAAGAGTGGCTAGCATGCTCAATTACTTTCTGTTTCAACTGGTGGGTCCCCAAAGAAAATCGCTTAGTCTGAAAGATCCTCAGAAATACGAATTTCGTCCAAAGCATTTGCTTAAACAGGTTGGCATCAACTATATTTCAAAAATTCTTTAAGTGAATTATTCGTCTTTCATGGTGAATAACTGTGACAGGAAAGCTGATATGCTATTCTTCTGCAGTCTATAGGCTTAATCATGCCTATACTAGGATTGGTCCTTGTTAGAATAAAGCCCATGTGTGTCATAGCTGACTCACTTCATAGGACTTAGTGTTTGTATTTAATTCATTCATGTATCATTCATGTACCACTATGTATATAAATACTAGTTTATAGGTGTGTGAAGAAACACAATTCCTCAAATCATCTCTAATTCTATATGATATTAGTAGTAGGTTAAGATCCTCACATCACTGTACATCACCAATGGTTTCCCATGCCCATTCCTATCCAACCACTGCGCCTCTGCCAGCTGAGATTTTTCCGGCGACACCCACCACCTTCGATGACCCAGAGCGGCCACAGAACCCGCCGACTGGCTCAACCACCGCCGACCCACCGCCACCAGCCTCTGCACGTGCCCCCACACGCAGCTCCCACCTTCTGCTCCTCTGCTCACGTGCCACCTTATCCGGCCACCGTATTTCTCCAGTGACACTGTCGGCCACCCCCTTACCCCTTTCCAACCTCACCTCCCTTTCATATAGAATTAGAGATGATTCGAGGAATTGTGTGTTTCTTTACATACCTATAAACTAGTATTTATATACATAGTGGTATATGAATGATACATGAATGAATTAAATACAAACACCAAGTCCTATGAAGTGGTGATTACAAGATATTGTAATCACCATCATAAGTCAGCTATGACACATGTTTAACATGTGAAACATGGGTTTTATTTTAACACTCCCCATCAAGTTGGAGCATATATATCATATATTCCAAGCTTGTCACAAATAAAATCAACCTGAGACCCTTTGAGAGTAAATATATCAACTAATTGTTCATTGGAGTTGACAAAACCAGTCGTGATTTCACCTAAAAGAACCTTTTCTCTAACAAAATGGCAATCAAGCTCTATATATTTGGTCTTTTTATGAAAAACTGAGTTAGAAACGATATGTAAAGTAGCTTGGTTGTCACAAATTAGTTTTATTTCCTTCAAAATTACTAACTTTAAATTATTCATCTGAAGATTGTGCACGTATATGTTCATCTGGCTAGAGGTGATACGAATTCCATCTTCCCAGCTGCCATCTCAAAGGATGGTCGATCATACAATGATCAGGCAAGTTTCATGTGACTTTTAATATACTGCAGATTGTTCTCAAGAAGTTGTTTTTGGTCTTTATTACCATAAGCAAATGCAATCTGACTGGAAATTCGCTGCAGTTGTTTAGTGCTGCAGCAGATGTCCTTCGTAGAATAGGTGAGGATGGGAGAATTGTACAGGAATTTATTCAACTTGGTGCTAAAGCAAATGTTGCAGCTTCAGAGGCCATGGATACTGAAGCTACTCTAGGAGAAATACCAGATGAATTCCTTGATCCAATTCAAGTATGTTTCAGGCTTCTTTCTGTGTGTTTGTGACAAGAGCCACCGGTGACTGACATATGATCTACATTATGCTCACGCTTTTTCACTCTTATTAATCTTTGATTATCAAAAAAGTAAAATTTAAAAATTTCATGATGACTAGGAATACATGATCTTTTTTATATTGCAGTACACTTTGATGAAGGATCCAGTTATCTTACCTTCTTCAAGGATCACAGTTGATCGTCCCATCATTCAGAGGCATCTTCTTAGTGATAATGTACAGCTTTGACCTTTTGTTCCTCATTACTGACGTTCATATAGATAAGAGGTTCCCTGGTTTATGCTTTTCTATTTGGTTGTTTGTGCAGACTGACCCATTCAACCGTTCTCATCTTACGGTGGATATGTTGATTCCTAATGATGAACTAAAAGCAAGAATTGAGGAGTTTGTCAGGTCTCAGGAAATGAAGAAACATAGTGAAGGGCTAAGCATACAGAGTACCAAGGTCACCATTCAGACCACAAATGGGGAAATGTTGATTGATTAGGAAAATATCTTGAATTTCCTAACTTCTCCAACGAAGAATGGATTTGTTCTATGCGCATGTTTAATTAAGTTAATATTTATTTATTTTTGGGAAATCCAAGGTGATCGTTAGAAATTGAAGGCTGTAAAGATACTTGGAACAGTAAATGTAAAGAGGTCATCAGATTGAATACTGCGATATATCTTATTCTATACAAGCCATCAGCGTATACTTTTATATAGGACATATTGATTAATTTCCTTTCCTTTTATTATTCTCTTCAAAATCATTATTTCATTTTATTATTCTCGTACTCCTTAAATGCCATGGAGATTTAATCTTGATGGACTCTGGTATAATGTCAGCAGAGATTTGAACTTTGTACAACCGAATCTCTCACCACTAGGCCACTTTAATGGCTTTGATTCTTCATGAGCTAGTCAAATTTATGAGAAATTAGAAAAATTTCCCATTAATATTATTATTCCTATTTGTTTCTAAAGGGCAATAATGTTGACGCGTGTAAGACTTTTATTTCATAAACATTGATAGAACATTAATTGTTAAGCCAACAGTGATTTGATTTTATTTTCACCTTAATACACTACGAAATTGTATCCACCAAGCAGATGCTGCGTCTCTTAACTCATTAGGAGAAGTCTGCTTTCTTTCTTTTCTGACATATTTATTATGTTAAGCCATTAGAATTGGAGCTATGGGATCTTGGTAGTTTGCATAATATCATAGGTTGAAGTCTTATTTTAATCGTTGTACCAAAAAAGAGATCCACGAACTCTGATTCCAATCAAGGACGGAATCAAGATTTCTAAAGAAATTTGGAATGTCATCAATTTGACACAAATTGGTTCACAACTATTGTACTAGGACTAGTCATTGGTCTATCAACTTTGTACTATATGAGATTCTCTGACCTCTTAAACCTTCATAGCAAAAATGCATATAACCTATTCTAACTATAACTCAATTGCAAAAAATTATAATTTAAAATTTAATAATTTGACTCTCTGAACTTACTAAACCGTGAAGAGTAGTGTAAATTTAATCACTCATACATGTGTAATAAACCCCTTGTAAGGAGTCAATATGCATTATTTAATAAGTTTTAAGAAGACAAGCTACTGAATTTTTGAATCACAGTTTTTTATACAATTGACCTACTTGAAAGGACTTTCTTACATTTTAGCCTTTATAATAAGAGTAAAACTAAAGAATAAACAACTTAGTTCATTTTATACCTTCTAGTATGCCAATTGCTAATTAAATGCATAAATAATAAATGGGGTAGCAAATAGTTGGATTGGATAGATTTTGGATTAGATTATAATGAATGGATAAAAAACAAACTTATAATCCTTTTAGGATTCATTAAATTATTGTTAAAACCATCCAATCCATCCATATCCTAATTTATTGAATAAATATCAAATCCATCTATTAATCCATTTTAATGGATTCAATGAATGGATATTCAATATATCCATTTAAAATCATATTTAAAAAAAAAGTCTCTCTAAAAAATTCATTCTCTCTTAAAAAATGTTTCTTTCTAAAAAAATATTCTCTCTCTAAAAAAGTTTCTCTCTAAAAAATTCATTTCTTTCTAAAATAAGTTTCTCTCTCTTAAAAATGTTTATTTCTCTAAAAAAGTATGTTTCTCTCTCTCAAAAAATATTTCTCCACTAAAAAATATGTTTCTGCTTGAAAATCTCTTTTTTTCTCTCAAAAAAATATAATTATCTCTCTAAAAAATCTTTTTTCCTCTCTAAAAATCTGCAACAGTTAACGGCCATCAAGCCACAATGCTGTAAATGAGTGCACTAAAGACTTTACAGTTCATAGCGTGCCCTATAACCTACCCAAATTTGTATTGGGTTCAAAGTTTCTGCACATAAAACTCATAATTGATGATAGTGACAACCTTCTGAGCAAATACTTATGCGCATGACTGCCTTGTTTTAATTGAAATTTAGGAATTGGGTTCCATGATGAATCTCATCAAAGCATGGATTAGTAGGCTATGTTATTACTCTTAAATTATTACTAGTTTCTGCAATTGCAGACACAAAAATATGTCTTGCAAAGAGTAATATATTTTTTTAGAGAGAGAAAATGAAAGTTTTTAGAGAGAGGAAATTTTTTTAGAGAAAGAAAGTAATTTTTTAGAGGGAGAAAAAATTTAGTAAAATAAATGAATTTTTAGAGAGAAACAGATTTTTTATAGAGAAAGAAATTTTTTAAAGAGAAACATTTTTTAGAGAGAAAAATAGATTTTTCAAAGAGAGAAATTTTCTAGAGAGAATCAATTTGTTTAGAGAGAGAAACATATTTTTTAGAGAGAAATAAATTTTTTAGAAAGAGAATAATTTTTTTAAAAGAGAAAATTTTTTAGAGAAAAAAGAAATTATTTAAAGACTTTTTTTTAATATAATTTTAAATTGGGGGATTAAATATCCATCCATTCAATGTATATTTATTGGATATCTAATGAATATTTTAGTTGTGTTATAAATCAATTAATTTAAAAAATAATTCAATAATGAAGCTAGTTACACAAAAAAAATTATGTCATTATTTAATTTGAAAACTAAATAAAAAGAATATAAAAAAATTGAACTAAATTTTATCCTTTTTCATATCTCCGTAGTACAACTCTAGGATTTTTGTCATCTTTCTTCTGTTGGTATTAGCATTTTATCATATTGAAATTGAAGGCATCTATGAAGTATAGGCATAAGTCTACACACCCCCTTCCCACACATCATCTAACATCAATTTTATTAACCAAATATCAAACTTATTTAACCAATAAACATGTCAACAATAACATGCTTCAGACTAGCAACATTCATTTAGTCCTTTAGTCTCAGACTCAGTGTTCCTCATTTTTGAAAGCTTCAACAGAAGGAAAGCAAAATTGCGCTTTTATCTGACTTAATTCTCCAAGTAAATTGTGCCTCAATTAGATCCTTACTAGCCATCTGCCACTAGTAAACAGTCTTACTGGTTATAAAATCATTGATTATGATATCAGATAACCATAACGAAATCAACCTGAACAAATGTTAAAATCAGTTAAAAGATGATTCAGTTGCACTTCAAGCCAAATGTTATTACAACTATAGTATCCTTATATAATGTAACCAAACAAAACAACTAGTTTCTCCCTACTTTATTGTAAGTTATAACTATAAGTCAGTGTTCTGACCAGTCAACTTTACTTCTCTTCCAACCAATGAAGGATAAACTGCGCCAGTCAAGAAGAAAGGGTGCCTTTCGAGATGACATCAAAGGATATTCCATTTTGTTGAAGTCTATCCTGGAGATCAGTTGGACCAAATACAATCCCTGGAGGGTAAACTCCACCCTTTGGTAGGTTGTTTCGTTGGCTGAGAAGAATGAGTGCACACTGAATCAGAATTATTGGGGTGGTTATATAACCACTTTCAGGTCCCATTATTCTTGTTATAATTTCCATGTCAGGCTTTGTGTTTCCCTGTGCAGCAAGACTCTCATTGCTAAAACCATGTCCAACAAACCACATCTTGAATGAAGCACTTTCCACCTCCTCTTCAGAAGGACCCTTCTTGCTGAACCCACCCAGGCTAAAGATGGAAGGATATTTCAAAAGAAGCTGTCTTCCAAATGCGGTACTTCCTAAAAGACCAATGATTATTCCAATCGTAATAAATCCAAAAATGCTCAACAAAGATTTTGAGCCTATTTTCACACCAAAATGAGCTGGCTTCACAGATGACCAGAAGGCTTTCCTTTTCTCAACCATCTCAGCACTCTCATTCAACCCAGGAAGACCATGGGGGTATTCTGTTAGAACTGAAAGTGTTCTTCCAACAACACTTGAATCTGCTGAAGGTAGTATTACTCCCCAAAGGCCAATTTTCTTCTGGTGTTCAATTATTTCTTCTTTAGGAGGGGGCCCAGGAATCTACAACCAAGCATGAACAATAAAAATTGGCAAAATGATACAGAATATGGAAAATATTAAAAAGAGAAAGAAAAAGAAAGTAATACAAGGTTAGTATAAGTTAATCATATTTTAGATGACAAGATCCATGGAAACTGAAAAGAATGGAGTCAATATTTTAACATTCAAAATGACTTATAATCAACAATTTGCACAATTAACTCTTGGATGAAAATATGATGCTCAGTTGAAGAGATTGAGTGTAGTCTGAGGAATGAGGATTATTCCATGGTATCAGCCATCTTCAATGGAAATAAACAGAAAGAAGGAGGAAGGAAGGAAGAGGTTGTGCATGGAGGCAGGTAATTATAATCTGCAATTATTCTGTGTGATCTTAGATAAGAAGCCGACAATTTATCGTACACTATGAAGCATTTTATCACATGAAAGCCTAGTTCCCAGTTCCCATTGATATGCATTTGTACAGGTAAGGATAATAAAAAGGAAATTTCAAGACAGCACATTGTATAGTCTCAAAAGATATGCCTTGGACATTTCTTGTAGGCACATATGAAAATCCAAGATTTTAAAAAATTAAAAGAGCTTTTTTTGTTTCGAGGGTCTAACAAGTCTAATACATATATGAGTTGACTTTATTTTTTGGGGATGTGTACGATGCTTTCAACGAAGGAACTGTTGGTAGTCGGTACTTGGTTTTTTCTCCCCACCTGGGGCTCTTCGTTGAACTAAACCTACCCAATCAGATTGAACCAAATTGTCAGGTTAGTTTGATTTCATTTGAGTTTGGGTAGGTTAGTTTGGTCATACACATGCATACATGTACAAATAGAAATATAGCCATTTTGCACCCTAAATAAAATTCACAGGTTTTTCACTCAACATCTCACTTCCACCTCCACACATCTACTGTTACTCTCTTACCCCACAATTTTAAGGTACAAAATTTTACACCTAAGCATTTTATACCTTCTGTGTTAGGTTATGTACTTATATTACAAGAAACACACAAAAATGTATTTCAGTAACAACACTACTCCCTATATATATATATATATATAGGAGTACCTCCACCATACCAACACACTCATTCCTGGGCCATTGCTAGTAATCCTACAGTCAGAACTAGATTTTCTTGTTGGCAATTGTCATTAATAAAGTTGTAGTCAACACTACAATGTCCACAATTAAGAGCAGACATCTTTGCTACATCCAAGAACGCAATAACTGTATCACAACTATCACAAATCACAAATTCCAAAATTACCACCTTTCTACTTTGAAACAACCATTACCATCTTCATGTTTGCCACAAACGTCGCTAAATGCATGCAAATTGAAGACAGCAGCTTGAGACTGTAACCTATAATATAGTCATAATCTTATAACTGCAACAAGTTTTATTGCTCCCACTTCTATCAAGTATCAACAATATGGTTCAACTAGCACGATTTCTCCACAGCCACTCTTGCTTCAAATTCAATTGTTGTGCTGCCACTGCCAGACATTCAACAAATTGCAACACTACCATCAAATAGTCCTCCAAATTCTTCCAATAACAAATTCTCTCAAACACCTATCGACCACATAACAAATTTCCACTCAACGCAAAAACGCTCAAAATATGAGTTCACAAATAGCATCTCAAGTACCAATAATCGAAATAGAGAGAGGATAGATTCTTAAATACACTTTCACGTCCATACACCAACCATGGTTAGCACTAAAAACATTAAATACCATGATTAAAATTTCATACATACAATTAACCACCATGTCGCTACATGTGGGCAAACTTTATCTGCACTGCAAGGGTTCAAAACCCACCAGAAGCATCTTGTGACCAGGGCCAAGCCAACGCCCGAACAAGGCTTAGTCCCACTCCCACACTCAAAGGGTTTGAGAACATCTCGTAATCTTAATCAAAAGAAAATTACATGTAACGATAGTCCATATAGCTGACGTGACACATGTTGAATGGCGAAGTGTTAAGTGCATTGTCACACACAAGATGCATCTAATCTAATAATCTCTCACGGGCTCATAGCTAGAGTAGCAATTAAACTTGCCTCACAACAAAAGTCCATAATAGAGATAAGGCTCATCTAAAGTGAGCAAGTAAATGTGTATCTACCCTTAATTTGATAAAGTATATAGAGATCTCAACCCAATAAATGATCTAAGGATACTTGTACGTTTTAGAGATAAACTCACTTTAGAGGAACATTTTCTCCATAACAACATAGCATGATAGCATAAACAATGCATCAAACAATAAACTCATTCAATTAAAACCTCTCTTAAGTCTTACCACAGGCATTGCTCTTCTGGGTCTCAACTTTCTCATCTCCCTCAACTCCTTCACATCGGCCACGGCAAGAACCGCCGATTCAAAGGTCCCAAAGTTCCCCACAATCCTCTTCTCCGACTCCAAGCTCAAGAAACCCTCGACGCGGTTCGGCACTGACGTCCCCACCCACTGCCTGGAATTGAACAAGAACCCCATTTCAGCAGGAACCGAATCAAACCCACATGCAGAAACCACCAAAGAACCCGTCTTTAGTGCCCTCTCGTGGTACTTGGACTCGACCCGTTCCATGAACTCGGACTCACCCGTGATGTCCAGGTAATCGCAGCCGGTGTCGGCGCAGGCGGCGACGACGGCCTCGCCGTGGCGGCGGAATGGCCCGACGCAGTTGAGGATGAGGCGGGTTTGGGAGCAGAGGGCGCGGAGGGAAGGTGGGTCGGTGGTGTCGGCGGTGAGGAGCGGGATCGAGGGTGGTGGGTCGGGTCGGGTTGCCCATTGGAGGGTTTGGGTAAGTTTTGCAGGGTTGCGACCTGCTAAGGCTATGGATTTGAGAGAAGGGGAGTTGAGGAATTTGAGAGCATGTTTGAGGACGTGTTTGCCTGTGAAACCTGATGCTCCAAGGATTATTAGGTCGAATGGTGGTGGTTTGGGAATGGTGAGTTCTGGGTTTGGTGATGCCGACAGTGCCATGGCTTTGAACTTGATCACATCAGATTCACTCAAATTGTGCTTAAGGCTGCGTTTGGGGGGATAGTTTGGGAATAGAATGAAAAAATCTAATTAAAATGTGTTGGGAAGTTATTTTAATCTTGTGTTTTTA
Organism: Ormosia emarginata; assembly: GCA_029884605.1. Taxonomy (NCBI): domain Eukaryota; kingdom Viridiplantae; phylum Streptophyta; class Magnoliopsida; order Fabales; family Fabaceae; genus Ormosia; species Ormosia emarginata. Next base: position 9,696,953 of record JAQQTP010000048.1, read on the forward strand.
AATTTTTTTCATTAATGGAACGAAATAAAATAGTTAAGGATGAATTGGAAAAGAAAAAAAAATAAATAGAAAATAATTACGATTCTCTTTGTTTGAAAGTTTCATTAACGGAACAGAACGAAACTTCATTACCTATGTGTTCTTCTCATTCTACCTTAATTTTTTGGGAAACAAAAGTTAGGCATTTGGGTAAGAAGATGAGAGAAATGATTTTCTATGTGTCTCGTTCCCTTCTCATATATTTTAAAACTCCTAAATAAGAGAAGTTATTTCTCTTCTTCTCATTCTTTTTCCCTTCATCTCATTACATATCATCTAAACATAGTGTAAAGGAAGTGGTGGAATGGTAAAAGTGGGTCAATGAGTCTCTTTTCTTATCACTCAAAATCTTCAATTTTATCCCCCAATTTAGAGGTTAAGGAAGAAATGACTTGAACATTCCACTCTCACTTACTAAACTCATTAAACATCCAAATAATGGATAGGCATATTCTTTTCTATTCCATTTCTTGTCTTTCTATTCTATTATGAGTTATTTTCATCCATTCTTTTTAAAACTTTCAAACATGGTCTAAGGAATAGAGTTTTAATGTGTTAGACTTAGGTATTGAGAGTGTTTCAAATTTAGAGCATCCTTGTGCATTATGTATAAGACTAAGTCTCACATTGAGTAAGATAGACCCTTAAAGAGTGTTTATATTTAGACTATGCCATTGAGTAGATACCTTATAGTATTGAGGTAAATGTGTGAGCTTGATTTAGTTTTATATTCAGCTTATTTTTTGTCAGTTCACTTAGAGACTAAAATATCTTTTTGGACTATTGAGATAGATTTGTTGGGCTGCTTACTTAATAAGTTGCATTGGCCTATTTATCTTTGCTTCACTACCAGAATCTCATCAGATTACTTATCAGTTTACTTCTCACGCACATTTTGCTCTCACTACTATTTGTCTTCTTCCTATTCTCTTTCTGCTACTGTGGTGTGCCAGAGACTCTTATGCACTCTATGTTACGTCTTCTGGTGTTAGAACGAGAGGTATTGCTGTTCAAAGTACCAAGATCTTCATATGGATGAGTTCTTGAAGGGACCCACATCTAATTCTGGAGGTTAACCATCAAGGTCATTTCACCGAGAATTGCTCTAGGTAGGACGAAGATAAATCCTTAAGGATAGTGTCTAGCACGATTCGTGGTATATACATTATAATCCTTCGTATGTTCTTATTGATTTCTTTTGTTGGTTCTTATTCTTCTTATTTTTTGTATTTTAAGTAGTTAAAATACTAGTACCCACACCTATATTTCCAACACAAGGTACACATTATTGCCACTCTAAAGTAAACTTGTCTCTAAAGTGAAAAAATAAGGGTGTATCAATCCTTAATCTTTTTTTATTTTTTTCGGTCAATATCAACCTTAATTTGATATAAGGATTATCAACAATGACGGAGAACATGGATGGACCAGATTTATCTACCATGCACCTAAATATTTGTGGTGCATCAATGCACCATTAGTTTTAAGCTATTGATTTATTAATAAAAAAAATCAAGGATCAAGATGAAAGACTGGCAACTTTGTGAACATGTAATCCCTATCATCTCTCACTCTCTGCCTCGCTCATGGCGAGGTGGCAGTGGGTTCGACAAAGTGAGGGGCTAGCGAGGCAAGGTGGTGAGGCATAATGGCGGCTTCTGTGTTGGACGACTATGGGGATACGAGTAGAGGCAGAGAAGTGATGGTCTGGGTTCAACCATTAAAGAGGTGATCGTAGTTGTGGTTTCAGTTGGTGATGGAGATGTGTCAGTGTAGTGTTTGGTGGCATGCGGTTTCTAGGTTCGATGGAGGTGGGATTCCGATGGCGGAGGGTTCGGGGTCACTAGCGAAGGGGTCACAATGGCGGCAATGAGTGCAGTATGAGTTTGTGAGTAAGAGCAACTAAGGCAATTTATGGGTCTAACGGAAACAATGGAAAATAACAGTTCAAGGGCTCAGGGCTATGATACACGCAATGTGGAGGCTAAGGGTTGTGATTTCCAGAAGGAGGTTTGTAGATTGACTATTCGGTTCTGGGGTTAGGACCCAACTCTGTAAGCATCTAGTTCCGAGGGAAGCCAACTCGTTTAAGAACCTAGCGATGTCGTTTGACCGTGAGCATAAGAACTTCTTCAAGGTAGCGCCTTAACCGTTCTTCGTGCTTACCATGTGATCTCATCCACCATAGTTGTTGAATTACGTAGGGGTGGTGGTTCAGGTGGTGGCATTTGGGAGTATTTTTTTAAAAATATATATAAAACAACTGACCTATAATAGTAGATCATTTTGAGTTGTGCATCATGCACCAAAATTCTTATAGTATATCATAGCATCCTCTAGGATAAACCTACTTGTAACAAAGAAGGGACACATACATTCACTCAACTATGGAGCCTTTATATTACTCATGATAGCTATTTGTCATTTTCACCTCTTATATTTTTAATTTTGCCTCCATATGATGACTAAATGAGTAAATTTATAATAAGATAAGCTAAAATTCATCTAATTTTTTTTAAGCTGCTTTCCACGTAATTAACCGTCAAGATCATTCATACACACATAAAAAGGAAATATTTGATAATATAAAAATGCGAAGGGAACTATTTAAATAATAAATAGATTTTTCATCATTTTATATTAATATAATTTTATGTATAAATATAATCATTTAAAACCTTCTCATAATGCTTGTGTGTTGTCTTTTGTCCCCACTAGATAAAATTTTTGGGTTTTTCACTTATTGGAAAAGGTCACAATTTGTGTATAATTTTAGGAGTGTTCACGAGTCGAGTTGATTCGAGTTTGAAGAGAAAAAAAAAAGAAGCTAAACTGATCAAATGTAATTGATTCAGATTTATAAAAAATTTACTAGTCTAATCGAAACAAATCAACCTGACTAAAATCAGGTTGGTTCAGTTTGAACCATAAGTCATTCATCTTTTTTAAAACAAAAAAAGGATAAATTCTAATATATAAAATTGCCACTGTATTTGAGGTTTTGGCCTTCTAACTTTAGAGGTGATTTTTTGAATGAGGAATTAGGAAAAAAAAATCTCTTAAGACAATAAAACGTACATCATAAGGAATTGGACATAATATTTTTTTTAAAAAAAATTTGGTCGAGTTATTGGCTCGAGTCATCAAATTTAAAATTACAAATTCAAAAATCAAACCAATAAAGATTGCTTTCTATTGAATTTGACCCGATGAAACCCAATTATCTAAACTAACATAAACCAATTTAATTTGTTTTCATTTAAATTTTCAAATTTATTTAGTCAATTCAAATCAATGAACACCCCTACATAATTTAATTGGTGGTGGAATCATTTATACATGTGATCTGATCCATGCATAAAATGAACTGTACACTAGAACATTTCATAACATAACCTAACTTGTCATACAGAGAGCAATTTTTGGCATGGAAAAGATAGGTACACAGAAACTATGTGAGTTATTTATGTATTTTCAGCAACTTAGAGAAAGTTAAAGTGGGTTGAAAAAAATTAAAAAAGAAAAGAAAAGAAAGTTATAATGGGACAAGTATTAGTGCATATTTAGTTCAGCTTTTAAACTGAACCAATAGCTTTTTTTTTTCATCTTTTAAGTTGTTGCTTTAAAAGTAATGTGTTTGGCATTTTAAAGCCAAAAAAATCAACAGCTTTTTCACATGAAAAAAGTTGTTGGACCATAATCTAAAATTTGAGCATTTTTTCAAAAAGTTGTTGGATTATTCCCAATAAAGTGATATATAAATATCATTTTGTCCTTAATCAAATAATTTTTTAATCAATCAAATAATTTTTTAATTATTCTATATCTATTTTAGTAATTTAATGCATAAAAACGATTCTTTTTTATATCATCAAAACAAAACATATTAGCTTAAAATTAATTTTCAGCTAACATATCCAAACATAATCGATTATTGAAATAATCAAATTTTTACAGCTTAATTATTGAAATAATCGATTATTGAAATAATCAAGTTTTCACAACTATTCTAAACACACACTTATTCAATGATTTGGTGGGAGCATATGATGAGGGTGTACGTATAAACTTTTGCATATTATTACTCATTTTTTATTCTCTCATATTCTAAAGTAGACTCATTTGAATTATTCAAAAGAAATTATAATGATATTAATTAATTTGTTAGCCAGTGACTTGCATGAGAGTTTGTAATTAGTTTTTGAGAATAAAGTGTGAAAAATATCATTTTTCTATTTATATTGTCAATAGACAATTAGTAATAGATAATAAATAGAACTACCTATTAAGGAATTTTATACTACTTCTTAGGGATAAGGTAGTGCAACTTACATTATGATTAGGGAATTTATAAAAAATTATCTTGTAGTCTAACCTCAAGTAATTAGTATTGCTCAAATTTGAGCCTCTGACCTAGTGCCTATCTACAGGTCACATATTTTTCCATGTCTAAACTAACCTCAAGAGGAAAAAGATCTTCTCATATGTGTGAAGAGAGAGATAGACATAAAAACTTTAAAAAGAACTCAATTAGTGAATCTTTTAAAATTTGAGGGGCTCTTTTTAAGATATTTGTGTTTATTTCTTTCTTTACATAATAAAGTCATGTGAATAACTCACATGAAAAGATTCATTCCTAACCCTTAGAGGTTTTTTAATCAAAACACTATTCTTTTAGACTTTGGACCTATCATATGATATAAGAGCCAGGTTCTAGTGGCCACTTGCCTCAGAACCCAGAAGAACAAGCTTGAGAAGTTGGAAGCTAAGTTCGAACTACTCCAACACTTGGTTAGCTCTTAAAGCTAAAGAGTGCATAAATTTTACATGTTAACTCTTAAACCCATTAATGAGATAAGTACAAAATTAAGGAAAATAAGGTAAAAGAAAAACAAAATCAGTTTATAATTTTTATCATCCTATGAGAACTTGATTACATCAAATGGCACAACCCCATTGATCTATTATTTGTCTTACCAAACCTCCCTTTGACCTATAAGGCCAACAACCCAACTACACTTAGGCTGCAAGTAGCCATTTTCCAATAACCCATCAAATTTGACCAAAAATAAATAAATAATCCATCAAAGAATCTAAAATTTTCAACCTAAAATCTTCGAGCCCCACCATATTCCTCTTCACCATTTCAGTTGCATAGCCCACACTTTCCAAACCCTTCATCACCTCCTCAAACACCCCACTCTTCACCACTACCCTTTTTTTTGGTAGGAGTGTTTGTGGTTTGGTTTAGATCGATTTTGAATCAAAAAGTCAATCGATCCAAACAATATTATTTATATTAGTTTGGATTGAATTAAATCGATTTTGAAAATTAAATATGAAATCTGATCCGATCCAAACGGTTTTCAAAAACTCAATCCAAAAATAACCAAATTTATTTGATTTTAATTGGATTTCAATTTTTCGATTCAATTTTTAATTTAGTTTTTGGTTTGGATTAGATTTGAATACCCATACTTTCTGGCACACCAAAAACAATCCTTCCACCAAGGGCAATGTTGTTGATCTTGTCTCCTTAATGGACATGAGGGATGGTCAGTTGAGGATGATACCTAATGGTCGTGATGGCCTAATTGATAAAAACAAGATCACTATTCATGAAAATGTGAACCTCATCAAGCAAGATCACCAAGCATGGCTCAGTTGGTACAATTGAAAATAAAATGGCATAGAAAGTAATTTTGTAATTTATTGTTGTAAGCTCCAAAGCCATTTTGTGCCTAAGAATGCAAATTATGTTTTGATAATAACAATTACATTGAAAATTATGAATAATTGCTCTTAAGTATTTTAATCGTGTTAGCATGATTATTGTGGAGTTTTCTTGTTAGTAGTAACTTTTTCAGGACTAAATTAAAAGTAAGGAAGCTTTCTAGATTATTAGAAAAGGAAAAAAAGATCAAATTCAATGATAGAGTTTAAGTGCATCCTGAGAAAGTTCTTAAAGAACATGAGAGAATTCATCTTGAGAAGGTTGTGAAAAAGTTTAGAAACATGAAGAATCTCCACAAGGACCAATCCAAGAGCAAATCAAATATTAGAATAAAGCTATCACCATCCAAGATATCAAGAAGAAACACAAAACTGATGGTGGAATCAAAGATCAAGAAGTTTTGTGAAAGTTCAAGCTTGAGAAGGTTGCTAAGAAGGTTCATGAGAGAGTTCCTCATGAGAACGTTCTCACCTGGGTAAGAACATAACTAACTTATGCTGACTCAACACATAAAACAAAATAACGACTACCTATCAACAAAAGGGCAAGTAACCATCGGAAGCCTTCAACAATTATATTTCAAAAGCCATAAAAGGTCCCAAGCTTGAAAAAGGGAGGATTAATGATATGAGCAAGAATCAAACTGAGCATATGAAGAACAACTCTTTCACCTTTACTTACTTTGTTCTTAAAATTCTCAAATCTTCAGTAAATGTATAATTGGCCTTGCTAAAGTATATTTATACACTCTGAGTGATTTTGAGACCTACTAACTTGTATTAAACACCTCAAACTTGGCTTTAATTGTTGAGTGTTGGTAGTGAGCTTGTGGGTGGTACAAGCCACTAAGAAGCTTAATTAAGCTTGTTGTTTGCGTCTGGAGAGGCTGAGGAAAAAAAAATACTCGTTGATTTGCGTTTGGAGAGGATGAGGAAAAATAATACTCAGTGTAAGAGCCTAAAGAGGCTTGTTTAGAAATTATTATAATATAATGTGAATGCATATTTTCTAAAATATTATTCAAGATTCATTTTACAATGAGAAATTCTAATGAGCGATTTAAATGAGTCGAACTTGTGGAGATACCTCATAGTCTCATTAAAAAAAATACATTTCTTTTACCAAATACATTTAAAAAATTTCTACTGCAACAAATGACCATCAATATTTGAGTGTAGAATATCGAATGCACATGCAAAATACAAAGCCAAATCAAATTTGAAATACTACATAAATAAAATATCATTAAATTAATTAATAATCTCTTGCTGCAAATCCTTGGGATCATTTCCATCTACAGTGCACCTAATAGAAACACACTCCTAAATGGTATCAGAAAGGTCCTTGACCATGCATCAAGGAGATTGTTGGCAATCTTGATGACGTTGCCAAGGGAGATGTTGTCATTTAGCTTGATATTCTTGGTCTTCTTACGGTCCCTCTTGTAACACCCCTTTGGAGGATGTCACACATAAAAGAAAATAAAAGAAATAGAAATAAAATCTACCCAAGTTGTGAAACATTTGTTAGATATTATTACGGGTTGTAAAATAATTCCTGATAGACAAAAATATGTAATAAAAAGATAATGCGGAAAATACGAAATAAAAAAAAAACATCATCGCTAATAATATACATAGGATTAAGTTATTGGTTACAAATAATTTACAACTAAGACTACAAATATTTAAACAAAAACAAGAAAGAAAGCAATAAAAGAGTTAATATATACGTACATACCGACGCCAAAAAAACATCATGATTATCTAATCCTCGATGGATCACTCTCGGTATGAAAATGATCATCGGGAGATAGATATGGTCCTGGATGTCTCGACACACGGCGATAACGGGATCGCAATGATCGATACAATGTTTATCTCACTAGGCTCAGGGTTTTCAGCACCCCAATAACGCCTAATGGACAAGGGTAATTCTAAGTGCAGAAATAACGTCGTAGTCATAATCGGATCTCCATCAAACTGATGACGTAGAATCACGGTCACACGTCCTGCATATGTAACAGAAGCACGATCTCCTCGTAAATGCCAAGCCAAAGCACCTCCATGAAATACCAACTCTATGAATCCCAAAAATCTCAAGGCGTCGTATCCTCACAATCAATCCAGGAGGATATGGATGATCGGATGGTTCTTGATCGTCAAACCGATCGTACCGTCACGGTCTTCCTCCTCTTCGGGGTACACGATCTCAAGGGGCTGTTCCTCTTCCTCGAAGTCTTTACCGCGTAAAATAAATAAACGAGAAAATACATATAACAAAGAGGTAAGATAACATAAAATCATCACAACATGGCCAATAAAAAGACGACAAACAATATACATACAGTTCATGTAATACATAAAGCTTTAACAATTATAATAACAGATTGAAGAAAATTTAGATATCATCACAATGTATCACATCACAAATAAAACTTCACGAGATAAAACAAGAAAGATAAGAATAAACAGAGATAAGATATAATAACCAAATATAATAACAATAACCAGATAAAATAAACAAATAAAATACGATAAACAATAAATAGATAAGATAGAAACAAATATATATAGAGATAAATAATATGACAAAATCCTACTCCATGGAGCTAAAGAAAAACACAAGTATCGTAGAGAGGAATGATTCGCAAAACCTAATAGTACCACACGGCTGCCCCACCAACTATCATTACACACACGTTGCGTCTATAGCCCCACGACACAGAATCCATCAATCCAGGCGTGGTGTAGTTCACGGTCTCACGTTGTGGCACTACGGGCAAATGTACTACTAGATTTCACAAATCTCGATTAAATATAGTGTACGTCGAGTACCATAGTGTGCTATCGGTTTACCACTACCAATGGAGCGACCAACCGTCCACATGTGGGATCCCGTACACTAAAGCCTCCAAGTTCATTAGAACAATGAACCACACTATGTTTATCGCATCGACAACACGATGTGATTCGTCTCGTCAACAAATCCACCAAATACATGGCACACATAATGAGATAGATGGAAAGCACATGCGGGTTCACATTTTCCCGACAACAAATAATTCTCAAAACCAGAACGGGTTCACATTTTCCCGACAAGAATAGATTTTCAAAAGCTCGACGGGTTCACATTTTTCCGACAAAGATATAGAATTTCAAAAAGTTCAGTACGGGTTCACTTTTTCCCGACAAAGATAAAATAATATAGTAACGGTCAATCGCGTAGAAATTTTATCGCATTTTCATAATTCCGTCATTTTTACAAACGTTTAAAAATCGGGTAAAGATATTTTTCTGTTTTTAAAATCGCGTAAAGATTTTTAATACGTTTTCTCAATCGCGTAGAGATTTTTAAATCATTTTCTTATTCGAATGCCCTTAAAATTACTTGTTTAAACAAATAGAAATAGTACTTAGTACATTTAAACTACGTAGAATAATTTTTCATACCGCATAATCTTGTCTTTAGGATATTTTTACTATCTTATAGGTTCATTTTTACTAAAAATTGACAAGATTTTGTTTATAAACTTATAATAATGGTTTTCTAAATTTTTCATAAAATTTTCTATTTACCTAATTTTTTAATCATATCATTTAATTCTTTTTGAAATCTCTAACATGCTTCAAAACCTAAAGTGAGCTATATGTTAGAAAATTTCTCAAAATTTCTGTATTTTACTTCCTAATGATAAAATCACTAGTTTTAATCCTTTAAACTTAATTCTACTCAATTTGTTTCTTCAAAAATCATTATAGAAAATTTCTTCTTAACTTGTATTGTCTCTTTTTAATTGAAAAAAAATTTGGAATCAAGTGTTAGAAATCATAATTACCTATAGTGGCATGTTGGCCGAATTTTGTAAAACTTTTTCATTTGATTTCTAAATCATGTCAAAGGTGTTATCTTATCTAAGTTCATTAAATCATGTTATAAAGTAAAGATTTTGAATCAAATAAACCCTTTAGGCATGTTGGCCCAAATTTACTAAATCTTTACCATTTGATTTCTAAATTCCTTTTCTTTGATCAAAACAATTTGAAACCTTCTTATTTCTCCTAATTAATTAAGTTGCACTTTAGGAAAAATGAAGAGAACATTTTGGTCCTCACACTTTGTCAGAGGATTGCCGTGAGCTAGGGAATGTGTTCTTTGGAAGAGCTCATGCAAATTTACACATGTTATTCACATCTTATACCTTATCATACAATTCTAACACATGCATTTATATTTCTAACACATGCAAAATATTTCTAACATATAAAACCTAAATTAAAGCTTATAGACATACAATCAAAAGCTAATAGACATGCAAAATTATTACAATCACCAAACAAGAAAGCTACTAACATACAACACTTAAGCTACTAGCAACCACAAAAATTAACAAATACACATCAATAAACACACCACAACCGAATCCTTATGGATTCTACAAACAATCCATCTTCTTACCACCATCGAAGGATGATAAGAATTGTCTTCCTCTTACCTTAAATGAAGACAAAAAGCTTGCTTTCACACCTCCTATGGTTCGGTTTTCACTCCACCAAATACCTAAAAATCTCAAATAAAATCTACATGTTATTAACCATGAAAATGAAGCTAAACCATGGAGAAATCATGATTTAGAACTTTGAAAAAGAAGAGAGAAAAAAAATATGATATTTCACCTTCTAGATCAAATCTACAAGGTTGATTTCCAAGCCCTTAATGGAAGATTTTGAAGAAACTTCCAACTAGAAAGGTTCTTAGAATAGTGTTTAGGTTAAGGAAACTTGGTTAGAAAAATTTTGGATGGTTGGATGATTAGGAAACAAGCTTGGCGAATGGAAGGAGAAAAGACAACAACAATGGTGGCTAGGGTTCTTGATGAGAGAGAAGAGAGAAAAGTGATGAAGATGAAGTGTTGTTTTTGGCTTTCTCACTCCTAATGGCCGTAGCCTTCAAGTGGTAAGGATGTGCATGGATTTGGCTTCATCCAAGCCATTGAATACATCAAAGGTCAAGATCAAATCTTGCTTAACAAGCTTAAATTCTATTGGTTATTCATGGTGACTCACCTTGCTTAGTCACATAGTGTAATAATTTCTAAAGTCATTCAAGATTCATTTTACAATGAGAAAGTTTCTACTAATTACGGTGATTAATTAAGTTACCGATCTAACTTCTTCTATTGTGGGTCCCGCAAAATATTTAGGGTCCATATACTAAAATATATCGACTAATAAAATAATATTATAATAATATAAAATTATTTTATTTATATTAAATCCTAAAAATTAAAAGATTATCATTATTAATAATAAGATCCCCCAATTCTAAATAATAAAATAAGATTTTCCCTACCGAAAAATATTATTTTCCGCTCGCAACAAAGCAAATCACACAAAAAGTCCATATAAAATCACACATATTTTCGGGCATTAAATCAAGAAGAAAACAATTAAAAACAAAAAAATGAAAGACGTTCGGGACGTAACGGTCATTTTCTCATTTTTTCTCACAACGTAGGTAATCGTCCAAAACGTTCAAATAAAATATCCAGCAGTATTATATCCTTGTATATCTTTCGAGAAAAATTAATACAAGAATTTCGAGAAAAATTTTTATTTTACCGTCTCGAAACAAATTACGTAAAACGATCAAATAAAATTTGAGTCCTTGATTATCGTAGTTGTTTTCATACGTAAATCGAGAAAGAGAAAAATAGGGCAATCTTGATGACGTTCATTCATACAAAAGCATGTTGAGAAAATAGTATATTCAGAATATTTTTTAAAAATTGGGGCGTTACACCTCTCGGGCTCCTTGAGGGCCTTGATGACAAGGGCAGTGGCAGAGGACATGATGGAGCCCTTGGCCTAACGGTTCTAGATGGTGAGCTTCATGGTCACCCTTAGGCCCTTCCAATCTTTTGCAGTTTCTTTGGTGATGTCTCCTATGGTGGTGCGCGTGACGTGATGCAAGGTGGAGAGATTTCTCAAACCTACCTTCATCTGTTCTGGACAATGAGCTTCATGGTCACCCTCATGCATCCATGCACCTAAACTAGATAAATTCTTACAAAAGCACTAGCAAACACATCATTTTTTAGACACTTCATTTAATTATTAACATATGAAAAATGATAGCCCACATATTTAACTTCTCATTAAAGTTACACAACTTTTAAGACTTGGGTTTAATGTGGCTTATTTTCTTTCTTTCTTTTTCTCTCTCTTGTTCTTAATACACATATAAAAAACAAAATTTAATATTGAGGAGTGCTAGGAACACACTATTTATCACATTCCTTTCAATACACTCTCATCTATTAGGTCATGTCACACACTAAAATAATACTCAAACTTGATTACCAGCTACACAAGTTCATTTCATTACTAGTTTATTTTTTTTTACATTACTCTTGAAAGTATCTCCTGACCTGAGTCTGCGACCCCAGCCACTAGAAAACTTGCTCGAACACTCCACGCTACCGTCCATCTAGCCCTAAAACTTTGAATCGGTTCCAGTCGCTCAGACACTTTACCAGGCCACCACGACCAAGTCGCAACAACGCCGAACAACGCTGCCGCCTATACCCCTATACCACCAAAATACCACCACCATGAACGTTGACCCAGTGTAGCAGCTATCCCAAACCACCCAGTTGCTACACTGCACCATCACCCTCAACCACACAATGCGTCATTGCCCAACCACCAAGCTCTGATGTCAACCACCCAAACTTGCCTTGCATCCTCCCCTGTGCGTCTTGTTGCCACCACCGCACCGTTGCACCATGCCTACATTAGCACCTAGGCTTGGTAGAACATCAACCCATCGAGCGCCAAAGTGTACCCCTTCTCCACTCTTCGTCCCTTGTTCTTTTCAAATGGCAGATTGTGATTTTGCAAGAGTAATGTGAATTTTTTTTTTAAAAAAAAAACTAGTAATGAAATGAACTTGTGTAGTCGGTAATCAAATTTGGGTATTATTTTATTGTGTGATGTAATTTAATAAAATAGAATGTGTTAAAAAAAATGTGATAGAGAATATGTTCCTAACACTCCTCTTTAATTTTTAATCTCTTATAAAACTGAAACAATCTTACGTTGTTTTTTCATTTACTTTTTTTTTTTGAAAAAAAAATTATTCTACTTAATCTTTAATTTGTTTATGAAATTTTTATATAAAAAATCATTTTTAACATAAAACAAACATGAAAGAAATAAAAAAAGGATTTCTCTTACAGAAATATTAACTTTTTTAATTGAAAGACAGATTGAAAATTAAGAAAAGCCATTGGGCTTGGTAAAGGAGATTGAAGGCAGAGGAGTAAATGACAAAAGCATGATTTTGCAAATTAGCACAAACACACTTAGCAGAATTAGATTCCGTTAGTCATCGGCAAGTTAGCAAGAAAAAAACTACTAATGGCTTATATGCTAGACTATTAGTGAAAAAGCAAAAAGCCACAAGAAGGCAAATGAAAGTTTCGACTCATCGCAAGTTAAAAAAAAAAAAGCTAAAGAAGACGCAGGTATAAGAATCAAAGTTTTAGTGGGAATAATTTTTCCTTAATCAGAGACTTCCATGTGACAATTAAAAATGGAGAATTTTAATATATGGACCACTTGTAAAATATTTTAAAGATTATTTATGATTTTTTGAACTATTTTGATTAATTGTTAAAATAAATCAATGATTCAAATTAAAAGACAAATTTTAATTAATAAAACTCAAATTTACATAGAAATTTAATCAAAACATTAATTTTTTTTATAAATATTTTCAAAATAAAATAATATGATTTTAACATAAGGATAATTTTTTTATACATTAATTTATAAATAAATATTATCAAATTAAAATAAAAAAAAAAAAGTAGTCTATAAATGAACCCAAATTTATTGAATCCATATTAGCAAATTATGTTAAAAATAATATATATATAATTACAAAATTTAAGAAAAATAATTCATAATTCATTAATATCATTTTTATAAACTTGAAGATTTATAATATCTTAATATATATTATATGTGTTAATATTTACTATCTAAAAAGCCTCAAAAAGGCAAAGATAATTTCTATCGACATAAAAAAAAAAAATTTCTTAAATCAACTTTTAGTGGGAATAAATTTTCCTTAATCAGAGACTTCCAAATGACAATTAAAAAAAAAATTAACTATTTGTAAAATATTAGATGTGAGGAAAATTTTGATTATTGATTTATTGTTAAAATAAATTAATAATTGAAGATTAGAAGATATATTTTAAAATAATACTTAAATTTGTGTGAAAAGATAAAATTTAAAATAGTTGTATAAATGAAAATAATTGATAATTTTTTATACACTCAAACGTTATATATAGATATTATGGATTAAAAAAAGAAATAGTTCATGAGAATGAACCCAAACTTGTTAGTCTAATTAACATTATTAAAAATAACTAATCATAGAATATTTTATAAAAATATTATATATATATATATATATATAGAGAGAGAGAGAGAGAGAGAGAGAGAGAAGAGAGAGAGAGAGAGAGTTTGAGGGAGGATCAATGTACAAAAAAATTAACTTATTTTTAATCGACACTTTATAATAGTTACTTTTAACAAATATCTATATATATTTGATCTAACGGTTGAAAACAGTATATATATAACACATAAGATATATACTTCATAAAAACTTTAACGTATCCGTACTTCATAAAGGGTAATCATAAAAGCTTCTTTTACATTACATACATTAAATTATTTGAATGAGGGACGACTTTGCAAAATATTTGAACAAAATTTCTTATCTTCTAAGAGACCAATTTTGTCATTAACCATTTTACAAAGTAACCTGTCAACCAAGTTACAAGCGACTAAATCCCATCATTGGTATACTTTTCTACATCATCATCACTGTGAAGAGCATGGTACATCAATGTACCCAAACTATAAGGGTGCATTAAAGATGGAAACCAAAAACCCATACTAAAAATCAAAGGAAGAAGAAAAAAAAAAAAGAAGCTATGTGTGGACTAATGTTGGCATATTAAGATCTTTTAATCATAGTTTTATAACTTGAATAAAAAGTTGATTCAGTCAGAAAGTTAAACTAAGAGGTCAATTATAATTATATAACTCGAATCAAAAGTTGACTCGGTTAAAGGATCGAGTAATTAAATTAGCAGTTCAATCATATATTTAATAGTAGAATTGAAAAACTTGAATAAAAAAAATATTATATAAAATATACTTCATTTTTTTAATGAATACTTCATATTTTTAATAGAACACAAATAAATTATATTGTTTAAAGGATACATAATTTAATATTATGATCTAATACAACAAAGTAGCACAAACTTGTTTATAACAAGTTATATCACAAACAAAAAAATCATTTTCCACATGTTTTTAAACAGCAACATTAATTCAATTAAATGCACGAAAGCATAAATTTATTATTAAACAAAATGCTATTACTAGTATTCATTATTTTCAAATTTTATCTACTATCCATATTATGCGAATGCATTTTACAATTGTGATATTGACATTGATGTTTTTGTCACTGTTTATGATTAATATTTATGTGATTCATATGCACAAGTATATAATAACAAATAATCTGATATAATGTTTGATGATCATGGGTCCACTAGAAATTTTTGGCCTTTGCCCCTTAGAAAAGTAGAACAAACTTGTCTTGGAACCAAGAGCTCGTTATAGGGAACGAGCTGGCCAAGAGCACACTATACATCCAACGGCTCCAAACCAGTCTTCGAACCAGCTGTGCATAGGGAATCACATTCACAAAGTCTCTTCCTATCTCCCCTCAAATATTTATTTTCTTTTAATTTAAATCCACTCATATTTTTTTTATATAATCAAATATGAAAATATTTATTAATAAAATTCAATCATAATTTATAAAAAAAATATAATATAAATATTTATCTCCCTTCTACTTAACTACATAAAAATATGCAAATTCAACCCCTTTCCATAAGTAAAAGAAATCAAAGCACTCCACCTACATTTGTACCAAAGCCATCATTTTGCACAACGAAAAGAAACGAGACTGATCACCACGACCAAGAGTTCCATTTGTCTTCTTCTCAAGGTGACGCCAGCGATGATGCTGTTCATCTTCTTCACCAGTGACGCCAGCGATGGGCCGAAGATCACTTCGACGGAGCATCCTCCTCCGTCTCAGACTTACAGCCTTCACTCACAGTTCCAAAAACGCCATTAAAGGGTCTCTGTCTCAGCTTAAAAAATGCAAGGAAATTGTCTTCTTTTCCTAAAAATCTAAACCGGTTCAACCAGTTTACGGGCGGGTCGAATGGGTTAAGCAAGTTTGACCGGGTCAACAAGAAAAACGGTCTACAGCTTTAACCGAACCAGCTCTGGTGGCAGTTCATGGGTTGGAAGATAAAGATCTTTTAAAGTGAGAATTTTTGTAAAACAAACGTAAATTTACATCACTTATTAATAGATTGTTGAACTTATTTACTCACTTTACAAAAATCTTCATTTTAAAAGATCTTTGTTCTCATGGATTATCTAAGTGAACTGGTTGAATCAGTTCTATTTATACAATTATAAGATCAACAGTCTAACTGTGAGTCAAATAATCAAATCATAAAATTTAGATAAAGAATAAAATATTTCTTTAAAAATATTATATTAAAAACTTCTTTGATATAAAAATATTATATTAAAAATTATTATATGAAAAAAAATATTTTCAAACAAATGATAATAATAATTTATTAATTAAATAATAATATAATTTAAAAAATTAAAAATAATATTAAATAAGGACATATGGTCTATTGATTAAGAAAAATATCCATGGAATGCACGATATTACGGTAAAAATTTTATTCATGTAATTATTAAAAATATAATTAAAAATTAACTATTCATAAGGCATCAATAATAAGAATACGAATAAGAATATAACATTATAACAAAATAAAATAAAAATAATAGTAAAACAATTAATTTCACAGGTATATGATTTGCGTTATTTCACAAATAATAGTAAAATAAACAGTAAAAATTAATTTCACAGAATATAGTAAAGCTATTTTTTTGCATTTTAAATATTCCCAATTAATTAATTTAGGTTTCTATTAATAAATTACATTTCAATTAATTTTATTATATTTTCTTGTAAATTTTTATTTCATGAATGTATATATTAATATGATTAGTATTTTGTACCCATGCAACATACCAAATAATTAGAACAAAATTTAAAATAAATAACATGTTTATATAATTTCAAATAATTTTAATTTTGGATTCTATATTTTTTATATTTTTTATATCATTAATTATATTTTTACTCATTTGAATTTTTTTATCATTCATTTAGATTTTAATCAATATTGTTAAGGTATTAATCTTATATTTTTTACTTATTTGAGTTTTTATCGCTATAGATCATCTTCATTAAGATATTAGTCCATATTTTTTCATAAAAGATTGATTGTTATAGTTTTCAAGATTTGATAGTATTAAATTCAATTTAAGAATATAAATCTTATCACTAACATGTTTTGATGTTACTATTCTTGTTCCTGTCACATTGGTCATCTGTTTATCTACAATTAATTTATCTCATTATATAATTCTACTACTTAATTAATGTTTCTAAATAGTACAATTGAAACTCTTTTCTTGAAGTTATGCTAAAATGATTTATATATAAAAATTATATTATTATTTATAATCATTTTAATGTATTGTTAGATAAAAAAATTCATAGATAGAATATAAATGAAATTATATTAAAATTCTTCCCTTAACTTTTCACTCATATTTTTAAAAAGTATATCATACTCTTAGTGCAAAAAATTTATTTTCTTTTATAATTATTATTAAATACTATTAAATATTAAATATATAGAAAAAAGTTCATTAATGACATTTTTCATATAAAATTATATTACAAATTAAATCTTTAATTTTTTATTTCTGTTATAAAAGTTTTATCAAACTAACCACTAATGTCAAATTTATCCAAAAAAAAAATCTTAAGTTGATAAATATTGCAGTAACAATTAAAAAATTATATATCTATAAAAAATTACAATAGTCTATATTAATATTGTCAAGTAATACTCAATGCATTATACTTATTTAACACTCTCTAACTTATACATTTAATTCATACAATTTAAGTAGACTAAATAAACATAACACATTAATTAAATAAATCATTTGATATTTGACTTCTTAGATTTTTCGAATTTTTTAAATTCATTTTCTTTGTAATTTTTGTTTTTTCTATCTCTTTGTAATTTTTTGTTTTATTCTTTTATTTCTTTTTTATTTATATGTATATGTGACAATTTTTTCGCATGTGTCAATATTTCTTTTAAGTCGCGACATCGATATGACACATAACAAAAAATTAAGTAATGTATTTGTCACATATCAAAAGCTTAATACATTTTCTAATTAATTTGGATGAAATATGACAAAATTTTATGTCATATATTTTCTTTTTATATATTAATTATAATTATTATTAATTATAATGATTAATTGTTTATATTTATTCACATATGTCAATATTTCTTTTAAGTTGTTATATTAGATGACACATAATAGAAAATTAAGTAATATATTTGGAATATGTCAAAAATTTAATGCAATTACTAATTAACTTAAATAACACATGACAAAATTTTATGTAATATATCTTCTTTTTCTATATTATTATTATATTTCGTGTAAATTTTTTAAATCATGTAGGTTGTAAATATTAAATTATTTTACTATAATAGAACAATACATATATATCTTAACTTGATTTCATTTGCTTGTTCAATATTTTTAAGAGTTATAAGCGCTATGAAATTAATCTCTTAATCATTTTTCCATCTGTTTGGGACTCTTTTTTAACTCCGACAACATAATAAACCTACAACATCTGAAGTAACAAAATGAATTAGAAGATCTATATAGCCAATAAAAAAAATTAAGGAATAAATAAAATACTAAATTATATTTGTGTCTTCTAAAATTAGAATTAATTTACTGTTATGAATCAAGGGAAGATTAAGTCAGATACTTTTGTCTTTTAAAATTAGAATTAATTTACTCTTATGATCTTCTCTTTGGATTTGTTGTAACAAAGATCATACTTTTATTTATTTTGAGATAAAATCAATCATAATTGTATAACTAGAACCAAATATTGATTCGATCAGAAGGCCGGGTCACTAGGTCAACAGTCTAATTGTGAGTTAAACAGTTAAATTGAAAAATTCGAACAAAGAAGAAAATATTTTTTTTAAAAAAATATTATATGAGGTTGGTGGAAAAAATAGTCTAATTAATTGACTGAGCCAATATGAAATTCAAGTCACAGATTTCCTAAACAAATTGATCGTTTAGTCTGTAAAACTATGAAATCAATCACATTTGTTTTAATTTATGAGCCTAAAACGGAGTGTTGGATCGTTAAGTTTGTAGGTTATATAACCATTGTTTTGAACCGAATTTTTGGTTAACAATTCAGGAACAACTCAGTTCACCAGAATAATACCCATATATTATTACGTGTTATCTTAATAAGTATATTTGCCTATTTATTAGACATAAATCTCTTAAAATATTCTTGATGAATATGAAAGTTAATTACATCCCACATAAATAAAAAAATTTGTTAAAAAAGATCACAATCCCTAACGAATTTTAATTCTAAATAACTACGTAACTCCCTAAATCGTTTTTATAAATGTCTTGTTAGGTCTCAAAGGTATCAATCTTATCTGATATACAAATTATCTTCTTTATGTATGATTTAACTTAAACGTCAGAGTACATTTTACATGTATTTACCCTCTCGCACCACCGCTAGAGTAGTCGTGCCATGAAATAATTCACCTTCAACTACCTTTTCAAATAACGCTTTGAATCTAGTCCAGAACACCATTCATATTTTTGTTCTACTTGTAAATATTTTGAATAAAGTTACTAATAACAAACCCAAAAAGTAAGATAAAAATATCGAAAATGTACATATATTGGATGAAAGAAGGAGAGTTATCAGACTAAGAATATACATCCTAATAGGTAATCACCATTTAGTCCACATATTTAAAAGAGATGATATTAAACCAAATAGGAAATGTTTGATGGAAATAATCAACATATTATAATAAAATAATCAATTTATTGTAAAGATATCTTGTAAAATAATTAAAGTTGAAACAATAACTCATTTAAATCAATTGAATTATAATGTCTGGGACATGGCAAAGTAGAATCCACCACATCAAATTTCATTTATTTGATCCCTTAATTATCGTGTAATATGTGTAGCCAATTATTAGGCTTAAATTTTACTTTGCAACAATTTAAATAAAGTTAATTATTTTTTTAGCAAATTCCTATTTAAGATAGAAAAAATTAAGAAATTAAAAGAAGATAAATCCATGAAAGCTATCGTTGACGATTTTTATTTTTCATGGAAGTTCATTAATTAAAAAAATATTTTTAATTTTTTATGAGCCAAAATATAAGTTAATTGAATAAAAATTATAAAAAGTGCAAATAAAATTCCAGTACATTGCTTTAAAGGAAGACATACTCAACAAAATTCAAAGTTCCATATAATAGCTCCTGAAAGAAGTAAATAGTTCAAAATCAATTACATAAAATAAATTATATCTAAAAAAAACTTCAATAGCTACTTGAATGATAGTAACATTCAAAATCTTTTCCTTTGTAGTAGCAATTTGGAAGACGCATTTATCTACTTGTTTGAATTTGGAAACTCTAGAAGAATTTTCAACCCTTTACATTTTTCACTCGCCTAGGCTTACTTGTATAGAAAAATCTCTTGTATAGAAAAATGGGATTGGCTTATTTGTAGATGAGTTTGGAGAATGCTTTAGATATCTTTATAGAATTAAAGATATGAATGTGAACTTTGTTCGTAATAATCAATGGATTAAGCTGAATAATCAATTTAATTAATCAAATAATTTGATTTAATTTCAATTAAGAGAATTGTTGATTGATAAAATAATCAATGCACTATATTTTATGCAATTAAGGAAATTCCTAATTAACTCATTTAGCGATTAATCAAATAATCAATACATTATATTATTTTTAATTCAATTATTGGGATATATGGTGATTTTAAATGTATAACATATTTGAGATTTGAATTTTTAAACAATTTACTATTAGATAAAAAATCCTTCCAAGTTTTTTTTTTTAAAAAATCTTGCATTGGAGAAAAAATCAATTGCCTGAGAATATGAAAATGGTAGTACCATATCGGCAAGCAATTGAAGAAACATTTGGACAATTCACACTACTTCCTCAAATGTTGTTACACATGCTATATTTTTGCAGAATCCTGTTACACTTGCTATAGTAATTTGTAAACTTTTTGCATATAAAGTGCTCTATTAATAGAGAAATTGCAGATTATCAAAAGTTTCCAAGCATGAACTCCACTGTTAGTTGGAGCATTTGGAGCCATTCTCGTGACAACAAATTTGCCTCCATTGTTCCAAAAAAGTAACATACTAATAATACTTGCTCTAGTTCCATCAAGCTGATCTGGATGAACAAAGAGTATGAATGTAAAAAGAAAACATGAATTGCTCCTACAATAGTAATGTTAAAAGAAAAAAAAACCTAAAGCAAGTCAGAAATTAAAAAAAAAAAAACACAAAGAGAAAGATAAACTGTTTTTGTTTGTTGAAAAGAAAGAAGCACAAACAATGAAAGCAAGTGTTTAGTATTACCTATAATAAATAGTAAAATAGTACGAAATTAATGCAATTTAATTTAGAGATATTATTGCATGTCAAATGTTTATTCTCTCTATTTGATTATTTTTCAGTTATTTTTCTCGAATTATTTATGTTTTTGAAATTTAAATTTATAAGAAACTTATTAATAATAGAAAGGTTTAAAAAATGGAGGAAAATTGTAGTGCCTTTAAAGATATGTGTCTAAAGTTTCTCTTAAAAGAGTCTTAATATATAAAGTATCTGTTAACAAATGTTATAAAAATATTTTAAGAGAAGTCTAGGTAAAAAATTTAAATAAAAGTAAATTTTTTTGAACTTATAATATAATAAATACTTTATTTTATTTAAAAAAATTTATATAAATTTTGTTAACAAATGTTCGAATACTTTTTAATAAAATTCTTACAATTTTTATTTTACCATAAAATAAAACATTTGCCAAGGCTGAGATTGTCTGCCAACTGCTTTAAAATTGCAGAGAATCCGAATTGGACGTTGAAAATGTTGCAAAAAGAATGTGATTCCGTCGCATCAAGTTCACCACTTACCAATCTTAACAACACACGTGTCCGACCAATTTTCTTACTAAATAAGGTGTAACCGTAATACTTTCTTTTTACATTACAAACATCAACTCTAATTTTTGTACTTATTTTTTTTCACATTATTTTTAACATTTTTTTAATATTATTTATTATACATATTTTTTATTATTAAATTATACATTTAAAAAATATATATATATAATACACATACTCTTAAAAAAAGTGTATAATGATCTTTATTCTTATAAACATAGGTTTTATTAATATGTGTCTCTAATTAACATATTAAGAAATTAAAAATAAAAGATGTTAAATAAAAAATAAAATTATTTATTTATTATTTTAAAAATTAAAAAATATTTAATATTTTTAAAACAATTGATGATAATAAATAAGACATTCATTAATAAAATTTTATAAAAGAAATGTTAATAATAATTTTTTAATATTTATTTTATCATTAATCTATTTGATATACTTAAAAAGTACTAACAATATTTAATTTTAAATTAATAATAAAATAAATATTAAAAAAATTATAATATTTATCTTATCTCAAACAATACCCACATCTATTTTAACATCACATGAAATTAGTTAATAAAGTATACATTATTGATTAATAAGTATATACAAATATGTAACTCTTCTAACCTGACTTCATTAATCAACTTATATATATCATTAATCATTTTTTTTATTTTTTATTAACTAACATTTTATATATACATTAATTAATTTTTTGTCATTAACTACTGACCTCTTTTATTAATCAACTTTATTTAATGTAAAAAATAATGTGATTAGAAATAAATAAGATTATGAAGATTGTTAAAAAATATTAAAAAATATATTATTATTATTATTATTATTATTATTATTATTATTATTATTATTATTATTATTATTATTATTATTATTATTACTACTAACATTTATAACACTACAAACATGAAATCAAATGAAGTGTGTTTGGTTTGCTAATGGTTTGGTCGTTCACACACAGTGACAGCTCTCCCACCTACTACATTTCAACAGCAACAATCTACACCTAACTAATGCCTCCTCCTTTTCCTTTGTTCTCACTCCCAAGTTGAAATTGAAGCGTCACCACACCCACTAAAGCGCCAAACTCCACTTTTCTCTCTTTGTAAATGCTTCTTCTTCTCTCTTTGCCAATTTCCCCTCACAATTCACTTTTCTTTCTCTCTCTCTCTCTCTGTTTCCAATGGAAGCCAAGCTTTTAAGAGCTACCTTCTCATCAGCACCTTGTCGCTTATCTCATTCTTCAAGACACAGTTATGTTTTTGATCTCACAAAACGCAGAGCTTGCTTTCCCTTTAACCCCACTTCAGATTTTGCCAAAAAAAACAACCTTTCTGTTCAGACGCATGCGGCTTCCACTGGGTGAGTATTGCACACTGCGTTCCAATTTCTATTTTGGGGTTCTCAGAAATTCAATTGTACGTTCTAAAAGATTAGATTTTTGTTTGATTCTGATTTATTTGTCTCTGCAATTGTAGGGTCTCATAGTTTCTGGTTGTTTGATAATTTGGTACATGTAATTTCAATTGTCTATTGAATCAATCACCAACTTTTATTGCTCTAATGTGTTCTTCTCCTTTAAGATATTAAAGTCCTTGGTCTCTTGCGTTCAATGGAAATTGGTGGATTAGCAAAGAGGAATCTGACCATGCAATTGAGCTAGTTTTATATACTTGATCAAAAACAGTAACATGTGTTGGTCTTTTTTTTTTTGTTTAATACAATAGTGATCAACATTTTTAATTCTTCCTCAATGTAGGTAGCTGTAATGCCTTCAATTTTTGCTTCTTTGTCAAGTGGGGCTGGTGAGGTTATAATTCTTTGTATGATTAGCATCCTCCTATAATATTCTGTTTGCCAAATAATACAGAATTAAGGCAATACTGCTAGATGAACAATGGAATCCTAGAACTTCAATGTTTCTTGAATTATTTATACTTTTCCTTAGTAGTCAGTCTTTTAACTGCTTCAGTCAATTTACACACTCATGGCGTCAGCTTCGCATGTAGAGTTTCCTGTATTTGCGTTGCATGTTTTCATCCTTAAAATCTGCAAGTGCGCAATAGTTGTTTATATGAAGGACACCATCATTTTTGCTATCCATATTGGTCAATCAAATTTTAAAACCACCCTATTTCTTTTGTGTAGATCACTGCCAACAAAGAAAAGGGTTGATGTGAGTGAAAACCTGACCCTTGATCATATAAGACATTCTTTAATTCGTCAAGAGGATAGCATAATCTTTAGCCTCTTGGAGCGAGCACAATACTGTTACAATGAAGATACATATGACCCTGATGCCTTCTCCATGGATGGATTTCATGGCTCGTTGATAGAATATATAGTCAGGGAAACTGAGAAGCTTCATGCCAAGGTATGGACCTAAGCCTGAAAAGCTATGATCAAATGAAAATTTTCTATAAAAAAAAATGATAAAGTGAAAGTACTATGTCCTGAAATATAGATTTTAATTTTCCTGACTGGGTTTCCGTTACATTGAAGGTGGGTAGATACATGAGCCCTGATGAGCATCCTTTCTTTCCTGATGGCCTACCTGAACCACTGTTACCGCCTTTGCAATACCCTCAGGTAAAGAATATGCCTTAACAATAATCAAGTTTGTTTGCTTAATATTTTGTTTTGCCACTGAATTTATTGGATTTAGATCTTCTAAAGTGAGGGGTGCACTTTAGAGAGTAAAGCGCAAATAATAACCATTGATAAGAAAATAAAAGGATTGGATTCACACATATCCTTAATTTGTTATCAGGGTGCTTGTATCTTACAAAATTATAAACTGTTGATTTTCTCGTCAATGATTCTCAATGCTGCACTTCACTCACTAAATTCACTTTAGAGGATCCAAATCCGAATTTATTATATTCACAAGGACAGAACTATGCTTTCAGGTAGATAGAATAACAATGTATAGAAGTCTGATAAATTCCTCCTTGCCAAGCCCAAGCAGGCAATATTTAGGAGTTCACAACATGTGAGGAGGTTAAGGAATTGCCATCCATAACACTAATAGAGGCACCAGCTATGCAGATGTAAAGATGACATGTCAATTCTCTCTTTATAGATTTTAAAAGCTGAATGAAAACTGGCGTAAAAATTGTAATATGTAAAAAAGTAATTTTAAAGAAAAAGTTCATTAAAAGTAGGAAGTGGGTATAAGAGGAAGGCCTTTGTGATTAATTTGAAATGATAGTTGTCTCTTTTCAAAGTTTTATGAAAATGAAAAATTGGATATCAAGTAAGGAAATGCCCTTTCTATGATAGTATAGATTATTAGACCATTTCAACCCAAAACACTCACACAAAGTAATAATAACATTAAAATGAAGAGTGAAAGGGAAATCAATCTGCTTGTTATTATTTCAACAATTACAACTTAACTGGAACAAGTTAGTCCTGTCATAAATTTTCTGTCGAATATGAGCATGCATTATATTAATTTACAGATTCAATTAGATGACAAAATATATACTAGAATTCTTCTGTTATGAGCTCTCTCTGTTACATGTTTAATGGTTGTATTGCTAAGTCTTGTATGTGCTAATTGCTCTTCACTGAATTTCTATGTAATGTGTGAATAGGTATTGTGCTAATTGCTTATTCACTGAATGTCCGTGTAATGTGTGAATAGGTATTGCACCCTATTGCTGATACAATTAATATAAATGATAAAGTGTGGGGTGTATACTTCAGAGTTCTGATCCCACAATTAGTCAAGGAAGGAGATGATGGTAATTGTGGATCCACTGCTGTTTGTGATACAATATGCTTGCAGGTACACATGACCTTTTTAATCAATTCCTTTCTCAGTTGAAATGATGTCTAGGGGTAGTACCACCTTGTTATTTTGAATTATTAAATCTACTCCATATTAAGGGGTATTATCAGAGCATATAATAGTATTATCTATTATATATCTATCCAACCCCTTGACTATGGTTGATCCTCATTTCATGTCCTCTTTTGTATTTAATTTTTTACGTGTGCAATGTCAAGACCAATTGGTTTGATATTGCTCAAACTGTAGCAAAACAATATTTCAGTCTCATTGATTTAATATTCTTCTCTTTTATGAAAAATAAACAACAGCTGTATCCTCATAAAAACAGGATCATGTTTGTGGGATATTTTTTTAAAAGAAATTAAAATATGTACTATGTGAAGACACCCAAAATCTCAATCTCTCTCTC
Organism: Ormosia emarginata; assembly: GCA_029884605.1. Classification (NCBI taxonomy): domain Eukaryota; kingdom Viridiplantae; phylum Streptophyta; class Magnoliopsida; order Fabales; family Fabaceae; genus Ormosia; species Ormosia emarginata. The sequence goes on from JAQQTP010000048.1 coordinate 9,723,311, forward strand.
TCTCTACATGACAGCTCCCCAATCTATGGAATTGGTGGATTAGTTGTGCTTGCCTGCCAATGTACTCTTGCTAAGGTTCATCTCATGCTCTCCAATATGCACATGCCTTCTGTAGAGATACCAATGAGAGATTAATTTCCACAGAAAATCAGTCAAATCCACCCCCCCCCACCCCCCTCCCCAAAAAAAATAAAATAAAATAACAGTCATAGAAATTTGATGCCCATTAATAATGCAAGACTATATGATCTTTTATGGTTTTCCTATTGCCAGTTATAAATTTTATGAGCTAGGCTTGATACAAACTGTGGCAACTTGCAAGTTTCCTTAGTTAACATTTACCATGCATTATTTTGAAAAGTTCACCAATTTCTCTCCCTCTAAGTTGAGATTGTAATCTCAAATTCTGGTTCTTATATTGCTGGAAGCTTGTGATTTCTTGTGACTGCAGGCTCTCTCGAAGAGAATCCATTACGGTAAATTTGTAGCTGAGGCAAAATTTCAAGCTTCTCCAGATGCATATAAAGCTGCCATTATAGCACAGGTACAAATACCTGTCAGAGGGCCAGACTTCGATACAATTCTTCTTATTTTTCTACTTTCTAGGGAAATTCAATATTATCAATGGTAAATCTGCTTTGAATCGCAAACATGTTAATCAAAGTTGTAATCAACTAACCATAATAATTCTTGTGCCATAAATTGTTTATTCAAAGTAGTAATCAACTACAACAACAACAAAGCTTTCTTTCACTAGGTGGGGTCTGCTACATGGATCAAATGACACCATCGTGTTCTATCATAATAATTCTTGTGCCATAAATTGTTTTGGGTCATGTATAAATCTATTTGGTTACTGGTAAATGGTACTGATTCTGATGGACATGCTTACAAATTTGAGGAGTTTGTAACCATTGTATATTGCAAAGGGACACTTCTGGGTTTCATTTTCATTTTTCTGCAAGCTGGATTTTTCACAAAATCAACTTTGATTTGTAGTGGTGACTTTGCAGGACAAGGAAAGGTTGATGGATATTCTAACATATCCTGAAGTTGAAGAGGCAATTAAAAGGAGAGTAGAGATGAAGGCCAAGACTTTTGGGCAGGAAGTGGTTATAAATATGAAGGAACAACGAACTGAGCCAGTCTACAAAATAAATCCAAGCTTGGTTGCTGATCTATATAGTGACTGGATCATGCCATTGACAAAGGAAGTTCAAGTTGCATATTTATTAAGGAAGTTGGACTGAATATAACACGTACCTTTTTAATTACATTGTTCATAGAGTATTGATATTTTCCAAGAAATGATACTTAATAATGAATGTATCTATTTGTATACATTGGGTAAATTTATTTGAATTTTGACTATAAATTATAGCTTTTTGTAATTAACATATGAGGAAGTTGATATTGTGTTCTTACGTAGTGATTCATGGATGTCTTTTTCTGTGCCATTCTCATTGTAATTTCATTTTTTAGTATTAGATGAAAAGGGCGTGAAAATTAGATCCTTCGAGTTTCAACAATTTTCTGGAGGTGAGAAGGCACTTTGGCTATGTTTGGTTGTTTTGAAAAACAGAGAAGGCAGTTATGACTATGTTTGGTGGTTTTGAACTCAACCCAGCAACTTTTCTTCTTACTCGTTACAAAAAGGCCTAGAAGGAAGAGTTATATCCTCTTTGTATAGCTGACATCAAGTAAACTGGTCCAACTAACAGGGAGGAATACTTGCATCAGAAATTCCTAAGTAGAGATTGCCTATTATAAGCATTAAAATCAACAATTGATATGTGCAAGCATTTTTTACATGGCATATATAACATTACACGTGTCAATTGTTAATTTAAGTATTTATGGTAAACAATGTCTACATAAGAATTTCTCATACTTGCATTTGTGTGCACCTCAACTGTAGAATTGTTGATTCTCCTAGTCCAAGAGTGATGCAAGTCTTTCTAGATAGAAGAAATTATTCATGTATAAATTTGGTGCACTCAAGTTGTATCTTGTGCACCTAAATTAAGTGCACAAAGTCAATTACATTATTAATTAATAATTATGATACACCATTAGCCTAAGTATACAGGAGGAGGAAACATAGGTTGAGTTTTGTTGGGCTTGAGAATAAGGTTGGTTTTGTTGGGCCTGAGAATTGAGGGGTGTTTATTCCAAAAATAGTAGATGAAGAGATAGTAAGGAGAGAGAGGTATAATAGAATAATTAGCATTGAGAATATGCATAAGAAGTTAGAATGAAGAGAATAATAATTAGTATTGGGAATATTCACCAGAAGTTAGAATGAAGAGAACAATAATTAGCATTGGAAATATGCATTAAAAAAAAAGAATAAAAGAAGGTTGTAGGGGGCTATGAGAGGCAAATATATTTTGAGTGAATATGAGAGGTTTGGGAAAATGATTTCCTTAGTGTCTAGGGACCTTTTGTTTATTATCTTTCTGCACTTTATTTTTGTCCTTGTCTAGTATTTATCTTGTAATTTAGTGGGAGTTTCCTCTCTATTTTGAGTATTATTTTCAATAAAATATCTTAGTATTTTAGTTCCTATCAGATTGGTATCAAAACTCCCGATCTTTGGGAGCCCTGGTTCAGAAGATGGAAAGGAGAATTGAAGAATTGGAACAAAGGATGGAAGGCATGCGCAAAGAATTCCTTGATGGACAATAGCGTTTAGAGAACATATTGGTGGAATTCATGGAACTCATGGAAATAAGGCAGAATGACCGTCGCCAACAAGGCTAAGGAATAGGCGGTGGAGGAGAATGGGGTGAGGGAAATTCTACAAACAATATGGATAACAGGAGAGATGAGAGAATAAGGAGATTGGAGGTTCCTTATTTCACGGTTGAGGATTGATATGGGTGGATTTATCGAGCTGAGAGGTATTTTTGCGTAAATAGAATTCTTGAGCAAGAGAAAATGTCGGTAACTGCAATTTGTTTGGAAGGAAAAACTCTTAACTGGTTTTAGTGGTGCGAAGCATGCACCACATGGGTAACCTGGACATCTTTTCAAAATGCTTTACTATAGAGATTCCAGGCTTCAGCCACTAGAAACCTATATGAAGCTCTTATGAGTCTAAGGCATAATGGGACGGTGATGGAATACAAAGAAAGTTTTGAGCTTTTGTCAACTCCCTTGAGGCACGCTGATGAAGAAGCCTTAAAGGCAGCATTCATGAATGCGTTATGCGATGAAGTGAAGGTTGACGTGAGGTTACATCAAATGGACGACCTTGGAAGATAATGTCGCTGGCTCAGCGAATGGAAGAACACAACCAGCTTTGTAGGAGAATAAGGAACACTATTGCCAAGCCAAGTCAGTGGGTTGGACCCATAAACTCTAACTTGGATCAACCTGCACTAATAAGCAAGACATATGGGTCATGGGAATCTAGGGGCAGTGGGTAACAAAGTGGACCTATTTCCACAACCAGACAACAACCTATGGCTCAAAATCAGAATCCATGACTGGAGGTGGAGGAATGGGTGAAAGAACATTTAGGGTAGGGGACAACTTAGGTTTTAGTGGAGAAGGTAGTAATGCAGGGAATTTCAGAGGATTTCAAAGAGGGGGAAGACTCAAAAGGTTAAGCCATAAGGACATGCAAGACATAATAAACAGAAATCTCTATTTTAGGTGTGATATAAAATACACACCTGGCCATGTTTGCCAAAATCAGCGCCTGAATGTGCTACTGATGAGCCCCAATGAGAAGGATCTTAAGGAAATTCTAGTGGTGAGGAATATGAAGGAGAAGAGGAGCAAGATGTTGCACTGAAGCTTAGTATGAACATTATTGTTGGATTAACTTCAAAAAAATCTTTAAAATTGTAGGGAACCATAAAAAGAAGAAAGGTAATTGTTTTAATAGATTCTGGAGCCTCCCATAATTTTGTATCCTATGATTTGGTCAATGAATTATAAAAGTCAATCGAGGAGATTATAAGACACTTAGTGAAAGTTAGAGATGGATATAGGGTGCAAAGTCATGGAGTTTGCACAAGAGTTTAGTTGAAAATACCAAATCTGGTAATTGTACATGACTTCTTCCTATTTGACTCAAGGATCAGATGTGGTGTTGGGATTTGAGTGGTTGGAGGGGCTAGTAGAGATAAGGGCCAACTTTAAAGAATTAATCATTAAGGTGAAATAGGGAGGAAAGGAAGTGGAAATTAGAGGGGACCCATCTCTGTCCCGCACCATGGCATCCCTTAAAGTTATGGTTAAAGCTTTGAAAAGCAAATCAGAAGGGTATTATGTGGAGTTGGGAATGATCACGTTAGTGGAGGACAAAAAAGAGATGGAGGAAGAGGGAGTAGCATAGGTATAGAAGGAATTCAAAGAATTATTTGTTGAACCCACAACCTTGCCACCATCAAGGCCACATGATCATAAGATCACATTGAAGGAAGGGAGCTAAATCCCAAACATTCGACCATATCGTTACCCTCATTACCAAAAGGAGGAGATTTAAAAATTAATAAGGGAGATGTTGTCCATATGCATGATTAGGCCAAGCACTAGTCCATACTCCAACCTTTTAATCTTGATGAAGAAGATTAATGGAAGTTGGAGGTTCTGTGTTGATTATAAAGCCTTGAACAACATTACCATAGTAGAGAAATTTCTCATATCCGTCATTGATGAATTATTGGATGAATTAGGGGGAGCTACTATTTTCTCGAAATTGGATTTGAAGTTCGGATATCATCAAATAAGGATGAGGGAGGAGGATATCAAGAAGACAACCTTTCGAACCCATAAAGGCCACTATGAATTTGTGGTGATACCCTTTAGCTTGAAAAATGCACCCTCAACTTTTCAAGCATTGATCAATGAAATTTTTAGGCCTTATCTTTGGAGGTTTGTGCAGGTTTATTTTGATGACATCTTAGTTTTCAGCCAAGATAAATCTGTTCATATGAATCATTTGAGGATGGTGTTAGAAGTATTGAAGAAGAATGCACTTCTAGTGAATTACAAGAAGTGTTGTTTTGGCAAGACAAAGATGGAATATTTGGGACATATAATTTCTGGTCAAGAGGTAGCAACAAACCTTTTAAAGATCGAAGTTATGAAGCAGTGACCAGTTCCAAAGGATGTCAAGGGGTTGCGTGGGTTATTAGGCTTCATTGGTTGTTATAGGGGTTTTGTGCGTCAATATGGGTAGATTGAAAAACCCTTGACCCAGTTGTTGAAGGACAATTTTCATTGGAATGATGAAGCCTAACAAGCCTTTGAAAATCTTAAGACAACCATGATTATTCTGGCCACTTTGGCCTTGCTCGATTTTAACAGTAGCTTTAAGGTGGAAACCGATGCCTTCGACTCAAGTTTGGGGGCAGTACTGATGTAGCATGGCAGACCCTTGGCTTTCATTAGTCAAGCTTTCTCAGATAAATCTCAATCTAAAATAGTCTACGAACATGAATTGATGGTTATTGTGTTTGCAGTCCCAAAGTGGCTTCATTTTTTTATGGTTAAACATTTCATTATTTGTGCCGGTAAAAAAAACTTTAAATTCTTGATGGAGCAAAGGTTAATGGAAGAAAGACAACAAAAATGGGTTGACAAATTATTGGGATATGACTTTAAAATTCAATACAAACCATGGATGGAAAACAAAGCATCACATGCCCTTTCTAGAGTCATGGACTTTGAGGAGATGACTATGCTCAACAGTCCAGATTTGTAAGTTTTATTTAAGGAGGTTTTAAAGGATGGTTTTACCAAGCGAATCTTGAATGATTTGATGCTAAATTTGACAACCCATTCTGTGTTTAGCATCACTAAGGGTTATTTGTGGTACCACGACATGTTGGTGTTGCCCTAAAAATCCAAACATATTCCTCGATTTTTTGAAGAACTCATTCTACTCCTTAAGAGGGACACTACAGAGTGGAAAGAACTTACAAGTGGCTGACTTTTGTGTTTTATTGGAATAACATGAAATAGGATGTTCACACTTTTGTAACAACTTGTGTTGTTTGCTAAAGAAATAAGTATCAAACTCTTCAACTGGCAGAGTTATTACAACCTCTACCTATTCCAAAAGAGAGTGAGAAGATATTTTCATGGATTTTATTGCAAGGCTACCTAAGTCAAAGGGGCCTGATACCCTTCTCATGGTGGTGGATCAATTGACAAAATACGCACATTTTATTCCATTGACCCACCCTTATACAACAAAAGAGGTGGCAATTGTTTTCATTAAAGAGGTAGTGTGATTACACAGGTTTCTTAGTTCAATTATCTCCAATCGGGATCGAATATTTGTGAGCCAATTTTAGGGTGAGTTTTTAAAGTTGGTAGGAACTAAGCTAAAATTCAGTGTGGCATATCATTTGAAAACGGATGGCCAAACTGAAGTTGTAAACAAAACCATAGAGACTTATTTGCGATGTTTCATGACTAACCATCCCTATAGCTGGACTAAATGACTTGCTTGAGCTGAATTTTGGTTTAACTTCTCCTACAATGCTTCCATTCAAATGACGCCTTTTCATGCACTATATGGACCATAATCCTCCTTGCATTATCTGTTTCAATAAAGCGGAAACTACCCTAGAAGCGGTGGATCAACTATTGCTCATTAGAAATGCCATTCTAGATGAACTTAAATAGAATTTATGCAAGGCTCAAGAGAGAACGAAGTTGCAGGCCAACAAACATTGTAGGGAGTTGGAATTTTAGTCGAGTGATTTGGTTTATCTTAAGCTACAACCTTATAGATTAAAGTCTCCAGCAAAAAGGATCAACCAAAAGCTTAGCCCTCGATTTTATGGTCCTTTTGAAGTGGTTCATAGGGTTGGTCCAATGGCTTATGAGTTAGCTCTTCTTGCTCATTCACGTATCCACCCTAATTTTTATGTTTTTCAACTCAAGAAGGCCATTCAAGCTAGTTTTCCATGTCAACAACAGCTTTCATATTTCCTTACGGAAGAGTTGGAGCTCCAAGTTCAACCTGAACCAGTTTTAACTACTCGAAAACTCCTTAATGGGTCAGTGGAGGTGTTGATCAAATGGGCTCATCTTCTGAATCATTAAAACACTTGGGAGGATTATGCAACTATACAACAACAGTTTCCCACATTCCACTTTGAGGACAAGGTAGCACTTGTTGGAGGGAAGGTTATTGATATACCCTTAGCACAAGTATATAGGAGGAGGAAGCATAGGCTGAGTTCTGTTGGGCCTAAGAGTGGAGGGGTGTTTATTCTAGAAACACTAGAGGAAGAGATAGGAGAAGCAAATGCATAATAGAATAATTAACATGAGGAATATGCATCAGAAGTTAGAATGAAGAAAATAATAACTAGCATTGAGAATATGTATAAGAAGTTATAATGAAGAGAATACCAATTAAACACCAAAAATAAGAATAAAAGAAGATTGTAGGGGGCTATGAGAGGCAGACATATTATGAGTGAATAGGAGAGGTTTGGGTAAAGGACTCTCTTAGTGTCTAGAGACCTTTTGGTTGTTATATTTTTGCACTTTATTTTGGCTTTTGTCCGGTATTTATCTTATAATTCAAAGAAAATTTCCTCTCTATTTTGACTATTATTTTCAATAAAATTATCTTAATATTTTAGTTCCTTTCAAATTAGTATTCAGTTAATTATTAATTAATTATCATAATTAATGACATATCAATACTTTATTGTCTCTATTGGCATAGTACATCCATTTTAAGTGCACAAGGTTTATACAAAGTATTTCTTGATACATTGATTCTATTAAGGAAGCAAAGGACTTAATATCCTTCATGATTATTGCCAAGCATGGTCTAACATCATAATCATCCGAATCAAATGGTTCACCAACTCAAACCAAAAAGGCAACTAAAAGAGATGGGTAGCTTAATTCGGTTTAAACGGTTTACGTCCTTAAAAATGAAAGATGAAAATAGATGGGGCCTAGCAAGATCATCTCTGGCAGTCTGGCCCGTTGCCCCCTGCACGGCAATCATGATACCCACCACATAGACAAGAAAACATGTAAATAAAGGAAGACACAAAAGACACACCCTTTCTTCCTCAAGAAGAGAAATATGATTTAGGAGAATGGCAATCAAACAACATCACCATAATATTTACACAATTTAATTCCGATACCATGATTTGTTTAACTTTTGCACAAAGCTCACAACCTAGGAAGCATAACATAGATACGAGATACAGATATGACATGACATTAATATGTGGATATGATAAAAATTTAAAAATTAATTAAAATATATAAAAAATATATATTTAATAATATCAAAATATCCGATACAATACATATTCAATATTGATACAATGACTATTTTAAAATATTTATGCTACATAGCTCACAATCACAAAAAAAAAAAAAATTACACACACTTATACTCACACATTCGTCACAAGTCATTGAATAATAATATTCTATTCAATGTAAGTCCAAATTATGCATATATCTTACATAATTTGTGTAAGTTTATTTTCCAAAAGAAAAAATCCCAAACAAAATAAAGGATAGCTTATTCACACAGGTTGAGTGAGTGATCTTCACACTTGACCCACAAGCTCTTAATTAAAGCTTAGAATTAGGCATGAGATAGTGAACGTTTCCATTTTTTATTTAATGTACTTGATGCATTATCGAGATTTTAGGAAAGCAAGGACCATGCTCAGTGATAAGAGATGAAAAGGGAGATTTTGAGAGCATGTTCTGATCTTTTCTCATATCAGCCATGACCCATTTGTAAGGAGGAAGCACATGGATCCAATCAAAGCATCAACCAAGATCAAAAGAAAATAACAATTTGAAGATAAAGATATAATAGATTATATTTCGATCTATCTGTCCAATTACTATATGTTTATCTGTTTATCAATAAAACAACATCTTCATCCTAATTAATATACTCAGATTTTCATTTTTTTTATTATCTCATAATTGATTTGATTTTTCATTATACGAGGATGAAAAGTTATGTCGATATATATAAAATTAAGTTCCCATAGATTGTTGGAAAGCTAGATTGCATGGATACAATATATTATATAAAATAGAAAATATAAACAATTAAGCAATTAAATTAAAAGATAAATACAATTTTAATATCATTTATCTCAAAGTTTTCAACAAAAGTCTATAAAATACATCAAAGAAGTAAATAATATTTAAAGATGATAATTAGTAGCAAACCAAACAAATTAGTAGAAAAGCTTTGTGTTTTGTGTGGACTAACTAGTATTTGAGTCATGCCTGATGCTTAACAAAGATATACCAAAACATATTTATTAGCAGTTGTTTTATAAACAAATATGAGTGTACACAATACGTATCCATACGGTTTACATACCCGATACGGTATGAAAACCATTTAAGAGGACCTATACATCATAGTTGAAAAGACTTCTAAAACTTTGATGTAAATTAATTGAAATTCTCGATTCCAAAACGATGGAAAGAGGCACACCATGTAATGGAACTATCCTACTCAAATTAATTTTAGTTGATTAGGAATTTAAGTAGACTTGAGTGACCAAAAGGAAGTATGCTAATTGTGAGCTGATCAACAATCTTCCAAATGGAATGATAGCCTTTAGAGATGCGAGGAAGCTCAAAAATGAAATCTATGATTATGTCACGTTTCCATATTTGGAATATCTAAAATCTGTATTAGTCGAACTAGTTTCTAATATTCTGCTTTCACCTTTTAGCATACTAAGCACTGCAAAACAAAGTCTGTTATGTTCTTCTTCTCTTCTTCTTCTTCATGCACTCCTAAAGTAAGATTTCATAGTTAGGTGAGTTAAGTTCAAGGAATTCCAAGTACAAATATTAACAATAAGTAGCTAGCTTACCCAACACAAAGCTCAGTGAGAGAGAAGTGTGATTTTGATGTTATTTTTTTCTTGTTACAAAGGCGTTTTAAGACTTGGTGTGGACTCACAAGATCAAGCAACTTTCAAAAGGGACTTGTATTGCTACTTTGATGTTATTAGTATTTGTTTATTTACACTTCGCAGTGGTATGTCTTGGATCAAGTCTCTTACCATCATTAATGTGAAAGAATGGAATGACATTCCACGTTTAATTCTGAAATTAGACTCCAACTTTTGTTAATGAAAATAAATATGAAATAATATTTTTATTTTAAATTTTATTTCACAAATTTGTAAAATTCTATTCCTAAAAAAAAAGAGGGAATGAAATTTTATATTTTTGTATAATATGATTCCACATTTTTTTTATCTAATATACTATTATTCAACTAATAAATTGATAAAGATTACTCTTCAATAATTTACTTAGCCATAACCTATTTAACTCTATTTAACCTAAGTTTAACATTTAAACTTCGTGCACCTTGCGTTTAAAGGAGACGATATAGAAGCTTCTCTTGGCTATGAGAGTAAAATAACATTATCAAAATTGATGAAAAAATATTATCATGATTTTTGTTATAAAAAAATTAATCTTAAATATTATTTGTAAAAATACAAATTATATGTGTGTGTGTGTGTGTGTGTGATTTTTGTTATTTTTGTTATAAAAAAATTAATCTTAAATATGATTTTTAAAAATACAAATTATGTGTGTGTGTATTGTATAACATCGTTTCAAACTATGAAATTAGATTAAGATTTTCATTTCAATTTATCAATTCACATTCTTACTTCTATTCTTATTTCATGGAATTGTGTGTGTGTGTGTGTTGTATAACATCGTTTCAAACTATGAAATTGGATTAGGATTCTTATGTCAATTTATCAATTCACATTCCTACTTCTATTCTTATTTCATGGAATTCCATTCTTTGCACTAAACATAACATTAATTTCATTTTTATTTCTAAGCTTGGACCAAGTTAGCCAAGAACTGGTCCTCTAGTCGGTCAAGTTAACCCTCCAAAACCAATGTATTGCAAATCGATCACGAATCGACTAAACTGTTTGAATTAATTGTGGCTTATGAGGTTAGACTAGTTCTAGTGCTACTTAAAAAATGACAAAAATTCCTTCATGTAGTCAGTCTTGAGCTTGGATCTTGGCATGTAATGAAAGCATGCATCCACCAAGCCAATGGTCCTTGATGTGTAGTAACTAATAAGGACATATTATTTAATACATTGTATCTTCAATAAATATGAAATAAATCTTGAAAGATCATGGAACCAAACCTAGATCATGTTTTATATTATTATTAAAGGACGCTGAATCGCTATACAATTTGATTGTTTTTAGTAAAATTCTTCAATAATTTATTATATTTTAAATATTTTAATATTTTTTCTTTTACTTTTACTTATATACTAAAACCCTAGTCTAAATCCGGTTTATCCTCGGTCTAACCTCAAAATTTTAAATCTATTTCTTTCCTGGTTTAAAGATGGATCCGATTTTAAAAATATTATTTCATAGTAAATACCAAGTATGTGTGGGAATCAACTCTTATCACCCTTTTTCTTATATTCTGACCATGTCTCATCAATAAAAATAAAAAATAAAAAACTCATAACTTCATCCTATTTTATTTTTTTGTTGACTTTTTTTTAATTGAGTAGTCAATATTTAATTGAGGAGATAAAGTTAAAAAAAAAAAAGACAAGAGCTTTAAATTCGTCTTTCCAACTAAAATTTATTTATTTTTATGAAATAATTACTCCTAAATTTAGAGAGATGATTGTTTCACATTATCTTTCTTTTGTTGCACACTTTCTAATGCATATGAAGTATTGTCTAAAAATTTTGAACTTTGTTATTAAAAAATAAAATAAAATTACATGATTTTTTTTTCTTATAGTATCTCTTTATTTAATATGTGATAAATTAATCTCTCGAAATATAATTAGACGTTTAAGCGAATATCTCTCTTAATAATATTATTTTCATATATATAAATCTCAATATTAAATTTAAGACTAAATACTTAATAGACCCGAACTCATTCCCGTCAAACTGTGGGTGAACTACATGATTTAGAGTCAAAATACTCTTTTATGAGCATAACATGGTGTGGAATAACAGAATTTCTAAGGAAACTGTTAGATCCATATAAAGAAAATAATACAGATTCCTCGTAGAGCCACATGTGGCAAACTTTAACAGAGGAAAAAAAAAATTAAAGAGGAGTGTTTTTCTTGCTTTTGCTAAAAAATAGTTATTCCTCTATTAGGGTTCTGTAATTTTTTTTATTTGTGTATCTAACATGGTGCAATTCCTGATTAATTTTTTTGTTACACACAACTCCATGCTTCAATCACAATGTTATTTTAGAAATAAAATTGGAAACCAAAATGAAAAGGATTGATTCGTGTTGCCTTCTCTTAAACCAAAGAAAAAAATGTGCTGCAAGTGAAAAGCTTAATCTATTTAAAAACCTAGTTTTGTTCTTGCTTCTGACAAATTTTTTAGTGGATAGTGGCTGTGCAATATAATTCCTTTGATAAAGCACAAAATCCAGGGTAAAGCGCTTGGAATAAATATAATCGAGTATGGGTATGGGGTTAAAATATGGAGGAAATGATTTTCATAATGTTACTTTCTTTCTTCTCTTTTTTGTTTTTTTGGGTATGATAACGTTAATTTCTTGAAAAGTATACTTAAAAATATGCTTTTGCCTTTTTGGAATCATATATTCACATGCACTTTTTATTTTTCGAGTTTTTTTTTTTTCTTTTGCCATGCTTTGAAAATTTTCTTATTAGCTAAAAATGTTTGTATAAAAAATGCCTTGATCTAAAAGGCATAAAAGAGTATTTTGACTCTAAAAAAAGAGTTAAAAATTCATTCAAACATCATGTAAAAAGTTTATACTAGTATGTTATAACAAATAGGAATTAGAACTGTTAAAATAGATCAAATTCGATGAATTGATTCGAATAATTTAATAAATTAGACGAGTTAGATTAATAAAAATAAATATAAAATTAAAAATAATTCAAATTAGTCTAATCTAAATTAGTTTGGATTGATTCGTTTTGATATTATTATATAAGATTAAATTGAATTAACAACATATCAATTCAAAATTCATATAAATTAATCTAATTTAGTCTAAAAATGACTCAACCTGAAGTGATTTATGCTAAACTGGCCTATTTTGACAATTATAATAGAAATGCTTAAATTTGTTTAGAAACTTCTAAGAAAAAAGTAATAAAATACAAAAAGAAGAAAGCAATTCAATCATTAAGGGCAAAATTGAAATTAATCCATAGTCACTTTTTCATTGTGTATTAATTAACACTTTGTTTTTCGGAAATTAATCCAATATCCATTTTTTTATACTTTGAATTTAACAAATTACTCCATATTTATAGTGCTGACATTATTTCATAAATAGATATTTAAAAAAAATAAATTTTCTAACAAATTCTCCTAATTCAACAACAACAACAACAACAACCAAGCATTTTCATTAGGTAAATTTATAATGACGACGACGCATCATCATTCTATAACCAAGCTCTTAAAAAGCCATTCAAATCTAGATCTTTTTAACCGTTTCACCTATAGCATTCTTTTTGGTCTTCATCTACCTCTAATTATTATATTCTTCATCCGATCTACTCTTCTTAACTAAGGCCTTTCTCCTTACATGTCCAAACCACCAAGGCGAGATTCTCCCATCTTTTCCACAATAGGTCTACCCCTTTTTCTCTAACGCATTCATTCCTAATCCTATCTTGTTAAGTATGCGCCACACATCCAACGCAACATCCTCATCTCCGCGACACCGATCTTATGCTCTTGTTGCTTTTTACCGCCTAACATTTCAGACTCATACAACATTATGCCTTATACCATGCGGTAAAATTTACCCTTAAGCTTTAAGACTTTCCTATCACAAATAACTCGAAGACACCTCCATTTCATCCATCCAACTTGAATCTTATGGTTTACATCTCCTTCTATCTCTCCATCATTTTGTATGATGGATCCAAGATACTTAAACGTGTAACTTGTGTATGATATGATCTCCAATTTTTACCGCTAAGCCTAGCATTAGCATGTTTTCTTACCGAACTTAATTCCATTAGACGAAAGCCATGTTCTTCCAAAGTTCGTCTCCATAACTCTAGGCTTCCCGTTTATTTCCTCTCTCGACTCTCCAACTAAGACTATATCATCTCGCAAAAAATGCATTGTGGCACTGCTCTTGAATTCAAGACATCCAAGACCAAGTAAAAAGATAAGGACTCTGGTGATTAATCATAGTTATAGGGAACTCTTTCGTACCCCATTTTGTTCTCACACTAGTTTTAACCTCATCATACATATCTTGGTTTTAACAAATTCTCCTAATTCCTTAAAATAAAAATATTAAATAAAAAATAAAATATTTGATTCATTAAAAATTAATAATTTTTATTACAAAAATGGTTAAAGACTTCGTGTGAGAAAATAAAAGGTAAGCCCTTGTAATTAAGGTTGGATCAAAAGTAGTCCCAAAAGACTTAGAACTAGTTAAAGACTTAAGTTCTTGAATTAATATTTTCTTTTAAAATAATTATGAAATGATTAAGTTAATTCATTCTAAAAAAATTGATTTTTTTAAAAATAAAATAACTTAGAAACGCCCCGATGCTGATCATATATCTCTTTCATACACATCTTTCATATAAATTTATTTGACATCAAAATATAAATGTAAAAAAAAAATAAAATAGCTATAATTAAATAATATAAAATATATAAATAAATATAAAATAATATATGAATATTATTTTGTTATAAACAATTAATGGTCAAACTAGATGTAAAAGCAACTACCCTTCTAATTAAACAACCATATACAATTTTGTAGTTTGTACCCCACAATCACAAATATATTATTATATTTAAAAATTTAGTGTTGTTCTTGCTTCTGACAAATTTTTTAGTGGATAGTGGCTGTGCAATATAATACCTTTGATAAAGCGCAAAATCCAGGGTAAAGCGCTTGGAATAAATATAATCGAGTATGGGTATGAGGTTAAAATATGGAGGAAATGATTTTCATAATGTTACTTTCTTTCTTCTCTCTCTCTCTTTTTTTTTTTCGGTATGATAACGTTAATTTCTTGAAAAGTATACTTAAAAATATGCTTTTGCCTTTTTGGAATCATATATTCACATGCACTTTTTATTTTTCGAGTTTGTTTATTTCTTTTGCTATGCTTTGAAAATTTTCTTATTAGCTAAAAATGTTTGTATAAAAAAATGCCTTGATCTAAAAGGCATAAAAGAGTATTTTGACTAAAAAAAAAAATTAAAAATTCATTCAAACATCACGTAAAAAGTTTATACTAGTCTGTTATAACAAATAGAAATTAAAATTATTAAAATAGGTTAAGTTCGATGAATCAATTCGAATAACTTAATAACTTAGACGTGTTAAACTAATAAAAATGAATATAAAATTAAAAATAATTCGAATTAATTTGGTCTAAATTAGTTCGGGCCAATTCTTTTTGATAATATTACATAAGATTAAATTGAGTTAACAAAATATCAATTTAAAATTTACATAATTTAATCTAAAAATGACTCGATCCGAAGTGATTCATGCTAGACTAGCTTATTTTTACAATTATAATAAAAATGCCCAAATTTGTTTAAAAACTTCTTGGAAAAAAGTAATAAAATACAAAAAGAAGAAAGCAATTCAATTATTAAGGGCAAAGTTGAAATTAATCCATAGTCACTAGTATTAATTAACACTTTGTTTTTCGGAAATTAATTCAATATCCATTTTTTATACTTTGAATTTAACAAATTACTCCATATTTATAGTGCTGACATTATTTCATAAATAGATATTTTAAAAAAATAAATTTTCTAACAAATTATCCTAATTACTTAAAATAAAAATATTAAATAAAAAATAAAATATTTGATTCATTAAAAATTAATAATTTTTATTACAAAAATGGTTAAAGACTTCGTGTGAGAAAATAAAGGTAAGCTCTTGTAATTAAGGTTGGATCAAAAGTAGTCCCAAAAGACTTAGAACTAGTTAAAGACTTAAGTTCTTGAATTAATATTTTCTTTTTAAAATAATTATGAAATGATTAAGTTAATTCATTCTAAAAAAATTGATTTTTTTTAAAAATAAAATAACTTAGAAACGGCCCAATGCTAATCATATATCTCTTTTATACACATCTTTCATATAAATTTATTTGACATCAAAATATAAATGTAAAAAAAAAAAAAAATAAAATAGCTATAATTAAATAATATAAAATATATAAATAAATATACAATAATATATGAATATTATTTTGTTATAAACAATTAATGGTCAAACTAGATGTAAAAAGCAACTACCCTTCTAATTAAACAACCATATACAATTTTGTAGTTTGTACCCCACAATCACAAATATATTATTATATTAAAAAAGAAAAGGCAAATAAAGTTTCCTTAAAAAGGCCAGAAAAAACAGAACATGGTACAAGAACAGAGTGTTCCAGACTGTTTTTGAAGAGGTTAGCTGCTAAACACTGCAGAAGAGCAATGGAGGGGATGAAGAGGGTGTTGGGGTCAGGCCCACCAGCCATGGTGCTGCTGTTTCTAGCATGCACTGTGCTTGTCATGTTGCCAGAGGCCTCTGCTACACGGTGGATGGTAGGAGGCAACATGGGTTGGAACACCAATTTTAACTACACTACATGGGCTAAGGACAAGCATTTCTACAATGGTGACTGGCTCTGTAAGAACCACCCTCTGTGTGTGTGTGTGTGTTTGTGTTGCTTGGATTTAAAGCTTAAATCTTTGGACTGGATCTGACCAAGTTCATCCATAAGATAAGCTTAAGTTATGAGCTTTTTCTTGTTTTTGCTACTTAATTTGCTATGTTCTGGACCAAGTGGGTCTAAATCAACTCATCCTAGAGCTTTTGGTTTTCTTTCATTAATCTTTTAGCCTTATTTCAAATATATATTACCTGATTTGAAAATCCAAGTAGAGAAAAGAGTAAACATTTATTATTGTTGCAGAAGAACTGAGGATTTTTTTTTCTTTTTAATGCTTCTGCAGTTCAATTCAACTAAATTTAGTTTTTTTCCAAACTCCAAAATGTAAATTAACAATAAAAATGGAATTTTGAGGACAATGCCACTGTGATTTCTCTTCTCCCTCTCTTCCCATTTCCTTCTGATTATTTACTTTCCCTTTTCTGCCAAGAGGGACTGTAAATAAGAAAATAGTGTTTGGATCTTGTCTTGTTCTGCATACTCAGATCCAGAACTTTTAACTGCTTATTCATGCGTTTCATGTTTGAGTAAACACATATAGCCCTCATTTTAGCCCTTATTTTGTCTCTGTCATTGACTTTTGTTCTTGAACCTTCTTTCTTCAGTAGTGCTATCCTTATCTTAGTGGTTAGTTCTGGATACTCACCAATAATTTTGTAGGTAAGGTCAGAAAAAATAACCCTATCAAAATCATGTATATCAATCAAGCATTTAAAATTTGAAACAGATGTAGAAATTTTCAGATCTGTTTTAACTTTTAAGCAAATTTTGCTATTTTAGGATGCACTGTATGCTGCTGTGTTTTGTGGGCTATAGCTGGTTGCTCAAGTTTATGGTTCCACAACTGTCTGAAGTTAATTAAAAAGTAAAATGAAAAGAAAATATAAAGTTAATTAAATGGATTACCATCCATATCACACCAAAAATAAAATGAATAGAAAAAAATTTCTCAACTTCTGGTTTCATTTGTAATTGACAAGCAAAAGACCCTTGTAAATATCAAATTCGTAGATTTATTTCTGTGGCATCCACGTATAGATTTTCAGTAATTTTCTTTCTTAAGTCTTAATTGATTTGTCAACTGTCATTGGGGTCTTAATTTTGGTTAATATATTTAGTGGAAGCATACCAACAATGAAACACAGATACTTTATAATGTTTGTCATATTCGAATCGGAAACGTATCCGATATCGTACCAAATATTTGAATACTTGATAAATATTTGTTTATTTTTTTAACAAAAGTCATATTCCCGTGTCATATCCGATACCTGTAGCCGTATCTGTGTATCATAGCATACCAATAGTTGTTTGCGGTTGCCATGAGCAAACCTTTGTGGCTGTGTGCTAATTTCTAGTTCCAACCCAAGAATGGACTTGGGAAGTTGGGAATGGATTCTCTTGTGCTTTTCACACAACTAGCCCTTGTGAAGAGAGATATTGACACAAACACTTTAAACAAGACCTCACAAAGCCTCTTTAGAGACTTTGTATCTATCTCTCTCCTCACATGACCTTGTCATGCGAAAAACACACCAAAATATTATTTTCCTGTTAACCTGATACTTACTCAGCTATTTTATAGTTTTTGTGTATGATAGGAACCAGATGAATGTACTAGAGGTGAACGAGACAGACTATGAAAGTTGCAACTCTGATCATCCACTTCACAATTGGACTACTGGGGCTGGAAGAGATGTGGTTCCACTGAATGTAACCCGCAATTACTATTTCATTAGTGGCAAGGGGTTCTGCTTTGGAGGCATGAAGATAGCTGTTCATGTTGAAAACCCTCCACCTCCACCAGTAGCTGCTCCAATAAAAGCTGGAGCAACAACTCTGTCCTCCAGAAGCCAGATTGTTCTCTTGCCTGTTGTTTTTGCCATTGGAGCAGCATGGGATGCATTCATTCATTTCTGGTAATGATATTGCAGACTACCATTGACATCCTGAAACAATCCCAAAGATATTGTGTTCCACATTTTTTTTTTCTTTTTCAAAAGCAATTGTTGCTTCCTTGGTGATATTAGTTGTTGACCTCAAAATGGGTCAAGGGTGATGTTTCAAGTTAGGTAGTGACTGGTGTTTGATTTTCAAAATGTGTTGTATTTCTGCATGTTATGTCCAGCAGAATGCCACAAACTGGTTTAATTTAATTTATTGGAGAATTCAAATGCGGGAATTGCGGGAATGTTGTAATATTCTTTTGGACTAGTAGGATCTTATCCATGTGGGTGTAGCATCTAGGGAGTGTGCATGGGTTTAGTTGAGTGAGTTCTGGGGTGTATTTTATCTGACTCGTTCATGCAGCACTAATTGGGTTGGGTTAGGATTGGATTTCTCTCTTTTAAACACAAACCAACCCGACACGTATATTAGTAGGCAGTCCCTTATGGTTTAACTTATTTTTATTCTTATAAGCTTAGTTTATTTAGCAAAGTAGCTAGGCTTTTAGAGAGACTTATTTAACTTTGTAAGTTGAAGGATTTTTGAAAAAAAAAATTATTAGGCTTATCATACTAATTTATTTATTTAATATTTATATATGTAATTAAGAATATATAATACTTACATAATTTATTAATTATATATTAATATAATATATTTTACTTTATATGGAATAATAATTTTGTTAAAAGTTGTACTTATTTAAAAATTATAAAAATTAGATATAAAAAAATGATTAAAAAGTTTAAAGTTAAAGTTTTTTAATCTATATGAAGGCTTTTATATATTATGTCTTTATATAAATTTTTAAATCATATTAAATTTTTATGTTTTTATAAACAAGTCAAATCAAATTGTGTAAAAAAAAAAATTATGACAAGTAACAGTTAAACACAGGCTGACATTTAACAAAACAAATATTATCCTATTTAAGTAAAGTTTAACCCAACTTATATTCACTCTTATTAGTGAGTTAAGTTAGATTGAAACCATGAGTTTAATACAACAATAATAACTAAGTCTTTTCTTATTAGGTGAAGAAACTATGGATTTAATATATACATAAAATAATATACTTGCAAAAATAAACATAAAAAAATTCATTACTTATTACATCTTTTAAATGAAATAAACATAATAAGTTTTGAATGAATTAAAAATAAGTCTCAAATGAAATAAATATAACTAACTCGCCTAAATTGAAATAAATATAACAAGTGAAATTCTGTAACACTACCAGCATGCTATTAGCGGAAGATTTATGAAGACAACTTTCGAAAACAATCCAAAAGACAAGTGGGTTAATTCAATATAAGCTAAATATACAAGCTTTATTATACAAAAAAAACACTTGCAAGAAAGAAAATGCAGCAAGACGGAAGTAGAACAAAGCAACTAAATAAACACGTATGCAAACAACAAATGCACTCTTAATGACACAACAGCGTGCACAGACAATGAATAACATTAAAGTAAAGCATCAAGGCATGAAGGTGAATGGGTTGATATAATCCCTATTCCCATGGGCGGAGCCAGGAATTTGACATTGGGGGCCAAATGCTAATTTTATTTCTTGAGTAGTCTAAACTTCAAATTATATAAGGATTTTAAAAACATTTTTGAAAAGATCATGGAATATTAAAGAGTACTTTTTGCCTATGGGGTGTTGGACTTTGGCCCCAAGCCCATAGGACAGGAGGCCCTCTTATTTGAGGCCAGTTACCTCGGCCCCACTAGGTAGTTAATGTACGATATCTTCATATACAAAGAAAATAAGTTATAAAGGATTAATATCCCTGAGATCCTCACCAATCTGTTATTAGGGAAAATAATTCCTCAAAATCCCACAGAGATAGGGATTGAGATAAACACAATTGCTTGCTACCTAAGCATTCTCACACTATATAAACAGGGTTAAGCCCTTAGGTAAGGCATCCAACCCTAATATGCCTGCTTCCCAGTGCACATATTGATTTGAGTGCATACATCCTTAGAAAATACCTTTTGACATGTCTATTTTTCAAGACTCTCTAATCTATTTAACTGTGATCCAGAAAGCAGAACTTTCTTTCTTAAGCTTTTCTTGCTTTAGAGTACTTTGACTTGGATAGGAGGATAATATGATATGATCATATGAATATCTTCTGTCAATGCTCCTGAGTTATCAAAATGCAAATTTGCAAGTACTAGACGCCTTTAAACAATTTGTTAGTGTGCCACTGCTAGAAACGTTGGAATAAGTTGTTAGGTAAAAGTTCATGACTGGCTTTATATGTAACATCTCTAACGCCTAGCTACTTAAGCCTTCAGATGAAGGCTCTAACATCTCTTCTTAGACTTGTGGGTCTTGGTGTGTTTCAAATTAGAGTCTTTGATGTGTGTTTGCCTAAAACTTAAATCCCATGTTGCCTACTCTGGAGGAGTCTTTATATATAGATGTGGTATTGGGCTAGAATCGTGTACTTGGTATAATACACGTGCGCTGTCGTATCTTCTTGCACGATATGTGGTATGCTAGTTCCAATCCATCTCTACTGTCCTCTCCTATATTTCCAACATCTTTAACAGCCACAACTTGAGATTTAATTATGTATATGCATTTGTGGAAAGCTCTAACAGCCACAATTTGAGATTTAATTATGCATATGCATTTGAGGAAAGTCAACGGTGGAAGCTAAAGAGTTGCTTGAAAGGTTAAATAAACAGAACTTTGTATTTGTAGAAAGAGACTGTGTGTTCCAGACTATGCTGAAGAGGTAGCTGCTGAACAGAACAGCCATGGAGGGGATGAGTAGGGCATCCGGGTCTGGATCACCATCACCTGCCATGGTACTGTTGCTTCTTGCTTGTACTGTGCTTGTCATGTTGCCAGAGGCCTTGGCTAAGCCTACGTGATGGATGGTAGGAGGCCAGATGGGTTGGATTCCCAATGTTAACTACACTATACATGGGCTCAGAGCCATCATTTCTACAATGGTTCTATTTCAGATGGATGTTCATGATCACATGCTAACAACTTCTAAGCAAATTTTGCTATTTTAGAAAGCACTCTATACAGCTGTGTTTTGTGAATTAAATCTGGCTGCTCAAGTTTATGAACCCACTAAATCATCTGAAGACTGAAGTTAATTAACTAGTTAAACTGAGTCTGAGAGAGTATTACCATCCGTATCACCAAAAATAAAGTAAAATGAAAAGCTAAAGTTTCTCAATCTATGACTTCATTTGTGTAATTTAAAAGCAAAATACAGTATCAAATTCGTAGATCTGTTTGTGTGACATCAACATATAGACTTTCATTCTTTTTCTTTCTTTTTGAAGTCTTGAAAGTTTTTGAGTGTAATATTGATTTATCATTAGGGTATTAATTTTGGTCAACATATCTAATGGAAGCAAACCAATAGTTGTTTGCGATGGGCAAACATGCGTGTGGCTGTGTACAAATTTCTGGTCGATTGAACTTCCAATCCAAGAATGTACTTGGAATGTTACCACATTATTTATCCCATTAACCTGATGATAACGTTTACAGTTTTTGTGTATGATAGGTTCCAGATGAACGTGCTAGAAGTAAGGGTGTCGAAAAAGCAATTTGTTTCGACTATTTGGAAGTAATTTCATTCAAAGTCAGTTATTTTCGAATTGAATCATTCGAAGTTATATAAATTTTTGGTGATATTTTTTGTTAATCTAATCTGATTCATTTAATCTTATATAATGTTAAAAAAGCGGATTACCTTATTCTACCATTCGGGTTGACTTCATTCCATTAAATGACCATTCAATTTATGTAAATTTTGAGTTGAGTATTTTTACTTCAAAGTCGTCTATTTTGTTAATTTATTAAATGGCCCCATCAGATTGTCTCCATTTTTGACACCTCTGGCTAGAAGTGAACAAGATAGATTACGAAACTTGCAACTCCGATCATCCACTCCACAATTGGACTACTGGGGCTGGAAGAGATGTGGTTCCACTGAATGTAACCCGCAATTACTATTTTATCAGCGGCAAGGGGTTCTGCTATGGTGGCATGAAGCTAGCTGTTCATGTTGAAAACCCACGGCCACTACGTCCACCGGTAGCTGCCCCTATAAAAGATGGGGCAACAACTCTGTCCTCCATGATGATGCTAGATTCTTGTCTTTCTGCCATTGGTGCAGCATGGGTTGCATTCATTCATTTCTGGTAACTGGTAATGATATTTGATATTTCAGACCACATCCTGAAACAATCTCAAAGAAATTGTCTTTTCACAAAGGCAATTGTTGCTTTCTTGTAGATAAAGTTGACCTCAAAATAAATGGATCATGGATGAGTTCCAATGTTAGGTAGTACCTGGTGTTTGATTCTTCTTCTTCTCCATGTTAGGCAGTGTCTGGTGTTTGATTTTGAAAATGTAACGTGTTTCTGACTTTCTGTATACTATGCCCAAAATGCTAGAAACCAGTTTAATCATTATTTTAAAAATTCACTCAGCTGGATAACTAGAGAGAAAGGTTTCACTGGAAATCGAACCGAATGACCTCATAGATACATTTAAAATAAAAGGAAAAGAGTATACAACCGCCATAAATTTTGATATTTTTGTAAGTTAACACCATAAACTTTAAAATCTTTTCAATTATTTCTTGAACTTTGACATTTTTACAAATTACCACCACAAACTTTAAAATTTTTAAATTAATTCTAAACTTTAACCTTTTTTGCAAATAGCAAACTTTAAAACTTTCTCAATTAGTCTCTAAATTTTAATTAATGTCTCAATAAATCCTTCTGTTTAAGTTAAATATGTTAATTCACTAACGATGATATTATATAATAACATCTTATTCATTTTAACATTAATTCTAAACTATTTATTAATTTATTTATTAAAATTTAATTTTAAATATATTTTATTCATTACAAAGTATATAAAAAATAAATTTATTTTAAAACAAAATTTGTTTTTATTTATTTTGTAATAATAAAATATATTTATAATCAAATTTTAATAAATAAATTAATAAATAGTCTAAAATTAATATTAAAACGAATAAGATATTATTATAATATCATCGTTAATGAATTAACATATTTAAATTAAACAGAAAGATCTATTGAGATATTAATTAAAATTTAGGAACTAATTGAGAAAATTTTAAAATTTGTAGTGATGATTTACAAAAGGATCAAAGTTTAAAGACTAACTGAGAAGATTTTAAAATTTGTGATGATAATTTACAAAAGAGTCGAAGTTTATAAACTAATTAAGAAGATTTTAAAATTTGTAGTGGTAATTTGTAAAAAGATCAAAATTTAAAATGGTTATATACTCTTTTCTCAAAATAAATAGATAAATCAAAGTGTGAAGAAACTCTTAAAATACTTCAAAGTTAGCTAAAAGAGGGCAAGTTATATTGTCGTAGCATTGTTAACTCATACAAGTGAGTCTTGGAGTACTTGAAGTTAACTCCAAACATGACTACAGATGATTTTTAAGAACACTTAATTTATTTCCCTATCAATTTCAGTTTTTACTTCACTGCAGATTGACTTATATATGCAAAGATTTCACTTACTATTGCTCTAAATTACTCTAAATTGCAGTTTGTTTCCTTAAAGTTTGTTTCAGTTTCACTTTATCACTCTATGACTTAAAAAATAACACTTCAATCCCCCTAAATTTGCTCCGTTACCTCCATATATTGCACATCAGAGTAATGAAGAAAACTCTGTAGCCTTATATATCTCCCATATTACTCAACAATATCATACATATTAGATGTGATGTAAACTTCGTCTTTACATAAAACAAATCAATATGATATTCTAGTTAAAACTTATCACAGCAATTGTTATACACATTCATGATATCAACTTGACATTTTTCAAACTGAACTCAAAATATAACTGTCAGACAGTATCACATTCATAGACGAAATACACAGCGAATTTCTAGTGACCAGCAAAAGTTGAACAGAGAAAATGGTCAACTGAATTTTTCAAAGCTCAGCTAAAAAAGAATCTACACTCACAAGTCACAACCAGAAGACTGTTGATGTTTAACTGGAACCAGGGTCAAGTACAGGAAGCCTGCAATGCAAACTGATTGATTTATCAGTCTGGTGAGAACCAGGAATGAAGAACTGGAATATCACTGTCAAACAACTTCCTTGTGGAGCAATCCCATAGAAAGCGCAATCTGGTTTGGCCAAGTGACACTGGAGACTCTTGGCAAAGTGCTTCACACTCACTTGCACAGACTGACCATCTCCTCTCAAAATAGACCTCGACGACCTTGTCTGAGCACTAAGATTTTGATCTTCAGCAGGCTCATTTGCTTGCTCTCCAATGACCAGCAATTTCCGAAACTCAGCACCTAGACTGATCAGCGTTGTCGAAACTTCCACGCGTAAATCACCATACTTACTTATGAAGACATTGAGCACATCACCCACATGCTTCATCCGATCCACAAAGTTTTGCAATTGAATCAAATCCGGTACCTGTGTTGAGAAACAAGACAAGATCACAAAGAGAATTGAGAGAACATGAGAAGTGAAAATATAGGGGGTATTTAGTTGGTTTTTTATTTTCATTTTCATCATTTTCTTTATAAGAGTTTGAAAAAAAATAAAAATATAAACAATGTAACATTTTTATAATTATTAGTGAAACTATATCAATTGAAATAAAAAACAAAAAACAAACCAAACATCACCTAAAATTTACTAAATGGATAAAAGTGTGTACAATAAACTAATGATGCAGCCAGAGATTCTTAAGTGCTCCTAAAACATGAAAATCTCTTATTCTATACTATTGAATATGTGCCAAACATAGATGTCAAATCGTGAATCGTATCAAGAATCGTTTATTCAATTTTTGAATCGTGAATCATAACGCATCGTACGATTCAGAAACACATTAATAACAAGTTAAATATACAAGATTCCACACCTAAAACATATTCCACACCTAAAACATGGGTCTACATCTTTCTTCCCCATCTTCTTAGCCTTTGCATCCATACAAAGTGACTATATGAACACTCTAAACCAGAAGAACAAAAACAGAGTGACTGCATGAACACTCTAGACGAAAAGAACTAAAACAGAGTGACTGTCTCTATGTGAAAACTCATTTGCATGAATGCCCAGTCACCCGTTTAATTCTTTTTATTAAGCCTCTAAGTCCCTTTGAATTCACTGCTGAAAATCTTGTGAAAAAAAAAAAAGCAAAACAAGAAAATATCACCGAATCGTAAAATCGTGCGAATTGTATCAGTGATACGGAATCACACCAATTCGTACGATACATGCACAATTCAAAACCATCTATGATTCACCACATGATACGAATCACTAAATTGCCTAATCATGCGATTCGAATCGTGAATCAGGTGATTCTAACAACTATGGTGCCAAATCAATTATAACATTCAAAACGTAGTTAAAGTCTGAAAGAATGATGACCCACAAAACTGATGGGAGACACAAATTTAATGCTCGAGAAGCATGCATATAAGCATTTCTCATGAAGTGGCTTATATAAAACAGGTAACCAACTAGTAACTTAACTGCTAACTCGGCAAACTAACTTGAGTAATTTTTGTAACTAACTATACTCTAACCATACTGAAATTATGGTAATAACCTGAACAAGTGTTTGAGGCAGATCTTGGGCCATATCCAGAGCATTCTGAAGCTCAACAACTTGAGCTC
This sequence comes from Ormosia emarginata, assembly GCA_029884605.1. Taxonomy (NCBI): domain Eukaryota; kingdom Viridiplantae; phylum Streptophyta; class Magnoliopsida; order Fabales; family Fabaceae; genus Ormosia; species Ormosia emarginata. The sequence continues at coordinate 9,749,711 of JAQQTP010000048.1, forward strand.
TTGACAAAGGCTTAGAAATTGGGATATCTTGAATAACTGCTGATTTATAACCTCTGGTTTCAAAGGTAAGAAAAGGCATAGGTTGGGTACAATTTGGAGGCAACTTCTTGACCAACTTAATCTGGAGACGATTAGGAGCAGCAGCAGCAGCAGCAGCAAATTCAGAACAAATGCTCACGCTGCTACGAACGGCGCGGTGGAGAAGAGAAACATCAATGGAAAAAGCAATGCGATCGTCGTTCTGGCTGGAGATGCGGTAATCGTCGAAGAGGGCTTCTTTGCCAAATTGCGCGACGGATTGAATGCCGTCGCCGTTGAGAAGGTTGTGGAGGAAGATGGCGTGGTCTCTCGTGAGGTAAAGGTGGCAGATCTTTCCCATTTTGTCTAGGGCTGGAAGGAACCTCTTCTCTAAGAGATTGACTCCGTTCTCAGTGAGAAAAGCCTTGAATTTCATCTCTTACTCTACACAGTGCCTTATCTATCTCAGCTTCCCTAAGATATATCAATCAAAGTTACTAGTTCAAAGAATGCAAATTCTGTCAATCTTGCATAAGCCTTTGACATATGTGTACTACGATTAAAAATTGAAAGCGTTGGCTACGTTGCGATGCGTGAGAGAAGAGTAATACCTTATTGATTGGAGGGAAATGATTATGAACGCGCAGAGATAGAGAGGGAAACTCAAAAATAATTCGTTCCTTTCGTCTTCCCTCCATTCACCCTCACTGATCCAAGCATCCAATGTTTTGAGAGCGCGCTAGCACTTAGCGTGGGTCAAGAGATTGCTCAATATCTATTGGGCCCAGGGTAACATGACAACTATTTGTTTTTTTATAAAAACAAAAAATACACAACGGCTATTTGTGTTTTTTTTTTTAATTTTGTACCTCTTTTTATTTATTTATTTTAAAATATATAGTGTTTGTATCAAAAAATTTATATGTAAATTAATTTTGTAACAAAGTGGATTAATGTTGATGGTTAGAGTTTTTCTAACAAAAAAATCATGCTAAGAGATGAAAATAAAGGAAATGCAATGAGATGGTAAAGAATATTATGGTTTAAATGTTTTGAAAGGAGATTGAAAAGAACTAGTAGATAACTGTGTAAAATATACGGATTTAATTGAATAGTCTGATGCAATAGTTATTATTTGTTTCTGTCAATTTTATTTATAATATATAAAAGTAAGCTTTAAAAGTTGAGAGAATCACATATAAATAAATTTTATCTCTCTTAAATAGTGATTTTAGTAATCTCATTTTTTTTTATCATGTGTTAATAGCTTGTCCTCTTTTCTTATCATCTTAAAGCTATGTCAGCATATATTCATTTTGAAAAATAATTATCTTACACTTTAAAAAGGATGTAGGTACTATTTACACTATTTTCAATGAATATAATTGAGTGAAAGAAAGTGATAGGAAAAAATATATATAATGAATGATATTAAATAAGATATGAAAAAGGTGTATATACTATTTGATGTAAGAATATAAGAGTTAACTCATTTTTATGAGTTTTTGATTGAGTATCTTTTGAATATCCTCAAATTAGCACAAGAAAAATAATGATTATACATATATTTTATATTATTATTATTATTTTATTTTTTAATAATTGTAATTATATAAAAAAATATAAAAAAGATGTAATTAATAATATAAAAAATAATATAAAAAAATCAAAATTGTTAACACAACATGGCATTGTCTTGTGGCTTTTTATTTGTTGGTCAATAAAGTTGTCTTTGTCAGTATCTAAAATAAAGGAGCTAGAGTTGGAAAAATGGGTTCAATTCGTTGAGTAGACTTGTTAACTCGCTAATTTTAAGCGTGTTTGGTTCAATATTTGAACTCATTTTTATTTTTTAACCCACACAACCCGCCCCACTTAACTCGTGGGTTAAGTGGGGCGATGACGGACGGACAACCCGTTGAGTTGTTAGTTTTTTTTTTAAACATTTTTATTTTTTTTTTTAACTCTTTTCTCTTTATTTTTTTAGTCTTTTTTTTTCATTCCAGATTTGCATCTATTCTTTTCATGAGTGAGGATTATGACTCACTATTTTTTTATCTCCTTTTATAGTATTTTTTATTTTTTATACATTTTTTTTGTTTTTTAGGCAAATTAAGCAGGTTGACCTGTCAACCCACCTAATTTTTCTCATTTTATCATTTATGTGGGTCAACCCGCTAACCTGTCAACGCACCCTAAAATGGTGTGGGTTGACTTTTCTAACCCATTTCTCAAAACAAGTCAACCTAACCCGCCTCGCATTTTGACGGGTTGAGACGATGCGAGATGGGAAGGGGCGAGTTGGCCTGTTTTGTCACCTCTAAAAGGGGCAATAACCACAATAATGCTACCACCTGTACATCTGTTACTGAGAGAGACATTCACAAACTTACGATTATAGTCTTTTTGGTGGTTGCTCTTGTGCAATCGAAAATCAAGTGTCACTGGTGGCATTCTAAGATCATTTAATATTATTTTGACACATAAGCAATAAGTCAAATTCATGAAGCCATGTCACAAGGGTCTTTTATAAATTTCTATTTACTACTGAGTCTCTTTTGAGGATTTTTATGCAAATTTGTAAAAGTCAACACGTGAATAAAAGAACCCTAAAACTCCCAAATTGAAAGAATCCTGAATCCCCAAATTTCCTCTCACATATTGTTGCAGGCACCCTCTCTTCCTCCTCTCACGGTCGGTGGAACGCTCCCTCTCACGGTCAGCGGAAGGTTCGCTCTCTTTGCAGAAGAACGCACTTTTCGTGGAAGAAAGCTCGTGCCCTTAAACGGTCATTTCATGTTCGTGCCCTTAAACGGCCATTCTGTGTTCGAACCCTCATTTTCAACAATACGACACCACCCAAAGCAGCCATAGTAGTTGCTTTCCAGCATAAGTCAGTTCCTTTGTGTTGTCACCATCTTGTTTCTTCTATTTATGGCCAATTGAGTTCCACCACCCATAACTCTGAAAACTTTGTCTTCAAACCATAATCATTCACATTCTATCTTCGTTCCTTTGTAAGCGTGACAGTGGAGCTTTGAACGACAACTAGCAGTGGAGCAAACAACGGCTTGCAGTGGAGTTTCGAACAGCTCGCAGCTTCAAATGGTAAGTTGAGCAGAATTTGTTGAGATTGGTTAGAATAGTTTTCCCTTTTTGCATAATGTTTAGAGAAAGCAGCTTCAACTTTAGTGTTTTACATACAGTGAAGAACCCTTCCATTTTTTTTAAATTTATTTAAATTTAACTCATCGACAATTTGCTAAAACTTGTTATGTTGAATTATGTGTATCTGACATGTTATTAAGGAAGTATGAAGGAGTTGGGAGGCTTGGGGTAGCATGATTGTTTTTGCTTCAATCCTTATTTAGCTTAGCCATATAGATGGGTAAGGGAGAGAGAGCAATTTCCAAATGAAGTAAGGCATGAGAGTAAGAGGGTTCTAAAAAGGCTTTTGTTAGTAACAGTTTTCCATCAAACTGGAAGAGCATGCATATCAATTTGGATAAGCCTAAAGGTTCAACTTGGACTATCTAAAACTAAGTGAAACTACAGAAGACCAGAACTAACTCCTTCCCAAAAAATAAGACATCCTAGTTAGAACTTCAATCACGAGTGATTATAGTCAATGTACATATGATAAAGCATAATAATAGATCCAAGTTAGGAAATAAAAGGAAACCTATAAATGGCATGATCACAAATCCAAAAAATAAATAGATCAACTTCAACAGTCCTATGATTTTGTATATTCACTAGGCTAACAATCAGTTTTTGCTAAGAAGCAACATAAGAAAGTTCTGTGATCAATCAAAAAGAATTTGACAACTCTCATGCATAAATCACAAAGGCAAACCACAATGTGAAGACGAATGCTACAAAGGCAAGCAACATATTTTTCAAACGAACCCAAAATATGTGAAGGACTAATAGACGTAAATAAAGGTTTGTCAGAAGTAGACTAGCTCAGCATGCCATTGGCAAAGCTTTAGTTGGGTAGCTTGTTTAATCCAAGGTAGAGTTTTCTCAATTATAATAACACAACATGGAACTATTAAAAAATATTGGATTATGGTAAATATAAAAGTTTGGTAGGCCTGGATTTTATGATCAAGGAAGATGAAAAAAAAAACCTCTTATTATCTTTGGGTCATACTTTGCAATTCATACAACACCTTATATAGTACTCAAACCGGAAAGTTGTAAAATACGTGAACCATAAAAGTAGGACTGAATAGAAAGTGCCTTGTACCAAAAAAAAAATATATAATGCCTTATTTGACGGAAGTATTTCCTAATTAGTGTAGTGCCTTATTTCTAGGATCTTGTATATGATTTTATGGAACTAAAACATGTATAATGGTCCTAGAAGTTTCAAGATTAACTCTAATAATTTGTCTTAATTCTGAAAATTTTAGAACTACAAGTTTGTCACAAAAATGAAAAAACTTGTCTTGGGAAATTGGTTTTGTGAAGATGTATGCATCTTGATTTCCCAACTTGCAAAACTTTAGCTTAATCTCTTCTTCTTCAACCTTGTCTATGATAAAATGAAATCTGAGTTCAATATGCTTTGAGTGATTCCAATAAACATAACTCTTTGTCATTGCAATTGAGGATTTGTTGTCACAAAATTGTAGGTGGAGAACCTTGATTTTGCTGCATATCTTTCAAAATGCTTTTAAACCAAATGGCTTCAAATGTTGCAATAATAACTATAATTTATTGTGCTTCCGCTAAAGATAAGCCAATGGTCTTTTGCTTTGACAACTATAAAACAACCTTATTTCCCATGAAGAAAAAGTAACAAGAAAATGTAGAGTCAGGACCTCAACATGAATTATGAATGTGTAGAATATATGAATGCACAAATAGCACTCTTCCAGATATGCATCTCTCAAACAATATTAAATAGAACATACACACAAATATTAATAGTTGAGGTTTTTCCTGTATGCATATTGATTACATTACTACTATTGCATATTGATTACTTTAAAATACTGGTTTTTCCTATATGTTGATATATATTAGAGGTTTAAGTATTACCAAGAAGCTTATTGGTAAGAACCAAATTAATGATAATTTGGACCTTGCCCGCTCTCGATGTGTCAGCATGCATGCCATTAGATTAAGAATCTATTTATAATTCAAAATTTGCCGTTAATCATGCGAGTAGAGGTACACGTTGATATACATGTTAGTTTGTAATGTATATTTGACATACCTCATTGTCCACCATTCTCTTAGGCACTAGAGTTGTGAACGCCTCTTTATGGCCGTGACATAGTCCATTCATGGCTATAATCTCCTTGCTTCAGGAAAAAAATATTCACATGACATAATTGGGTTTGAGTGTTTTATCATTCCTATAAGTAATAAAATTCAGCATATGACTCATATTTACTCATTGATTGTAATTGTTATCTACAAAAATATAAGCACATACAACGACCTCAACTTCGTCAAGTTCATCTCTTCGGTTGGCCTAAACAACAAAGGTACCCACTGCATTATGATAGGTAGGTTAGTATTATGATGATTTTTATAATAAATAATTGCATCATTAAGTGAATTTCTATCAGTCATAGATGACTTACACTAGGAAATTGTATTCCTGATGTTCTCATAGGGTCATGCAAGGTTATGGACGAGTGTTGTGCCTAAGACATAATGTAGTAGCCATCTTGGTTGGGACTCAACCTGCCTTTGAATTTTGTATCAGGGGTAAAAATTATATTGCGAGGGTTGAATACTTTATTTTCCACATAAGCATTGTTGTCCTTCCCACCCTTCTTTTCTGCGTCAAGTGGTTCCTTTGATACCACTAACTTGTACTTATTCGCTGTTTTAGTAACATGCTTTAGTTGAATTTTTGACCAATCAGTCAAATTCGCAACAGGCGTTTAGGCAATTTTGGTTGCTTTAGTTGCAACAGACTTCGCTGGAGTCATGAATGAACTCCTTGTGATATCGATTATTGTTCCTGTTGGACCTGTATTCCCTGATATAGGTATATGAAATTAGGTCAACAATGGTATTATTTGGATAGAGTTGTGGGTTGCAAATATTACAGCCAGATTATGAACTACTTACTTCACTTCCTCAACAGCAGACCCTAACCGGTCGACCTTTGCCAATACAACCTAACAAAACACGATCAGCCATTTATGAAGTGTGAAATTACTGAAGGGTTTATGTCAAAACGAAAGTCAATGATATATATATATATATATATATACCTCATCAATATCCTTTGATTCCTTAGTAAGTTGGTTCTTTGCAGTCTTCCTTTTCCCAATGTTTATCCATTGTAAGCTTTCATGTTGACTACATTTGAACAGGAATAAGTTAGACATTAATCATGCACCTATATTACATGAAGAATGGATAAGTCTAAAATCTCAAAGAAACCAAAGTATACGGTAAAGTCATTTCAAACCCAGTCGCATATAGTATACCAAACATTAAAACTAGAAATAAAAAAAAATGCATAATAGATACCCTAATGAAGAACATCTGTTGAAGTATTGTGTCCCTATTTGAAACCAATGCAATATGTAATACACAAACATGGGGAGTCACCACTACATTCATAGTTGTATGTGATGGCCGAGAATTTCATGTAGTAATGTGTTACATAAATGTGTCTATATATTACATGATTAAATATTTTTAATATAGTAGAAAACTGAGTAGAAGAAGTTCGAGAATGTTTCCTCACAAGGTTTGTCCTCGACTTTCACCCTCTTATTCTTGTTAATGTTTTATGAGTTAAGCATAACACGTGATGAACATCTTGAAAGTTCTTATCTATTATCTGATTTTTTTATTTATATTGCCTTGGTTGGGTCATCAACTCATTTCTACACTTATTTACCAATACAAGGCTTTTGCTTGTTTTATGGAAAGGTTGGATGCATTATGGGTGCGTTTGTTAAAATGGTCTAGGAGTTACCCATTCATTTAATACGCATTTATTATGTACCACTATGGAGAAATCTTAAATAGTTAAATCTAACAACTGACCTTGATGATATCTGAATAACAGGTTTCAATTTTGGATCCATGCTTATAGGAATATGTGATACTTCATCCCTACATTTGCTTGTGACCTCGGTCTTCATCCTCTTGGTGCCGGTTCTGCCTCTGCGTGTTGAAGGTCTACATCCACCAGCCATTAGTTGATGCTCCAATATGTGACTGTGTGTTGCGTATTTTGTTGAAGGCAAATGGTTTGTGTAAGGTGAGAAGAGAACCGCGAAGTGCATTCAAATATTAAGTTGTAACATATTATGCGTGAGAGTGTTTATAAAATACTATTATTATTATGGCATGCAGAAATAGCCTCATTATGTGCTACCTTAGCCGCATCTATGAATTCACTGACTTTCTTCATCGGACTGGTATGGGAACGTTGCGTTCAACAAAGTACTTTTTCAGATGGGACAAAGGGTCATTATTACAATTACTATAATATGGCCATTATCCCAAATACCCCAATCCCGTCATAACTCCAAAAAAAAAAATGCCAAATTCGTAACTATACGTGATGCATCTCTTCACTTTATAATATTAAAGTTAATATAATATATAACTCATTAAACTTCCATCCAGATTCATATTAATGGACTTAATACCAACAAGTCTTATCTTAGACGATAAATTCAATAAAGTCTTAATATTTATATTTTAATTAACATTAGTCTACAAATTTGATTTAAAAAAGGATTATTATAAGCACGTGTGTTGTATTTATTTTATTTAAATTATATAATAACATATTTTAATTATATAATAAAATAAAATTATCGGACTTAATAATTATACGTAGGAGATCGACATTTGAAATTAATAAATATTGTACAATATATGACTTATATTATATTTTCAAATGATGCTGAAATTCCATAGAAAAAGGTCATCTGTTCAGATGAACACATTGATGGGTTGTAAAGTATTAACATGTTATAAAATATTTTCTATTAACACTATGAGTTACCAATGTGTCTCTTTAATTTTGTCCCAACAAAATACTTATTCTTTAACCCAATGTTGCATTATGATTGTATGGTATATAGCGTAAGATCTAATAATATTAATTTATAATAAAGTTATCAAGTTTATCAATTATTATCTTATAATCATACGAACTTTAGAAGAACATGACTTCAGTGGAGTATGTGGAATACAAGTTCAATAAGAAGCGTGCTAATTCTCATACCACAAGTCACATGATTTAAGTATCTTGGATCTATCATACAAAATGACGGAGAGATAGAGAGAGATGTGATTAGTGTTGTTGAGATGAGGATGTTGCGTTGGATGTGTGGCCATACAAGATAAGATGAGATTATGAATGAATACATTAGATAGAAAGTAGGGGTAGCACCTATTGTGGAAAAGAACAGAGAATCTTGCCTTACATGGTTTGAACATGTAAGGAGAAGACCCTGTAAGAAGAGTAGATCAGGCGAAGGATAGCGCAAGAGCTAGAGGTAGAGGGATGCCAAGAAAAACTATAGGCGAAACGATTAAAAAAGATATAGATTTGTATAGAATTTTCTGAAGACTTGGTTTATGATCGGGTACAATGATGTTATTTAATTCATGTAGTCAACCGCATCTAGTGGGAAAATGTTTGGTTGTTGTTGTCGTTATTGTAATCATATGATAAAATTACCTTGATAACAGTGGTCTGATAAGAGAGGATAATATTGTTTATAATTAGGCTAACTAAAGCTATCGTAGCCCATATTTTCTATAACATTTACATGAGGAGGATGCTTGATCATACAGTGTTGAGGGAGTAACTAACATAGAACTCATAGGAGAATTGACACTACTATTAAAAAAATTCTGAACAGAACCTTGAATAGCCATCATTTCGTAACTAGTTCTTGAGTTGTCTCACCTTTGTTCTAATTTGAGATGCAAAGAAAGTTTCTAGCTTTTTTCAAACTTGGAAAAAATACTCACAACCAACCATTCTTGTTGTGAAGGAGCTACTCATCGAAGAGAGCAACCACGATAACAACAATTGATCAAGTTGCTTCTAATTGAGGTAAGCTTGACTGATTTGATTCCTAGCTTCATCTTCATGTGAATTTAATTTTTATGGAATTGACTCTCCTGTAATATACAATTCAGTTTGTGCCATTTAATCATCTCCAATGCTTGCTGCTTCCACGTCAAGAAATTGTCTTCATTAAGCTTAATCAAAATAGGATTTGAGAATGTATGTAACACCCTTGGGTTGTGGTTTTTGTTATTGATGTAGAAAAATTTTCAGAAGCCATGGATGAACATGGTGTTTTGATACCATATAAGGTATCAGGGCCAAGATGGTGAAGAGAAAGGAATAAAGAGAAGAGCGAAAGAATTCTGAGATTGAGATCAATAATTCATCTATGATTCATCACACATCACACACTATTACATTCGATATATATATATATTACATACATATATATATAGGAATACATCATATATATATATATACATACATATATATATATATATATATATATATATATATATATATATATACATACATACATATATATATATATATATATATATATATATATATATATATATATATATATTGAAGGATTCTTACAGGTGTAAGTCTTTTTCTCTTACACTCATTTTCAGTTGTTAGATCTACTTTCATCTAATGGTTATCTTTAATGAAATAATCTCAACCATTAGATGAAAGTAGAACTAATGGTTGAAAATGGATGTAAGAGAAAAAAGACTTACACCCAGTATAAGTTAATCCCCCCTCATATAATATATATATATATATATATATATATATATATATATATATATATATATATATATATATATATCCACTTCTAATTATAACAGAATAACTATCATAACAAACTCTTAACTACTTGATGAGCTGTCAATAACTAGCAACTACTACTAACTGTATTAACTAAATAAAACTCTCACTTACATTTTACATTAACAATACATTAAAATTTAATTCATATTATTTTAATATTTATTACAATTAAGGAGTATGTATTAGTGATTAGAGCAAGGATCCAAAACCAATTGGGTTAACTTAACCTAATTTAAGAGTTTTGAATAAGCCTCATCCCTCTCCATGTAATCCCTCAACACTAGAGGCTAGGTGTCAGTGGGTCGTTCTATGCTGGACCCTATGGTCAAAGGTTCAGTTTGTAGCAAAAGAAAAAAATATGTTTTGCATGAAAACCAATAAAGTCTCTCTATTTGCACATTAAAGCGTGTCTTAAGTGAAATGATCAAATATCAGATCTAGTGTTAGTGCATGGCAGTTTAAAAGTGTTGGTGGCCTAAAGTCAAGTTTTAATATTAGACCTTTCACTTATTTAATGAAATTAATATAAAACTTTTTATTTAGTTTTTTTTAACATTTTGAGATTTAAAGAGCAAAATTTGAACATTACTAATCTATGTTATAAATGGAAGAATTCATAAATAAAGAGATAAAGGAAAAAATAGGAATGTTGAAAACTAATTAAGTTATAGTTGACTAATTAATGGTAGAGAAATAAAAAAATTAAGGGTTTAAAATTATTAAGAATAAATATAATTATTATATTATATTATATATATATATATATATATATATATATATATATATATATATATATATATCATATGAATTAAGTATGATAAATAGCTAATTGCATTACTGACATTAGAATTGAGTGTTCGAATGTGGACAATGATATATAAATAGAAAGCTTATTAACTTTGACAATTAGTTTAATTTGTATACATAACCCCTCAGTTTAAAAAGTCAAACATATTTAATTATGTATAGAAACACATGACTATAAATAATATTTTCAATTTACACTTATATATAGTACTTACAAGGATTTTAATATTTTATTATTCTCAAACCATGCATAACATAAAATAATTCACCATAGTGGATTTGAAGTAGAAATCCCTTCCTCATTCATACTACCTTCCATCGTTGGAAATTGGAGTCTTCATTTTAATGGAGCAGGTGGGCGCAAGTCAACAAAGAAGTATGACAGGACATAGTTTACCACACGTAAACCTGCAACATCAATAGTGTTATACTAATATACTTTAAATAGGCCTGTTGCTTAACACCCTTTTTTCCACACATAGTTTACATCATAACAACTCCTCACATGCCATCACATCCTCCACACTATGCAACTTGCCATTACCATTATTGCATCACAACAACTTGCCATTACATAGCCATGGTGGAGGAGGTCCAGAAATTCAACCCTCGTAAGTTTGAATAGCAAAGCAAAAGGAAAAGAAAAAAAAAGGTGTAGTATTCAAATAGTATTAATTAAGTTAAAATACCAAATTTCTTTAATAATAATAATAATTTTTTTAATATTTAATGTAATAAATATCATATTATCATTTAACAGTTTTTATTTTAACTTTCTTAATAAATATGCATAGCAATTTAAGAAAATCAACTTCCTGAAGGGTTACATCTTCCTTTCCAAATTAACAAGAAGAAAACAGTCCGGACAAAAGAGAAAGATTATGGGGATGATGGAAAAAGGTCATGATGTGAGAGTAACTGGATATAAACATTGATAGTTAACCTTTATTGCTTTTTATCCGTTTTTCATGTTGTTTTTTTTTGTGTATATATATATATATATATATATATATATAACGTATGAATTCAGTATTATAAAAACTAAATTGCATAAAAAGTTAATTCACTTGACAATTACTATACTATGTAATTTAGTTGGCTATAAATATTCATTGCTTTTCATCTGGTTTTTTTTGTTGTGTGTGTGTGTGTGTGTATATATATATATATATATATATATATATATATATATATATATATATATATATATATATATATATATATATATATATATATATGTATGTATAACGCATGAATTCAGTATTATAAAAATCAAATTGCATAAAAAGTTAATTCAGTTTGACAATTACTATGTGTGTGTTTGGATTGTAGTTAGGATTTTTAAAAGTGAGTTAGGATCAACTATGTTGTTTGGGGGCTCAACATACTTTTCCTTCCAAAAGTAAGTTGGGACCAAAGCAACATTTTTTTGCTTTTGTGGATTGAGTAAAAACAATCTTTCAAACTCACTTTTGAAACAAAAGTTCCCAAACATAAATTAGTTACTGCAAACTCACTTTCAACCAAACTTAAGTTTGCAAACATACTTTCAACTAAACTTAAGTTTATCAACTGCAATCCAAACACACACTATACTATGTAATCTAGTTGGGATTATGGGTAGGAGTGATAACCCTTGCAGCGTTGTTATGGCATAGCATTGCCTATTATGTGCTGGCTGTATCGCCTATTATGTGCTGGCCACACCTAGGTATACATAAACTTTCTCTTTATTGGGCATTTAACAATGCATTTTATATCAGGAGGGATAATGGGCCATTCTGCACGAACGGTTCTAGCTAATTACATGTGGGTATATATACCCACATTAATATTTTAAGTATATTTGACATGAGAGGCAAATTTGGAGCCTGTATCACCTTCTTGTGTCAGGCCATACTGAAGCATATGATCCATTTACAAGAGCAAGTGTTAGTCCATTATTATTATCCACTATTATTGTCCATTATAAAGTCATTGATTTTCCCAAAATAGATTTAGAGTTATAGAAGGCAGCATAAAAGCTGCAATCCCAAGCCCAATGGATAAGGCGCTGGTCTACATGATAAATACATCAGTGTAAGTAAATAGTTATGTCAAAACATCACACTAGATGATATTGTTTTGATCCAATACTGGACATGGGTAAATATCAAGTTCGTGTAATAATTCATAAGGCATAAATTTTATGTTCAAGTATCAAAATTTCAAAATAATTGGTCATCAACACTAAACAACCCTTGACCATCTCCTTCTTGACCTGTAAGAAAGCAAATAACAAGATTGTCAACAACCAACTTACGTATAACATCTCAGATCTTTCACTCAACTTAGTAAAAAGACATCTTTAATCAACATTAATCTCAACCAAACTCACACAAAATATAGTATTCAAGAAAAATAACATAACTATAAACCATACTCTTCCAAAGTAATATTACTTGCATCATAACCATAGTATCAATAAATATCAATAAACATAATAACACAAATTTATTTTCATGGTACAAGACTTCATTGTCCTAATAAGAGGAATTGATACAATCCAGAGACATCCATAGTAGTGCTTAAATCAACATCAATCTTAGTCAAACTCATACAAATACAATATTCCTCAGATGCTTTACAATATATTAAACCAACAAAGGTCTCATGCATCCAACGAATAAAAGTCTCAAGTGCAACATTATATAGTATGTAAAATAGAAAACCTAATTTACCATAACATTATATAGTATGTAGGCAACAACATTACTACAACAAATGGTATATTAGGTATACTATGGATAAACGAAGGTTAGGCAGTGGCAAGTTGAAACTGACCTCGTATCCAAACATTACTACAACAAATCATATATTAGGTATATTGAGTTCAATTGAGGTTGCTAAATCTGCTAAGTAATGTGTCATACATAGTATATATTGTACAATACGGTAATGGAAGTGACCCTGGACTAGTGACTACAAAAATTATCGGCAAGATGGTTCATGAACTATAAACTAAACGATGATAATTGGAGTGAATTCGGGTTTTTGGCATGAAAATAATTTGAGAATTGAAGTTATAATAAGAAATGGTTAAAAAAAATCTAAAAGTTTGAGATAGGGGCTGACCCATGGGACAACCCTACCCAAAATATGACTTACAGGTGAGATTTTGTGGGTTAAGGGCCAAAAAACCCTATCAATGGATGGGATAATAAAATAAATGGTCCAATGCAGGATTTAATAGGATGTTCCATAGGCTTTAGCCCATATTGACGACTCTAGTTGTGTACGTTTCAGTGTCTATGGGGTAATATGCAAGTTATACCATAAATTTCACACTTTTACTCCAACCCCTAACAAATTCTAATTCTTCAGTACAGGTTTCAACTATTCAACAACCGCAACTATTTACACTTTTACTACAACCCCTTCCACACCAACACATTAAAAAGATATATGCTATCATCGATAAATCCAAAACACATAGCATCAAAGTCAATGAATATATATACCTTTCACTTATGTGTTCTTGAAGAATCTTGCGGTAAATTAGGCCAAAAATTTGCACTGTGCGCATCTTGAGTGCCACTATAATACTGATATAGTGAAAACAACCCAAAATTATTATTCCAAATAATAATAACATTATAAACTCACTCACTAACAACAATATCATCAAACAATAACTAATAACAAACCTGGTTCCATAACCCCATTGTTGATTTTGAGGGTAAATGTGAACAAGAGGAATCTGTGGGTAAAGTTGTACCCTAGGGTATTGTGGGAAGAAAGCCATCCCCTGCTCACTGTATTGTGGATAGGCTACCAATCCTTATACTGTAATTCCTTGCTTGGGGTATTGTGAGAAGACTGTTATCCCTTACTGAAAAGACTTGTACCCATACGGTGATCCCTCACTTGTTGCAATTTCTACTATTGGTCTACATGCTTCTATTAGATCTCTATTCAAACCATGGCATGCAATTGAGTCCTACATCAAACACAACATTACTTTAAAAATAAATTAACCACTTATTTTATCTAACAGACCTATAAATGTGCATTTAAAATCTAATTACATTATCCGTTGCCATATGGTTGTTAACAGCATTATGTAAACGATCATTTAGAGAAGCATCCTTCTGCATAACGGCAGAAGGTGAAACTTTAACCTTTTGTTGCTTCACCTGTCAACCAAATCACACAAAATAAATAAACTTATGACTACTTAATTAATGAAAGATCCAATGTGTACTAAAACGTATAACTACAATTTAAGTACACATCTTTTGATAATTTTAACTTAAATTATTCTAACATTTTCCTTTACTGAAATTTGACTTGAAGACGCTAGTTTACTATGTTTTCTTCTAGACACAGTCACACTTGCCATCTCCACGCTCTGCATTAAAACATTACAAAATATATATTGAGTAAATCCTTCATTTTAATAAACATCTAAAGTCATAAATAGATTACGCATACATTATCCTTCCAATATGATGTCTGCAGAGAACCACTCTGCCTCATGTAATTGTTAGGCAATGACTCATTATCCTATAATGAATAGAATTTATTACGACACATAAGCCAATTTGTATTTCAATATAAACTAAAACTTATGACTTAACAAGATGTACTTCTCTGTTGTCAATATGATATTCCGAGCTTGAGCTATCCTCCTTGTACTTGGCAATATTGTGTCCAGATTTGTGGCAATATGAATACTTATACTTTCTCTTTCTCTAATTCTTTTTCTTTGATGGAGCACCTTTCGTCTTAATCATTATAGGATCACTAACCACCTTCTGATTACCCTCTTGGTTCCTATTAGGATCATTGCAGGTCTCTAACTTCATTATAAGCTTCAATATTTCATCCCTTATCTCAGTAAAATCATCCAATTTTCCTGCTGCAATATGACATAACCTATCACAAACGGTAGACAATGCACCAAAACGCAACCTGAAAGCCATTTTTGAATCAGTATCATCCAACTTGATGGACGGTGTATAATTGCTCTTATACTATGTTTGGATGATAGGTAATGGGGGAAACAGAAAGGAAATGAGAGGAATAGAAATAATTTTGTGTTTGAAAGTTTTAAAATGCATAGGAACAGAATAGAATACATAAGGAATCATTTCCCCCATTTTCCCCTCAAATGCTCAATTTTTGTTCTCCTCAAAATTGAGGTGGAATGGGGGGAACACATGTTCCATTCCGTTCCATTAATGAATTTTCCAAATAAAGAGGGAGAAACTATGTTCCATTCCATTCTTTTCCTTTCTGATCCATCCCCACCTATTCCATTTCGTTCTGTTAATGAAAAAACATCCAAACACAGGGTTAGTCATCTTTGTCCACCGTTTTAAGATTAAGTTCCTCGAAATGGAGTCCATGTGTTCATGCTTCATGACGCAAAAAGTATGACTACAAGGAAGACCACATGATTCAAAACCTCGACAATCGCACACAATCTTATCCTCTGCACGGTCATAAGTCACCTCAAACACAGTCAGTGGGCTACAAAATTTATTCATTATGTACTTCACATTGTTTCCATCCTCAATTTTGTTTAAAATAATTAACGCACCAGTCTGGTCTATCTCCCCTTTAACTTCTGCAAATATCTTTGTTGTGTATATTTTTGAAGCTCCAACCTCAATATTCTTAAGAGAAGTTGTCATCACAGGCTCACCGCCATTCAATGACTTATAATCCGCCTCATGCTCATTATTTCTATAATCTTTCAAAACACGATCAAAATTGTGCAAAAAGTCAACAAGGTTATTTTTATTATGAACATATTGCTTGATGAAAGAGTTTATACCTTCACAATGAGAGGTTGTTCTTATGCGTCCAAAAAATTCCTCCCGAAGAAACACAGTTGCCCACATTCTCTTTCTTTTATAAGTCTTCTTGATCTATTTCTTAGCCTTCTTACTGGAAACATTATGTTTCTCAATCATTTATCCCAAAAATCTTAAAACTCGACTATAGTAAAATTTGAATACATTGCTCTACAAAAATCCTCCAAGAATGGGCCATTCTTTACATTCTCACATGCATTATTCTAGAGATGCCATAAACAAAGTCTATGCCTTGCATTTGAAAAAATAGCCTTGATAGCCTCTCTCATTACATTGTTACCATCAGTCGCAACTGCATTTGAATGGTTATTAAACATAGCTTCCAAAAGAGTTTCCAATACCTATTTATAAGTCTCAACTTTCTCGTCATCAACCAATGCACATGCAAATATTGTTGTCTTTCTATGGTGATTCGTCCTAGAAAAAATTAGCAAAGGTTTGTTGTACTTGTTCTCTTTGTAAGTTGCATCAAATGCTAATACATCTTCAAAGCATTCAAAATTAACACGGCTAGGACCGTCGCACCAAAACAAATGTTGTAATCTACCATCGCTTGTTGTCGTGAACTTTACAAACAATGACGAATCACTATCCGCCTTCGCTTGCAAGTAACTTAGAGCAGCAAAGGCATCCCATCTTGTATCTTAGCGCGTCTCTTCCTATTGAGGTGGTTGTATGTAACATCCCGAAAAAATATATTAGACTTTTATACGTTCAAAGGTAGCATATGACTTATTTGATATGTTAATTAAATTTTATGACAAACTGAGTTAGTTTAAGTACTTTGTTGCAACTCAGAATGTGGTAAATAGCCTAAAATGACTTAGAAAATAGCATAAACTGCTATTTTAAGGGAACCAAATATGAATAATTTGTTTCTAGGTCACAACTGAGCTAAGTAAGGTGTGGTTAAAGTTTGAGAATTTTTTGAGTTAGTTTGGTATTTTTAGGCATACTAATTGTGCATTTTAATACCGGATTGACCCCAGCAGATATGGAAAAATAGAGAAAGGGTTAAACATGATTTTTAATGAATCTTAGGATTTATTCTAAATCTGTTAGAAGTTAGAAAGCTAGATTCGGTGGAATCTAGGTGTTCTTAGCAGTATGAGTTTTTTGGTAAAGTTCTTTTAAGTAGCAAAGTCACACTTTGCTACTGAAGGCAGAAACAGAAACGAGAAAGAGAGAAAATAGGGGAGAAAATTGAAGGAAAAAAAAAAGAGAGAGAAAGAGAATAGGAAAAGGAAGAAAAGCTAGAGGGCTAATGATCAAGGCAAAGGGGAAGATTCAATAGCAAGATCAAGGCTTCAAGAATCAAGTTGTCTACAAGAGGTAGGGGTTTTTAAGTGTTCTTCATTTCTTTTCATCATTTCCTCCATAGATGCACCCTTGGTCCATAAGAGGCCAAAATGAATTCTAGAGGGGTTTGATGTGTTCTTATTGCTTGGATGAGTTTCAATGCTTGTTTATGACTTGTCTATGATATGAATTGGAGTTAGGAACTTAACAAGTTTAGTTTAGACCTTTTATTCCCAAAAATGAGGTTTTAGGTCAAGGAATGGTTGATTTTGGTTCTTAATCCAAGTTTAGTGGTTTGAGTTGGTGATTGATGATTCTTATGTGTTTAAGCACTTATTTGGGACTTAGAATCACTTAGAAACCGATTTGGAAGGGTTAAATTTGGATTTGATTACCCATGGAATAGTAGTCTTTCTCTGCAGAATTTTGCAGAAAATTCTGGTACTGAACGATTAATCACCCAAAAATGGACGCTTAATCGCCCAAGCTCAGAAAGCATTCGTGTATTGAGCGTACCTGAAATTAGGCACGACATTGGGTATGACATTCAGTTCTGGTCAATGGTTTATGCTCTCTTACTCTATCTACTATAGTGAAGTGCTTCTTGTCTCTCAATCCCTCTTCGTTGCATACTAATTAACGCATAACGACATTGCCCTTACAATCACGACGTACATTTTTCTTCTTAATCACAAATGCATGCAGCTTAGCATATTTACTATAAAATTCAGTAGCTTCAATTTCACTGCCAAAATCTAGTTCACAAATATCATCCCCTGTCAACTCAGTAATTCTTTTATAAGTACCATTAACCTTTTTCCTCATGCCACCTTCGTTTTCATGTCTAATAACATTTTCACTATCTATGTCATTCTCCTCTCCATCATTACTGCCAACATTCATAAGGTCATTCTTAGACCCTCCATCACAATACTCATCACTAGAACCTCCGTCAGATTGCTTACCATCACATTCCTCATCGCTCGAACCTCTATTGAATTGATGACCATCACATTCTTCATCACTTAAAAGTCCATCAACTCCTATGTCATCATCCAAATCATCACTGGACAATCTAACAGACCTGTCACTATCACCTACAAACACATCTGTATCCTTATTCAAATTAATAATTGATTCTTCAATATTGCTAGACATCTGCAAAAAAGTACACACCTTTTTAAAATTTCAGCATCTTTTGCAGTTTTTAACAAAATGCCAAACAATATTACACAAACCACAACATATATTAACATATAAACTACCATAAACCCTAAACATAAAAACTACCATAACTGAAGTTCTAACACCCAATTCAAGTGAAGACTCACTTCACATCACAACATATACATTCATAAGCTGCCAATAAATTTTACAGTATAAACAAATATAAATTTAAGATAGTGTGTTTATTTCTTCCCCCCTGTTAGTCAGCAGTTCACTACACCCACATAGCCTACTTAATGGCTATTAAATTAGTGTTATGATACCAACATGCACTTTAATAGAGAAGATTTAAAAAAGAAGAAACACTACAGCCAAACAAGACTAGTCGTAGAGCTATCTGCAAGTAAACTAAACATGAGCCATGGATGAAGATCAATCCAAGTACTCAAGCTTATTCATCATGCGCTTTTCAGAGGGCTATGAAGTCAACATAATGGTTAATTTCAACATTCCAATCACTGCAATGCCGAAATTAAACCCAGTTGTGAACGTGAGTTCAATTGTTCTCTGTTTCAACTTTCAACTAATAAAGAAAGAATTAATGAAAGCCATAAGACCATCTTTACAAGCAAAACTCTACTATATGGGGGTCCAAAGCAGTCCAACAATATTCTATACTTCTACAGTTCTACTACTTGTTTCTAAGAGACCAATAATGGGAAATTTTGGTATATTTTCTTTTTAATGTATCGACAATATGATATTAAATTAACTACAAAGTAAAATTTACATTCTAAGGTGAATTACATATAGAATATGTGTAAATTTTCATTTCGTTGTCAAAACTCAACAGGGTGTTGCTTGATTGACTTTATTCAATTTTAGGTGAATTCATCAGACAAAAACTTGGACTTAGTGACAGGAAAAAGTTGAAATTAGTTTTCCAAAATCTCCAATGGAGTGGATATATGATAAGATTGATGCATATTTTGTGGGTTTTGTAGTTGATATGTCATCGCCTAAATAGGGGAAGATGGAAAAAGACCTGAAATAGTTGACTCTGGAACTGAACTTCGAGAAGTCACTTTTTTTTCATTTTTATTTTTATTTTTATTTTTAAATGAAAAATGAATCGCATTTTTAAATGATTTTGCATATTATTTTCTTTTTATATTAATTGTTTATCCTAAAATCTTGTATTATAATTAATACTTATATATTGAACTTACATATTTTTTTTTCACAGAAATCAAAACATCCTTATGCAAACCATGAGATAGTGTAAAGATGGTATCAAAATATCAATCTATACGTGAACTACTATCTAGCTTCTCTCCTGATGAGAGATCATGCTTATTTGCATTAAAGTGGAGTTTTTCTCATCCCCCATTCTCTTTTTTAGTTGATGAGGTCATTTACTGTAATCACAATAACTTCAAATTAATCTTCCCCTTTTTAATTATAGCCAAATAGTCTATTCCCTTACCCCCAAAACAACAATTGTGTCAAGAAGAAAATTATATTTTAGTTAAAAGTTTGCTTCTGCAAGCGCAACTATCACAATGCTTGTCAAAATTTGGTTTATGACAAAATTGATTATGTAAGTGGCTACAAAAATTAAATAGTAAGCCATGTTAATTTTTAGTGATTAAGTAAGAACTAGTGAAGTGAAAATGCTATCAAATGACTTTTGCTTTAATTTCTTTGATTCTAGTTATTTCTATTGTACTACGCTGAATAACAGAAATGGGAAAAAAGAGTGGAAAAAGAAAGAGGAAAATGGCAAGAAGGAAGAAGATCATGACCTTGTTTAAGGACGAGATCACAACCTTTCTCTCTGTCTGCGTTTTTTTCCCCTCTCAGCTCCACTGGCACGCCTGCAAAGGAAAGAAGACATAATGTCGACGGTTATGGTTTGAAGACAAAGTTTTCAGAGTTATGGGTGGTGGAGCTTAATTGGCCATAATTGGAAAAAACAAGATGGTCACAACATAGAGGAACTGACCTTTGCTGGAACGCGACTGCTGGGGCTGCTTTGGGTGGTTTTGTGTTGTTGAAGATAGGGGTTCTTCCACAAATGGTCATTTAAGGGCACACCCTTTCTTCCACGAAAAGTGCATTCTTCCGCGAAGAGAGAGGAGCTTCCGCTAACTGTAACACAGAGGCATTTGATCGTGAGAGGGAGCGTTCCGCCGGCCGTGAGAGGAAGAAAGGGTGCATACAAGTATATGGGTGATTCAATTTGGGGATTTAGGGTTTTGATTTCAAAGTTTTAGATTGACAAATTCAGGTATTGAGTTTTACAAATTTGCATAAAAACTCTTAAAGGGGACTGCAGTAGTAAATAGAAATTTATAAAAGGCCCCTGTGACATGGATTCAGGAATTTGACTTGTTGCTTATATGTCAAAATAATATTAGATGATGTTATAATACCACTAGTGGCACATGATTTTCGTTTGCACCAGAGAAATTCCCTTTTCCCCTTTTTTTCTAAGATTTTATGGTATTATTGTAATATTAATTTTCACTTAAATGTGAAATATGTTTCAAAAGTTATATATATTGAAGTCTTTTTTACCCTATGTATCCAAGTTATTTATATACTTTAACGCATCAATATTTACTATATCATTTTTATATAAAATGCATTATAGTTATTTATTTTATTATTTTAATAATATATATGATATGATGCATAAAAATTAAATCAAATCTAACAAAACAAAATATAAACTAATTTTATTTATATGTCTATGCATTATCAAGTTAACATCTAGTTTATGAAAAATGAGGAGAAAATTATAAAAGTAGATGATAGAATTAGGGGTGTGTGTGTGTGTGTGTGGGGGGGGGGGAAGGGTGAAGCCTTTGTCTCCCTTAACTCTCTCTTTTATTTTCTCTTTGAAATTGGGAGGTAAGAGATTAACTAGCTTATATTTTATATATAATTAAGAAATTATATTTTTCTATTAACAAAAAAAATATTTTTTTAATCTTAGGATAAAATACACATTACCTCTCTAAACTTTAGGAAATTATCACCTACTTTACCTCAAGTTTTTTTCCATTACTTAACCCCCTAACTTTGGTCCGCTATGAAAATGTTAACATCTTAGTTAAAATAAATATTAGTTACAACATGTGCTATGCAAATGAGATGAAGTGGAAGTCGTTGCCCATTGAAATTTTTGTAACTTAAAAATATCCTTACAACCTAAAAATTCCTCAATAATGTTATTTGCACTGTAAGAAAACTCCAATGCACACTATAAGAAACCACCTCAAACAACACCTCCATCAAAGCACATCACCACAAAAGCTCTTCCTCATGTCCTAATCTCACACCTATTCAGAGCCACCAAACCAAACTAGAGATTTAAATCCAAATCAACTACAAGCCTGAAGCCATCTCAACGCCACCCACAGCATAAACCATAACTATCTAAACCGGACTGGTTGTCAACCCAATCAAAGAATTGGTTGACGAGTTATTGGTCTGACCACTGGTTCAATAGTTTAGCTGGTGAATTGAAGAGTGACTCTAAACTCTACATTCCCCTCCTTAAATTCAACATTTTTTTCTACTATGCCCCACTTGAAAATTTAAATCACACTTTATTTGGTTGAGTTTTGTAGTTCGAAGCACCATACTTTGTTTAGGATAAAATTGGTGCCCTTTGTAGTAGGAGATATGCTTGTTGTTCATGGTTGATTTTATGATTGTGGGTTCTGTTAGAATGTATATCTATGGAATCTCTTTATTTCTCTCTCTTTCTCCACGAAACTAACCCCAATCCCTCTTCCAACCATGCTTGTTGCTACCTCCCCTTCTCCGTCGAAGCCAAAAATCATGTGCCTAATACCCTAGCTAGAGGAAGATGATGTACACAACAATCAAAGCTTTGAAGATTGAGGAAGAAGAACGGAAGTTAATGGATTCTCAGATTAATCATTTCTAGGTTCTCATTTCTTATATCTGTTGGTGGGTTCTTAGATTTGTCTGAGTTTTAGAGACAAAGTTGCTTAGAAGGCTTTGAAAGCACTGATGGAGGAGAGAAAGTCATTGTCGGACCCAGATCATGTTTCATTTAAATCATTGGGTTTTGTGGTGTAGTGATTTAACTAAATTTTGATTGAGTTTGACCCCTTTTCCCCTATAAAAACAACCTATTGCACTACTAGAAAAGTTCGACTAGGAGGAAATTAGAGATTAAAAGTCCGTCTCTAATAGAACCGATCGAGTTGATTTAACGATTTAGAGAGGAAAATAAAATTTTAAAAATTAGAGACGAAATTTAGAACCCATAATTATTCCATCTCTAAATTCCGTCTCTAATTCCGTCTCTATATGGTCAAATCAAAGTCAAATATATTTAGAGAATTTAGAGATGGAATTTATCCGTCTCTAATTTTCCGTCTCTAATTCCGTCCCATTCCATTAAATAAATAATTTAAAATATGAAACATATTTAGAGACGGATGTTTTACCCTCTCAATATCAAATAATTTTTTAAAGATAGAGACGGATATGTTTCCTTCTCTAAGTTTCTCTAAAAATAATAAACCAATTTTATTTTCACCTAGCCCTAACCCCTAAATGTATTTTCTTTTCACCGAAGCCCTAATTCCCCAACCATCTACCACGACGTCTCTCTCGTGTCTCTATTGTCTGAGCTTTTGTTATCTCTCGTGTCTCTAACGTCTCGCTCGTCTCTCTCGTACCTCTCAACCCTCGATCTCTCTCTCGATCTCCAATCTCCATTGCGGTAACTCGTTTGGGCGTACGAGACAAATAGAAGCCGCGAGCTTGGTAGTGGCTAGATACAGGTACATTTCTTTCTTCCTTTATTTCTTTCTTCCATTTCATATGTTGTAGTGCATTTGATAACCTAGAAATCATTGAGCTTGAATCGACCTTATGTGCTTCACCTCTCTCACCATATCCTCCTCCGTAACCACATTTCTTGATGTTTTTTTTTTTAACGTTTTGCCTAATTTTCCTCTATGAGCTTGCAACTGACCCTATCTGCTTTCCATTTCTTACATTTCTTTTTAACATTTTGCCACTTTTAATTTTAAAGCTGAGCATGAAAATAGAGAATATGTGAGCATAGGAAATAAAATTGTAGATGGAAAGTGAACATAGAAAAATAAAATTTTTCTAACTAATTAATAGGTATTTCGTTTTAAATTTTGATTGAATTGCTCAATTGGTGGAGTTGTTGAATTGTTGTAAAGTGAACATAGAGTATGGCCTTGATCCCACCGTTGGGAAAGCTATGTTGCAAGCAATAGAACTTTTAGAAGTAGCCGAGGGAAAGCTAAATGACCATTTTCCCTCGTTGTTATCATTAAAAAGTAACATAAATGCTAATGAGGTTAGTCTTCTTCTCTCATTTTTTGCAGCATTGCAAGCCTAGCTTATGTAAAATATTACGCCACACGTTAAGGATCTTAGTTTAGTGGACTTGTCATTAGCCTCTTCTTGACTTTGTGCTACTTTGGAGTTTGCACGCTTTCTTTTTTCTTTTTTAAAAAAAAACACTTGATATATTTTAGTATGTTTAGATGATTTTTTTATTGCAAAAACTCATGTAGATGATTTCTCTTTAATGCAAAAGCTTTAGATTTCTATTCAAACAAGTTACTTGCTTAAATATTTGCTAAAAGCCTAATGTTTTCAGTGGAAAAAGAAAAAAAAAAAGAAAAAGAAAACTTCTCGGTTTGGGATTGATTGTACTAATTATTTGTGTGGTCTAACCCTTAAAACCACCTACTTTTGGTCTTAAGCAAGTTACTTTTAGGCTTTTACACTTAATATATAAAATCTTTTTTATAAAAATTATCCGATAGAAATTAAAGGATGGTGGGGAACGTCTAATAGAACAAATTCAAAGAAAAAGTCATGCATAATATTGCAACATGTAAACCTAGAATATGATTTAAGTATAAGAACTTGTTCTAAACTTTTGTGACTTTCTAGTTTCTATCTTACTTGGCTAAAAAATAATTAAATTATTATAAACACTTCATTGGGCCACGTGTCTATGGTACTTTAACCCTATTTTTAAGTTGGTTAAGATAGAACTTTTTTAGAGAAATTATGAAGTAAACTTGGTCCCCGCATACCATGAATCCAGGTCAATGTGGTGACTATAATTTAGATATAATATGAGACCAATTTAATTAACTACAAAGAAAAATTCAATCAAATTGGGGGTTGGGGGTTCCATTGTTATAACTAGAAAGAAAGAAAATAGAGAATCGGGAGAAACTCTACTACTCATAGGCCTGTGCATGGTTCGGTTATTTTAGAAAACTGAACCAAATTGAATTGAAACCATATATGTGGTTCTAAAACCATGGTTCTATCCATATTTTAGCAATGTATAGTCAAGTTCATGTATAGTGTCATAGGAAATAGCCACACTCATTATTTATGTCTTGTAAATTGTAGATGTATTAAATCTCTTGTTACCTATAAATAAGATGCATGCAAAGTGTTCAACACTTAAGCACATTCAGTAAATAATCTTTTCTTCCTCTAAATTCAAGTATGTCTTCATTCATAAAGCATATGAAGGCATGAGATCATTAGTTTACTTCTTTAATGTCTTCATTCATAAAGCATATGCAGTGCATAAAATAAATAGATAAATAAATTTTGGTGTAGAACATTTTATTAAGAAGTCTCATTGTACATTACAAGTATGGAAACTGAGAGAGAACCTGGGGGTGGAGGGCATGGAAGGAAGATGCAATTAATGGGTTGATACAATCATTTAGGTGGACAATAAGTCCCATTATGTTAGTAGTAATGGAGATTGGAGAGAGCAAGAGAAAATGGGGTCGGGGGTGAGAAGGGAAGATGTAATAAATGTATTTGGCACAATAGTTTAGATATTTGTCTACTTGATGTAAAATGACTTCACTATTCATAAATCTTGTGTTGTTAAATTAAACATATTGGTCTCTTGTCCATTTCAAATGGTGCACAAAATAACGCCATCATTTTTGAATTATGAGCCATATGTGATTGTTAAGATACTTTGATAGAAAAAAACCATTTGAAGGGCTATTTTAGGAAGAGTTTTAGAAGAAGTAGGGAATCCGAGCCCCAAGGCAAACATATGGGACACATTGTGGCTTATAATAACTTTTCGCCTAAATAAAGGGGGTTGTTTGGGGAAAGGAATATTTATATACCAGACAGAGAGAGGACAATGTAAGAGTAAGGTTTAGGAAGGGAGAGAATCGTGCACTCTTGAAATTGCCCGAGCTATCTCGTATTTTTCTATTCTTGTTCATCTATCCTAACATTTTAGCCCCACTATTATGGTATTTTCTCGATATCGTATAGTAGTAGGAGATATAATTCAGTGAATTTTGTTCTATATTTACCTTTAATTCTGCTCTAGTTACCTATCATACTTTTCATTTCTAATGTGGATTTTAAATATTATTTGTACATTTGAGGCATTTAATGATAATATTAATATCTTTCAGTCATAAGTGATAGCTTTTTTTTTTATTTTGATTTGAAGATTCATCGCGGTTCATCTACAAGTGGTTGAAAAGGAGGAAGTGGATTCTCGATCAATCTATGTTGGTAATGTGAGTTTTGAAGATTTTTATTTTGCTCCCTTCCATTTCCTTTCTTTTTTATTATATAATGACTTGAATTTTTGCATTTTATTTTATATGTGTACTTGTGAAGTGTCAATCACCAACTCTTCCAAAGGCTTAAGCTATTAGGTAAAGGCTAATGAATGATTTTATATCTTACTCACTCCTCAATCCTCACGCAAGAGCCACTTTGGGGCTGAAGCGTGGATAATGCATAGGCTCACTCTAGCTTTTGCTGAAATTTAACTTTTATTTAGAAGAATGAGGATAGCAAGGATCAAACTTCTGACCACTTGGTTATAGAGGCGTTGATACTATGACAATCACCATCTCTTGTTTGGGATTTTTAACACTTTGTAGGTCTTAGCTTGCCTATGATGAAGTTACTCTCGTGAGGACTCGAAATTATTATTAGATGAGAGAGAAATTATTGTTCTTCATATTTATGCAAATGATGGAACCAATACATAAATAGGTAAAACGGGGAGGTAAAAAGGAAATAAATAATAAGAGAGTGACAAACTGACAACAATAATAGTGGCTCAACTCATGCAACCTTTCTCTGAACACTAGAGGGCCCATTTACAGAACCAACAACCAATAAGCTTACCCGCTTTATGTCATAATACACAATTCATGATTATTCCCTAATCACTATCCTTAAGTGATTATAATTTCTCAACAAACTCAAACCTAAAAGAGATCAACAAATACCCCTCTTGTCTCAAACTAAAATCCAGAAAGCACAATAATAGATCTCATGCTGGTGTTGTCCATTTGCTGCCTGTTTCATCTAAAGCACAAGTAGCAGACATTCTAACTAAACGACTAGCTCCAGGACTATTTCAATGTTTGGTTTCTAAGCTTGGCCTCATGCACATATGTAGTCCACCTTGTTTGTCTTGATTGTATGTTGGCTGGTTAACAAAATGCCTGAACTATTTTTTGGTGGAATCTTGTTTCATGTTTATGAATAATAGCAGCAAAACCAAGAGAAATAATCATGTGAAAATGCTCATAATCTGTTGGATTTTGGATTTGAAATATGGAATAGATCTTAAATATGCTTTAAGCCTCTTTTCAATCTTGCTCATGATCTGTCTTAAATAACTATGGTATATGAGAGATATTGGTATTGACAAATTTTGATTTGTGAGTTCTTCATATTGATGTACAATTATCCTTTCATTATGAATAATGTTTTTAATCATGTATTTTGTATCTTGTTATGCGATAGTTAAGTCATGTTATTATGGATTGTAATTACATGGTGGTCTTGCTTGTAGTGGATTTGTGTTGGGTATTTAAATTTAACAATATGTGTAATATAATTTTAAATTTATGACTTTACGCTAGAAAAAGCTCGAGGCATGTTGTTAATATGGTTAACCATATTTACATGATATATATTGCTTTGCTTATTTAGTGAGTCTTGTTTTAGCTTGTTTTTATGAGTTTTTACTATTGTTATTGTCAATTAGCTGCTTATATCTTCTGGATCAACTATTGCTTCTTATAAGAAAATAATAAATTTTATTTCATTTGATCGACTACGATCATTAAACATGTTGATTTATCTATTCTACCGCAAAATTAGTGCATTGATGCATGAACTTAATTTATTATCAATGATAATTGGTCAGCTTTTTTGTAATGTTTTTTCAGTTTCAGCTTTATTTATTATTTTTTTCTTTTATTTTGTTTGTTAATTATAAATGTAAATTGTTGCTTAAAACTTATAGATTCAGATGTCTAATTTGTGCATAGCACTTGCTTTATTTCGTTGATGTATTGTAATTCTTTAAGTTAACAATCTATGATTTATATTGAATTAGTTTACAAGCGGATGACTTATACTTTTATATTTTCAGGCAAATCAGATGTCCAGGGAGCCAAGCTTTTTGAGGTCTATATATATGCACCTGCCAAGGATAATTCTTTATAAGAGTATATCAATGCTTAGATAGCAACAAAGATTATATAAGCATAACTTAGCATTTAAGTTACATCAAGTTTCAAGTACAAGTGTCTTATAACTACTTTTTAGGAAGATTATGAAAGGCGGATGACCGAGTTGCAATCTCGAATGGTGAAGGTAGCAAGTCAAGATTCTCGCTAACAGAAAGATTTACTTGGATGTTGTTGGAGGTCCCAACAAGAAAGGCGTATCTACGGATTGGGTTCACAAGCAACTAATGTTATTGGATCTTCCTCCACTCCCTTCACCTCTTCCATTGATGGAGTATCGCCAACAGAGATTATTGCAATGCAGGCTAAAATTCAGGCTTTAACTGATGAGCTCCATCAAAAAAATATTGAGCAAGACATGAGAGACAAGATGGAACAAGAACAAAAGAAGATGGAACAAGAGAAGAAACATGATGAGGCGAGAAAATGGATCAATGGGAGGAGAGGTTTAGGACTCTTCTTGTGGGTACTCAATTTAGAATACCATCACTCGCAACTTCATTGAACGTGAGCCATCCCATCCCGCACCTAGAGAAGAGGATTACCATAATGAGGATGACGATGATGCAAATTATGATGACTTAAATTTGTGATTAGGTTTATTTTTATATTTTCATTGTTAATTTAAATATTTGTAGTTACTTAAATATTTGTAATGATAATTATTACTTTGTATTTTAGTATAAAAATTTGTGATGATATGAATTGTGATTTTTTTATGCTAATGATTATTGTGATTGTTCGATCAGTTAGTTACAATACAAAAATTACAAGTATATATTTAAAAGGGACGGTCATTTTTTTTTGTTGAATTTGGAAATTAGAGACGGAATTAGAGACACCAATTTTCCGTCTCTAATTTTTGAAAATTAGAGACGGAACAAAATTTCCGTCTCTAAATCAGAGACGGAACTAAATATCCGTCTCTAAATCAGAGACGGAACTAAATATCCGTCTCTAAATCAGAGACGGAACTAAATATCCGTCTCTAAATCAGAGACGGAAAAAATTTTCCGTCTCTAAATTAGAGACGGAAATTTAGTTCCGTCTATGATTTAGAGACGGAAACATTCCGTCTCTAAATAAAAAATGTCTCTAACTTAGAGACGAACTAAACGTTCTAATTTAGAGATGGAAAATTGTTTCCATCTCGATTTGAGACGCAAGACAGTCTCTAAATAAAAAATCCGTCTTTAATTTAGAGACGGTGACTATTTTCCGTCTCTAAACTATCGACGCCACTTTTACCGACGAATGAATTTCTCATGGAATGAGAGTTTGATTCCGTCTCTAAATTTTTAGAGACGGAATTTTGGCCTTTTAGAGACGGAAAAATTCCGTCTCTAAATCTAAAATTTCTTGTAGTGTTGCTTCAACCGGACTGACTAGGAGGTCAATTCATTAATTTTTCGATTCGACCGATCGAGTTGATTTGGTTCGTACAACTATGGAAGAAACCCAAATTCCAAACACTTACCTACTGAAACATAGAACCCATACATCATATCTTCTCTTCCCAACAACCCCAAGCCCTCCACAAATACAAACTCATCCCACACCTCAAACCAAAAGAGCATTAGCTAAGACATTTATTCCTCTACACTAAAGAACCAAGGCCAACGCTCCTATCCATCTCATCACCACCCATAGCAGAAACCCAAATAAAAACACTTACCCACTCAAACACAAAACCCATACATCGAGCTTTCTTCCCAGCAATCCTAAACCATCCACAAACATAAACCTATCCCACCACCTCAAATTGAAACATCACCAGCTCCAAACTTCCCAAGCAACCTTAACCAAATGCCTGCAATTTCAAGCCAAGACATAGTCCCCTACACTGGAAAACTAAGGCCATCACTCCCATTGCCTGAATTGTGCACTAACCAATACCAAAACCGCCATGGCCAACGCCTAGGTTGGTATCAAACCAAGACGTCCTCAATAAGGTTCTTTATCCACAAGCACAAAATCGATCATCTATTGAAGACTGGCATGTTGCAGAACGAGAACCACGACTTGATGAACCCATTATAGACATTGAGGAAGCCATATATGTTACACGTCTTCTCCACCTTCCTCTCCATCCTATCTTATATCTCTAAAATGTTGATTCTATTTTTCTATGTTCATGTTGCATTTCTAGGTGCCAAAGAATTAGTCTTTACTCCAAATCTACCAAGAAGGTTAACCTCCGTCATATTCAACTGAGAATTTAACAATTTGAACGTCAACCATCAAGAGATTAAGTAATGAAAAAATAATAAAAACTTGGGAGAGTCAATTGATACAAGCTTATAGTTCAAGGAGTAATGTATAATTTACCTTTAATTATAAGGTTTATTGTATTTTTGGTAAAGGCAATATAGGAACAAATTTTTTTTTTTTGCCATTCTATTTATTTTCAATAGAACTTTTAAATAATGAAAACTTTCCTTTATTATCATTAAACATCTAAGTAACAGTAAGAGATTTTTGTTCCATTCCATGTTTTTTCATTGCATTCTCTTATGTTATATATCATTTCATTTCACCTATCATAAAAACACCCAAACATAGCATTGAAGATTTGATGTTACATGTTCATTTTTTTTTTTTAGTTTTGCTAAAAATTGCCATAAAGACACTTGTTAAAAATTTAAAATAGATTTTTTTTATAAAAAAAGTAGAGCTTTCAATATATTAAAAATTTAAAAAATTATACTTTTCATATAAAATTTTTTATTTTAAATTTCTTAACAAATATCTTTTACTTGTTAATTTTTTTTTTTTAAACTGGAAAGATAAACTTATATTCGACTGGGCACACACAATTAGGATTTGAGAGAGAAAGTTGAGCAAATTTATTACTACTCTTTTATCATTTTGCCTCGTTCACATGGCTAACATTAAAATATCTAAACTGAATGACAAGCATGGTACAGTCGTCTAATACTGAACCAAGTTAATAATATAGGACTAAGGACAAAAAAAATTTAACGATGCATCAACATATGATTTAATTATAAGAGTTTTTCAAACGAATACTCTAAGATATTTGTTAGAAATTTCAAAATAAAAAAATTTATATGAAAATCTGAGCCTTTTTTAATTATTAATAAATTAGATATTTTACTTTTCATGTAAAAAATTTATTTTAAATCTTTAATAAATGTCCTTAAGACACTTTTAAAAAAAAACTCTAACTATAATTTAGATAGTAAATTAAAATTAAATTCTTTTCTTAATATGTATTAGTTTAACTTGTTGGCAGTGATGTATCAACTCTTGATTATGTTATTGGACAACAACAAATCAAAATTTTTAACTTTCAAATAATCAATTGAAGACGCACATGGGAAATGATCACGATTTCTACAATCGGGGAGAGCAAATTCGGAAAAAATTTCATGACTTACAAGATACTCCAAGTATATTTTTATATATGGAAAAAAGAATATTTCAAGACCAACCTACTGATGCATGTAGGACAAACAAAAGGGATCAGTCTCCCTCTCCCACAGGTCGCACACTTAAAGGAGGACCAAAATTCAAATCAGACTAGGCACTTATTGAGACTTGGGAGAACCTTATAAACTTATAGTCGCAAAACTGGACATTAGTGCATATTTGATAGTTGTAAATATTTGATTATTTTAATAATTAATTATTATATAATTTTTTATTATAATTAATTATAATAAAATAAATTTTATGTTTATATATGTTAGTTGAAAAATAATTTTAAATTAATTTAATTCATTTGAATAATATAAAAATAATTTTTTTATGTATTAAATTACTAAAATAAATATAAAATAATTTAAAAATTATTTAATTGAGAATAAAATGATATTTACATATTAAAATATAAGGAATAATTTATAATTTAGAATCGAAGAAAATTGAAATTTTAACATTATTAAAAAAATAATTTATAATACATTAAATTTCATACAAAAATTAAAGTTAATTTTATCAAACATGTAAGAATACTGTTACAACAACTTGTTGAATTTCATGATTTTAGAGTAGAGGAAGAAGAGAAAGTTGAGAGAAATAGAGAAAACTGTATATTGATAGAATGAAAAAGTAAAAAAGTACAATGGGTAATCTTTGCTTATATAGTCAACTAATCTAAGTAAACTAACTAATCATTAAAACTAATTCTAATTAATTCTAACCAATTCTAACTATCTTAACAGCCCCCTGCAAGCTGGAAGGTGTACATAACACTTTCAGCTTGGGATGATCAATACAAATACATATCAAATGCATATTCAGAAATATAATAATAATGCCAAGAACTGGTAAGGCACGTAGGCGAACAAATGCTTAACCACCATACAAGGCAGAAGCTAAAATCATCAAAGCCAACAAAGGGCAAAAGCTTAACCATTAAGCAGAAGCCACAACTCAAGACTTAACTACTTAACAGAAGCAAGAACATCCATCAATGCTTAACCATCCATGACAGAAGCTCACATCAACACTTAACCATCATGGACAGAAGCTTACAACAAAAAAAAAATATCAAAGAAGCAAATCACCAAACAGTTGGTGTACACAGAACTTAAAACATTGGAAATACATCTTGATCAAATCAAAGAACCCAGCATGTGCTTCCAACTCATCAAACTAACCAAAGAACCACGTGAAACCAGAAAGAACATTTTTCCCACATTAAGCTATACTCAACTTTGCAATATTAGTGCACCAGATATCACACACGCACTAAACCCTCGACCAAGTTATGGTCCATGATTACAGGACAACAAGAACAACGAACCAAGAAATTATATATCACAGAGCAAGCACCAAACCAACAAATCTAAAACACTGCCTCAAAAGACGCCATAAAATGCCATTTCTGGCCACAAAGAACATTGCCGAGACCAGATCATGGACAATCCGTTCCTCTCTGCATCGCGCGGAATTGGAGCTGGAGTTCGTCGTGGTTGGGATGCAAGGGAGACAGAGGATGCTCTGCTTCTGTGCGTGGACATGCCTGGGCTCGGCAAGGAAGACGTGAAGGTGTCGGTGGAGCAGAACACTC
This sequence comes from Ormosia emarginata, assembly GCA_029884605.1. Taxonomy (NCBI): domain Eukaryota; kingdom Viridiplantae; phylum Streptophyta; class Magnoliopsida; order Fabales; family Fabaceae; genus Ormosia; species Ormosia emarginata. Next base: position 9,783,356 of record JAQQTP010000048.1, read on the forward strand.
TCACCATCAAAGGCAAAGGTGCCAAAGAAGGCGACGAACCATATTTTAGGAGAAGGAAATGAATGAAGATTTGAAGAATGTGGATTTGAAATGGAAATGAAAATGGCAGCGAACAAAGAAAGAAGAACGAAGAAAGAGTGAGAAACTGTTTTGAACGAAACGGAAAACCAGTAGATCTGAGTCTGTGTGTGAGAAGTGACAGTAGATAAGGCGGTTAACGAGAGAAGACACCACGTTGTTTTTGTGGATTTTCTCGGGAAAGTGTAAAAAGAAAAGAAAATAAACTAAGAAAAGAAAAAGTAGTAGAAGAGTGTTCAAGCTTGACTAATGTCTCTAATCTGTGTTGAATTTCATAGTTTAGAATAGAGGAGAAGAGAAAGTTGAGAGAAATGGAAAATCGTATATTGATAGAATAAAAAAGTGAAAAAGTACAATAGGTAATCTTGGCTTATATAGTCAATTAATCCAAGTAAACTAACTAATTATTAAAATTAATTCTAACTAACTAACTAATTCTAACTATCTTAACACAACTTTTTCTCTTAAAATAAAGTTGTTTGGTTGAGAAATAATATCAACCAAACATGTTCTTAGTTTTAGAACAATATTTATAAGGATGTTATAGTAAAAAAATATAAATATTATAGTTATATAAAATAAAAAAAATGCACAACGTATCTTCTTAATTATAGATAATATTTTAAAAAAAAAGTATGCGTCAAGTGAATTTTGTAGTATATTAAGTCATTGTGTGTACATACATCCCGTCAAGTTAAAAAATGTCAATTTATAAAATCCAATAAGAAATGCTGCATGTTAAAGAAAAACAAAAGCAGATTCAGTCATAACTTCAAGCTTTAGTGCCTTGTCATCATTACAAAAAAGAAAGGCCAACGCGAGTTGCAGTCATTAGTTGGTTGAAACAAAAAACAAGACACCATATATATATATATATATATATATATATATATATATATATATATAGAGTTAATCTTTCGAATGAGAAATTCTTGGTTAAGTATTATTTATTACATTATTTTTAGATATTTTATTTAAAAATTGATATGGATGAATATATTTTTTAAAGATTAATACATTTATAAGTCACATAATTTTACACTTATTTAATATTAACTAAAGTGTCTATAATAAAGATTATCTACCTAAGAATTTCTCCATCTAAAAATGTCTTAACCCACTTCTTGGGGATTGTAATATTCAAACAAAACTCTATTTTTGTTTTTTTACGAGAAACATAACTCTGATATTCTGAGCAGAGTTTTGGAGAAATCTAATGTTATTATCTTTTTTTTTTCTATCTCTCTTAATTAGTTGGCAGTTATTATTTGTTATTTTTTTTTAAAGAGTTGGCAGTTATTTACTTTATATTTTATTGAATGACATGATTAAAGGACAAGAGATTTTAATTCTAATTGAAGATTGATGGTGAATATAAAGACTTAGAATCATATCTCGTAGTTATCCATCCCCTCATTAGGTGTAGCATGTGTGCACGTACGTTGATGTGTGCTCCTGGGTGAGAAAAAAGTGGGGCATTCCGTGGGGTCCTATTGTCCTAATATCGCAAGGGTAGCGTGTTTTGCTGCTACAAAACGCCTTACGTCTAGCTGTATATGAGTCTCTTCTTACATTTCACTGCGCCGTTGGTTTCTTCCCACTAAGAACTACTTTCACACTATTTAGAGGGTCATTCTCAAGATACGAGGCTTGATTCATTTCGTACCCACCTATTTAGATCACACACTAAACCTAAAGAGAGCTAGTGAGGGAACTGTGTTTCTGGCAGGAAGAGTAGTCTGTGTGCGTTTTTGTTTGGCAAGAGAGGAAGTGATGGAAAATTTGAGAGTTGAAAAGATGATGGTGGTGGTGAGTGTGGTGATCATAGGGTGGCTGGCATTGTACCCATCGGTGGTCATGGGAATGCTTCATAAGGTGGGAGGCAATAAAGGTTGGCATCAGGACGTCAACTACACTGAATGGTCTGCTCAAGAGCATGTCTATGTTGGTGATTGGCTCTGTAAGTGTAAACCTTCTGTTTCTCTCTTAATTTCCCAGTTCTTCAATATATATATGTCGCCAGTTGCAATTACATTTTGTTTATCACAATTGCAAAAAAATGCAATTGATACGATCACAATTGCGGTCACTTTGTGATCGCAGTTATAAAAATTACTAAAATCACATTATTGTAACTATATATATATATATATATATATATATATATATATATATATATATATATATCTAATGAGAAAAGTTTTTATTATGAGAGGATGTGATGAATAAATTTTGACCATATAATCATACATGTAATGATCAAGATTAAAAATTATTTAAAGATCACGTGACACTTAAAAAAATGCTAATTTATGTTTAATTTACCATTCCAAAGATTCAATAGAATATTTACTTATCTTACCTCTTACAATAAATATTTTTCACTGAGAATCAAGATCATATATATATATATATATATATATATATAGGTAAGATGAGTGTTTATTATAATAGGTAAGTAAACTTAATCTTGATCATTAGATCTTATATGAATCGTGCGATTATTTTAAGTAATCACATCTTTTTACTCTCTTACAATAAAAATTTTTCTCACTAATTATGTCTTATATATAAATCATATATATTTATATTTTAATCTTAATTATTTATGTGTGATTATATAATTGAGATTTATTCTTTTTATCTTCTTATAATAAATATTTATCTCATCTCTCTCTCTCTCTCTCTCTCTCTCTCTCTCTCTCTCTCTATATATATATATATATATATATATATATATATATATATATATATATATATATATATATGTTAACTCTGAAAACTTTATAATTGGATCTTCTTAGATATGAACTCAAAGATATATAAGCTCTAATTTGGAGCATTGGCCAAGGCTGCCACCCATATTTATTAAAGGGAAAAGAAAAGGAAAATATGGTACCCTTTTCCTTTTTGTTAAATTCAGAAACATTGGTAATTAAGTGGTTATGCAACAAAGTAATTAACTCCTGATCGAGAAATAGAAGATGAGGATCAGATAAGGGTAGCTGGAATGTGCTTTCCATTTCAATGAAACAGATTAATCCCTAATACTATTGAAAGTACAGTCATAATTAAGTGTAGTAAAAAATGAAAAAGTTAAAGGCACAGTCAAGAGAAGCACAAGATCACAACGAACGAATATGTTAAATATAAGCATAAACCTTCTAAATATGCATCATAAACAAGGTTAAAAGGTATTTCATTCAAAAAATAAAAGAGAGAAAAGAAAGAGAATCTTCCTTTCAAAAACGATGAGAATGCTTTAACTTTTGAAACAAAAGACCAGCATGAATCACACATTGAACAAAGAGCACTCTCAAATTGGAGATAAAATCCACTATGCAATTCGAAGCTTCATTAATTTAAAGGTACTTCATCTGTTATAATTAATTAATTTAAGAAAATGTTAAACCACAAACTTTGTGTGACATGCTAAGTATTATCCATTATCCATTTTCTTTATGTATACTCATAACTATCAAAATGGGTTACTTCAGCTTATTTAGACCAAATTAGTTCGAGTTGAATTATTTTTGAGTTGGATCAAATTAAATTATGTGAATTTCATATTAATATTTTGTTAATTTAACCCGTCTCTTTATAATATTAACAGATAAGACCGGTCTGATCCGTTGCGAATTAGCTCATTTGGATCGAGTTAATTTAGATTATTTTTTATTTTGTATTAATTTTTATTAATCTAAATCATTTATTTTTTTAAATTATTCGAACTAGTTCATTGGACGTGGTCCATTTTGACGACTCTATGTTTATTAATGATTAATATAATTTTATTGTTTTGATCAAGTATTTGTCTTCGACAAACGATACTACAACGTTCTGGAAGTGAACAAGACAAGCTATGAGAACTGCATAGACAGAGACTTCATAAAAAATGTCACGCGTGGTGGCCGTGATGTGGTTCAATTGACAGAGGCAAGGACATACTACTACATCTCTGGTGGAGGCTACTGTTTTCATGGAATGAGAGTTTCTGTGAGCGTTGAAGAATACCAAGTAGCTGCAGCAGCACCAGCTCCTTCCGAGATGATCTCTGGTTCTCTTTTGCCTTCTGTGTACACTTGCTTTTGGATCATTTTTGGTAATGTGCTTTTCATGAATTTAGTTTCAATGGGTATTTTCTAAAGAGATGGGGATAGGGCTGTAATTAAAAGCAGCTTGAGTTATAAGGTATTAAGGATGCCTTGTTTGAGTGAAAAGTGAAAACAGCTTACATATGGTTTGTTACATTTATTGCTTTCTTTTAAGGGTAAGGCACATGTTACTTTAGCCCATAGCAGATGGTTGATTGATTGTGGTAAATAAAGTAAAAATTTGTGGAAAGATTATATGTTTTAACTTTTAAGTCTCAATAATGGTTTCTTGATGTGCCAAACAAAGGAAAATCAGGTTGTGGTAAAGTAAACAAATTGCAGATATATCTTACTTAGAGAATCTCTAATTTAAGATCTTACTATTTGATGATGATGAAAACTCATTTGGTTGTTGGAATTTGTAAAGGGTTGTTACTTGTTCTTGCCCCAGTATGACGGGACCCAAGGGGGGATCATGATCCTCTATAGTTTTCTTTAAACTATGGATGATCTCAGCCATCCAGAATAATTTTGTACGTAATAAATTATTAAAGGTAAACTTAAGTTTTGATTATTAGCCGTGAGATCATAAACTGCAGCTCCTACCCTGCTGTTCATTTTTTAACTACAGTGAATCCTTGTCCGACCCAAGGGAGAAATGAGCCATAAATCAGTAATCCGAACTCCAGGATTCTTGTAACAGTGAAATTGTGGTTTCATGGTTAAATATAGTTTCATTTTTTTTAAATTTTATCTCTTTAAAATTATTGTGTAAAAATTTATAAAAAGAAAGACACATAATATGCCATTATTACTCTTCCGCATATTTATTTTATTTCTTATTAGTTCACGTATGGCTTTTGGAACTCAAACTTGTGTTTAAGTTTCAGAATTTTTCAATTATATTATATTAATGAAAAGAGTGGCATAAACTCTTTCTCATGCGGTTGTACTTCGCAGTGCTAACTGAATTACGTGATTATACAAATGGTTTTTACTTCCTAAATCTATTTGTAGGGATATTGGAAAGAGTATTAGCGATTCAGCCAGTTTATTTTGGCTTTTTATTCAGAAATTAAATACATTAAAAGAAAATAATTATTTGTGAAAACTAAATTATTTACTACTAGTCACTTGCCATAAAATTCTTAATTTGTGACAACTTGTGCTATTACTGCATAAAATATTTTTGTTACATGAGTTATAGGAATCAGGATTCTCTCTTGTGACTGAAGAAGTCTTATTATTTTTTACACATAAAAATGACACATATCGCATGTCATATGTTATAAAAAAAATTCATATACTGTATGTAGTATATAAATTTAAATGTGTATATTTAAATAACAGGATCTTCTCTTTTTTTTGCCAACAGAAAAAGATTCATATCCGAATTATAGTGACAAATCATTTTATGATAAACTTTTTCCGTAAAATATATATATATATATATATATATATATATATATATATATATATATATTATACCGCTATAAACTAATATCTTGACTTGTTTATGAGAAATGTTTTATGCAGATTAGAATACATATATCGTATTTATATTATATATTAATATAAGAAATATGTCAAATTATGTTATATATATGACTATAATATTTTTATGACATAAAATAATTTTGTAAATGAAATGAATAAAATTAAACGTATTTTGATTAGATAAATAACGAGACTGATGGATAAGCTATTAGTACAACGAATGATAACAAATGTCTGGGTTTGCTTGATTTACTTGTGAATAATTTGGTGTATACAATATGAGGAAATTGAAAAGGGTTTGACTTTGATGGAGGTCAAAAAATGTTAAGGTAGAACTCAACACCATGGTGTGGGCATGTCGTTTGCAAATTCTTGGTCCTTTCATAAGATAAAAAATTTGTTTTCTTGACCAAAAACTTATTAGACGATTTGGTCTCTCAAGAACAAGCGCCAAAATTTTGTTTGTCCCTTTATTAAGGTCGCAAGTGCGGGTCATAAAATAATACAAAATCGAAAGTATAAGTTCGTCCTACGGGGATAAATGACTTTCATTACTAAATAACAACCAATAAATTAACTAAATTCTATTCAAGAACATATAAAATAGGTGAAAAGTATAGAAACTAAATCTAAAGTCTACAAAGCAATAAAGATAATGGTTTAGAGATTTAAGAAATCATGTTTCACCTTCTATTTCATACTAATAACTTGCAATCCTTACAAGCAACATCAATGAATTAGTTAGGTTAGCTTGAGAATCTACTTTAGTTAAAAACTTATGTCTAGGTTAATCAATCATAGTTTCATTTACCTAACTCCTTAGTTAGAACCAAAATCCACTCATGAACGATCTATTCTCAATCACACGTTATGCATGACTAAAAGGTATATTTCTATTCAGTTAGCGACTCAACTTATTCAAGCTAATTGAACTCATCGAACATGCATCAACCATACCATATCCATATTCATAAATCCCTATGTCTAGTTCATTTGCAACACTAAGATCATGCAATTATTGGCCAAACAAGAGCAAACATTAAGCATAGGTATAGAAGAATAAAACCAAACATCAATATAAACTCAAAGTAAGACAAAATCATTAATATCTATACAAAGATTCAAAGTAATTCATAAATACAGCTTGACTAAACATTGAACATGAAAATACAAGCAAAATCAATGCCCAAGAGATAGGGAAAGAGAAGAGAAATAAGCGAGAAGAGGAAGAAATCCATGAATATGATCATTGAAGCTTAAATCTCCTTTTATGAAGAAGATGACCTCCAACCAAGCCTCCCTAGGCCTCCAATCTGCCCATAAATAAAGAACAGGTCATAACTTCTCTAAAACCTAAAAAGCTCTCTTTAAAAAATCTGTTAAATTTCTATTTATAGACTCAGAAAACAAAGTTACGCCGTGACATTCAACTTCTCACACCGCGGCGCGCTTCAATTTAGGTCAGGGACGCCACGGCATCCATTCTTCACGTCGCGGCTTACAAAATGCGTAGCTCTCTGACTTAATGCAGGGGATATATCACGCCGTGACATTAATATGCCTATGCAGCGGCGTTGCCTGTTGAGATGCATATTTGGTTTTCTCTTCCACTTTTTGTCCAAGTCCTCCACATTTGAGCTTGTTTGGAGCCCTTCCTAATATAGAGAAATTACCAAATCAATAATAGATACAAATTCACTCAATCTCTTACCAAATACACACAATTTGCTCTAAAACATATAGAAGGATATCCAAATCAAAATATGTCAAATATAAGCATAAAACCTTCCAAATATGCATCATAAATAAGGACTAAGCATTCTTTACAATGCAAGGATAGGGCACAAATAACTACACTTTATGGAGTTATCACATGTCCTTAACTTAGCCTAAGTAAGGTGGTTTGCAATGGTTGTCCATAGTTTGCTGGTTGCAGGAGTGAGGATACTTGTAAAGGCATTCAGACATTGAAATCAATAAAAAAAAAAATTAAAATGGGTGAGTGTTTAGGCTAAAAAAATATATACTTTAGATACTGTTAAGATATCCTAACATAAGTAATCAGGGAGATATTTTGCCTCTGTGTGGATTGCACCCGTACATCATAATTATCATGGTGGTAAGCACCTAATTTTGTCTTAATTTTTCTTTATTGATCTTGTCTCTTTTTTATTATTAATTTTTACTAACTTTATTTCTTCCTTGGATGATAGCATTTTGATCCAATTCACCCCATCCAAATTAATCCAACAAGTTGGTCCAATTTCGTTCAACTTAACCCATCACATGACTCATCATTCTTGGCCTAAAATCAATGACTCTTTTTTTTTAGCCCACTTTAAAGATTTTTTTTGTCTGTGGACTTGGGCCATTTGTCTTAAATTTCTAATGTTTTTTTTTAAAAAAAAAGGAAGTCAGGAACGTTAGCAAGCAAGGCTAAAAAGAAAAGACAAAATCATGTTTTTTGATCATTGTAAAAGGAAAAGAAAAGTGTGATGCAAAATATTTTTAAAATGAAGCACCATAACTCTTTGTTTGGATTAGAAGAGAAAATGAAAGGAAAGAAAATGAGAAGAAAGAAAATGCTTAACAAGTATGGCCCAATCAGATTGGAAAGACTTCAACTAAAATGCTGAGAGGAAAAAATTAAAAAGATAGAAAAGTAAGAGAAAAAATTGTTTGTTTGGATGAAGAGAAAATAAGAAGAAAGAAAATGTGAAAAACATAAAAATATTCTACTTTTCATAACTTTTAAAATATTAAAATATTTTACTTTCACACATCTTTATTCCTTCACTCCCGTCTCCCACCCACTTCCCCTTCTTCAATTTCTTCCCCACCCTCATATTCTCAATCTCCCACGGCTGTCCTTTTTTTGCTTTCTCACCTCTTTATTCCTTCACTTTTTCCCACCCACCCACTCCCTTCTTTAGTTTCTTCCCCACCCCTTCTCTCCCTCACCCATCTCATGTCCATAGTCCATCCCTCACCCCCACCCCCTCTCCGCCATTGAGGACAAAGCTGAGGACATCTACATGCGATTTTAAAAAAGACTCCAAGATTCTTTGCCGGGACCACCACCACCGATATTTTATTCAACGCTAAAAATGCTGAAGCGATGGATGAAAGCAAAAGAAATCCGACTGCACTCCAAGATAGTGGCCATCATCTAACTCTTCTTTTTTCCTGCTTTGTTCCTTCAAACATTTGGTGTAGATTTGTTAAAATTAGTAAAAAAAAATAGATCTTTTGTTAGATTTGCTCTTACTAAAACTAAATAATTAAGATTTTATATATGATCTTCCAGAACTCATTGAAAAAAAAATTTGGGTTTGTTGCATTTTTGGCCCATAGCTTCTTCCTCTATTTATTTTTTAAAGTAGATACATTTCAGCTTTTTTGCACCTCCGCCGCCATGTTTTCTCGATTTTCTCTTTGTTTTCTTTGCTGTTTAGCGAAGAAATTTTTTTTGATGGGTCCCACACCAATTTTTTCTTTCTCTTCAGTTTTCTCGCCTTTTCCAAATGGGAGAAAAAAGAATATTTTGCTACTTTTCTCTCCACGCATTTTCTTTCCTTTCATTTTCTATTGTTCTAAACAATGTGTAAGAGAATGGTTTTGCTGCCACATGATGTAACATTAGCTTACGTAATGTAAATAAGTTGTGATAAAGAAAACAAAGCCAAAAGGGATAAAACACAGAAAATGAGATAACTGCAGAAAGAAAGGGAAAAATGAGGCAAACTTGAAAGCCAAAAAAATAGAGTGGAAAAAGACCACATATTCTGATCTCATGTAATCCAACTTGAAGATCTTTTTTCCTTCTTTGACTCTATAAAAAGGGGAGCAAAATGTGAATAGTAATTATTGGAATTAATGTGTATTTTTAAATTGAGTTTCTATTTACTTTGAAATATTATTAATGTGTGTGTGTGTATATATATATATATATATATATATATATATATATATATATATATATATATATATATATATATATATATATTATATATATATATGATAAGTTTTCTATTCTTGTATTTATTTTAATCATTTTATTTTATAGATTAATATGAGCAAAGAATAAATAAGAAGACAAAAATCCAATTAGAAGCCTAAATTATGCTTAACAAGTATGGCCCAATCAGATTGGAAAAGAGAGAAATTTAACTTCAACTAAAATGCTGAAGCGATGGAAAGAAAGCTATAAAAAGAAACAGTTTGAAGCACATCATAAGCACTAAGGAGCGAACGACGAGACACAAAGCCTCAGGAGAGAATTGGAAAAAAGCTGCGCCGCATAGAGCTGCACGGAGCACAGAGTGAGAGAGAAGAAAATAAAAGAAAGAAAACTAGGACAACACGTAGCTCGAGAATGAAAAATAAGAAAAGAAAAGAAGGACGTGACATTGCAACAACATTTGATATATATACAATAGAGAATATTAGTAAGATAATTTTATTGTGTTTTAATCTTACTATATCTTGCTAATTCTTTTACTAAGGGGATGATGAAACCTGATTATTTTGACATTACTATATTGAATTATTTTTATCTAATTTTAAGATTTAACGTTTATTGATTTTATTTTCTTATCGATTATATGATTATATGAATGAATTTTTAGAAGAGTTTGTCATGTTTTTCTTATGCTTTTCAATTTATTTGTATTATCTGAGTGTTGATGGTAATTGTTGAATATCAATTGTAATTTCTTATTTGGGATATATTTGATGATTTGATAATTTACCATTAATTAGAGAAATTTTATCATATACTTAATTATTATTTTTAGTGCTACATTGATAGATCTTCCGTGATCACATGCTTGTCGCTAGATGTTCATGAGTTACATTATTTGAGTATAATAATTTGACATAGTTAATGTTAAAATTAATCTTAGTAGATTCTGAACCATAGTCATCTTACATCTAGTAGAAACCTAATTTGTTTACTTTAATTTGCATTCAAAATTAATCTTTATTTACAATTAATTATTTAATATTTTTCTTCAATTTTTTTGTCCATTTAGCTATTCTTCTAATTTTCTACCTATGGGTAAGATTTTCACAAATGTTTCACAACTTTAGATTTTATTTTCTATTTTTTGGGCATAATCAAATTTTGGCATCATCCTTCAAAGGGGTGTTACGGATAGTAAAAGAATTGCTAATCAAATTTTTCTTTTCAGCAGTTTGTAAATGTGGTAACTTTGGTCCCTCTTTTAGCTTGATACATCTTTATTTTATTTTATTTTCTTTTGTAGTTTTTTTAAGTGTTACATTTTTTCTCTACCTTGCATGAACATGTATAGAGGCGCTTTGAGTCAGTTTGATCGTAGACTTGTGTTAGAGTCATAGTCTCATTTTTCTATTCATTTGTTTGATACTTCTTCTAATTTTGAGGAAATAAGCAAACACAGAGATCAGCCCACTAGGACCCTTCAAGATTACCTACACCCTATACACACAGCCACACCATCATGTATCATGTTTCCAGCTAATACTCCCCAACTGAATTTTAAAACATAGATGATATAGTTACTCCCTACTTTTCATGACTTGAAAAATAAAAATCTATATTTGCACATTAGGAAGTTTGAGGAAGTAGTTGCGACTTTTCATAGTCAGAATACAACTGATGACATTGTGAGACTTAAGTTCTTTCCTTTCTCTTTAAAGGACTGAACTAAGAGTTGATTATACTCATGGAGACCATGATCTATTGGGTCATGAAATGAGATGACACAGGCCTTCTTTAATAAATCCTTTCCCCAACATAAGACAAATGTTTTAAAAAGGCAAATTTTCACCTTTGCACAAAAGGACAGTGAGACTTTGTATCAGTCTTGAGAGAGATTTAATGAGTTGTTAAGTATGTGTATTCACTGTAGGTATGAGAATTGATGCTTAATGGGTTATTTTTATGAGGGATTTATACCTAGAGAGCGCTAATTTGTGGAGATTATGTGTAATGATGAGTTCTTATAAAAAGATCTTGGTGAGGCCATAGAATACCTTAATGGGCTTGATGAAAAATCTCACCCTTAGACTGGACCTAGTGCTACTGAGAGCATAAATAGGTCACAACCTATAGGAAACCCAAATGGTGGTAGAATTTACCATCTTAAGGAAGAGGATAACCTAAAGGCTAAGGTTGGGATGCTCACTAGGGAGCTAGAAAGCCAACACATGTGGTTGATCATGCGGAGTCTTTTAAACCATGTTTTATGTGTGGCAGAGTAGATCATCTCACCCAAGAGTGTCTCACATTTGCTGAGATGAGAGAGATGTACGAGGAACAATATAATGTCTTAGGTATGTACAATAAGCCTTTTACACATTTCTCTAATACTTATAGTGGCACAATCACCCCAATTTTAGCTAGAAGTCTGAAAATCAGCCGCTTGCATATCGGATTCTTGGTCTTAGATTACATCAAGAAGTTTTAAGATGATCCATGAATTTTCTACTAGATAAGCATCCAAAATTTAATTAATCAAGGTTAAACAAATTAAGCACTTATCTAATCTTAAATTAATCTAAAAGCCAAAGTGCAACCAAGCTTAACAAGCAACATCCAAGAAGCCTTTGATGCAATGTTTAGTCTCTGTAATCCTCATTAAACACGTGGTAATTATGCAATTATCACATCAACATGCAAATCAAATTCAATTCAATTCAGATATAACAAAATCAAAGAGGAACTTGATTAAGAAGTAAAAGATAAACTTGATTAACAAATAAAGGATAAACTTGATCAACAAATAAAAGATAAACTTGATCAACAAGTAAAAGAGAAACTTGATTAGCAATTTAATATACAATAATCAAAACGAGATATCAAAATTAAACATCATGATTGTCAATCTTTATGATTGATTTAAAAGGGTCTAGCCTTCCATGGATGGAAGGAAACAATAGAAAAGAAAGAAAACTAGAGAGAAAGGAGAAGAAGAAAGATAAAGAGAGGAAGTGCAAGCAAGAACGACTAAAAGAAAATTAGGGTTGAGTTTCGTGGTTGCTATTACTGCTTAAATAACTATATCTAAAATTAAAAATCTAACTTTGTCCTCAGCTAAGGGTTAATCATTTTCTCTTAACTTTAATTAGACACCTAATTTGCATAATTTGGACTTAGGATTAGCGAGTTATGCCCAAACCATTCTTAACAACTCTCTAAACTTGTCATCTGACTTCAAAGGGTTAAAACACCATAAAAAAGTCACCTTTTTTATAAGTAGTCTCATAAGAATTGAATATCTATGTCTCAGCTTTCATATGACACCGATTTCAGCTCCAGATGACACATATAACTCAAATTATGGCCCAATCTTTTCACATCATCTAAGTTCCACCAACAAAATTTTTGTTCTAATTTCGTGGCTTAATCTAACTCATTAGACATCCGATTCAACCTTCGAACTCTTCAACAAAATTGTAGAGCTCTCTATTAGCTTTTTTACAAGATAAAATTCATAATTTTAAGATGCCTAGAACTCAAGTTATACCTACAATACAGAAACAATGTAAAATTTTCAATAATGTTGAAAAATACAATTAGGCTCAATTTGAACTCAAACTTATAAAATGTGGCTAAAATTAATTAATTAAGCATATAAAAGGTCTAAAAGACTAAATATGAATGTTAATTAATATATGAAAATTGTGTTTATCATGTGCGCCGCACAACAAAAAAAAAGGAGAGAAAGAGACACACAACGCCTTAGGAGATAATTGGGAAAAAGTTACGAGCCGCATGGAGCGCAGAGTGAGACAGAAGAAAATAAAAGAAAGAAGACTAGGACAGTAGGCGACTCTAGAAGAAAAAATAAGAAAAGAAAAGAAGAAGGACGTGACGTTGCAGCAACACTTGATATATAAACAATGGACAATATTAGTGAGATAATTTTATTGTATTTTAATTTTACTATATCTTGTTAAATTCTCTTACTAAGGGAATGATAAAACCCGATAATTTTGACATTACTATGTTGAATTATTTTTAACAAATTTTAGGATTTAATGCTTATTCATTCTATTTTCCTATAAGATTATATAAATGAATTTTTAGATGAGTTCAATAATGTTTTTATCATATTTTGCAATTTATTTATGTTATCTCAGTATTTGTGGTAATTGTTGGATATCAATTGCGATTTCTTATTAGGAATACATTTGATGATTTGATAATTTACTATTAATTAAAAAAAATTATTATACACTTGATTATTATTTTTAGTGCTACATTAATAGATCTTCTGTGATCACATACTTGCAACTAGATGTTCATGAGCTACATTATTTGGGTATAATAATTTGACATAGTTAATGCTAAAATTCATCTTGGTGGATTATGAACCTTAGTCATCTTACATCTAGTAGAAACCCAATTTGTTTACTTTGTTTTACTTTAATTTGCATTCAAAATTAATCTTTATTTACCATTAATCATTTAATATTTGTCTTTCGTTTCTTTGTTCCTTTAGTTATTCTTTGATTTTGTCTCTTTGTAGGATTGAGACCCCAAAGTTGTACTATAACTACTGCGTTATTCTTTGGGCGTAATCAATCTTCTTCTATAACTTGCTGTTTTGATATACTTTAATCCCATGACTGTATGCTGAAAGTTTTTAGTGTTGTAAATTGATCTTTAAAGCAAGAACTAAATTGATGGATTTAAATGCTAAAAGTGAGTCCTTGGTTGCTGCATGTTGTTGGCTGAATGTTATAAAGTATTTAGACTCCAAATAGCTTCAATAAATGCTTGTTTTTGGCCATGAAAAGCCTAAATTCGATGCCGTTGAGTTGTGTTTTGAAAGTCTTGATGAATTATCATGATATATGTTTTGGTTATGAAATGTTCAATGAGTTGATAAGTTGATTACATTTTCTATTTTAAAGATGAACTAAGGGATTTTAAGTTTGATGACTATCTTGATAAGGTTTTGTGTTTGAATGGAATTTTCTTATCGTGGTTTTGAAATTTGGATAGGTCTTATATAAATAATCTATTTTTCTGATTTAGTTTGGTTTTCAAGAAAGCATGCACAAGATGCTAAATTTATATACTCTTGTATTCCTAGCTACTGGATGCCTTTTACTTGATTCTTGAACTCAATATTTTATGTTGTAGTTGTTGTTTTATTATCTCTTGATAAAGGTGTTTTCGGTTTTATCAAAGATAAAAAGGAAAAAGAATGTTTTTTTTATGGAGGTAGTAAAGTTATGATCCTTGAATGACCTTTTGTGCTAATAATTTAATATTATGGCCCTAAGAATGTTATGCTGTTTGGGGGACACCCTAGACTAAGAATAAGCTCATGAATATGATTAGCACTTAAGGTGGAGAAATGAATTGGGTCCAAAGCCCTAAGTTTATGAAATGAGGTCAAAGTCTCAAGAGTAGAGGGATAAGATTGAAAATGATACCCCTCCATGAGTTTTTAACTAAAAGTCAGTTTTACTGTTTTAATGATTTTCACCATTTACTCACTTATTTATGAATTTGTTTTTGATGGATTTGGAAGTGAAAATCAAGTTTCTGACTTTAAGGTAAAATTTTGAGGAAAAAAGGGAAGGTAAATAAAAATGTTTTCCATATGAAATATGACTGTAATATCATTAGTTCAACTATAATATATTGTATTCTATTCCTATTGAGTTTAACTCTTAAAATTAAGCATGCTATTTCAAATAACCCATTACGAGATCAAGACTATGTTTTACTATATTTGGGTCTTTGTCTCAGAGCTGAATGCGTTTGTGAGGATGATTATCTCCATCTCGACTTCCACGGAGGACGTGGACCAAGATGGCTAGAGACCCCTTTGGAAGACGTAGCATCTCTATTTTTATTTTGTGTTTTGTAAAGCACCTAGTTAGGGATTGTCTGTATATTGTACCCTAACTCTTTTGGTTGTAAAATAGTAGGTGCTAACTCTTAGTTTAGAAGATGCTACATATATATGATGCATATATATATTGGCATGTAGCCTTTAACTTGAAAGGGAACTAGTTTTCCCTCTTTATTTGTAGAATTAATGATGCATATGTGAAGTACTATGTTTATGTAAGTCTTTGCATAATAATAATTTAGTAACTAATAAGAAAAATAAATAATAGACATAGACATAGATAATACAAAAACAAAGTCAAATAAGAAATAAGTGATATACTGTTCTAATTAAGAACGAAGAAAAACCTTAATTACCCCGTGAATTAAGGTAGGATATCACAGAGTCTTGCTCAGTCCATAACAATTTGTATAGGATTAGCTTTGGATCGAGGTACTAAAGACCTAATTTTGTGTTTGGAGCGAAGCGGGTCAGATCAAATCAGATCTAAACCCTGTAATTTGACATCCTTACTAACCAATGTTTTCATAATAGAATTGGTAAAGAGAGAATGTTAAGGTTTTAAGGTTGAACCACAGTTGAACCGAGGTCGAACCAAGATTTTATATATACTTATATAATATCTAAATACATATTACATTAAAATATTTAAATATGTATATCAATCTGCAAATATATAAGTCATATAGCAAACAATTGCAATTAGTGTAATGGTATATAGTTTTGTTCGTTTATCCTAAAGACTAGGGTTCAAACCTTTTGTTTAACAATTTTGCATATTTTTCTCTATATATGCAATATATTTAACAATTTTAACATAATATACCAAAGGGTATAATATACCCAAGTTCGATTATTGGGATTGTAATTTTTTATGCCCAATGTTAACAAGAGTGAGCCGGTTCAACCAGCCAACCCATGTTTGGTTTTGTCAATTTGAGACCGATTCACCGACTTAGAAGCTGTAACAATAGTGAGTCAGTTCAATCAGTCAACCCATGTCTAGTTTGGCCAGTTTGAGACTGGTTCATTGACTCAGAGGTTGATTTTCTAAATACTGACTTTAGAGGGTTGATTGGACTGGTTAGAAGATCAGTTCACAATTAACCCAGTCCGACCGACCGGTCAGATCAGAGTTTCAAAACAATGCTACTTATCATCTCGATCCACTCTTTGTGTGTATGAACACCCTATTATGGCCTGTCCTATTCACTAGCATACATAACAATTATGTAAAGGTAAATTGTATGGTAACATAGAATTCTCCTAAAAATAAATTTAACAAGAAGAGCAAGGATGTGAGTAGGGGTGTTCATAGATGAGTTGGGATGATTTTGGTTTGACCTGAACTTGGCTCGATAGTTTGACCGAGTCATTTTTTAGATTCGAACTCGACCCGGTCATGACTTGAAAATGACCAGGCCGAAAGTGACCCAATCTAATATGTAGACATAATATATAATTTGAATATTATACATAGCAAAGTCATAAAATTATGGAAGTAGGAAAGTAAAACCAAGGTATATTTTATAATATATATTTCAAAACAAATAATATCAATATAAATATATTATCATAATTATTAATTTAAATAAAAAGTCTTATTATTTAAACTAATTAATTGTAAAAAAAAATATGTTTTAAAAAAATGTGTGGTATCGGGTCGGGGTGAAATGACCCGATGCATGACTTGAACTAAACTTGAAAACATATCGAGTCTAATTTATAAGAAAAAGGCTCCTCTAAAATAAATTTATTTTTAAAGTAAGCAAATAAGAGTGTATCCATTCTTAAATCATTTAGTGAGTCGAGATCTTAATATACTTTATCAAATCAAGAGTAAATACACATTTACTTTATTTATTTTTAAAAAAATCTTATTTTAAAAAAGTTTTATCTAATTTTTAAGAACCCAAATTCTTCTCAAATTAGTTTCACGTAAGGATGACAATTTTATCCGTCCCCACGAATAATATACGTGACGGGACGAATATGAGAGGAAAATCTTTTCCCTGCGAGTATGGTCACCCGTTTATTTATTATCTCCGTTTAATAAACGGGACAGGTGCAGAGGTGGTTCCCCTCGTACCAACAAATAAAATTATAAAAATATCTTTATATAAAATTATTAAAAAATCTCATTATATCAATTAAAATGTGATTCAACGTATTTGGATCTTAGTTGAATTTTAAGTATTTTAATATGTTTGATATAATTATATTGAACATTATATTTGAGTGTAAATTGAGTGTTTGATATTATATTTGCATTAAGTTATGTTAGACAAATTTTAAAAAATTATGGTATTATATTTTATTTTTATTTTTTTAATTTTATTAATTTTTTTATAATTTATTAAATTCTAATAAATATCTATAAATATCCAATTACTTGTAACAAAATGATAAACAAATACTCATATAAATATGAAAGAAAAGACAAAAACAAATATTCATCCGCAAAAACAAAGGATGGGAGACTACTACCTATTTCGACCTCGCCCCGTCCCGCACCACCTAGTTGCCATCCCTAGTTTCACGTGAGGACGGATAAAAATGATGCGTCATGTGTTTTAACACCCTAATAAATATATGTCATGTGTTTAACACCCTATATGTGATTCATGTAATTCGGAAACAAATAGAGGATTTTTTCATTTTCCATTCAAGTTTTTTTTTCTTTTTTTAATTTAGAGAAAAATTGGGCCAGTTATGTTGTCAGATATGAATATGAACATGAGTTAGATAAATAGATAAGATATTAGTTGTGAGCTGGTTTTGCTGCCACTTCAGTCACAAACACAAGTACCATGGCTTCTTTTCACTGCTCAGTTTCAGTTCCTTCCCTTCTCAAACTACCCAACAACACCATTCGATACTTTTCGCTTAACCCCATTCGAGCCTCCACTTCCTCCTCATCCTCCCCAACTGTCGGAGAAGCCGCAATGAGCGTTGACAACCTCCGTCGCTTCATCCACCTTAATATGGGAAAGTGGAAAGGCTCTTTCTATGTAACAATCACAATTCCACCCTCAAAGATATCAACTTTTTATCATTTTATTTGTGTTTTACCCTTTTTCTCAAGCACCCTTTTCCTTTTTCTTTGTAGCAATTTGATTCTTGTGGGAATCTGTTGCAACAAGTGAGTACCAAGCTTGCAGCTAGCTCTTATGGGGAAGATGAACTTATGAGTCTCATTCAAACGTAAGCTTCCTTCTCTCTGGATACCCTTTTTGTCAACATCAAAGGAAGGAAAATGCAACACAACTAGAAGATTTTGTCCATTTCCTTTAAATTTAAAAGTTTAAGTTTTTATGCATTTATGATATGTTGCTTCAAAATCATAAGGAGAATTGACTGAATCTGTGTTGGTTTACACAGCTACTAAACTATAATCCCAATATATTAAATCATTGAAATCTGAGAAACATTTGACTGTTAAATGATCTGTGCATTTTGGCTTTAATCATAAGGACAGACTACTGTGTTGGTTTACACAGCTACTAAACTATAATCCCAATATATTAAATCATTGAAATCTGAGAAATATTTGTTCATAACCAACAAATTACTTAAAGGGTTAAATTACATGCTAATCAGGTCTTTCAAAGCCACCTCTTTTTAACACTGATCATTGTTTTAAAAGTCGAACAGGAGATTAAACCGGTGAGACCTTCAGGGCATTGTTTGATTGGTTCAACTGATTGAATTTCTGGTTGAATCAGATAATGTTTGAACTGGAGACATAGCCGGTTCACAGTCCAACCGGTTCAACCCGCTGGTCTGGTCTGGTTTTTAAAACATTGCATCTGATCTTACTTGGCTGTAGTTTTTCCAATTATTATTATGTAAATTGTATAGCTGTTGCTAAATAAATTAATTATATTGCTCCTTGCAGGTTGTATATTAAACAACCTTCATCAAGTACTTCAATTTCTGGAGACGACGATGAGACAGAATGGGCAGAGTACAAAATTAAGGAAACCAATATGTTTACTGTTGACAAATATCAACAAGTGAGATTTTCTTCTAATGCTGGAATATTGGAGTGTAAACAATTGTCTTTTTGTTTTTTGTTCTTTCGTTGTGATCCCATTGCTTCTTTAAAATATCCATTTCAATTAGTTTGCAGATAGGCTTTTTCCCATCTGAGAGAGCATTTGCACTGAGGTACCAAACAGCTGGTATGTTGGAAACAGTATTAAGGCAAGGGGTTCTTGGAGAAGATGACACTGGTGAAGAATCACCTAAGTAAGTGCTCCTTTCCCTAGAAGAGGTTAACTAGCACTGTTTGATTGATTTAGGTGAAGGGTTGTACTCTAAACATTTATTATGCATTAGTAAATGAAATCAAGGCTGCTGTAGGTGGAGATAGTAACAGGACGTGCTTTACCTGTTTGTATTGCCATTGCATTGAGATAACTTGCTAACTATCTTTTATCTGTGCATTTTGGTAGCATGCATGATATCAACAACTTCTTATGCATGGTGTTGACTAACACATGATGCAAACTGCAATGCTTCAGGCCCCTAGTTGAAGTGGTAATTGCAGGTGTCTGGTGGGGGTAGATCTTTGGGGTCTACTCTTAGTAACCGAGCAATAGGAAGATAACTTAGCAAAAACCAATCAAAAAAGAGTGAAATAAATTATTTAACATCTACTTTGAGATGTCCTTCTGTTGTTACTTGCTGATAGTGATTTTCAACTTGATGAAAGCAGTTACTTTACTTCCTTGTAACATACATAAGCATATTTGAGGCTTTCTCACTAAAAAATAATTTACAATATGAATATATATAAGCAACCCCAGCAGGAAAAAAAGAAAACTTTATAGATGATCATAAAGTGTGCCCCATTAGGAAAGAAAAACGTATAATAATGGCAAATTCTAATAATCAACTGAAATATCTAACTTGAATACACTAGTTAAACCAGGTCCTTGCTTAACCCGACAAATTTAACATAAATCCTAATTTCTATAACTGTTATGTGACAAAACCATGCTATTATTGCCATCAAGAATTAAGCCATCAATAGCTATTTTTAGAACACACTTCAGGCCAATTTGGGGCTCTCTCACTGAAAAATAATTTACAATAAGTATATATATAAGCAATTCCATTGGGAATATAAAACTAAAACTTTATAAGTGATCCTAAAGCATTCTTATTAGGTAAGAAAAACCTGTGATAACAGGAAATTCAAATACTTAAATGAAATCTCTGAGCTGTATACTTTAGTTGAGCCAAGTCCCTGGTTAACCCAGTAAATTTAACGTAAATCCTAATTTATATAGCCCTGTTAGACTCAAGCCATCAATCTTTCTAGGGACCTCCATTTTGGCTTAAAAAGTAGGTGTACAGAAATGCCAGTGCTGCCTGAACAACATGTTTTCCTTTATACTGTGCAACAATTGAGACTAACTCAAATAATGACTTGATACTAGTATATCATATGGTCTTACAGGCAAAGTAGAGAGAAATCTTACAAAACCCTGTTTCTTTAATTATATATAATAATCTATCTACTCAATTGCCTACTTGGATATTTTTAGATTGACTTTATTGTTAGATATATAAAACCATTCATGAGTCTTTACTTAATAGCTTAAGCTTTTGAGAGAGTTGGTTCATGACATTTATCATTTTGATTAATATGGAACATCCTATAACAACAACCAAGTCTTATCGCGTTAGGTGGGTTTGGTTATATGGATTAATTGATGCCATTTGGCTCTATCAAAAACCAAGATTTTAGTAAACCTATTTAGAGCAAGATCTTTTTTATTGGTTTCTTCTAAAGTTTTCTTTGGTCTTCCTCTTCCCCTTTTAATCTGGAACATCCTAATATGTAAAAATTGCAATAGTGTCTGTCTGCTACTTTAAAATAATACTGAGAACCCTCTTCCTGTTCTGATTAAAGGGTTTATTGTTAAGTGATTTGGCATTTGTGCACCAACACGTAAAAAAAGGCATACACATATGCACACTATATTTTTTATACCTTCCTTAGACTTTCTTTACACTTCCTTATGGTGCAGAAATCTCAAGCTTCCCTCTCGTCGACCTTCTGTTGTATGTGAGAATTGCCTGTACTCTCTTCAGAGAGATATGAGAGCAAGAGCCTTTCACATTTTGGAGCCAAAAGGCACTGTAGATATGCTTGTCATCTTCCTAGAGGAAAGAAGTGATGGGTCTCCTCCTCTACTTGACAGTTCTAAGGTGAGCTTAACTGAGATATGTTGAGCCTTTCAATTTTTTATGTATATCTACTGCTGATTTGACTACCCACACACAAGCTAGTACATATTTATTTATAGAGGAGTTTTTGCTTTGAAATTCTACCATTTTTTGACAGCAGCAGGACAATATCTTATGTTTATAGTTTCTTACATGTATGACTTTTTGTCTCTTTTTACATTCTATTTGAATTCATGGCAGGACATGAAGAATAGGATTTTGCCCTTCCTTGGTAAATGGAAAGGTCATTCCATTACAAAACGGAGTGGTGTATATGGATCTACAATTGCTAAAGCTGATACAGTTGTGTTACATGAGATGGATGACAATGGCCAACTTATTCAGGTATTTTGCATCTTAATATCATGTGCTGCGTAGGTATACTGAAATTGTAGCTTAATAGAATTCTTAAAGTATTGATTTATGCTATTAACTTGTCAAAATACCAAGACTTTAATGACATAATGCTTTGTTTATGCCTCTGGTTTAACTACGTTTTCACATGTTTAACTTGTGTGGAGTTCTTATTAAATTTTGAATGCTCTTTCGCCTTGTTCTTCTATGTGGGACATGTGGTATCTTCATTATTGAGTTTGAGTGATATTATCTTCTCTTCACTCCCTTACCCCACCCTTTTGAGTTCTGTTGGTAGAAATTTGATTCGAGTAATATTTGATAAACAAGTAATTTCTTTTATTTGTCTCAACAGAAGACCTTTCCCTTTCCCTCATATTTTGTGGACAAGAAAAATTCTTAAAATTAACACCCCTTTCCCCAATACTCTTGTTTTTATTGTTGATGCTGATATTGGGTACCAGGATGTTACTTCAACATCTGGAGGGGAAAATGTTACTACCAACGTGCATTGGACTGGCACAATATCAGACAATTTGGTTACATTTGATGGTGGTTACCAGATGATACTATTGCCCGGTGGCATGTATATGGGATGTCCTTGTGATATAGCAAAAAGTGTAGCAAAATCAACGTCTTTCCATTTAGAGTTCTGTTGGTTGGAGACACCTGACAAGAGGCAAAGACTGGTTCGCACATATGATGTGGAAGGCTTAGCTGTCTCTTCTACTTATTTTTTTGAGACTAAATTGTGAATCCTCTATTGTCTTTTTCTCCCAGAAGTAGTTCAAATAGTTGTGATTGTGAAGATGGCCCATGTAAAACTAATATTTATCTTTGCATCCATTGATCGAATATATATGATTGGTTGATATATTTACTGAGCTTCTGCTGGTAACGTGGTTTAGCGGTCAAGGTAATGTTTGTACTTGTAGCTTTGCTTTATTATCATTCTGTAATCAGTGCTAAACTGCTAATCAGAGAAAATCCAATCCATTATTAACTCTGGCCAAAGCAAATTTGAGGTCCTCTTCTAGAGAAAATCCAATCTCAGTTCTACTCCTCAGTGCTAGGTTCAAACTTAAAGGAAAAATAAATAAATAAACAAAAATTTGACCATTTTACATTTTTGCAGTCAAATGATAAGCATTGCCAATTGATGCAATTAGAATATCATAATAGGACAAAATTTAGATAAAATTCTTTAAGTGGTTGTAAATTTTTTTTTCATAAAAACAGAATATATATATATATATTTATTTATTTATATTTCATTAATAAAATTTTTTAAAAAATAATAAAATAATTAAAAAATAAGACACATATTATATTTTTATTAAAAAATTACATCGTAAACATATAAAAAAAATTTACTCAAGTTTTATCCTATCGTATGTTACTGCCTTATTAAAAAAATATCCCACCTCGGATTTGGGTTCCCTTAGTATTCCCTTCCAAGTTCTCTCTCTCTCTAATTCTATGTCTACCATATATGTGGTGTAACTCTGCGCAGAAGGAGTTCATTAAAAAAAAAGAAACTAAACTACACAAAACATCATCTTTTTAGTGTAAATTTTACATTATTCAAATTCTTGCATAATGATTGGCTGACTCAACGTGATTTACTACCTGTAAGACAAGACCATCCATATTTTTTTTAAAAAAAAGATAAAAACAAACAAAATGTATAAAAAAATAAAAAATGGTTGCATAACAAGAGCAAGAATAATTTATCGAGAACGTCAACATCCACGTCTACTCTGAATTATACTGAAACAATTTTGAACCTCTATAAATAAATAAAAGGCAAAAAAAAAGTGTTGAAACTTGAAACAACAAGAAGCAGCATATTCCAATGCCATCACGGAGATGCCGATGCTCACATCTCAACCAAACGTTAACACATAATAGTTACTTCAAATTCAAGTCTTTACAGACACCATGACATGATTATCCACCACCTGTTTAATACTTAGTTATCCTTGAAGCACCTTCACAAGACAACATCTTCAACATCCTCAGAAACAACATAAAACAGTTCATTCATTCATTCTTTCATTAGGATTCAGTTTTTGTCAGCAGAGGATCCAACCCAATGAAAATCTGCACCTTTTCAATGTCACTGGCCATCGTCGTTTTGGTCATCACCAACATGGCAGTGACTGAGAATCGCATACCCTCCACTCTGGATGGCCCATTTGACCCGGTGACCCGCAAGTTCGACCCATCACTGCGACGGGGCAGTGATGACTTGCCCATGACTCATCCAAGGCTCAGAAAGAATGTCACTTCAAATTTCCCTGAACAGATTGCTCTTGCAATATCTTCACCAACTTCTATTTGGGTTTCTTGGGTCACTGGTAGTTTATCCCCTCAACTTAGAATTTCTAAAGATTTTGTTTTTTCAATTTAAATTATTGCATTGTTAGTGTAAAACATGTTTCCATGACTAATGCTACTAAAAAACATTTACACATACATTATCTCACATGTATATAATTTTTATTATTTGATTGGAGTTGGTCCTACCAAAATTTTTGCACACGCCCAATCTCGTTATGCCACCTCATACTGATGTGAGAGATGTGAGACACATTCTAAGAGAAATTATACCATGCTCCTAGAGTAGCAATAAATGCATGCTCCAGGAGTATCTTTACCATTGATTTAAGTTATTTTCTTTAAAATTTATGTGAATATGTTTAAAATCAACAATGAATATCTTCTTGGAGCATGCATTTATTGTTGCTTCACGAACGTGTAATATACACATCTAATGTGCACCAAGCATTGTTGTTTCTACACTATCATCGAAATTGTGTTGACTCATCATTTAATGAGTTTGACTATGTTAACTACTACATGAGATGTCAAATTCATTATATGTGTAAGGAATATAAATGAGTATAGCTGAATTAATCATTGTTTTAAATTGAATGAATATGGAAAGTGCTTGAGATTTGGCATGGAGTAAGTAAATCCAACTAAATCTAGAATAGGCATCAATGAATACAATATAATATCTAGATCCAGTGGATGATGGCATAGGTGATGGTCCCCAAATATTAGAGAAAACCAACTCCAAAGGAGAATATACAGTATGGGAATCTGAGAAAGGTAAACAATGAGCTTTACTTATACAACAAGATGAACAAAAAAACTTTGAACAATTTGAAGAAATATCAATATTGCATTGTTTAAGCACTTGAAACACAGTTTTAATAGCAGGGTGGCCTAGTCTTGCATGCCACAAATCAAGAACAGTATCTTTACAACTTGCAGTTTTTACTGCATTACATGAAGTAGGAAAACAGGAAACAAATGTAGTTGACAGAGAAGAACCAGTAGACTCTTGAGTTGGCAACAAGTGATCAAAGGCATATAGACCATCTCTAAGTCTGCCTTGGAGAAGGATCTCCTTGGTAGCTTGAGATTTAACAAGACAATGATTAGCATAAAACTCAAAGAATACATTATTGTCTTTACAAAATTGTGACACACTTAGCAGATTTTTGCATACACCAGGAACATGCATCAAGTTTTGAAGAAGTAAAGGAAAAGAATCATGGGAAGATGAAATCTCAGAATAGCCAATGTGTTGGATAGGCATACCTGTACCATTGCCAAACTGGACTGTATCTGAACCATTGTAAGAAGATCTGAGTTGCAGATTTGACAGATCAGATGTCAAGTGATTTGAAGCACTTGAATCTGGATACCAGGCAGGATCATATAGTGCTGAGGGAGTAGCAAGCATTGCTTGAAAAGATGTAGAAGAGGAAGTTGAAGATGGATTAGTATATGTGCTAGCTATCATTGCTTGTGTAGGTGGATGAGGTGGTGTAGCAGCTTGATCACCAAAAGGATTTGGATGACTTTTGTTAAATCGATGCCAACATTCCCATGCCAAATGATTTGACTTTCCACACAATTGACATTTGTTAAACCATGGAGTTCTTCCACATCCACCTCTGAAATTTCTTCCTCTTCCTCGAAAATTAGATCTGCCTCTACCAGAATTTTGAGAAAACTGATCATGAAAACCTCCTTGAGCATAGCCACCTCTATATACATAATTTCCTCTGTAATTGCCACCATTAGAAAACCTATTTGAATTGGACTGTTGTCAAGATTGAACAACATTTGCTTGAATGGAACCAGCCATCTCAGCTTTTCTATGTTTCTCAATTCTTTCTTCTTATGCCATGAGCAATGCCTCAATTTCAAAAACTGAATAGGGATCAGTTTTAGAAGTCACTAAAATTACAAATGAATCATAATCTTCTGTGAGATCATCAAAAATAGCATCCACGTGATCTGCTACTGAAATTGGTGCTCCTACAGTAGCTAATGAATCCACAATTTTCTTGATTTTCAACAAATACTCATTGATTGATGTTTCTTTCTTCATGCTTCGAAGTTGTGACTTTAATTGCTTTATCTTAGCTCGTGTTTGACTTGCAAAGAAAATTTCTAATTTACTCCATACTTGAAATGAATGATCACATCCTACCATTCTTGTGGTGAGGGATTCAGACATTGAAGCTAGAAGCCATGAAAGTAACAATGAATCTTGCTGTTCCCAATTCAAGTAGTCCTCTGTATATTTTTCCAATACAACATCTTCATCAGATGCAAATTTTCATGGTACAGAACCTTCTTGAAGATATTGTTGTAGCTTGAACCCTCTGATAGTTGCAAGAGGCTGTTGACACCATGGAAGGAAATTTCCTTCATCAAGCTTGAAGGAAATAGGACTTGAAAATGTTTGAAGAGTGAAACGAGTTGAGGTCTCCATGGATCTGAATTCTGCTCTGATACCATGAAAGGCATCAGAAGAGAGAGAGAGAGAGAGAGAGAGAGAGATGATTGTGAAGATTGAATGAATGAATATTACTCGCTGAGTGAAAGCTGATCAACAAGCTAATATAATGCTGCAGCATTACTGCTGAGCATAACTGAAACAATTCTCAACTAACAAACTCAAACTAACTGTCATATTAACAGAATAACTGACTAACAGAAATTAATAACAAAATGTGATTGATTCAGCTATACTCGTTTATATTCCTTACAATATGACGTGGCAGCATATCAATGGATGGAAGTGTAAAACTTTTTTACGCTAACATTGCATCATAATTCTTGTTTTCTTTATGTTTGTGGTGTTCTAAAGCATCAACTTGTTACTGGGTTGTTTTGTTTTGTTTTGGATAAGGGGATGCACAGATTGGTCTCAACGTGACACCACTTGATCCTGCATCTGTTGGAAGCGAGGTTTGGTATGGGAAAGAGAGTGGCAAGTTCACAAGTGTTGGCAAAGGTGTTTCACTTGTTTACAGTCAGTTGTATCCCTTTGTAGGCCTCTGGAATTACACCTCTGGTATCATTCACCATGTGAAACTCAAAGGTACGTTATGTTACTTGTTGTTTAAGCTTTTGCCCAAATGGATGATGGTGCTTGGTACTGAGTAGGAAGCAGTGATCACTAATTCACTGAATTGTTGATTGGTAAGCAAACAAAACTCTGTAGTCTGCAAATATGCTTTGCATTATATAACTAATATAAGTGATAAGGGAAACACTATTGGTTGATTTTATAGAACCTATGTCTGATGTGTACCTGCTGTCTAGCTGCACATCTATAACAAGGTTCTGTGTTGAAATTTTTAAATATCCTAATGGTGGCTTGACTGTAAAATTATTCTAAATGCAGAGAAAATAATTTGCGCAGGTGGTTATCTTAAGTTCTTGGATGCATTAATTCTCAAAATTTGATGTCTGCCTTGTGATGTAATTGGTAAAGCAATAGTCAATTATGGGATAGAAGTATTTACTTTTCCAATAAAATACTGATTAGTGAAATATAATTTTTTTTTATAAAATTCTTTTAACTACCAGATTCTGTTTGTATGGTCTTCAAAACTTTGCTTCTTTCTGTATGCTATGCATTCCAGTCTAAAGTCGTGGCATATGTATAATTTTGTTCATTTCAATTTCAAACTGCTCAGTTCTGGAACCATTTATGTTCTTCATTTATTACTCTTCTTCTGATCATATCCCCTATCATATAACAATATCCAATCATATGTTGTTATAGAGCATATTTGAAGTAAAATTATCAGAATATGAAATGCTTAATGATACTCATTTTCTGTAAATTTTTTAAGATACTAACTATAAGATTGTTATGATGATGTGTTGAAAGTAAATTGACTCGCTGTATCAAAGCAAAAAGAATGGTATCAAGTGAATAAGTGCAATGACTCAAAATTTGTTATTCAGTTTGCAGAAGATTCATAGATATTTCTTTCTTGGTGTAGGTCTTGAACCTGGAACCAGATATTATTACAAATGTGGGGATAGTTCTATTCCAGCCATGAGCCCAGAGCATTCTTTTGAGACATTTCCAACACCTAGTCCAAATAGTTACCCTGGTCGAATAGCAGTTATTGGAGATTTGGGCCTCACAAGCAATTCTACCACAACTATTGATCATCTAATTTACAATGATCCTTCAATGATTTTAATGATTGGAGATTTAACTTATGCAAATCAGTATCAAACGACTGGTGGAAAAGGAGTTCCATGTTTTTCATGTGCATTTCCGAATGCACCTATCAGAGAGACATATCAACCCCGGTGGGATGGGTGGGGAAGGTAACCTACATTAGATTTTGAGTTCTTTTCCTATGAAGAATGATGTAATCTGGTCTTAGCTGAAGCATACTAATTGTTTGTTGAACAAAACAATTGCCTAAAAAACTTTCACTTTGCTTTATTTAGCCTTAGCTGGATTGGCATTTATTCTTCTCAGTTTTGAAAATGAAATAGCTTTCTCACAACATAATGCTTAATTAACCTTCAGTAACCTTAAATTTGGTTGGCTGCATTGTGCAGAAACATAAAAATTGTGTAACCCAATTTATTAAAAATACCCTCATAACCCTAAATACTAAATATTCCAAAATTACAATAAATACCCAATCTATTATTCCATACACCTAATAATCCTAATATCAATATTCTTTATCTCATTGTTCCTATATCATTCCCCATCAGTAGATTCTAGTCTTCCCCAAACACTAGTGAACACTGACTAGCTTTTTATAATATCATCGGATGCTCAGCTAAAAGTTTCTTCTGCTTTGTTATTATACTGCATTTTCTTTCATTTGGTAGTATGTTGGGCTTGTGCACTACTGCACTGTTAATACTTTTATTTGTCTATTTCTCAGTAATGTTAATAATTAACATATGGGGAAAAATGGGGTGAAATATTAGAATGTCTTCTACAAATAGTTGATTGACAAAGCATCTATTAGTTGGAAAATTCTGTTGGTATGATTTACTTATTGTTTATTGGAACGTCAGGTTTATGGAGCCTTTGACCTCATCAGTTCCTATGATGGTTATTGAGGGGAATCATGAGATTGAACCTCAAGTTGATGGGATCACATTCAAATCATACTTGACAAGATTTGCAGTTCCTGCTGAAGAAAGTGGCTCTAAAAGTAACTTCTACTACTCTTTTGATGCTGGGGGCGTACATTTTATCATGTTGGGAGCATATGTTGATTACAATAGTACTGGTAACTCATACAGTTTATTTTACCTTTGTAAACTGGTCAATAAATATAACTTTAGATGGTCGCATCTTGATGTGTTTCACTGGATCTTCAATCCAGGTGCACAGTTTGCTTGGCTGACGCAAGATCTGCAAAGTATAGACCGTAGTGTAACCCCTTGGCTAGTAGCTGCATGGCATCCTCCATGGTATAACAGCTATGCTTCACACTATCAGGAATTTGAGTGCATGAGATTGGAAATGGAAGCACTTCTTTATAAATCTGGTGTTGACATTGTTTTTAACGGTCATGTAAGTTAAAATTACTCTATTTTGTTGTTATCAGTTTTAGAACATCATTTTGTAAATATCATTTTTGAAATATCGAAGATTTCTCTTCTTCAGTTTTACACAGAATTTTTTGTAATGGACTTAACGTAGTTAATTTATTACAGGGGTTCAATAAATGTGAGAGATACATTATATTATATGCCTGCCTAAAAATCTGAAACAAGAGCATTTGTGGAGATGAACTGAATCTATGGATGTTGTTCTATTCTCTTGTTAATTTAAATCTACTTAGGAAGTTATCATTAAAATATGTAACATTATAAACCTTCTTTTTAGCAGTCTCATGGATATCTAATTTTGCACACATTTGTTTCAGTTGAGTTGTTCAGTTCATATGCATTATTGATCACAACTCATTATGCAACCAATTTTTCCCCTAAGTGAAGGGTTTTACTAGTCTGTTAAGAGAACATCGTGGAGCTTGTATTATCAAATGTCTTCTGTGCTAACTCCTGTTTTAAGAAGTTGAATCTTTCAAACAATCATATAATGATCATAATTATCCGAATGAAATACTTGATCCAAAATAACTTTGCCTCAGAGCTGTTGTGGTAATCTTGGTTCTCATTAGGGAATAGCTTACAACACCATCAATGAGAGGGATTGCCACTATGAAGTTTTCGAATGAATTCAGAATCTGAGTTTTACACAATCATTTTAGGCTAACAATTTTGGAAATCTTTTGGTGAATGATGTATGTCCCTGTTTGACAACTGCATCCTGTCCATGCACATTTAGTTCCAAATGCACAGGGAATTGTAGCTTAACTTTATTCTTGTTGTTAAGAACTTAAGAGCTGTATTATATGCTTTGATGCTTATTGCATTTTCTGCACCTAAAAATGTTGAAAATGCAATACTTTTTTTGCTGTGAAAGTTGTTTCCAATTGAGTTTATCCTTTCGGAAAGAATTATCTGCAATTGTGTTTTCTTAAATAAAGCTTATTTTAGATGTAGTTTTCTTCTATTGTTTGCATAAACAGTCTCACATGTTGTCCATTGTGCAGGTTCATGCTTATGAGCGGATGAATAGAGTTTATAATTACACATTGGATCGATGTGCACCTATTTACATAACTGTTGGAGATGGTGGAAATATTGAGAAAGTAGATGTTGATCATGCAGATGACCCTGGAAAGTGTCCTTCAGCTGGAGATAACATACCAGAATTTGGAGGGGTTTGCCATTTAAATTTTTCCTTTGGTCCTGCCAAAGGCAACTTTTGTTGGAACAAACAACCTGAGTGGAGTGCATTTAGAGAAAGCAGTTTTGGACATGGGATACTTGAGGTAAAAGTCTTGAGATTGTGAACCTTTTTATTCTCATTTTTTGGATCCCTGTTGGGATGAATGGTTAATGCAATTCGTTACTATTGCTATTGTAGACTAGCCTGTAGGTTCAGTTAGCTCATTCACTAATTGATATATTCCTATTGGACTAGCCTCTGAATTGGAATATCAATAATGATGCTACTCTTGTACTATGTCTATGTATTTCATGAATGGGCACTATTATAGGCGTTTGGATGTCATGTTTGTCTCATCAGCTTCATAGGTTAGTGTTCTGAGTCGGGAGTTAGCCTGTAGCTAACATTTGTTTTAGGCTAGTCTACAGGCCAGATTTTGTGACACAGGGCGATAGGCCTGGCTTCAAGGCTGCCTTCCCAGGTTCTGGGGCAGCAGAGGAGGGGCCTTGTTTTGGTGGGTAATGGAGGCCTCCACCCCATCCCGTCGCGCCTCCTGGTTTTCGTGCTGATTCAGGTTGGTAGCAACTTGTTTTCTGGTGTGCGCTATGATGGAGATGGGAGTAGCAATTTAGCATTCCCACAAATGACGCCAAAGTTCAGAGCCAAAATCAGAGGTGTGTACCTGATCTCGTCTCTAAACGGTGGTTGAGGGTGGTTTCTTCCTTGGTGTAGCGGTAGCAACGGCGGAGTGAGGAGGTAGTGTACCTGCAAGGCATTCTTATGCTTAAGTTAGGGCAGCACACTAGGAAAGAATAGTATATGAGAGTAGATGCATATCTTAGTGGCTTAGCTCCGTATTTATAGAGTGGGTTTGCTTACAAGCTAAGTAGTATATGAAGAGATACTGTTTAGATATGATTAAGATTAGCAATTGCTTATTGATAAGATCCCAAAGCCTCCTAGTCTATGAAGGTTTTAGTTAGGATATGATTGTAGTCTGCTTAATGAGTAAGAATTACCCATAAGGATTTCTATAGCTTGAGGCTGCAATTGGGCCAGTCATGCTGGGCCTGGATCCGGGTTATCAGTCCAGAACAATTAGTTTATCCATCCAATGTCATAATTGTTAGTGGTGCTTGTTTGGATAATGCATGGATGTTACCCAGTGTTTAGCGGTGGTCTGCTTGTCCAGGAAGACATTTGTATGCTGCATTCCTTGTTAGATGGAATCAATGAGAAGAATTTATTCATGGCATCAACCGTACACTTGATGTTCTGTATTCTTGACATGAATGTGATGAATGGCTGCTTTCATAAATTATATTTGCAAATTGCAATTATACATTTTCCTAGAGGTTCTGGAGTACTATTATTTTTTATGCATGCCTATTGTTTCACTGTGTAAGCCTTTAAATGTGCAGAAATCTAGTATTTATGAATCTAAGGATGTTATGGCTGAATTTTTTTTGGGAAGGATCTATTAATTTTGTTGACATTGACAGAGTTGAGTTTTCTTATTAAGTTCAAGTAGTTATGTGGTTCAGCTATTGTTTAATTATTTACAACATATTGACATATATGGGTTGTATGCAAATTTATTTCTAAGGTGTGCATCTTAGAGATATAAAGTACCAAAAAAATCTGGCTATAGTTTGGAAGAAACTTTTATTTGTGTGGTTATAATATTACATCTTGTTTTCTGTCTTGTTTATGACATCGATGTAGTCCATTAACTCGTGAATATGATATTTTTATTCCTTTCTTTAAAAAATTATCTTCCTATTTTATTGCAGGTTGTGAATTCTACATATGCATTATGGACTTGGCACCGGAATCAAGATATTTATAAAGAAAATGCAGTTGGTGACCAAATATACATTGTGCGACAGCCTGAATTGTGCTTGAAAGATTTAAATGTATTAGTTCCATACTGAAGCTTTACTCTGCTGACGATTTTTCCTGATTATGAAACTATATGTGAGGATTTTATTGCTTTCCTTTTTCTCTTAACCCATTCTAAAATTTTATAGCATGCAAAGTTTTATATATGTAATTTCATTTTGATTCCCCAACTCCATTACCTTCTCCCACCCAGGGAGTGACCATTGCCCAAAAGAGACTTCAGGTGGACCACCTTTCTCAGAGACAATGAAGAGCTGTTTTAAAATTGACTTGAAAAATCCATTGTGTTCTGCATCAGCCAGAAAAATCAATTTCTTGGTTAGACATGATGCATATTTAGTTTGTGCACTGAACCATTAAGATAGGCAGTGGTTTGACAAAATCTTCCTGGTGGAGCCCAAATCTGAAAATGTCAAATCAACTGTCAATTGTATTGGTCCAGTGAAAAACTTACATTGCACATCATGTTTACCCAAGAATTTTCCTTTTTGTCTGCCATGATATAAAAAATTCAACTAAAATCTTCCTTTGGAAGGCTGTTCCACCTTGAATTCCTGGTTGAATTGATGCATACTGCAAAATTTATTAGGAAAATATGTTTAAATGTCATTTTCCTTACTTGCCAAACTGCCTTTAGTTGGTTTTGGCATCAGCTGCAGCGATTTTATTTGTGTAGACTTTAGGAGATTTCAACTTGCAATTTTACAGATTAAAGAAATGTTTTTTCTTTCATTTTCATTTCAACCACTTATTATTAATTTTGTTTGGGGAAATATTTTATGTACACCAGAATACGCATATCGTATTTACACCGTATGTTAATGTGACACCTGAATACGTACATCGTATTTATATCGTATATTAATGTGTGAGAGATATCAAATCATCCTATATGCAACTGTGACATTTCCGCGGCATACAGAATGATTTTGTAAATAGGTTAGATAAAGTTGGACGTATTTTGGTTGGAGGAATAACGGGATTGATTTTGTTTGCTTTGAATTAATTGTCACACTATAAAGATTTAATTTATTTTTTGGTTGAGTGTTGACTTACTCTTCCTTTGCCTTTGTTGTTACAGTCACATCAATCACTTCCGCACAATTCATCCTCTTTCTCTACTGCTCCCAGCCGCCTCTCTCAAGTAAGCTCCCTTGTGTCTGCTTCTTCACTCTAAAGCCACGTTTTTTTTTTTAATGAAAAAAGAAATGGAATCCAACCTGCTGAATTTGATCACCCAGGATTTCTCTATCATATCACAGTTCCTTGGGGTTCTCTTTATATATGGTCTATACTCTCAGGTAAATCATATCTTGTTTCTCTTGTTTAGCCAAGTGTTTGGTTATGTGTATTGTCTTCATATGACAAAATTAAATATTTAGTAATTCTGTTTTTATTAATTTTGGAAAGACTTGTTCTCTTTAGCTTCTGATTGTTTTCTTATTGCCCTTTTTAAAGCTGGACTGAAACTATGTTTTGGACAATCCCTCATCTAAATCTTTCCAAATAGTGGTGAGGATAACTTACTCAATTATGTGTCACTTGTTTGCTATTTTTTCTATTGTTTTCACTTTCCCCCATGTTATATCTGTTTGGTCAATTTGTCCTGGGTCTTTTATTTATCTGACTTCTTTTGTGGTTTTTTAAATACAGGAAACAAGGATTTATTGCATAAAATCAATCATATATTATAATTGAAGATTTTGTTCGTAGTTGTCATCCATTGTTCAGGCTTTAAAATATGTGCAACTTCAGCAATGATAGGTTAAGCATTTCCATATGATGTTACATACTTTGCCTTTTTTTTTTCTTTTCATTTTCTGTCTTGTAAGTTAGGATACATCAGAACATGATCCATGGGAACCAGAAAAGCCATTAAATCTGATGTTCTGTTGAAAGCCAATGTAAAGTGTGAACTTGCTATTTTTTTTATACTGTCTGCCCAAATATGCATGTGGTAGATTTTATAGAAATTTCACACAATTTTTTAACTTTTGGAAGGCTTTGTTATTGTTTTTTATGCTAATTCCAAGTTTAACACATTCAACTACTACTAATAAGCAATTTAACTTAGGGTTAGACCTAACCAATACCCCATAATTACTTAGATTGGAAAAACCCTATACACGTAGATTGACTGGTTTTCCGTATCCTACTACAACGCTTTAGCAAACCTATGAAGGCAAACGAGTCCCACTACTTTCTGCAAAATATACAGGAGCAAACAAAGGCGTCGGTTACAACTTACAAACCAACCTACTAGTTGTTCTTGCTAGAAGATTAACGCGCATATTGGCCTCTTTATAGGTATGAATCTTGGTGTTAACATATTCCTATGTCAAGAACTAGGGCTATTTATCAATTGGATAATGATGTTCTTACGTAATTTTTTAAAATATACCACTTTTTATCACATTTTTAATGGTTGTGATTAAGTGAGAGAAAGTAATAAGAAAAAAATGATATGATCAATAATATGAGGAGTAATATAAAAAGTAATGTGAGAAAAAATGTGATAAAAATATCATTATTATTATCTATTGTCACTCATATAATTAATTTTTTTTTATTATTTGCCTTAAATGCATTTTATTAATTAGTGAATGTGTTAGATTCAACTATTTATTTTAAAAAGGATATTTCAGAGAAAAATGAAAAAAAAAAGCTAATTGAAGAGGAGTGGCAAAATAGATAATAAGGGTGACAATAGATGGTCTCCATGAACTGATAGCATTGAGAATTATCCTTTTCGATGGAGTAAACCAATGCAAACTTTGGGAAAGGTCTCAAGCCATGTTCTACAAGCACTTGACAGAATGTATGAAAATATATACACTGTATGGACAAGAAATGTAGCACTTGATTTGACATAACTGAAAATTTTGTTGCAACTCCCTCCTCATCAACAGCAAACATTTCAATAACTTCTTTACATTTGAGAATTTTCATTTGCTATTTTTCAATGTGATATGAGATCCCAAAGGTTCCAACTTCTGCTAGGTCACTTCTCCCGTCTTTTCTATCAAGGTGCATGTACCTCCCAATGCACCCCCAAAAATAATAATAATTCAATTTGGTAAAGAAGGGGGCGTTTGTTTCATGTTGTTTTGGGTTTCAACAGCTTTTTTTGTGTGTAAAAACTGTTAGCATAAGTTTGAAACATATTTGGCAAATTTGATAAAAGTTATTGATGTAAAAAAACTGTACAACAACAGCTTAAAACGAGAAGCTCAAATTTGAGTTGTCTCACATTTGTTTTCAATCAAATAATTTTTTTAATTAATTAAATAATTTTTTTAATTATTTTATATTTATTTTAATAATTTAATACATAAAAATAAATTTTTTTATACTAGATAAACAAAATAGATTAATTTAAAATTATTTTTCAATTAATATATCCAAATATAATCAATTATTAAAATAATTAAATTTTTACAATTTAAATATTAAAATAATCGATTATTGAAATAATCAAATTTTCACAGTTATTTCAAACACGCACAAAATCAAACTTAAAAGCAGTGAGGCCATTTGTTGTTTTCAGTAGCAAAAGTATGAAACTCATTCCTAATCCTGCATTGATAGAAGAAAGACTCATGCTAGGAAGATAATATTAAAAAACCAGTAGCACATTCTGCACCTTTAAATTTAGGAAAAATTACACTTGGTTCCCAGGGGTTTGCAACTTTTACGAGCAGTACCCCTCTAGTTTCAAAAAATGACACCGTCCTCTCTTACTTAACGTTTCACTGTTCCAATTATACCCCTCTTCCGTAATGTGCCGTTAGCAAGACTAACGGATCTCAGTTGCACATGTGAGGCACATGCCGTTTGTGGCTCCAACCCCTGTGAAATGTCACTTTTATCCTCATTTCATCTCACTTGAAACCACAATTGAACTCAACGACTCCAGAGAAGATGGAAGGTTCGAAGGTTGAAGAGGATTCGAAGATTGAGGAGGTCCGCCCCAACTTCTGGTCCCAACCGAGGTCGAAGAGGTTATTTAACATCCACAATAAATTCCCATTTTATGATTATGAGAGGTAATGCTTCATGGGTTTTCTCTTGTTTTCACTTGAACAACCACCTTGTAGAGTAGGTGTTTGATGAAATGCAACAACTAAGGTATTAGTTTTTCTCTTTGGTTTTCTTCACTTTCTTTCCTTTTTTGATTGTCAATGTTGCAAGGGCATCATCAAGTCGCGGTGGAAGTGGAGGACTTGGACTAAGTTATGGTAACAAGACCTGCAGATGTGGAAAAAATGCAGAGATCAAGGTTTCAACTACACAAACCAATACAAACAGGTTGTTTTACATATGTAGAAATAAGACCTGTGGGTTCTTTCAAAATTGCAACCCAATATCTGTTGAATGGCCACCTTCCCGAATTGCTAAAGCTGTTGAAAATGATGTCAGCAGTGAAGACGTGAGGATAAGAGGCCTTGAGAAAGATATGACCAAGTTGAAGAAGCATGTGAAGATACTAGAAGCCACGGTTGGATTCTTGAAGCTGCTGGTGTTGGTTTTATTGTTCATGAACACTTTGATTGTATTGTTGGGTTTCATTTCAGTTGTAGTAAAGTAAATATCAAAGGGCTAAGGTATTACTGTTTTGCAAAGAGTCTTGGAAGGGCTATGGTTTTGGGTTGTGTTTTGAAAGGTCATCAGGGTAGGAGTAATTATGATGTTGTTTTTTAGTTTATGTGTGTATTTGTAGTTCTCAGCAATGTAGGCTCTTTTGTAACAACTGCCAAGTATTGTCTCAGTATTTATTTTGTAAGAAAATGGTTGCTGTTAATGAAATGAGTTATGTTTTACAAACTTATATGTGACCACTTCTAATTCACAAGATTAATGTGTATCAGAACATAGATTTCCAATCATTGTAGTTTAGTAGTAGTGAATCCATGCATATGCGTGGGTGCGTGGTTCAATTAGGTAAAATGGCTGCTGCCCCCACGCATATGTGTGGTTTTCTTGGCTTCCAAGACACTTGTTGTTGATGCTACCATGCATATGGGTGGCTGCGTGAGATTCTGCTCCCAAAATTCTTCTTTCAATGCCTTTTTTGAGCTCCTTAATGCCTAGTCCCCATGCATATTCCTTCACATTATTATTCAATTAAGGCTAGAATAACTCCACAAAATCAATGAGCATGCATAACATTTGGTTATCAAAGAAAAATGAAATCTGCATAACATAGATAAACAAATCAAAATTGAAACCAAACTGAATTTCATTCATTGCTGCAAAAGCACCAACATGTGCTTAGTTACATAATTCTGTCCAAAAAACCATATCTATCCAATAGGTATGTTGTACTTAACAAAAGGACCTTCTAATTACATAAAACTTGACACAGTATATGAACTATACCCAAAAAAAGAACTTTACAGCCAAAAAACTATATCCATTGTATCCTATTATATCCAATATAGTGCTTAAACTTCCAAAAAAAAAAAAACAGTGTCTTGTATCCACAAAAGTCATCAAAAGAAACTGTGCACTCCCAAAACAAGCCCCAAAAAGCAGACGTGCTAAATGCACTTTAATTCCCAGTTCTTGCTGGTAAATTTCTTGGCACCCCATTTCTTCTCCAAGTTTGCCTTGAAGTTTCAACTTGGCTTGAGCACATTGGTTAGTTGTAGTATGCCTCTTTGCTTAGAAATGCAGTGACAACCTTCTTAGATATTGCCTAGCAGGTATTGGAACCCATTAATAATCAGCTTCAGGTTGGCTTGTAGTCCCATCACAACTTGAATTCACCACTTGGCTGCTCATCAGTAATTGGCTTGAAGTTCCATAATTGGTAGAACACATTACTTAGCTTGCAGTCCCATCAGTGCTTGAATTCACCACTTGGTTGCTCATCAACAATTGGCTTGAAGTTCTATAGTGATAGGGCCCAAGATGATTGAGGGTCCAAAAGAGGTGTTGGGTCATAAGATGTATCATGGGCCTAAAATCTAGAAAGTCTATACTAGGAAGAAGAGGGGGGATTCTGCTACGTGCTGAGGTGGCAGAGAGAGAGAGAGAGAAATAGGAAGTTAGTTACGTGAATAGGGGGTATGGTTATTAGTAAGATGGTGCGGATGGAAGGGAGGTATCTTTTGGAAATCATAGTGTTTGTTATGGATGGAGAGCAATAGCTCTCTATAGGAGCCTAGCTATGTGGCTAGAAGTGTCATTCTACTGTATTTCTCTTATTTGCAGAAATAATATTCATCTCTCTTTCATTTCTTTAAGTCCTCGCTATTACATATCACTATATTGCTTCTGGTTCGCATTAAACTGGTCCGACCTGCCGAATTCGCTTAGAGAGGGATTTCTCTGAGAAGTGGATCAGTGTTCTAAGGAGGAAGGAGACGGATGCCCCCGAAGAAGATGGAGGCTAAGATCGCAACTCTGGAAAGCAAGAGGAATAGCGAGGCTAAGTGACGAACCTCAAAACGATGATTACAGCGCTGCAGCTCAAGGCTGATGAGAATTAGGATAAGTTGATAACAATGCTAGAGAAAGGCTTGAGTCAGAGATAGCAGGACAGTGGCGAGAAGACACCTAGGTCGGAGCGAACAACTGAAGAGTCAGAAAATCATTCTAACTCGGGATTAAAAAGGTTGCAAGGGGAATCGCTGGAAGAATTCCGACATTCAGTGAAGAAGGTGGAGCTACCTATGTTCAATGGCGACGACCCAGCGGCGTGGATTATCTGGGTGGAGATATACTTTAAGATACAAGATACCAGCCTAGAGGTATGGGTGAGTCTGGCACAATTATGCATGGAGGGCCCAACCATCCATTTCTTCAACTCCTTGCTGGAGAATGAAGAAGAACTGACATGGGAATGCCTCAAGGTTGAGTTACTCGAGCGCTATGGGGGAATCGGGGAAAGAGATGTTTATGAGCAACTAACGGCTCTTCGTCAAAGGGGGAGTGTCAATGAGTATATTCTCAAGTTCGAAAGGTTGACAACTCAAGTGAAGAAACTACCCGATGAGCAATATTTTGAGTATTTCCTCCATGGGTTGAAGGAGGAGATTAGAGGACGGGTTCGGAGTATGTTGGTGCTGGGGCCTCTACCACAATCACGTCTTATGAACCTGACCAAAACGGTGGAAAGAGAGCTACAGGGAAAAGGTAACGCAATGTACATGCCGAATGGGTCAAGAAGCATGAGAACCAGAAACAGATATGGGTTGGGTTTTAGTACCCGGTCTAATTCTGGTAGCTCGGGTCGTAGCCCAGGATCTGATTCGGTTTATGTGCAAGAGGGCAATGAGCTGAATATAGAAGAGAGAAGCAAGGCCATAAGAGGTGGCCTGTATAGACCCAATTTGAAATCTGATCCAAAGTCAGAAAAAAAAAGATGGCCCCAAGAGACAGAGGTTTCAAACATCTGTCATACCAAGAATTAATGGATCGAAGGCAGAAAGGCCTTTGCTACAAGTGTGGTGAGCTGTATCATCCATTCCACCAATGCCCAGAAAAACAGCTGAGAGTGATGGTGTTAGACGACGGAGATGAAGAGCAGACGAAAGAGGATCATCTAGTGGTCGAAAGGGAGGATGAAATCGAAATAGATGGAGAGTGCAGTATCATGGGGCTAGGCAAAATGCTAGCTGAGTGTGGAGCAAAGCCGCAGACAATGAAATTTCGGGGGGCAATCAATGAGGTTCCTATCCTCATTTTGGTCGACAGCGGAGCCACCCACAACTTCATCTCTAAGAAGTTAGTGGAGACTATGGGGTGGCCTGTAGAAGATACCAGGCCATTAATGATAAAACTTGGTGATGGCTATAAGGCAGTGGCTCGAGGGAAATGTCAGGGGATTGAGCTGTAGTTATAGGAGGTCAAGATAACAGTAGACGCGTTCCTCTTTGAGCTCGAAGGAATAGACCTGGTCCTTGGAATTTCATGGTTGGAAACATTGGGGAAGATGCTAGTAGATTGGGGGACTCAAACTATGACATGCCAGATAAATGGACAGTGGGTGGAGCTGAAGGGAGAATGCAACAGTCGTTTCACTCAAATAGCCTTACAGAGTTTTTTTGGGAGACCAAGAAGAATGATTGAGAGTTTGTTCCTATCTACAGAGGTGAATCTTTCTACAACAACAGGGAAGATGATAGTGCCCGAAGGTGTAGAATTGAGACAGCGACAAGAGTTAGAAGAGTTATTGAGCCAATATGCTGAAATTTTTAGGGAACCTAAGGGCCTACCCCTAACAAGAGGCATGGAGCATGCTACAAATCTATTTGAAGAGTAGGGACCTGTCAATGTACGGCCTTACCACTATCCTCATCACCAGAAGAATGAGATTGAGAAGCAAGTGAAGGAGATGTTGAATTCCAGAATTATACAACACAGTCAAAGTGCTTTCTCTAGCCCTGTCATTTTAGTCAAAAAGAAAGATGGGACTTGGAGGATGTGCGTAGATTATAGAGCTCTTAATAAGGTAACCGTGCCGGATAAATTCCCCATACCTGTAATAGATGAATTGTTGGATGAATTACATGGTGCTCAGTTTTTCTCCAAACTGGACCTCACATCTAGATACCATCAAGTAAGGGTCAGGCGAGCAGATGTGCATAAGACTGCGTTTTGGACGCACGAAGGGCATTACGAGTACTTAGTAATGTCGTTCGGGTTGATGAACGCACCATCGACTTTTCAGGCTCTAATGAATGATGTTTTCAGAGCTATGTTGCGAAGATTTGTGTTAGTGTTCTTCGATGATATATTGGTCTATAGCCCAGATTAGGAAACTCACATGACACATTTGCATGAAGTTTTGGGGACATTGCAAAGACATTGCTTGGTAGCGAATAGAAAGAAATGCCATTTTGCCCAACCCACAGTGGAATACTTAGGGCATCTTATTTCCAAAGAAGGGGTAGCTATGGATCCAAGCAAAATCATGAGTGTTATTCAATGGCCAACTC
This sequence comes from Ormosia emarginata, assembly GCA_029884605.1. Taxonomy (NCBI): domain Eukaryota; kingdom Viridiplantae; phylum Streptophyta; class Magnoliopsida; order Fabales; family Fabaceae; genus Ormosia; species Ormosia emarginata. Next base: position 9,825,426 of record JAQQTP010000048.1, read on the forward strand.
CAAAGGATGTGAAAGGAGTGCGAGGTTTTCTGGGATTAACAGGTTACTATAGGAAATTTATCAAAGATTATGGGAAGATAGTGAGACCTTTAATTGATCTTACGAAAAAAGAGGGGTTCAAATAGGATCCACCGGCACAGGATGCTTTTGAATTGTTGAAGAACAAACTGACAACAACCCTTGTACTTGCGTTACCAAACTTTACTCAGAAATTTACCATTGAGTGTGATGCATCTGGGCAAGGGTTAGGAGCCATTCTCATGCAAAATGGCAGGCCTATCGCTTTCTATAGTAAGGTTTTGAGCGAGAGGAACCTGTCCAAGTTAGCATATGAGAAGGAATTGATGGTCGTGGTTTTGGCTATTTAGCATTGGAGGCCATATTTGTTAGGTAGGCAATTTATAGTGAGCACTGATAAAAAAAGTCTGAAACAACTGTTACAACAAAGAATTACATCCATGGATCAACAGAATTGGGCCGCCAAATTGTTGGGATATCAGTTCGACATTGTGTATAAGCCGGGTGCTGAAAAGAGAGGTGCAGATGCTTTGTCTCGGGTGAATGAGGCAGGAGAATTATATGCTCTAATTTCCTATCCCACATGGGTAGAAGGCAGTGGTGTAGTAGAGGAAGTTCACAGAGATGCCACCCTGCGAAAAATTATTGAGGAGTTGCAAAGAGGAGAAGGGGGAAGACCTGAATTTTCGTATAAAAATGGCATTCTTTTTTACAACTAGTCATATCTGCCCAGTCTTCATGGGTTCCCCAGCTGTTGCACGAATTCCATGCTACTCCACAAGGTGGACATTCGGGATTCTATAGAACCTACAAGAGAATTGCAACCAACTTGTATTGGGTGGGGATGAAAAAGAGGGTTCAGGATTGTGACGTGTGCCAAAGACAAAAGTACTTGGCCACATCTCCAGGGGGCTTGCTACAACCCTTAAATATACCCGAGATGATTTGGGAGGAGGTATCCATGGACTTCATAACCGGGCTGCCTAAATCAAAAGGCTATGAAGCCATATTTGTCGTGGTTGACAGGCTTTCAAAATATAGTCACTTTATTCCTTTGAAGCATCCTTACACAGCTAGAATGGTGGCTGAAATTTTTGCAAAGGAGGTGGTGAGGCTACATGGAGTACCCACAGCAATTGTAAGTGATCGGGATCCAATTTTTGTTAGCAACTTCTGGAAAGAGCTCTTCAAGTTACAAGGCACTCAACTCAAAATGAGTTCAGCTTACCATCCAGAAACTGACGGGCAGACAGAGGTGATTAATAGGTGTTTAGAGACCTTTTTGCGGTGTTTTATTACTGATCAGCCTCGAACGTGGGTTCAATAATTGTATTGGGCTGAATATTGGTATAATACTACTTTCCATGCAACTATAGATGTGACACCTTTTGAGGTAGTGTATGGAAGGAAACCCCCTATGATCACACGGTTCCTACTGGGTGAAACAAGGTTGGAGGCAGTCTAAAGGTAGTTGATTAATCGTGATGAGGCTCTTAGACAACTGAAACATCATTTACAGAGGGCACAAGGAAGGATGAAGAGCCAAGTTGATAGTAAACAAACAGAGAGGAGTTTTGTAGTGGGGGACTGGGTTTTCCTGAAATTGTGTCCCCATAAACAATATGTGGTTTCCCGGATCAATGCCAAGCTATCAGCAAGGTATTATGGGCCTTTTCGGGTGTTGGAGCGTTTGGGTGCAGTAGCTTATAAGCTCCAATTGCCATCTACTTCAAGGATCCATCCCATGTTTCATGTATCACTATTGAAGAAAGCTGTTGGGAATTATCATGTGGAACAAGAACTGCCCCTGGGCATGGAAGAAGAGTGCTCGGATGTGCTGGAACTAGCTGTGATTTTGGCCACTCGTACAATTGTAAAAAGGGAAAGACACTATGGGTCAACTATTGGTATAATGGAAAGGCAAGACTGCAGATGAGGCCACGTGGGAGGAAGAATTTACCTTCCGGAGCCAATTTCCAAATTTCAACCTTGAGGACAAGGTTACAGTTGAAGCCGCCGGCAGTGATAGAGCCCAAGATGATTTAGAGAGTCCAAAAGAGGTGTTGGGTCATAAGATGTATCATGGGCCTAAAATCTGGAAGGTCTATACTAGGAAGAAGAAGGGGGATTCTGCTGCGTGCTGAGGTGGCAGAGAGAGAGAGAGAAATAGGACGTTAGTTACGTGAATGAGGGGTATGGCTATTAGTATGATGGTGCAGATGGAAGGGAGGTATCTTTTGGAAATCATAGTGTTTGTTATGGATGGAGAGTAATAGCTCTCTATAGGAGCCTAGCTCTGTGGCAGTAGAAGTGTCATTCTACTGTATTTCTCTTATTTGCAGAAATAATATTCATCTCTCTTTCATTTCTTTAAGTTCTCGCTGTTACATATCACTATATTGCTTCTGGTTCGCATCATATAATTGGTAGAACTCATTACTTGGCTGGAAGTCCCATGTCCTTCTTCCACCATCTGTTGTTGCTATACAAATTCAACCAAAATTGTCAATTATCATTGACAAACTAATATGTCATAACAAAAATATAGAGTCATTTACCTTCTTCTTGGACCTAGCATTTGCACCATTAGTTGCAGTATTTGCAGAAGCACTATGTTCTCCAACTTCATTCCTTTGTTGTTTCTGGAAAAATAACATACACATCAATATATACCTTCTTTGATTGTCTTGAAACAGAGAACCATATACTTTCTTCCTTGATCTAGCATTTGCACCATTGGTGACAGTAGTTGCACCAGAGGCTTGATCTCCCTGTAGACTCCTCTGTTTTTTCTGGAAAAATAAGAAACACATCAACATCTATATGAAGAAAATTAATGACAATTAAATTCAAATAAATTCAAATCTATTTTTTAGTTTGAGCTCTCTGACATCCCTTATTGTTGTGGCCAAATTCCTTATGGTTTCCACGCTTAACTATGCTTGATCTTCTTGCATCTTGTGGACCAACTGGACCTTCAGTCGTAACTTTCTTCCTATTCCTTCTTGGTCTTCCTGGTAGCCTCCTCAGTGCAGGAGGATTAATTTTACCATAGCAACCTTTGTTGTACTTGTTGGTATTCAACTCGGGCATGGGATGTATTTGTCAAATTCAGAGAAATTGAGGTAAAAATCGTGTCTCCCCTTTGGAGAATTCTCATTTAAAAAAAGTATGATACAAACTGATTTTTAGCCTTGAAGTTTGCTAAAAAAGCTATAAATGGTAACCTACAGCTGGGCTAACTAATTAAGGATATAATTACATAATTACAACTATACAATCATGCAAGATATGCTGGTTTAAAGGGCCAACAAATCTATGCAAATAATGCCAAATAATCTGCCTATCAATTCTATTGACATCCCCCCTCAAATTGATACTGGTGAATCTACAAGCATCAATTTGCTGATTAGGAAATTATGTCGTTGACTTGTCAAAGATTTGGTAAGGATGTTAGCTAGTTGAACAAATATTGAGACATGAGGCAGAGTGATAATTCTGCGGTCATAGGCTTCCTTGATTGAATGGTAATCGACCTCTATGTGCTTTGTTCTTTCATGGTATACAGGATTTGCTGCAATCTGTATGACACTTGTATTATCAATATGCAACGGAGTTGGTTTTGTTTGTGAATAACCAAGTTCTGAAAGAAGGCCCCATAACCAAATAATCTCAGAGCATGCTGCAGACATGGATCGATATTCTGCTTCAGTGAAGGATTTAGAGACCGAGTCCTGTTTCTTGCATTTCCAGGAGATAGGGGCATCTCCTAAAAACATACACCAGCCAGTAGTAGACTACCTTGTGTTTGGACATTCAGCCCAATCAGCATCGTTGTATGCTTGAAGTTGTATTCTTTGCATCGTAGGAAAGAAGACCGATAAATATTTAATGATTCATTGTACTGCTATAAGATGCAAGTGTCTAGGATTTTGCATGAATTTGTTGACTGTGTGGACAGCAAAAGAGATATCAGGTCTTGTAATGGTTAGGTAGATGAGACTTCTAACTAACTTTTTGTATAAAGTTGGGTCTTGTAGGAGTTCACCTTCATCCCGTCTTAACTTGACATTAACTTCTATGGGAGTGTCAACCATAGTTGCATTGGTGAGACCAGCTAGCTGAATTAGATCCTGAGTATATTTGTGCTGAGTGACAAAGATGCCTTTTAGTTGGAATTGTACTTCTAATCCCAAGAAATAAGTGAGCAGTCCAAGATCTTTCATATGGAAAGTTGTATGCAATAATTGTTTGATTGTAGTGATAGCCTCTTGATCTAAGCCGGTGATGACAATGTCATCCACATAAACAAGAAGGATCACAATTCCTTTTGAGGTCATTTGTAGAAAGAGAGATGGATCATAACTACTTTGGATAAAGGAAAAGCTAAGTAGTGTTATTCTAAACTTGTCAAACCACACTCTTGGTGCCTATTTTAATCCATACAAAGAACGTTTTAGCTTGCAAACAGTATTAGGTAATGGTGAGGGTATACCAATAGGAAGTTTAATGTAAACTTCTTCTTTGAGGTCACTATGAAGGAAGACATTTTTGACATCTTGCTGGTGAATTTGCCAAGATTCAGATGCAACAATGGCAATAATAGTCTTCATAGTAGTCATCTTGGCCACCGGTGCAAAGGTCTCTTCATAGTCTAAGCCAAATTCTTGCTTATTTCCAAGAACAATCAATCTAGCCTTGTATTGATCTATTGATCCATCTGAACGCAGCTTTATAGGGAATACAAATTTACTACCAAGAGGTTTAACCGATGGAGGACATGGAACAATGTCCCATGTCTGATTTTCCTCTAGTGTAAGAAGTTCAGTTTCTATAGCATCCTGCCAACATTTATGCTCCATTGTCTGTTTATATGAAGAAGGAATGGGAATAGATGCTAAAGTTACTGTCAAAGATAAAGGTTCAGAAAAACCATACTTTTCCAGTGGTTTACGAAAAGACACAATGACGTAAAAAGGGTTTGGTTCTAAAGCCGGACCAACAACTAGAGAATGATCGAGAGGAGGCCTTGGAGGGATCGAAGGCTAAATTGGTGGAACAGCCGGACGTCTTTGGTAGACCATGAAAGGAGGACGAGCTTGGTCTTCTGCAAAACTGTTAGGAAACAATGGCAAAACAGATTTGGATGTAGAAGAGTGAATGTCTTGGTTAGTAGCAAACAAAATATGTATCTTCTTGAAAGATGACATTTCTAGAAACCCGAATCCTATGTAAATGAGAATCATAGCATATAAAACCTGAGTAACCAAGAAAAGCACATTTAACAGATGTGAGTTTGGTGCGTTTTGGTAGCTGAAGATGAACATAACAGACACAACCAAAGGTGCGAAGAGTGGAATAATTGGGTGGCTTACCAAATAACCTTAAGAAAGGGAATCATTGTTTAAGGCTTGAGAAGGCAGCCAATTAATAAGGTGGATGCAGTTGAGAGAGCTTCACACCAAAAACGGGAGGGCACAAAGGAGTCCAACATTAAGGTACGGACAACATCAAGAAGATGGCGTTTTTCTTTCAGCTACCCCATTTTGTTGGGGTGTGGAAGGACACGACCTTTGAGATAATATACCATTTGCCTGCAAGAACTCTTGAAATAAATGAGATGTGTATTCCCCCCATTGTCAGAATGCAGAGTTTTAATTTTTGATGAAAATTGAGTCTGAACATAGGCATGAAAGAATTTGAATGTAGAGAATGCTTCAGCTTTAGAGCGCAAAAAATAAACCCATGTGAAACGACTATAGTCGTCAATAAAAGTGATAAAATAGTTGTAATGTGCATAAGATATTACACATGCTATTCCCCATAAATCACTGTGAATTATGTCAAAAAGCTAATTTACATTTGATTGATGAACTGTAAATAGTAGAATTTTACTTTTACCAAGTTTACAAGAATTGCAATCAAATAGAACAACACTAAAAGATGAGGAATATTTATTGCCAAGAACTCCAGATTTTATCAAGTTATGAAGTACATTGGAGTTTGGATGACCAAGACGCTTATGCCATAATTGGAAATTAACAGTTGCAGAATTACAAGAAATAAAAGGCAGAAAAGAACATAGGGACAACGATGAATAAAGAGGAAAAAGACGTCCAACTTTAGGCCTTTTCACGATCATCTTCCCTGAGTGTTGATCCTGCATAAGACAACCAGATTTTAAGAATCCAACTCTACAATTATTGTCAACTAATTGACTAACTGAAATAAGGTTACTGATGAGATCAGGGGAAACATAAACATTGATAAGAGATGAGGAAATATCACCAATTGCTGTGATAGGTAAATTGTTTCCATCTGTAGGTGTATTTGCAAATTACCGAGTAATTTGTAACATTGGTTTTACATTGTTGGTCATATGATTGGACAGTCCAGGATTTGGGTAAAGAAGCTTTACCCTAGAAAATGTTAAAACGATCATTTGTTGAACCATTTCAGGGGTTAAAGTTGGCACAGAAGCAGACAGATTCTAATCCACAGAAATAGAAGTAGCAGAAGAACTAACAGAGGCAGTGAAGGTTGTTGCATTTCTCTTTGGTGGTCTGATTTGACATTTTTTTATGATGTGACCTTTTTTGCAGTAATTGCAGAACTTTTTAGGATAGTGGGAAGAAAAATGTCCAAGGCCTTTGCAGCAGAAACATTGGACAGTACTCATGTCTCGTCCTCGAGGTCTACCTTGTACTGCATACGCCACAGAAAGAGAAGTAGATTTCTGTTGTTCTATGTTTGTCTGAGTGAGGAGACGTAGTTCTTCACGAAGCAGTTCATTTAAGCATTCATCCAAGGAGGGCACAATAGCCCTGTTCATTAGGTTGGTCCGAATGCCCTCAAAATCAGATCTCAATTTCATAAGAAATTGATCTCGTTTTGTGGTGTCATGAACTTTTTGGACTGTGTTTTGTCCTTAAGTTGACAAATCTTTATAGACAATGTCAGTATATTCAGCCCAAAGATTCATGAAATGAGAATAGAATTCAGAAATTGAGAGACTATCTTGTTAAAAAATGGAAATTTCATGTTCAAGCTGGAACCTGTGAGCAGTGTTGTTCTGGTTATAAATTTTCTTCAAGTATTCCCATATCTTTGCTGCCGTGGTGAAGGGTTTGAGATTGAGGACAATATTAGGCTCAACAGAGCCTATGAGCCAGGTCATGACCTATGCGTCTTTGACTGCCCATTTGGCATGTGCCTCCTTGTGCGTAGTTTTGTCAAGGGCAGAATCAGTTCCGTCAACATGACCCCAAAGCTCCTTGCCTGTGACAAAGATCTGGAACTGGAATGCCCAGGTGGAGTAGTTCTTTCCATTAAGACGAATGAAGAGGACATCATACTTTTCAGTAGACATGATGCTGAGAAAAAACAAGAAACTAGAGAAATTGAGAAGAACGGGATAAATCGCGTTGAACAAAGAACGATGGCGTGCGGTGAACAAGTAATGGGCTATGAACAAGTCGCGACGTGAAGGTACCACACAAGAGGACCGGAACGGAAACTCGTAGACCGGGAAAAGCGAAGAAAAAAGAAAAACTAGGTTGGGATCAAAACTTAGACTGATACTATGTCAGATTCAAAGAAATTGGGGTAAAAACTGTATCTCCCCTTTGGAGAATTCTCATTTAAAAATAGTATGATACAAACTGATTTCTAGCCTTGAAGTTTGCTAAAAAAGCTATAAATGGTAACCTACAACTGGGCTAACTAATTAAGGATATAATTACATAATTACACCTATACAATCATGCAAGATATGCTAGTTTAATGGGCTAACAAATCTACGCAAATAATGTCAAATAATCTGCCTATTAATTCTATTGACAGTATTATCTCAGTGTAAGTTTTAAAATAAGTTCTGGTGGAGTAAGCACCATCACAGTAGGTCTCCACATTTGCTCTCTTATAGGCAATGCATGCACATGCATGCTTGCAAGGTAAACCAGATAGCCCTTAGTAATTACAACCATATGATCTAGCCTTGAGGTTCACCACATTTGTGGTGAACCCAACTCTCACCTGAAACTCATCATCACCTGTATAGGTGACTCTACAAACCCTCCCATCTTGCATTGTAATATCAAGCATCTTTCTAATCTTATATGTGATAATGTTCTTAAACACACACCCTTTTTCATACCTCCTATGAAATCTAGCCATCAACCTACAACTAACTGACTCAAGCATAGACAAAATTGTCTTCTTTCTATCATCTCCCAAACAACTATTAAAGGCCTAAAAAATATTGTTTGTTATATGATCAGATTTACATGTAGGGTCTATAGTGTGCCTTGCCCATATGTTTTTAGGCCTTTCAGGATGTAACAACCAATTTGTAGCTTTACTGCTAGTTTTTCTCATTTGGTTCATAACTTTCTCAAATTTAAACTCATTATATAAGTCATTGTAACAACCCAAAATTTGATGCTCAGAAGCAAGGTTCTATAATTCAGTTTGAAATTATTAAGCAAATGATTACAACAGTACCTATAAGTGACAAAGACACAATTAATGCAAATGAAAAAAAATTTAAACAAATAGATAGGTAATGTAAGCAACAAGTAAATCAATAAGGTTACTTGTGTTTGGCATAAGAAAATGTTTCTACAACTGCATTTCCTAACCCCTATTACATAAGCAAATCAAACTAGTAAGGAATTTAAAAGGTAAATTAATAAATGGAATTAGAATAAACAATTAAAGCAACTTTAAATCGGTGCTAACCTTTTGCATATCTGACATAATTGTCACTAGCCTGTCTTGCTATTTAGGTACAAAACTCAATGCATCATTCAGTAGGGACAGGAAAAACTTCCATGATTCCTTACACTCAACTTCCACAATAACTAAGGCAATTGGGAACATGCCTCTGTTATCATCAATTGCTAGAGTCGAGAGTAATACTCCTCTATATAGCACTTTTAGGTGGCAGCCATCAATGTCAAATCAAGGCCTACAATCCCTCACAAATCCCTTTTTCAATGCATCTAGGCAAACAAAAAACCTTTTAAACTCAGGGTTTTTGTTGATCCTAGGTTCTAGCTCTAGTTTTACTAAGCATCCAGGATTTGTTTCCCTAGCAAGGATAGCCCAAGCTGGCAAATCATTATATGAAAGTGCATGAATCCCTTTGGTGTCTTGTCTCACCTTTTTTCTTGCATGATAAAGTTGCATGACATTATTTGGTTCTATGCCAAATTGATCAAACAAGTCTTGTTTCATGCTTGTATAACTCATATTTGGGTCAGCCCTTAACTTACTTTCAAATTTTTGTGTAATCCAAGTTGATGTCGGGCATGACAAAATAATGTCGTTTTCATTAGTTTCAAGTTCCAATCAAGCCTAATGGTCAGCTAAGCGCCAAGTTAGCACCATTTGTGTCACATCTGCATCTTTAGTTAGTGAGAGTGACAGAAGGCTGACGGAAGACCAAATTGTACGACAAATGTAAAAGGTAGGAGACCAAATTGAAAAAAAAATGATATAGGACCAAATTAAAAAATTAATTAAAGATAAGGGACTAAAAATCCCTTTTTGCCTCTAACTTATAACAAGTTTAGAGTTTGCTGTTATTTGACAAATTTCAAAGTAGTAGAGTGAAATTTAATCTAAATAAAATGTAGCAAATATACAATGGCAAGCTAGCTTAGTGGCAGCGACACCTTCCTTTCTCATTGCTCAGGTCCCAGCTCCAAATTTTTTGACACATTGGTAGCTATATGATTTTCAGAAACCCATAACTTCAGTGGTTCTATCTGGTTCTTTTGTTTTTCAGCTGGTCAACACGTGGTTTAACTATAAGAACAATAGAAAATGATAATTTTACATCATTTTTTATCTCACTTTTTAATAGTTGTGATTAAGTGAGAGAAATTGATGAAGTGAAAGTGATATGATTAATTATACATAGAGTAATGTAAAAAGTGATATGAAAAAAAATATGATAAAAAAATTGAGGTTAAAGAACAATATAATTGTAGGGTCCAATCTAGAGTGGTGAGTACTACTGCAATTCACGATTCAACCAATTGAATTGGAGTGAACAGTTCATGGGCTAGGTTTTAAGACACATTGCAAGCCATCTAGTTTACAAAATTATATGAATGGCACCAATTCAACAATTTTCTTATGGTAAAAGTTATATCTATCTCTCTAACATGACTGATGAATATGCAAAAATTCATATTTTTATGGTTTAAAATCTTGGGTTTTCATCTCTTTTAATCTCTTTGATTTATTTTTATTCTCAAGTTTTATTACGTTTTTATTATTTTAAATTATGTTCTTATTATGTGTTTTATTTATTTTTGATAGGTAAATACACATAGAAAAAGACTGAACGCTTAAAGAAGCAAGAAATTAGAGAAACAAACTTTCAAGATAAATCATCAAATTTTGTGCAAAAATAAGAAATTCCTAAAGATAAATATTTGAAGGATTCTTATCATATTCTTAGATGCTAATTAGAGTTTTAATTGGATACAAAATCTTAAATAAGGATTAGATTGAAGATTGGATAAGGATTCTCAAAGAGATTTGATTTGGAGCAAAAATTCAGATTACCGCATTATCATGACTATTCTTTATTAATTGAGTCATATCTTGGGCTACATAGACCAGATCGACGCACTGTCTGCGGCATTGGAAAGCTAACAGAAAATCTTACAAATTCTTTGTTCAGATCGAGGGCAAATTCGACCATCTGGAGGGTAAGAAAAATCATGCAAATCAGATACGAAAAGCGTCAACTTTTCTATAAAAAGGGAAAAATGAGTTTAGCAAAGTAGCGATCATTTTGCATAGAATTTTGCAGCCGTCAAGGAGCAAAGCGAAGGCACAAACCCTAAAATGATGTGGGTGCAATTAGGCTTGAAGAATATGAATTTTCTTGAACCTTTCTACCTTTTTACAATGAAATTTGTCGTATTCTTTCATTTGTGTTCTTCTTTTTTCATGTGTAACTAAACCTCTTTTATCAGGGTGATGATGAATCTCGATACTTGGATGATGTAATTTCTTTTATGGGTTTGATTTATGTTTTTATTTCATGATTTACGTGTTTATCTTTATTCTTAATGTTTTTTTAAACCTGATCAATTTGAGAATGATCTTTTGGGTTAATGTATGATTTGAAAAATTTGCATGAATCTAGAACATGTGATAAATACCATAATTTATGCAATCGCTAGGAATAGACATTGTGGGTTATGTGATTTTTCTTTCAATTTCCTCTTGTTCTTGATAGTGTCTTTCTATTTGGAGTTAGATTAAGGGATTAGTTAATTTCAAACAGTATAAGAGAATTAATATACTAAGGAATTGAGTATTAATTAATTTTGTGAATTGACCATAAATCATTAAAATTGAACATAATTAAACTAATATTTGAACGTGTATTTAAAGAGTTCAAGTGAAGTTTGAACGATAACGCTTTAATACCATTATTTTTCACCCTTTTGATTAATTATTTTGTTTATTTATATTTCTTTTTAATTAAATTTGCAAACAACTCTTTTTCTTTGTTAGCTTAAATAGTATCACTTTCAACAAATTTAATAATTAATAACTTAATCATGTGAAATGATACTCTTATTCATTTTTTATTACTTTTACAATTCGATACATTTATCGATTTTCACAACAATCACCTCTGAATTATATAAGAGAATTTTTTTCTTTAAATTATTAAATAAAAGTTTACCGTACATAGAAAAATGATCATCTTACATCTCTTTTAGGAGTGTATGAATTATTAACATCATTTTCAAATGTATTGATTAAATGAGAGAAAGTGAATAAAAAAATATATATGATAAATAATATTAAAAAATTATAAAAAATATATATATATATTTATAGTAAGAATATAAGATATCTGTACATATATTATGCTGTATTTGATTTCCCATAAAAAAAAAAAAAAATTCTTGTATCTCGTCATTAATTTCTCAATCCTTTTAAAAGTCAAGGAAGGTCGAGTAAGAAAAAACTGATATAGCAAATAAAAAAGAACACGTAATTTTGGAATAAAAAAGAAAATAAGAAACTTTAATTTTATTACGTACAATCACTGTTTTACACCATTAGATGACTACTTTCGATGGTAATATGAAAGAGGATTCATCTTATACAATACATGATACATATCTCTTCATACGCACAGTTATAAGAAGAGAACGAAACCTCCAAAAATAAAATGTACGAAACATACAGAGATAAAGTTCCTACTACACTATATGGCATTGATCTAAAGAAATGTGGATTCTATTCATTTACATAAACAGCCTCCAGCTCTGGAAAACTTAAAGCAATCACCCTAATGACCTAACTTTTTTCACGTCTATAATATATAGCGTTGCCTTTTTATTACAATTTTACTTCTTCAATTTCAATAACTTGATGCTTTTAATTAAGGTTTACTAGTTTCATCAAAGATATGATTTGCTGAATAATGTGGTAGTCCATAGCTTCGATGACTTTTTTTTCTTTACAAAATATGTTACAATCAAAGAAAGCAAAATCCAAACTGAATCAGATTATTGCAGCCTTATGTTCTTCACTCTGTTTAGAAGTATAAATTTACAAATTGATTTGATTTATAACAATATTTTTCGTTTGAATACTTATAAGGAATTAATTTGATTTTAAAATTCTTATGAATTGATTTCTAAATAAAATTAAATCCATTCAGCTTTCGTTTTACTTGTAATAATATTTTATTGAATTGGTTGGTAATAGTAAAAAACTAAAAACAAAAATTGAGATAGAAGTTTCCATGAAATCCTAATAATTGACAAATTTATTATGCTTTGGCATTTTGCCAAACTCTTTCCTTCCTATTATTACTTTAAAAGTAGATGACAACATGTGAAGTATGTGATAATAGAATAATTTTTATATATATTTTATAAAAAAATAATTATTATTATATTTTAATGTATTAAATTTATTAATTTTGTGATATTATTATTTATTTTTTAAAATAAATTAATTATAATATTTAAAAATAAAAGTAATATAATCAATAAAATGTTTAAACGTATCATAAAAAAGAGTAATTAAACGCACTGCTTGATGAAGTTGCATACAAAATGCTATTGAGCTATTTAGACGAAAGAAAAAAAAAGGGGAGAGACACGCGGCACGAGGAGCAAGGCAAAAAAAAGGCAACACCGAAGCAGAACGCAGTCCAAGAGAAAGAGAATAATTTTATTTTTATGAAAAAAAATTATATTTGATTTTTTTTATGAGTAATTAATTTTATTTTTCAAGATTAAAATAAAATTTTGATCTTCATTTTAGATGATTTACTTTTGTTTAAGATATTTTTTTTAGTTTTATAATTACATAATGATGATTATTATTAATCTTTAATTATTATTTAATTTATTTTTTATTATTGTCCTATAGTCAATTAATAAAATTAAATTGATATATTTTAATTACATGTTTAATTTTTATATTTTTAAGTTTGAGTTGTGCAATAATATTAAATGATTTTGTCATATAAAGATTGAGTAATTCATATTATATTAAATAATTTATGTAATAATTTAAATATATCATGTTATTTTAAATGAATTATGTTATTAATTAGATTATAATAATCTTTAGTAGTGTTCAAAATTTATAGTTGTAGACATTTCTTAGAATAAAACTAATTTCTATTAAAATTAAATTCATCTTTATATGATTAGTAATGAATTTAAAATTATAGAATTATTTTTTAATTGATCTTGTATTTTAATTTAAGTCATTTTATTTAGATTTATTATTTAATTTTAATTTTAGTTTAATATGTAATTTAAATTCTTAAATTAATTAAATAAAATTAAAATTTATTTTCTTTTTCTTCAAATTAATTTAAATAAATATTAAATTTTAGTTAATCATATTATTTTATGTAAATATAATATTTTTATATTTATCATATATTATATAAATCTTATATGCTTGTAAATACATGATAATTTCATTATTTAAAAATTCTTTACCAACTTTGCTCCATGCAATGGATGCACCGTATTTCCACAACGCACAATTGAGTGTGTTTAGATTAGAGTTAATAAATTTAAGTTTGATTGAAAGTATATTTGTAAATTTAAATTTAATTAAAAATAAACTTATAATAATATGATTTATGTTTAAAAATTTTTATTTTAAAATTAAATTTGACAAAATAAATAATAAAAAAAATAAACTTTAACGAATAAAATTATTACTTTTACTTAAACTTACATTTAAAATAAAAATCATATTAAAATAACATCAACTAATAAATATCCAAACATACCTTCTCTCCATTCAAAAATTTTAAACTCACGTTTTCTTTGATTTTTCCACGACAGGCTAATATCTTAGTCACGGAAAAGATATCACTTTCTGTGGTGATAAAAAGTTTCTTGGTAAACCAAATTAATTAATGACTATTGTTCAATAAACAAGACTTAATTATTTTTTAATCCCTTTAAATATAAATAATTTTATTATATTTTAAATTTTTTAAATTTTAAAATAGATAAAATTAGTCTCTAAAATAAAGTCACAATAGAGATTAATTTCATCAATCTCAAAATTTAAAAAAATTAAAATGAAGTAAAATTTTTTAGAGAAATTAAAACAAAATATAACTATATTTACAGAGACTTAAAAAAATAATTAAATCAATAACCAATCAATTTCAATTCAGTTTCATTTTTTTCCCAGGCTCAAATTCCTAGCAAGTATCTTGTCATTAGAATAGTGAAAGTTCAATTCAACCTTTCAAACTTGGAATCTTAGACTACTTTTTTGTATTCTAGAACTCCGGCCGAATTGTTTGCAGTTTTGCAACATTTTTGAGAGGACCTGAGCCATCCTGAGTGCTATATATATACAACACAGGGCAATCAAAGAAGGCAGAAAAAGAGAGAATGCAAGAGGCTGAGAATGTCCTGTCGCAGGACAGATGACACTGGCTGTGATGCATGCAAACTTATATGCTGAAACCATAGGCAAATATAGCTAGTGTCATTGTCCTGCGACAAGATGCTCTGCAACCTCTATCCCCACCATTTTCTTGTACTATCACTCTTATATAAATGCAGTTCATTACATTATAAAACCTGATATCATATTTATGGTTTTAAATTTGGTTTGTTACTTGCTTGCCTTCTTATTTGCTTGTTTAATATTTCAGTCATGGTTCTAAGTTGCAGACCACATCACTTGATGCGGTCACAATATTATGGCAGTGGTCATTGTTGTAATTACATCATCTAATAATTGTGACGTGGTTCCAAATCACAGGAAAGAACCACAATGAAATTGTGATGTGCCAACATCAGAATCGTGTTGTGGTTGCAACACGTTTCAAAATCAATTTTCAATCACAAACAATTTTATGCCGCAACGATCGTAATTCATATTGTAGCGACCGCAATACCCCCAATTACAGTAACTGCAACCACAACTATAGTTTAAAACCATATTTCTATTGCAAAGAGTCCATAAGCCTTGCATGCGGTTGTGGAAGGTTGTTCTTGAAAAAAGATTCAAGAGGTATGGTTCACTATTAATTTTTCAATCTATATATTGTTAGATCATCCACCAAAAGAAATCTACTTTTAGATCATGTCTCCAAGATCAAAGGTGATGCAGAGTACTATATACTTACCCTTTAAATTAATATTGACTAATATTTTAGGCCTTTAAGGTCTATGATTTTTTTTTCTTAATTGATTTTCTTATTTACAATTTAAGTTACATTTGGTGTAAAGAATACAATTCCATGGAATAAGAATTGAAATAAGAATATGAATCAGTGAATTGGAATAGAAATCATATTTTAATTTTATAATTTGGTATAATTAGAATCTTATTCTGTTATGCAAGTGTGGACAGGGTTATATGTTTTAATCTTATATGTTATTTCATTCGGTGTAGGTGATGCATGGATGCGTCAAGAACAACCATTAACAGCACATCTTGTTGTTACCCTTGACTTCTCATTTTTAATCCTCTCAATATCAAATCCCTCTTGTATGACAAAGTCTTTAAGGACTACTTTAAACTCATTCAAATTAACAAACAATAAACCAACTCCTAATTTAACATTTCTATTAGGTTCACAGATATATGGTTTTCTTGTCATACCCCTGTCAAGGTAAATTTCTACCTTATTTTCATCATAATTCTCAACCCCAATAATGTCACATCTTTCTTCATAATCACTCAGTTCATCATTGCTATTCTCATTTTCATTTTTGTACTCATTAATATAGCTACACTATGATTCAGTTTCACCACCCTCATCTTCTTAAGCATCACCTATTCTCCATTCATCATCAAACTCACTAATCACTACTTCTTCCTCAATAAGAATGACATTATCAGTCAAAACAACATTGTCAGGCACTACAGAATTATCAGACAATCCAACATTATCAGCATTGTCAGGCACCACAGAATTATCAAACAATCCAACATTATTAGCATCTCCAACTCCATCAAAATTAAGTTAGGTAGCATACACATGGATGCAAATGCACTTAGTGCTTAACTTGAACATGTCAAGAACATTAGAATAAGTGTTAATGGGGTTTTTTTTTTGAAAGGCTACCTAGACGAAGGAAAGAAAGGACGAAAGGCGAACCTCCATCGTCGCACCCACTAGTCATGGCCAACCCACGAACATCATCAACAAAATCAAAGTACAAGTATCGGTTAGGATCAACATTCAATAACGGTTTAGTTTGTCCTCCTTTCCCAACAAAATGCACCAAGAGAAGCACACATTCTAGGTTTGGATTAACACACCTAGAATTCTCCATTTAACATTGAAAAACTCCAAACCGAACAAAGCAAAAAAAATTTAATATCGAAAAAGAAAACGAAATGAGGGAACGAAAACGCTTATTGGGACGATGGCCCCACAGCTCGCACAATTGCATGTCATCTTCCACCTCGAAGTGGTCTCGAAGTTACAAGGTTCAATGGAGAGATGTAGGGTTTTTTAATTCATTGGGATTATTTGAGAATTTGATTTAGGGGGTTTTTTATTCAATGGCTAATGAGTAATTTCATTTGTTGGTTTAACATAAGCTAATGTTGTCTTCAACAAGGGAGGAAGCTGTCATTTCTAGAGCTAGAGAGGTACCGCATGTCAAAGTTGCAAACCTCGGAAGAAGTTAGTGTAATTTTCTCTTATATTTATCTTTAGATCTAAGTTTAATCGAATATTTTTTATTTTGCACAAATGTTTTTTTGTTTATACAATTTTTTCCCAATTAAGATTATCCTAAAAGAATGGATGACTCATTCAATGAATGGTATATAAAGGAGAGAGACGAGACAATGCATTTAAGAAGTGCAATATTGATATCATCAATGATTACATCAGTGATTTTGCTTTTGATTATCATATAATGTCTAGGGGAGATGTGTATGCAATGCTCTTAAAGTCTAGTCTTCTAAGATTGTGACTTTGATTGAGGTTTATTTAACATGTAACAATTGTACATGTGAGTATTTGACTAAGCAAAAGAATCAAATATTCTCTTGTTTATATAAATTTTTAAAAATTTTGTCAAGAATACTTGTTAAATAAATTAAAATAGTATGTTTTAAATGAAAAAGTATTAATTTTTTAATAAATTAAATACTTTGTTTTCATTTAAAATTAGGGATGACACCCACGCGAGACGTGAGCGAAGACTTCCTCGCTCTCCATCCCTGCCTCCCCAATTATTTTTGATTCTTACCTTGAGGTAAAAATTTTCTTTATGCCTATTTCCCGCAATGAGGTTGGGACCCCAAAATTATTTAAAAAATTAGAAAAAAAAAAATAAATTAAAAATTATAAATAATTTTAATTTAAATTGTAAACAAGTTATTATTTTGTGGTATTTTTTTATTTTTTAAAAATTTTAAATTAATATAAAAATAATATAGATAAAAAATATTTAAAAAAACAAAATATTAATACATATTTATGATATAATCATTAAAAATAATTTAATAATTTTTTGAGAATGAGAATCTCGCATAGTGAGGAACATAATTCTTGTCCCCGTCTCTACATACGCTTTGAAGAAATTTTTATCCCTATCCGCACAAAGAAAAATTTCTAAGATTAAGTTTTTAAATGAGACGATTCTTGCAAGTATCCTAAAATGTAAAAAAACTCTGCAATCAATATTTAAAACTTACTATAATTATTATTTTTAAGATAAGAAGGAAACTACAAGGCCCTTGATGTTGATGTGATTTACAGCTTTTTCTTTTGTGGGACTACGCTTCCTCTATTGCCCTTTGTGTCTCTATTTCAACCTCATTTTTGTCCCTGCCTCTTTCCAACCACATTAAATTCGCCACCCTTCGCTCTCAATCGTGCAAGTTGCCGTTGATTCAATGTATATATATTATGTATAAGTGGCCCTACACAAAACCATGTTCAGAAGTTTGTTGCTTTGGTGCCTTTATATCGTTTTGTAAAATATCTCATTTTTAGATGTCTATCAATATCATGAAAATATGAAACTTAAAAGAATTCAAGTTCTGTATATTTTCATAACCATTTGCTATAAAAACTTCTGTAAACATACCGAGGCGTTTAACTTAATCCCAAAATTTTTGAAGCATTCATGTTTTATGAAATTTACCTATTATTACATGTAATTTTGGTTAACTAAAAAAAATTAAATTTAATTAAGAAAATATCTTTTTTCTTCTCCGGTGTCGGGCCGACTTCTCCCTCCACCATCTTTGGGGCTAAATCTAAAAAGTGCAAATCTGGAAAGTTGTAGAGATTTGTGGTTAAAGTTTTGTCTCAATGGTTAGTACTACATTATTACAAAGAATATGACTAGGGTTCTATTCCTGCCAATGTATTCTCATCTCTTTTTCTTTTTCCCTCTCTCATGAGTCTTCTTGTGGGGGAATAGGATCCTCTCCAGTGATATGAGAGGATTTAATTTTTTTTTACACAATTTATAACTCTCATTGTTTTCCTTTCCCCCCTCTCATGTAAAAAAAAGTCTTCTTGTAGGGCGATCTTTCTTGTGGGGCATCTCTTGGTCCCTCCCCAATAGTGGAGTCTCCCCTAGACTTGTGTGGGACTTAAGCACAAAAAAAAAAAAAAGAAGAAAAAAAAAGTTACAAAGATTTAAAGAAGGAAAGTTATAGTAGATAGTTTCAATAATAAATCTAAGCGACAAAAAGCAATGAAGTTAAGGGAGCAACCAGCGACGATGGTGCGAGAGTGCGACTAGCAATGATGTGAGCGGCATGTGAGTGACAATGATGCAAGCGGCATCAATGCAAGCAATAGCAATTGTCATTGAGTCGAACAACTGCATCTCTTTGTAAAGGATGTTCCAACAATGGAGGACGGCGGTAATTTTATCGGCATCGTTCTTGAGCAAGCTCAAAACCTGAACTTACCTGTTATGCATATTTCAAATTTTATTCCCAATCATTGATCATTTTAGATCAATTATCAATGATGTATACTTAATGGAGCATATATGCTCCAAAAAAATTTAGACAACACATAAAACGGAACCCATACATATATATATATCCACGATACTTAAAATCAATTAGAGTGGGAATGAATATTTATAAAGAAAAACTTTATTTAACTCGAGAACATTTTATTGACAGATATAAAAGGTGAATCCCATTTAAGATAGTTTCTTACTATGAGAATATCATACTCAATTTACTAAATATATAACACGTAAATAGTATAACCACACGTGTCATTGGAATTGACCCATTTAAATCAATAGATAAGGTTAATCTTAAGTAAACTCGACTTTAAAGTAAATAAATAAATATATATTTATAATTAAATTTTAATAAGTTAAGATTTTAAATATTTTAAATTAAATTAAAAATAAATACATATTTACTTACTTATTTTAAATGCAAACTTACTT
Organism: Ormosia emarginata; assembly: GCA_029884605.1. Taxonomy (NCBI): domain Eukaryota; kingdom Viridiplantae; phylum Streptophyta; class Magnoliopsida; order Fabales; family Fabaceae; genus Ormosia; species Ormosia emarginata. The sequence goes on from JAQQTP010000048.1 coordinate 9,845,381, forward strand.
TAAATATTTTTTTTCCTAAATCAATAATATCCATTTAGTGTTCCTGCCCCTTGCTAGGTTGATGAGCTAGCATTATCTTTATTGAATTAAAAAGAAAAGTTAGCGTTGCTTATTGGTTTAACATGTCAAAGATATAAATTCCCATAACAAAAGCAAGCAAGAAAAATATAGAAGAACTCAAAATGTTGAGAAATTTTGAAGTGTTTTTAGAGTAAAAAAAAGTTTTTATTTTATACTATTAAATATGTATAACATAGATATATTAGTTATCAATATCTTTCATTTTAATAATATTTTTAATATTATGTAAGGATACATGATAAATGGTCAAAACTTTTTTTTTTTCAAAGAACACCTTAAGAATTTCTTCAAAACGTTATTGTTTATAGTCAATCATAAAAATTACATGTGAAGAAGTTACAAACAATGTTCTGTCCTTGTCCATGAAAATGATTTATGTGAATTAGATAAGTCACATTCTCATGAATCCTTTTCGTCGGGTTGTAAATTTTTCACATAATTAATTATCAACAATAACATATTATTAGAAGTAAGATTTACAAAATATGCATTATGTACGGCTTTCAATAAATCACCTTCAAATCCTACCAGTATTTTGTATAGAGAACTTTTTTCTGACAGAAACAAAGATTAAGGAGAAGCAGCAGCAGCAGCAGCAGCAGTCACACTATAATTTTGACAATGTGCTTTTTTATTTTTAATTCTTAAATGAAAATGATAAATTGGTGTTATTGAGGTGGGATTCAGTGAATCTAATACTGATACTGCAATTTGGCAACTTAATTGGAAGTGGGAAGCACGTCTATTATAGCTGCCAAATTCCAATTATACATCAATATTGACAATGAGCCAAAACCAATGTTATTGAATTTCCCCAACCAGACCAACATCAACTCGCTCTCCACGAAACAAATATCTCAAATTGAAGATCCTTTTGCAACAAGCAGAGTGCTACTTGGACTTGCTTGTTAATTAGCCTCTTTGCCTCCCAACCCCTTGCAACAAAACACAGTAAATTGAAGCTTTTTCTAAAAAAAAATTATTAGTAATTCAATAGTTAGATAATAATTGTTTTAAGAAAAAACTTAAGTACAATTCTTTATATCTATTATATTAATTTCATTAATTAAATTATGACATATGTTTATTAATATTTTTTTTATTTTTTTAAAAAATATATATATATCATAACTTGATTGGTAAAATAGATATAATAAATGTAAAGAAATAAATTTAAGTTTTATTTATTATTTTATACAAGATGATGAATTGTTTCATTTCTTTCTTTGGCAAATAAGGCAATTACCCCATAAGCATATAAATCAAAATGACAAAGTTCCTGAACACCCATATCCCTGGACATTCCAAATGTTTTCTCAATTCTCAAGTGTTGCAGTCAGAGTGGTTCAAAGCTTTCAGGACCATCAAACATGGCATTATGTTACCAATTAACTTTTTCTGTAGAGAGTGTGACCTCAAAATTCTGGTGGCTTTTAGTCAGTTGGTGTGTTAACTATCGAGGACCGCACAACCAGGTCTAGTTGGTCATATGCCGGCCTTTATATTTATTGCTACTTTGTTAGATGAGTTCTTTATTGATGGCCATCTATTAAAAAGTTTCTTTTTAATTAAAAAAATTATTGAACTTTCTCAAAGTCAAAACTATATTATGGACTAATGAAGTAATTATTATCTTATATACTAAATAAAAGTAATTATTATTTAGAATAAATTTGTCTATAAAATAAACAAATAAATATTTATTTATTATTAAATTTTAATAAGTTAAAATTTTTAAAAATTAAAAATAAATATATTTTTATTTATTTACTTTAAAAATAAGTTGACTAATTTTAATAGAGCTTTTTCATTATCTCTATACTTTATCATAAAAAATTACTTTTTTTATTATTATTATTATTTTTTTTTTGGCTAATTGAACTCTTCCTTTAACATATAATTATCAAGCCGTGCTTCAAAGCCTGTATTTGTTATTCAACTTGCCTTTTAAGTCAATAGTCCTATTTTTTGGGGTACAAAGTCAGTAGTCATTTAAAAAGCATCCATTAACTTTCCTGGATGATGAATTGATGGTTAGATATTGAAGGCTGAGGTGGAACTTGTTTCATACCCCACCAATTCCTCTGTTAAAATCTTTTGCAATCGAAGAATGATGTTTTTATATTATTTTTTATTTTTTTTATATTTATTTTAAATAAATATAATTAAATAAAAATAATAATAAAAATAAATAAATATAATAAATAATATTAAATAGAGTATAAATATATATATATATTATTTGTGTTAAAAAATTATAATTATTAACAATTAGTGTTTGGGTAACTGAATTTTCTGGGTGTTTGGAAAGTTTATTTTTTGGAAAATAAAATTTTTCCTCAATCTAAACCTTTTATTACCAAAAAAAAAAAAATAGAAAAGATTTTAAACAAATTATTATTTGTAGGAGACCGAAAATGATCAAACTTTAAAAAGATGAGGGCACTATATTATAAAAGAGTATTTTAAATTATTAGTTGTAAGCTCAACATAATTTGAATAAAATATAAGGGGTTAACTTAATAGTTAATGAGATGTGCTTCTTATCTTAACAACTTAAATTCGAATCTTAGTTCAGCACTTAGGGAAATTAATTTCTTGAAATGCATAAGACCGATGTGGGGAGTATGCCTTTATAATCACTTGAGAAAAGACTCAGTGCATATATGGATTTTTTTAATTTTAAAAAAAATTTTTTTTTTATAAAAAACCTCTTTCAATAAAGTTTTAATTATGAATTATTTTAAAAATAAAATAAAATAATATAAACATACACTTATTTATTTTCTTTTATCTCTTGAAGTAAGTCGCCATAGTAAAATTAATAGACACGCTACTCTTAGAAAACAGTGTTAAAATATCTCAATTCAGAAATAAAAGACACCTATTTAACACAAAAGTTGACCTAATAATATCCTAATCACATAAAGAAAAAATTGCTCGAATAATTATATATCATGTGACGAAGATAGATATTATCCCTTAATATTTTCTTATTTGATAAGATTGGCAAGAAAGTTCAAAAGCATACAATTCAATTCTCTTCACCTTTTTAATATGATTAGTCCAATAAATTTTTGGGTCAAAATAAATTTTTATATTTTTATAAAAATGTTAGACTAAGCTCCAAATAAACTTATAGTTATTAACAAGTATTTTGTACATTGTATATGTTTTTTAAAATTTAGATAAAACTTTTAACAAATAAATAAAAATAAAAAATGTTTAAAATTATTAAAAAATATATGTATAATTAATTTATTCTAACAAAATTTAAAAAATATAAATCAAAATAAAAAATATTTTAAATTTATAAAAAGATATTTGTAATTAATTAAAAATAAAATTAGAGTTTAAAATTAAAAAAAATAAAAAATAACACATAACGAGAGTAAATTAAAGAATGAACTACTGCCAAAAAAACGTATTCTAATTTATTATATAAAGAGTCGATTTTGGCAAAGTTGACCTAATATTTCCATCCCTAATTATCATTAATATTAAAAAATTTTAAAAAGAAGAAAAATAATAAAATAAAGGACTTATAAAAAAAAGAAAAAAAAAAGAAAGTCTAATATAAAAAAGATTCTTATATACTATTAGAGGTTACAATAATAATCTAATAAAAACATAACCCGTAACCTGCATAATTAAACTTGTCAGTAAAATTAAATTTAAATTATGATTTAATAAATTTGAGATTAAATCTTGACGTTGAAAATGAAAGTACAAATCCTCTCACAAAATATATTATAAATTTTCGAGACATTGAGTGATGTTAGTGCGTGGACTTTCGTTTCCATTCCATTAGCACACGAAACTAAACCAAACCATCATTTGCGCGGTTACCAAACAAAACACATTCATTCATTCAGACAGTTAGCAACTACTTAGCACAACAAATACTTCCACAACTTTACATTACATCACAGCCTTTGAAATTTGAATCAAACTGAAAGATAACTATAACCCAACGCCACCATCAATGCCCACCAACAACCGCCACCCCGCCACCGCGCCGCCGTCGCGCCCTACCATTGCCCTCCCGCCTCGGCCCTCCCTTGACTCCTTCTTCACCGCCAGTCCCGGCCCCATGACTCTCATCTCCAGCTTCTTCTCCTCCGACGACTCCTCCGAGTGCCCTTCTTTCTCTCAGCTCCTCGCTGGAAACATGGCTTCACCCCTCGCCTTCGCCGGCGCCAGGCCGCCGTCTCTCCCGGCTGATGAGGATGATAGTAGTGGGTTCAAGCAGAGTAGAGGTATGAACTTGGTGGTTGCTCGTTCCCCATTGTTCACTGTCCCTCCTGGGTTGAGCCCTTCCGGCTTGCTCAACTCCCCGGGCTTCTTCTCCCCTCAGGTACTTGTTTTTTTTATTTTGCAAGTGACTTGAATTGTAGTTTGTTGAAGCTTGTGCTTGATTTACATGCATGTTGTCAAGTTTTTATTTTTGTGTTTTGGAAGACTGGGGTTTTTGATCAGTTGTTGTTGGGGGATGGGGAAGTGCAATTTGGTGATTCTGGGGTTTGTGGATGTTGTTGTTGTTTTTGGTCTGAAAAGTGGAGGTTGTATAACATTGCTTGCATGTTCATGGTTAGTTTCTTACCAAGAGAAATTCTTGCATAAATTTGTTGCATCCAAGTTAGATGCATTAGGCCAATAAAGACAAAATAGGTATTTTAATCCCTTATCTTTATTTTATTTTTTTTAATTTTGTTCCTTATCCTTTTTTTTAAAAATTTGGTCCCTTATATTACAAATTATCTATCAATGTGATTTTCTATCACAGGTTTGTTACAAATCTTAATGGAATTGATGACGTGTCACTAATGTAACAGTAATGTAAATATGACATGGTAATGATGTGACATGACCGATGAGTGACATGTCATCATGTTTGTTAAGGAGATGACATAATCATCATAGAAGGATCACATTAATAGATGATTTACAAGATAATGAACCAAATTAAAAAAAAATAAAAGATAAGAAACTTAATTAAAAAAAAAAGATAATTTTGCTGCCAATAAATTATTGACACATTATTATTAATTAATGATTAACTAATCATAGTTAATTAATAATTAATTATCATAATTAATGTTGTGTTGATAATTTATTGACGTAGTACACCGAATTTGAGTTCTCCAGGTAGTTGCAATCAATTGGGCCATGCAATGAATCTGTTGTTTAGAGTGAAAGCAATTTAAGAAGTCTTTATTGTTGTTGAAGGGTTGTTTTGTTTGTATGTTTGACTTGGTGGCTAAAATCTGAAAATTGTCGTGAATTCAGTTTTTTTCTTGAAGTCCTGAATCATGAGAGATTCTTACCTAAACCATGGGCATCTAGTTGGGTGCACTAAGCCAATCAGGACTCAATATTTTCATGAATCCTTGTGTTTCACAATTAATTTCGCGGTCTTTCATGAAAATATCGAGTTCGATTGAACAGTGTCATCAACTATCATGCCCATGGTTTAGGTAAGATTTTCTCCCTGAATCATATGCTTTGAAGTTGGAACTGATAAAAGTCACTGGATTTAGATGGTTTTTTCAAAATCTTACGTAAATTGCACTAAAATGACTTTTGGTTGCATAACCTTGATTCTCCCTAGTGATAATTTTGTCTGGGTGCTTTAGAGACAAAAAAAAAAAAATGAAGATAAAAAAATTGTGGTGGAAATTTGTATGTTGAGAAATAATCTCTGTAAGTCACTCAACAATGAAAAGAAATGTAGAATTTTCCAAATGTATGTTGACTAAGTAAGTCAATGACAGGGTTCACTTGTCTTTGAACAACAATGATTATTTGCCTTGTCATTCTACTTGTTCATGATGCATGTTAAATTTTATGTTATTTCAGATCTGTTTTCCCCCTGTACAAGAAATGTTGTTTTTTAATTTTTTTTATCTGGGTAAAATAGTTTGTGTTGCAAAGTTTTTGCATGTAAAGTATTTGCTATCTGAGAAAGTGATAATTGGGTTTTATACAATTGTAAGTGGATGAACGTGCAGGATCATGCATAATATTACAGCATATGCTGGTCATGCTGCTGGGCAATTTTCTCATTATTATGTATCAATGTGATCTTTTTGCCTTGAGGACAGTGGATATACAAGTGTGAGGTTCTTATTATATGTTTATTTCAATATATATACAGAGCCCCTTTGGGATGTCCCACCAACAAGCTTTAGCACAGGTTACAGCTCAAGCTGTCCTAGCACAATCACATATGCAAATGCAAGCTGATTATCAGCCGCCTGCAGTAACAGCTCCCAATGAACCATTGGTACAGCATCAATCTTTTACTCTAAATGATGCTTCAGAGCAGAAAGCAGCACCAACTATATCAGAGACTAAAAGTGCTCAATTGGAAACATCAGAGATATCTCATACTGATAAAAAATACCAACTGCCTTCCCTAGCCATTAACAAACCTGCAGATGATGGCTACAACTGGCGTAAGTATGGGCAGAAGCTGGTTAAGGGGAGTGACTATCCACGGAGCTACTACAAGTGTACATATCTGAATTGCCCTGTAAAGAAAAAGGTTGAGCGTGCCCCTGATGGTCACATAACTGAAATTATCTATAAAGGCCAGCATAACCATGAAAAGCCTCTGGTAAATAGGCGTGTTAAAGATAACAATGATTCAAATGAAAATGCAAGCATTCAAGCTAAGTCTGAGTCAAACTCACAAGGCTGGGTTGGAAGTTCAAACAAGTTAGGTGAAAGCTTGCCTGATTGTTCAGTGTCTGAGAGTGATCAGACCTTCAATCAAGGGGCTTCCAGGCTACTACCTGGATCAAGTGAGAGTGATGATTTAGATATTAGAGAAGAAGAGGGAGATGATAGTGAACCAAACCCTAAAAGAAGGCAAGTTTCTCCATTTTAATCCTTTATCATACAGCTCCACACGCTTATAATTCTTCATAACATAGGCTAAAGTTCTGCGTTGCAGGAACACTGATCTTGGGGTTTCTGAAGTAACTTTGCCTCACAAGACTGTCACAGAACCCAAAATAATTGTGCAAACAAGAAGCGAAGTTGATCTTTTGGATGATGGCTACAGGTGGCGCAAGTATGGGCAGAAAGTGGTAAAGGGTAATCCTCATCCAAGGTGATCACTTTATTTCTTCTTCTTTGCTACTCTATTTTCATCTAAAAGCTTCATATTTTCTTAAAAATTCAAAGAAAAGTGTGTTTATAAAGAATTAGATATTTTGAAATCAAATAAATAATTACATACTTAGATTGTAATAATATCTATGAAGTTAATCAAACATACAAGAATCCTTCATTATGTTTTTTGTATCTTCTACTGTGTCAATTTCCTCTACCAGAAAATGATGCGTATCCCATAAACTTTCTTTTACCAATCATAGGATCTATTATTCACTTCCTAATACCGAAATAAGGACTCCTTTCCTTTTCAACATCTGGGTGAATTGGGGTGTGAGAGAGAGAGCAACTACTGAGCAAGAGAGCACTTGTGTTGAGTATGGGACATAACATAATCCTCACCTATACTATTATAGAATGGAGATTCCCTTGTTTGGTATCCAATATTTACTTTCCTAAAATGTAAAAACTCTGTTTTGCTTTACTACTTAAAAATGTGGAAAATATTGTCATTTTAACTTGACCACAAATCTCACCACTTACCCACACTTCCTACTTTTTAAGAGACTTTTAAGAAACCTTTTTTTTTAATAAATATTTCACTTTGAAAGTCAGATTTTTTATTTCATTTAGTTTTTTTAAATTTAGAAATAGAGGAAAATGCCAACGAGCCTGTAGCTTAATTGGCACCAGCCCAAGTCTTTAAGACTTGGGTGTAATGTTGATGTTGGAGGTTTGATCCTCCACCACGACACCTTTCCCCTCTTCCCTACCGAACCGATTGCACCTCCTAATTTTGATATCTCTATTTTTTTATTAAGAGGAAGAATTGTGAAAATGGACAAAAGCCCATTTTGGTTGCAGTAGCAGCCTTTATGGCAAGTGAATTAATATTGGTTTGACATGATCTATGAACAACTTACTAAGATTTTATCATATCCTTTCATTGTTAGAAGCAGGCTTTGTTGACTTTGGTTGCTGCATGCTTTGTGGATGTTTCTTTAGCAAGTAGGAGAATTTTAGGTGAAGTTGGTAATCATTTATTGGAATTTGACAAAGTTCATTCATCCCTCTACGCACGTGTTTGATAAACAGAGTATGATTTTATCATTCCAAATCTTGTATGACATGTGAATAGGAAGCACTGTCATTGTAAATAATGACAAATGCTTTAAAGCCAAGTGAATTAGTTGGTAATTTATTGCCAAGAGCACATTGCCCACATTGCTATAACAAGTCTTGGTGAGGCTTTCTTTTCCAAGATTAGGTAGTGGTTATTGCATGTTGGTTGCAATGCATTAATTGCTACCTTCTATGCAATTTTTTTAATGCCTATATGGATATAGGCTGGTGAAGGTCATGCAATGCATTTATAACGCATTTACATGATGAGTGGTGAACGTAGTAACAAGCCTATAAAGAGGCGCTTGTAACACAGCTTTGATCCACTTCCGAAGTTAATTCATTCCAAGCCCTTTGCTAAGCATTCTTGTGGAGAGTTGTTGGTTCAATATAATCTTCTCTTTGTATACTTAGTGAGTGCTTGGAACGCTATTGGGTTGCTGCCCTAATATCACTCTCCTTTTAATTTTCGTGAAAGTTTGTAATAGTTGTTGAATGAGAGAAAAGGAAGAGAGACATATGATGAAACCTCGTGCTTCAACTACACGACGGAGAGCTGTATATATAGAGCTATGATAATAAATACAAGGATTAGGGTTATGATCTGATTAGCCTATACAAGGAAACTACATAAATACAAAAGATATACAAAAGATATTTACACGTTTTCAACACTCCTCCTCAAGCTGGAGCATATAAGTCATATGTACCAAGCTTGTTACAAATATAGTTTATCCGAGGACCTCTCAAAGACTTAGTAAAAACATCTGCCAATTGATCATTTGAATTGACGAAGCTAGTGGTGATGTCTCCAGACAAGATCTTTTCTCTGATAAAGTGACAGTCTGTCTCAATGTGTTTGGTCCTCTCATGAAATACTGGATTGGAAGCGATATGCAAAGCAACTTGATTATCACAAATAAGAGTCATTTGCATAACGTTTCCAAACTGAAGCTCTTTAAGAAGCTGTTTTAACCAAATGAGCTCGCAAGTAGCTGAGGTCATGGCTCGATATTCTGCTTTGGCACTTGATCTGGCAACCACATTTTGTTTCTTACTTTTTCAGGAAATCAGATTACCCCCAATGGATACACAATAACCAGAAGTAGATCTCCTATCAATAGGAGAACCTGCCTAATCAGCATTTGAGTACCCTACAATCTGAGTGTGTCCTTTGTCTTCATAGATAAAGCCTTTTCCTGGAGCTCCCTTAATATATCTGAGAATACGAATCACTGCATCCCAATGCCCTTCACAAGGTGAGTTTAGAAATTGGCTCACTACACTCACCGCAAAGGAGATATCTGGACGGGTAACAGTAAGATAGTTAAGTTTTCCAACCAATCGTCTATATCTTCCTTGGTCTGAAAGTAGCTCCCCCTGATCCGGTAAAAGTCTAAAATTGGGATCCATAGGGGTGTCAACCGGCTTTGCATTCAATAGTCCTGTTTCCTCAAGAATGTCCATAGCATACTTCCTTTGTGAGATTACTATGCCATCCTTGGATTGTGCCACTTCAATTCCTAAGAAATAACGAAGTTTGCCAAGATCTTTGGTCTGAAAGTGATGACAGAGATGCTGTTTTATCTGAGTTATACCTTGGTAATCACTGCCGGTGATAACAATGTCGTCCACATACACAATCAAATAGATACAGTCTCAGACTGTATGGACAGAGTGGTCAGCCTCATTGCGAGTCATACCAAACTGCTGCACAACAGTACTGAATCTACCAAACCAAGCTCGGGGAGATTATTTGAGACCATACAAGGACTTGTGTAGACGACACACGAGGCCAGAAGACTCCCCCTGAGCAACAAACCCTGGAGGTTGCTCCATGTAGACTTCTTCTTCCAGATCACCATGAAGAAAAGCATTCTTGATATCCAGCTGATGAAGGGACCAATGGCGAATAGCAGCCATAGACAGAAAAAGGCGAACAGAAGCCATCTTCGCCACTGGGGAGAAAGTGTCGCCATAATCCAAACCAAATATCTGGGTATACCCCTTTGCCACCAAACGAGCCTTTAGGCGATCAAGAGTGCCATCAGGGCCAACCTTGACCGTATAAATCCACCGGCAACCAACAACAGACTTCCCAGGAGGAAGAGGAACAATTGCCCAAGTACCACTGCTCTGAAGTGCACACATTTTATCAATCATTGCTTGTCGCCACCCAGGATGAAATAAAGCTTCACCTAGAGATTTAGGAATAGACACAGAAGACAAGGTGGAAAGGCAAGCATAATGCAATAAAGAAAGGCGATGGTAACTGAGATTAACATAGTGAGGAGAAGGGTTACGAGTGGATCTAATACCTTTTCGAAGAGCAATGAGAAGGTCTGACGCAAGAGGCAGTGCCGGAGCTGGTAAAGGAGGTGGTGCCGGATGAGAGTCCAAAGGAGCTTCAGTAATCTCTACAACCTCTGATGGTGGTGGTGGTAGTGGTGGTGGCTGTGGCCGACGACGATAAACCTGGAGAGGGCCAGTAGTAGGGACCGGGGCACCAATAGGAGAAGGTGGTGATGGAGCAGGGTCAACAGGGACAAGAGGAGGAAAAGTAGGGAGGACCTCAGTGATGGGTGGAAGAGGCAGGTCAGGAGACTCAAAGAAGGGAACAGACTCGAAGAATGTGACATCGGCAGAGACTAGATAACGCTTAAGAGTGGGTGAAAAACACCTATAACCCTTTTGAGACCGATGGTAACCAAGAAAAACACATTTGATGGAGCGAGCAAACAGTTTGTCAAGACCGGGAGTGATATTATGGACAAAACATGTCGACCCGAAGACACGAGGCGGAAGAGAGTGAAGGGGTAGGTGAGGGAACAAAACAGAATGGGGGACCCGGTTATCAAGAACAGAAGAGGGCATACGATTAATCAAATAGCAAGCAGTGAGAACCGCATCACCCCAAAAACGAAAGGGAACATGACCATGGTATAAAAGGGTCCGAGTTGTTTCAATAAGATGTCTATTTTTGCACTCAGCAACCCCATTTTGTTGAGGGGTAGAGGCACATGATGTTTGGTGAAGAACGCCATGAGATGCCATAAAAGTTTGAAAATTGTGAGACAAAAATTCACGGGCATTGTCACTACACAAAATACGAATCGGAACATCAAACTGAGTTTTGATTTCATTATAAAAGGTCTGAAAAATTGAAAATAACTCTGATCTATTTTTCATTAAAAATAACCAAGTACACCGAGAATAATCATCAATAAAAGTAACAAAGTATTTTGACCCAAAAGTAGATGCAATACGACTAGGACCCCAAATATCAGAATGAACTAAAGCAAAAGGAGACATAGCTCGACGACACACTCTATCGGGAAACGAACTACGGGTGTGTTTCCCAAGTTGACACGACTCACAAGGTAAAGTAGTTAACTTAGAAAAGGTTGGCACCATTTGTTGTAGCTTGGCAAGACTAGGATGACCCAACTGAGCATGGATGGTGAGAGGGGAATCTGTAACAGAGCACACACGAGAGGTGGCAGAGAGCTGGTAAAGGCCATTAGACTCACATCCGGCGCCAATCATCTGTCCCGAACTCCAGTCCTGCAAAATGACAGAGTCTTTAGTGAAACTAATGCGACAATCTAAAGAACGGGTCAAACGACTAATAGAAAGTAAATTAAAAGGACAACCAGGAACATAAATAACAGAATCAACAGACAGAGAAGGGAGGGGATGGACAGTGCTAATCCCTTCGGGTTGTGGTTGGGAACCATTTGCTAAAATAATTATAGGTAAATAGCCAGAGTTAGAGAATTTAGAGAAAAGACGTTTATTACCAGAGATATGGTCAGATGCACCAGAGTCAAGTACCCATGGACCTAATGGTGGAGATTGAGAGAGACAAGCAAATGCATTACTAGTGTGCTCAACAGATGCAGTAGAGTTAGAAGCCTGTTGTTGCTCAAACCATTTCAGAAAATCTGCATAGGCTGCCGGAGATAGGGTCGGTGGAGCAGAAGACTCAGGTAAATCAGGTACAGTGGCCTGGGCAATATTGGCAGCACGTGGAGGACGACCATTTTTGGTCCAACAACGATCCTCAGTATGACCCAACCTATTACAGAATGTACACTTCGGATGAGGTCTACCCGAGGTGCCAGGACGAGAACGACCACGATTGGCACTTTGGGAGACGAGGGCAGAAGTATCAACTGGAGCCGGAGCTAGGACAGAACCAGAGGGTAGCTTCGTTGGGACCCGAAGCAAAGAAGACCAAGCTGAAGACAGAGTGGGAACTGTAGGCGAACCCAAAATCTGATCACGATTAGCAGAATATTCTGGAGGTAACCCATACAAGGTTATGAGCATAAAAAAGGTGCTACGTTGCTCGAGTTCTTGTGCAGGGGTAGCAGCAGGAGGTAGCAACTCATTGAAATCATGCAGAGCACCATGAACCTTACCCAAGTAAGCAGACATAGGTCCATCAAACTGACGAGGAGCAATAATACTCATGAGGTTGTGACAAACCCCATATAATCGCTGAGTGTCATTAGTGTAAAGAGCCTTGGCTTATTCCCAAATTGAAGCACAAGTGGTCTGCGCACGGAAGATCTGCTTGAGAGAGGAGTGAATGGTGGACTTGATTACAACGCACAACTGTTTATCAATTTTCTTCCACCTGGGTTGTTCCTCCGCAGGTATAGAGTTAAGGTCTGTGGTGAGGTGGTCTTCATAGCCTTGACTTTCAAGCCAAAACTTGATGTCTGAAGCCCAAGTATCATAATTGCTGCCATCTAATTTATCAGCAGAGAGAGGGGTATGGAGGTAACTTGTGAAAACAGGAAGCTCAGCCTTGGGTTGATCTTTAGAGCCATCTGGAGAGGTAGAACTTGCCATAGGTCAGAATATAAGGGGCAAAAGTGAAAAACACAAGATATCTGAAAAATCCAACGCAAGAAAACAAGGATCTGAGGGCAGATCGGCGTAGAGGAGGCCAAGACGAGTCAGACGAGAGGAACGGCGGCCGGAGGGGCGGCCGGACGCGCCGGAAAACAGGCCGCGCGGTGGCTGGGTGGCTACAGCGAATGGCGGCACGTGGGAGCGCGTTACGGCGGCGTTGGGGCTGGGCTTCGGGGGTCTGGCCGGTTTGAGGGAGGCGGTTCCAACGGTGTGGTCGGCGGCCTGAAAGGAGGAGGCGGACGGCGGTGGCAGCGGCGAATAGGGAGAAAAGGGCGCTGGAAAGATGTCACGGCAAGGGAGAAAGGTCGGCAAACCAGAAGGAAAACACGGTTGGCCGGAAAAATTTTCACCGGAGGGCAGTGGACCCACCGGGTATGCGCGGTTCTAGGGTTGCCTCTCTTTAGGCTCTAGATACCATGTTGAATGAGAGAAAAGGAAGAGAGATATATGATGAAACCGTGTGCTTCAACTACACGACGGAGAGCTGTATATATAGAGCTATCATAATAAATACAAGGATTAGGGTTATGATCTGATTAGCCTATACAAGGAAACTACATAAATACAAAAGATATACAAAAGATATTTACACGTTTTCAACAATAGTGATCTTGTCATGGCTATATTATGAAATTTTTATAAACAACTTGAGTTATGAACTTTGAGCTATAGTTTTTAGTTTCTTACCACATATAGATATTATATATTTCTCTATAAGTCTTGGTATCTTGACCTGAATCTTGGTTATGATATAAATTTTTCCAGTTTTATAATTTGGGGTTTTCACTTTTATGATGAAATACATGAACTATGCTGATAATATTAATAATATATTTTGGAATATCAAAGACACTAGGAAGAACCCTTGGTATACATGATGAACCTCTCCACAAGAATGCTATACAAAATAGCTTGGAATGAAGTTTGAAAGTGGATCAAAGATCTGTTGTAAGCCCGTCTTTGTAGGCTTGTTACTGTGTTCACCACTCATCATGCAAATGCATTACAAAATGCATTGCATGACCTACACTGGCCTATCCATATAGGCATGAAAATTTTTTTGCATGAATGGTAGCAATTAATGCATTGCAACTAACATGCAATAGCTACCACCAAATCTTGAAAAATAAAGCATCGCCAAGACTTGTAAAAGAAATGTGGGCAACAAAATCCTCTTGGCAATAAATTGCCAACTAATTCACTTGGCTTCAAAGCATTTGTCATTCTATACAATGAAAATGCTTCCTACTCATATGCCATGCAAGATTTGGATTGATAAAATCATACTCTCTGTTTATCAAACATGTGCAAAGAGGCATGAATGGACTTCTTCCATGTCTTACTTTCTAAAGAAACATTCAGAAATCATGCAGCAATCAAAGTCAACAGAGCATGCTTCTAAAAAGGCAAGGATACTACAGGAAAATCTTAGTAAGTTGTTCATAGAGCATGTCAAACTAATATTTATTCACTTGCATAAAAGTCAAACTTGCCATAAATTCTTCTTGTCAATGACCAACCCTTCTAAAAGTTTAAGTTGTTAGGTAAAGGCTCATGAATGATTTTTATATCTAACACACCCCCTCACGCAAGAGGGCTTTGGGCTTGAAGCATGAACAATGCACAGTCTCATCCTATCTTGTGCTGAAATTTAACTTTTTTTTTTAACTTAGAAGAATAGGGCAACAAGGATCGAACTCTTGACCACTTGGTCATAGAGACTCTAATACTATGTCAATGATCAATTTTCCTAAAAGCTTAAGCTGTTAAGTGAAGGTTTATGAATACTTTTTATATCTAATAATTCCTCTTGCTAAAAAAAATAGAGATATCACAATGTATCCCCAAAAATGAGTCAACTTTTCAGGTTCTTAGCACCAGACAGTGTCTGAGATGTGTTCATATGAGCTGTGTGTACCGTGATGTGTCTGTTTATTTTCATCATAAGATAATTATAACTTGAGGATTGAAGTTTTATTCTTTAATTAATTTTCCCTTTCAAATATGGTTCGGCTAACCTATGCAGCCTTCACTTGGAGATAAGGACACGACAATGACCAGTTTTGTTTATACCTTTCCATGTATTATTTTTCTTTCTAATATTTAAATTTGTCTGATGATCAATTTCTGTGAACAGGAGTTATTACAAATGCACTAGTGCAGGATGCAATGTGCGAAAGCATGTTGAGAGAGCTTCAATGGATCCCAAAGCTGTCATAACTGCCTATGAGGGAAAACACAATCATGATGTGCCTGCTGCTAGAAACAGCAGCCACAACACTGCTACTAGCAATTCAATGCCTTTTAAACCACCACATAAAGTGGTACCTGAAAAGCATCCTTTGCTTAAAGATACGGATTTTGGAAATAACAACCAAAGACCAGTAAATTTACGCTTAAAAGAAGAGCAAATCATAGTATAGATTATGGTGCAAGATCAGTTATGAAACTTTCAAGTTAGTGGTCAATCAATAGAACTCACCTGGTATAGGATGACATTGTCTCAAGTGACAGGATAATATGAAGGTGATGTCAGCGTTGGCAATGGTTAGTACATGTGTATTGTTTCCTAGGTTCTCTGTATGTAACAGTTTCTTTTGTAAATGTAAATTATGGAATTGTTTGTATAAGTTGTTCGCAGGTATGAAGATCATTTCAACAAATGTATGAACAGAGTTATAATTTATAAACGACCAGGCAGTTCCTGGTTTTGTCTAGTCCTCCTGGTTTTGCCTACTCACATGTAGAGTACAAAGAAAATGGGAAAGCTGGCGCCACATGATTGAACTCCTTGCTATGTTATGGAATTTCAAAGTTTTCTTTGGCTTATTTTAACCTTGTAAACTTTCATTGTTTATCCCATTTGATTCTAATAAGGTACTACTGGCGAGTGAAGTATCATTGATGTATCTCGTACATGTAGTGCATTACCAGTGAGATCATTTGCTCCTTACTTGTATTCAGTCATGGTCTAACTTCATATTAAGGATTAATTTTGAAGGTCTGTCCCGAGACTCCATTACCACGTAGCTGCCATGCACAAGGATCCCTTGGTGAACCCACAAGGAATTCTAAATTCTTGTTTTTTCTTTATTATTTTTATATAAGAAGAGCCTTTATTATTTTCTTGCCAATCTCACTGGAGACAGACTCTCTCTGCTGTCCGCAGTTCCCTTTATTGTTGTTCTAAACATGTTCAAAACGTAGAAGTTTAGACAAAAAAAAAAAATATTAGGCTTATTTAACCCATTTTATCTTTTTTCTCTTTGGCCACTTTAACCGTGGCAAGGCAATGCAATTTTACTGGTATAAGAATTTTTAGCAATGTTTTAAAATTCCAACGGGGGATTGAACTAACAAGATTTTTGAATCATGATTCGATTAGTTTAATAATTAAATTTGTAATTGAATTGTGATTAAATTAAAAAATATTTGAATTGAAGACATAACTAGTTTATGATTCAACCGATTCAACTAATAGATTCGGTTTAGTTTTTAAAATATTAATTTTAAGTCTTAATATATTCAAGTTTAATTTTAAATTGTAAATATAAAATTTCTCGCTACAATATTATTTTATTAAGGTTTTTATTTGTAGTAAAAGTTTTAATAGTTTTATAAATATGTGACATAATATGATTTAAAGGTAATGTGAATCAAATTTAAGTATTTTATAAACATGAATTATTTTCTAAAATTTATTAAATAATTCAGAGTATTTTTAGCAGAGAGTAATATTAGTGAGCTGATTCAAAAACAGTGTTAAAAAGTCAGAATACCATTCTATCTATCAAGTGTGGCAACAGAAGAGTGTTTTTTACTTTCATTTTGTTTTGTGAATCACTAGTGTTCCTCTTTGAATCATGAACTTGTAAGTTTGTATTAATACAAGTGGCATCTACTGAGAGTAATTGTACGTATGTGGAATGACATGCTTACAAAAATCGGGAAATGGAAATGTGTCTGTATTTTAATAATATATTGTTCATGCAGAGATTAGGAAATTTTTAAAAATATTTTTTGTGATTTGATTTTTAAAAATTAACGTAATTAAAATTTAAATATATAATCATATACTTAACTATAAATCACATGTTCTTCCACCGTTAGAATAATCATCAGGGTAACTTAATAAAAATATAATCATATGAATAATTTATTAGAAAAAATTATAGAAATACCATTATTCAATAAAAGAAAATGTTATCCAATTATGTAAATTAGAATTATGGTAGGTCACAAAAGAGAGAGTTTGCCAATAACAATATAACATTAACAACTTAAAACAAAACAAGTGTCAAATTCAAATGCTGCGTTACACATTCCAAGACCTTTATAGGGTTGAGTGGAGCTGTTGGGCAGTTGGCGTGCAACCACTGCCACCATTGCATTTGCATGGTCTAGAAGTCAGTCATACACTTCTCTCTATTCTCTCTCTCTCTCTCTCTTCCTTATTGTCCCTGGCTGTGTCCAACCAAAGCATATACAAAAGCGACAAACAGAAAATCATAACACAGCCTCCAAACAGTACATTACACCTTTTATTTGCCACACCAAAAAACATGAACCAATTTGGACCCACGAATTTCTGTTCCTTGCTTTTCGGGCTTGAAGAAAATCCTCCACCCCCCGTTTCTCCGCGGATCTCGCATCCCTACTTGGGAAAAACGTAAAGGATTGAATCGAATTGCACCAAAATTAGAGGGAAAAAAGAGAGAGAAAAAACAGAGACAGAAACAGGGGAAGAGAGAGAAAAACAGGGGAAGAGAGAGAAAAAAAACAGGGGTTGTTGTGTTTTCCAACCACAACAAAGCCACCATTTTTCTGCAATTCCAAATGCCTCTGTTTCTGGGTTGTTCTCATTTTCTTCTTCTCTGATTCGCAGCAACCGTATTGGAAGGTGCTGAATGATGTAGGGGAAAAGGAAATTTTCCCCTACAATCATCATCCCCATTCAGCAATTTTCCTCAACAAGAATTAAGAAAGAGTAAATGGGTTGCATTAGCTCCAAGAATGCGGTTGCAGGAGCTTCTTCTCCACCGGCCATCGATCACGCCGTTTCGGAGGTTCTTCCTGCTGGTTCAAGGGGCCATTCTGGGGTGGTGGTTTTGTCATCAGAGGATAGGAAGAAGTTGAAGAAGAACAGCTCCAAGAAAAGTAGTGGTTCTTTCAGCTTCAGGATTGGATTCTCACATAGATATGTGGAGGCTGAACAGAATGCAGCTGGTTGGCCTCCTTGGCTCACAGCTGCTGCAGCTGAAGCTATTCAAGGATGGATACCCCTCAAAGCTGATTCTTTTCAGAAGTTGGATAAGGTACTACTACTAGGTATTGATATTTCTATTGCTATTGCTTTGCAGGATTCAAATTTGGCATTCACTTTTTCTTTTCTTTTCTTTTTTTAAAAAAAAAAGTTGGTTTGAAATTGATATAAATGCATAAGTGGAAAGGCAATACCAAATTTCCATTCTAGCAAGAGAAAGTACTACTGCACTTAGTCTAATAAAAACATAATACATAGGCTGCATAACCATACATGTTGCTGGATTAAATTTAAAATATTATTTGATAAATATAAATCATATCTCAGAATTTCTCTTCCAGCAGATACATGATATGGTTTAACTTTATAGTGATTAATTATATAAATATTATGTAGTCATCAGCTGTGTAACTTTCTGGCGCTATTAGGAAGGTGGTGCCATTCGTAATGGCATTGGTATAATAGAATTAAGGGCATACTAATTCTGAATGCCAATGAGCTTGATCTTCAAATGGTAGGACTGTTGATTTTTAAATTTAAAGTTTTCAACTTTGGAGGTAAATTCAGTTGTACTGTACTAGTCCACTATATAAGAAAGGCCATTATTTCCTGTCATCATTTTTTTTTGGGGGGGGGGGGGGGGGGAGGTTCTTTTGCTTTCTCCTTTTTGGCTTTTCCACAATCCCTCAAAAAACAAAATCATAATATTAAATTATTCAGGAATACTGAAATATTTTTATTAAAGAATTTTAGGTTCTATGTAATTTAAGTTCTAACAGTATTACTCATTGAAATTGTTGCATTTAACTATTTAAAACATGAAATTGTTTAATGTTAGACTGGTGAGCCTGCTCATGAGCTAGCAACAAGCTTGTACAGAACTGAGTTGAGCAAGCTAAGCCTAGTGTGTTCAAATTTTTAGCCCAAGAGTATCATTTTCTGGTTTACAATGATTAATTGCATGTTTACTAAACTGTAATTGCTTTGTCATGATGTCATTATCTGGTCTATATTTTTGAATTTATGAATTTTTTTTTTAATATTTCCATTTCTATAGATTGGACAAGGTACATATAGCAGTGTGTTCCAAGCACGTGAAGTTGAAACTGGGAGGATGTTTGCTCTGAAGAAGGTGCGCTTTGACAATTTTCAACCTGAGAGCATTAGGTTCATGGCAAGAGAAATAACGATTCTCCGTAGGCTTGATCACCCAAACATCATGAAATTGGAGGGTATAATAACTTCCCGACTATCAAACAGCATATACCTTGTATTTGAATACATGGAGCATGATCTTGCCGGCCTAGTATCGCGTTCTGATGTCATGTTTACTGACTCACAGGTTTGTTAGCATCTCATTTCTGATAAATTTTTGTCTTTAAAGAATGAAACACTATGTCTTTATTGGACAAGATAGGAAAGAAAGAGCAACATTCCTAATAGGGACGTGGCTCACCTGCTATTGGAAATAGCCTCCAGTTTTCTCCAGTCCTCAAGTTGGTTTTCACATGTGTTTCACAGAATCCAGCAGTGTTCTTAATATGCAATATGCATCTATTAACATTGATTGAAACAAAGTCCATGGCAGATGTTGTTTAATCTTTTTGAGAAGTATTTGACAAGTTCAATCTAATCTCTTATGTATCCAACCCAAATCATCTAGTTTAAGCTTTCATAGCTATAGTATGTAGAAAACCATATTGATTTTTTTCTCACTTTTACACTAATTTCCTTGATTTGAATAATGTAACTCAATGCCACAAACCTAAAGCTTCTGGGAGAGACAATTTTTAAGACTTCATTGGTGACACTTAAGCTGAAATCCCTGCCTATACTAGATATGTCATAGTTCAGAGCTTAGATTTGTTAGAATGATGCTGTAAGACCTCATCATTTTTCTTTTCTACGAAATCTACACTCTAAGAAACAGTAATGATTGGTTTTTGGTACTGTTAAAACGGAGTTTTGTGTTGTTTGATTTCCCTCTCCATCTCTGGTTACTCTTCATTGCAGCACTTTTGTTGATTGTTTTTATTTGCCCTCTTTTTGTTTTTGCTTACCAGTAATGAATGTATAGATCAATAAAAATTTTAACCATTGGATGTTTTGCAATGCACATGTGAAAATTTGCTTTAGCATCAGAGAAAAATAGAGGCTTTGTCCCCTTAAGGTGCGCCGCCTCCTTCTAATAGAATCTTGGGATTCATGTTATGCTACAAAACTTTTTTCTGTTTTTTGGTTCATTCATTTATCTATTTTTCTTTCACCTTTATTTTTTTTTGGGTGTTTGAAAGTTAATTAGGCCACTTTTATATGTTAGATGTTGTTACATTTTTGTTTACTGTTTTCCCCCACAGATAAAATGTTACATGAGGCAGCTATTAAGTGGACTTGAGCATTGTCACGTCCGTGGTATTATGCATCGGGACATTAAAGTATCAAATATCTTAGTGAACAATGAAGGTATTCTCAAGATAGGAGATTTTGGATTAGCAAATACACTTAGCCCAAATAACAAGCATCATTTAACCAGTCGTGTAGTGACTCTATGGTATCGCCCTCCTGAGCTCTTGATGGGATCAACCAATTATGGAGTATCAGTGGATCTGTGGAGTGTGGGCTGTGTATTTGCAGAACTTTTTCTGGGGAAGCCTATCCTTAAGGGGAGAACTGAGGTAATCTTCATAATTGATGCATTTAATCATTTATCAAACAACAAAAGCATTTGTTTGTGGTCTGACTGTGATTTCTATTGTACTTAAGACTACTTTGTGTATGAACAAAAAGCAGATTTTTACTAGTGAAAATAGTTTCTCCATGCATTTCAGATGGTTAAGTCATTGATTGGGACCATTATGATATTATTGTATATTCAGTTCAAAGAAAAAATTCTGTGCTTGAATTGCCTTTAAAATTGTCTGCTGCATCTGAATTTATTAGATAAAAATCAGACCCTACTGATCCTGCTATACTGTGTATCTGTGTTCTGTACTTCTATTTACAAATGTGGACAAGCACAAATAGTTTATTCAATTTGAAATTCTTTGTGGACAATAAAAGAAAGAAAGAAAGAAACCCTTGTGCTTAGCTTGAAGGTGCTGTTAATTATTAACTAGAAAAGCATGTATTGAAGTTAAGATAACTAAGGACTAATAAGGCAACACAACAAATGCACCAGTTCATTCCTTACACTAACTCTCAAATTTATTTTTGCACTTTAATGTGATGTATATTCTTCTTGAGTCTACAGGTTGAACAATTACACAAAATTTTTAAGCTTTGTGGTTCTCCACCTGATGAGTTCTGGAAAAAGTTTAAGCTTCCTCATGCAACAATGTTTAAACCTCAGACTAATTATGAAAGCTCTCTCCGGGAGAGGTGTGCAGATTTTCCTGAAACCGCTGTAAACCTACTTGAGACTTTACTGTCAATTGACCCCTACAAGCGTGGGACTGCCTCCTCTGCCCTAATTTCTGAGGTAAATTCCATCGAGTTTTGTTTATATATTGTGTATCCTCCTTTTTCAGAAGGATTTATATTTTGGAGGAGAGTTATCTTTGTGATTATATTATGATAAAGAATAAGGGTTTTAACAGTTAACATTAAACATGGTGTTCCGTTTGTATACTTCATAACTGTTATTCTACAGATGTTAATTTATTATGAGTTTTGCTCAATGTTATCCAATTGTGTATAATTAAGTTTGATTTCTAATTTTATGTTTCATGGTATCCCTTTATAGTATTTCAGCACCATGCCATATGCTTGTAGTCCATCAAGCCTGCCAAAGTATCCACCTAGCAAAGAAATGGATGCTAAAAATCGGGGAGATGTATCCAGGTAAATTGTTGTGGTCTTTTTTATTCATAAAAAATTGTCATGGAGATAGCTATTTATGTACTATAATTTTTCTCCTGCTTTGAGTCCTATTACTGAATCTAGTTTGTTAATATTATATTGGTTATGGAACAAAACTTATAGGTTGTATAACTTCAGGGCCTAAACATGGCAGCACAATTGGATTGAAAATATTGGTCTTTGACTAGCTTATCATCCTGTCTATATTCATAACATCCTTATGGTTTTGAATGTTGTGTGTTCATTTAAACCATTAACCAAGTCCAGATTTGGTTATCTGAACCAAGCAATTTATTTAAAATGGATAGTCTACTTGATTATGGCTTCCAATAAAACTGAGTACTTTATTTCCTATTTCTGTGACTGAAGTCTAGATCTGTACTCACAGGAAAAAGACTGGAGGTAAAATCCGAGAGGCTGCAACATCAAGAAGGCAGCAAAGACGAGTCTATAAAGTTATGCAAGAACCAAACAATTTCAGTAAAACAAGTTCAAAAGAGGTACTCCTTTTTCAGTGCAATGCTACATCACATGAAGATTACTACTTTTACTTTACTTATCTTTCCTTCTTTGTGAAGGACATGCAGAATATTTCTCAAAATGCTCGTAGAGATGATGGTAAAGCGCATCATACAAAGGGAAAGGGTGGAGCTATGCACAAAGAGCAACCAAAGCCTTCATTGGATGCAATGTCAGAGACTTCCCAAATGGTGAATGTTGCTAATGTTAATGGCTATAGTGTACGCTCAGGACCAATACAAGCCCCAGGATCTAGTGGCTTTACATGGGCAAAAAGGAGAAAACCAGATGCTTCATCTGCACTATCAGATGGCTCAAGAAGCAAAATTAGTGCACTGGATCCAAACTTTGCAAAAGGCACATATGATTTAACCAGACAAGGGATAGATGTTTTCGAAAGAAAATATAACGACAATCTAGGTCACCAGGATGAGACTTCCAGGCATGTACTACAAAAGCACCAGGCTCAACATGGTCAACCAAAGGTATCCATGGATTTTGATCCTGCAGAACTGATAAATGCTCAGGTAAATATGAAATCCTCAGGCAATGCTTTAGATCACACAAAACCATAAGGTTATCATTGTTAAATTAAACCCACAGTGCCACTTGTTGTTAACAACTTAGTGTGTATTTGGGATAGATGTGAAAACTTGATTATTTCAATAATCGATTATTGTATAAAAACTTTTTGTTATAATCGATTATAATAGAATTAGTTTTATGTTTAGATATGTTAGCTGAATAGTAATTTTAAGCTAATCTGTTTCATTTGGATGATATAAAAAATAATCACTTTTATGCATTAAATTACCAAAATAGGTATAAAATGATTAAAAAAGTTATTTGATTGAGGACAAAATAATATTTACATCTTAAAGTGTAAGGAATAATCTATAATCTAGAATCAAAGCTAAAATTTCAGCATTATGATATAGTCTTAGTTGGAGAGTCGAGAGAGGAAATAAATGGGAAGTTAGAGTTATGGAGACGGACTTTGGAAGAACATGACTTTCGTCTAAGCAGGAGTAAGACGGAGTATATGGAATGTAAGTTCAGTAAGAAACATGTTAATGCTAGCTTAGCGGTAAAAATTGGAGATCATACCATACCACAAGTCACACAGTTTAGGTATCTTGAATCCATCATACAAAATGACGGAGAGATAGAAGGAGATGTAAACTATAGGATTCAAGCTGGATGGATGAAATGGAGGAGTGCTTCAGGAGTTATTTGTGATAGAAAAATGCCTCTCAAGCTTAAGGGTAAATTTTACCGCATAGCTATAGGGCCCGCAATGTTGTATGGTACTGAATGTTGGGCGGTAAAAAGTCAACAAGAGCACAAGATCAGTGTCGCGGAGATGAGGATGTTACGTTGGATGTGTGGCCATACTAGACAAGATAGAATTAGGAATGAATGCATTAGAGAGAAAGTAGGGGTAGCATCTATTGTGGAAAAGATGGGAGAATCTCGCCTTAGGTGGTTTGGACATGTAAGGAGAAGATCCTTAGAAACCCCTGTAAGAAGAGTAGATCAGTTGGAGAATAGCCCAATAGTTAGAGGTAGAGGAAGACCAAGAAAGACTAAAGGTGAAACGATTAAAAAAGATCTAGATTTGAATGGCATTTCTGAAGACTTGGTTTATGATAGGACACAATGACGTCGTTTGATCCATGTAGCCGACCCCACCTAGTGGGAAAAGGCTTGGTTGTTGGTTGTTGGTATGAAAAAAAAGCTTTTATAAACTATTTGAATTTCGACTTGAAGTTGAAGTGACAACATTGTTACAACAGTTTCTTTTTTTGGAAAAAAAGCTGTTGGCAACGAATTTAATCGTTGCCAAACATGCTATTAACATAAATTG
Source organism: Ormosia emarginata (assembly GCA_029884605.1). Taxonomy (NCBI): domain Eukaryota; kingdom Viridiplantae; phylum Streptophyta; class Magnoliopsida; order Fabales; family Fabaceae; genus Ormosia; species Ormosia emarginata. The sequence goes on from JAQQTP010000048.1 coordinate 9,870,133, forward strand.
ACATAAGTTTCAGACTTGGCAAGTGGCAAGTGGCAAGTGGCAACTAACTCTTGATATGTATTCATGTGTATATGCATGTGCATGCAACAATTTCCACTTTGTTTTTGACTAATAGCTGAAAATGAATTTTTTTTTTATATTGTCCAAAGTCCCAAAATATTCTATTTATATAAAGTTACATCTTGTTTTCCTTACCAAATATTATACAGGGCCACAGAGAACATGGTGCACATTGGAATGAAAATGGTATGCGGCGTGCAGTTCGTAAATCAAGGTTTGGAAGAGGTTAGTGAAACAAAACTTTCGCCTGCTTTCTATTATACCATTAGATTCATTCATCTTTGGATCTATGTCGGATCACATCAGTACTTTTCTGCATGTACACGTATAATCCAATGACTATACAGACTAGTTGTCTCTCGGTATTTTCCTTTGGGTTTTGCTAACAAGTGCCGGGCACTTGTTAAGGAAGCCAAAAGAGGAAATTTTTAGTGAAAACAAAGCATTCAATGCTTTGAAAATTGAAAATGCTTTACTTTTTTATTTAAAACTTTCCTTTTTGGTTTAACAAGCGCCCTTAAAGCACTTGTTAGCAAAACCCTTTTTCCTTTTATGTGTAGACTATAATTGAATAGCTTGGTTAGTGCTTCAATTTGGTTGGTTTTTGAAGTATGCACCAAGAGAAACTCATCTTAATGCAATCCATGTTAGTTTGTGCCCAACTTCTTTTTAAGTGTCCACTAAATGTTATTGTTGTTTAAGACAAAATTGCAAGTTAACTCCTGATGAGTACTTATAAATCATTTTGTGGTTTACAGACAAATGACACAAGGATTATAGGAGTGGAGTAATCCTCACCATTAATTACAAGGGTGCTTGACTAACCATTCTGGCCATTGCTGGACTCAGTTATCGGCATCTGAACCATTTTAGCTTCTGATTTGGCCTCTCTTGACATCTTTGGTGGCACTGCCCTCCTTTTGATCACAAGAAAGTTAACTGTTCATACCCATCTATCATAAGGAGGATTAACACTGAAATATAGGATTACACATGTAAGATGTCAAAATGGAAGATGGTATATAATGTAAGAATGCTTTATTTTTCTGATGGAATTTCACTGTCCTGCTACATGCCCTTTTTCTCTCAAACCATAAGCTAACATATATATTTTTTTTTAAAAAAAAAGGGACTGCACTATAAAATAATGAAAGGGAAAAAAGTATCAAACTATTCTGCCATATCTCAAAGTGTTATTTCGAAAACTATTTGGACAGCACAAGAAGTCAACAACAACCAAGAGCTAGGACCATAGTCACTTTGTTTACAAGTATTGCTGTTTTGACGTAAAGGGTGTTGGATAACAGAAGTATGTCGGAAAGGGTCTTGAAAGAATTTTTAATCTTATTATGGTTTAGTTTTTCTTGCTCATTCAAGGCTTCATACATTTACCTCTATTTATAGAGGATTAAGGATGAGTTACAATGCATAAAAAATTACAAGATTAATTTAATAACATATCTAATTCTTAAGTTCATGAATGTCTATATTCATGTATGCCTTGGTTCGTGTGTAACTAGGTTCATGTATGCATATTTTAAAGTGAGTCTTAAATGCCTTATTGTAATAATAAATTCCTAGAATTTTCTACATTACCAATTCTAATAAAGAATAAAGCAAGTGCATGACTTTTTTAATCTGCCAAATTCATTAATTTTTTTTTTAAAAAAAGGAAAATACTTCTACAATTCTACCAATTCATTGAAGCTTTATGGCTCAATGATCATAAAAGGGAAATGCTAATGAGCATATTCTTTTTTTTTTTTATGCTAATGAACATTTTCTTTTTAAATAAAGGCAACATTGTTTGGAATTTCGCTTGTATATCTTGATAAAGATAAAGATTAATTTTATTTATGTTTATTCTTAGCAAGTATATCTTGGAGGCTTAGGCAATTTAATTTAAGGATATGATAAAATCTTAAAGATTTTGTGAAATTCAATAATTTGGGAAAGTTGGAAACTAAGTTTGCTTGGAGATCAAGGATGTTTGATTATAAATAGAACCAATGACCTAAGTTTGTGGTGAGACAGAGAAAAAACAAGTGACAGAGGAATTCTTTCATGTTATGAGAGAGGGTTTACAATGGGCTTTCGGTATGAGTTAGATGTTTTTAACTCTGATTATTCTTGTACTTTTTTTCTCTCATAATGAAAGGTGTTTTATCCTCTCGGGTGGACATAGGTATGTGACTTGTTAAACTACATTAAATTTTTGTCACTGTGTTCCTATTATCATCTTGTTAATTGGTTCTCTTTAATGACCCAATAAGTGATATCAGAATTGATAGTTCGAATCTGTTGAATGAGTATTGGGAAAACAGTGGTTAACAACGGTATGAGTAGGTGGCCTGACCCGGTGACAAGCGATAACACATGTGGAGACTATTGCTATTGTCCTTTATTTGTTATTGCTTATTAGCATTTGCTCATTCTTGCTTATCTATTTGAGCTTTATGGTGCAAGCATATAACATTGAAAACAATGTCAATTTTAACTTTTAAGTTTTGGGGTGCATATTCTTTACTTTGTTGTTTTTCTCTTTTGCAATTTTTTTTCATTGATATCTTAATGTTAATTGAATGGGCTTAAGTACCTTCTCGAGTTCAGAGACTTTATAAAGAGATATAAATGGTGTTGGCCAACAAAAAATGAAAAAAAAAACACAAAAGAAAATATTAATAAATAAAGCCCCTTTTAGATTATACAATTTGCAAGGAAATATGATTAAAAGACTAATACGGGTGCGATTTGTCAACAATTTAGAGAAGTATGAATGGAAGAAAATTCATGACTATTATTTGTGTTCTCTTGATCCATTTTTATCAATTTTTACTTGTAAATAATGAACTTGTTCAATTGGATTTATTAGTTCTTGAGTTGGTTTATGTGTATGATGTGATTTATTAGTTGTCTCCCTAGTCTTAAGACAATTCTTCTACTCTTTTCAAAGTGAAGTTCCAAGAAGTACTAAGTTAAAGAGATATAGGTAATTAAAGGGGAAAAAAAAACATCAGGTGATCCACCCAAGTACATAGAAGAAAGGAAAACATTTTTTGAACACCTGTTATATGACAAATTGTATGTTGATATGAGTATGAGTGGGTGTTAAGGCATACTGTATCCCAAGGTGGAATAGATATATCATATGCCGATGTTAAAATGGTGTTAGATGGGTGTCATAATTTGGGTGTTCAAATAATGGGATTATAAAAGAAAACAAGTTTGTGGGTCGTAAAGTTGAAAAGCAAACGAATGAAAAGTAATGAGTAAGGATTAGGTGGGGATAAGAGTTCATGATGTGTGGGTAAGGTGCAAAGTCATGAATCTGAATCATTTAGCAAGAGTTCATGATCTGTGGTTAGGTGCACGAGCACGAGTTCGAACAGTTGTTGAGTCTATATCTCTATTGTGAAAAAAAGAAAAAAAATATGAATGATAAAAAGTGCTTAAAGAATTCCTATTGATTCTTGACAAGGTGTGAACTTGAATTAGTAGAAAATTGAGTAGTGGCTTTACTCATTTGACTTGGGGAAGTGTTTAAGAGTTGCAAAGTATGCATGCGTTTCTCGAGAGAGCAAGCAAATTCTTGGGATTTGATTTTGAAAGATGACTTTAATTGATAATTTGTATCTGGGTTGGACATGGATGCGTGATTGAATGATCAACTTTTTTAAACTTTGATGGACTATTGGCATATCAAATTTCTTGAAGCTTTCTTTTTAAGAGTGTTATTTGCAATTGTAGCAATCTCAAAAGCATTTTCTCTTATTGTGCTTTAATTTCTATTTTTCGTTATTCGAGGACAATCAATTGTTCAAGTTTGAAAAAAATTGATGTGTTGTAAAATTATATCTAATTTTAGGTTTTATTTATTAGGATTTTTATTTGATTTTAACAATTTTATTTAAATTTTAGATAATTTTATCTTCTCTATGCCTTTTATCCTTTTATCCTTTTATTTGAATTTTAAGGTTTAATTTAAATAATTTTGGATTAAATTGGGAGGTCTTGAAGATGAAACTCTAAAGGAATTTTATCCAAACCCAAAACTTTATCCAAAACTCAAAATTGATAGAGAAATTCAAAATAATCTTGATTAGATTGTAGTCCTTATCAATAAGATCAAAAGAGTTAGAGACCTAATCTATAAATAAGAAAATAAGACCAAAGGAAAAAAGATTTGTTGGTTGAAAATTGCTATAGAGGGGAGCTTGTGATTAAAGAAAGAAGTTGGGTAGAGAGCCCATGGAGAAACCTTTGACAAGGATTAGGAGTGGAATCAAGAAGAGGCATCTTAGAGAAATCCGACAACGTACTTCATCTCATTTATTATTTTTCTTTGTTAGGATTTATTCTTATTTTGCTTTGTATCTTTGAATTCGTGTGCTTCTACCTTTTTGTGATGGATACTTGATTAATTATTTATTGATGTGAATTTATTATTTTTTTATTCAATTCAATTGTAGTGCTCTTAATGCTTGGGATATGTTATCGATCATACTTTTATAGATTTAAGATATTTAGATGAAGGATCAAGAGATGAAATCTGAATATCAGAACCTCTAAAATTAAACTTAGGAATTTATATGTAGAGATAGACCTAATACTCTGAGGAGTTAATAGATATTATAAAATTTAATGGGTTTCAATTAACGTAGAATATTTGAGAGAGGATATTATCTCAATTCTAACACGCTCTTTTGGACTCAAAAGAGGGATTTGAATTATTTGAATTACAATAGAATAAGTCACCTTCAAGAACGTAAAGGGACATTAATGAAGAATAATTAACTATCATCATGATAGGTAGTTGTAGTGAAATCTTATTCTTAGAATATTAGTATTGGTTAATCCTATTTACTTTTTTTTTGTCTTTGACCAAGTATCCCCATAAGCATTTACTTTTATTTTGTTTGCTTGTTTTTATTTACTTTTAATTTACTCTCTTATTTAATTCTCACAATATGAATTTTATAGATAATTATGTTATTTAAAATTTTTGAAATATTTTCTTATTTTTAGAGATTTTATCTTTTAGATATATTTGTTCTTTATTGATAGGGATTTTATCTTTTAGCAACAAAAAAATGTTATCATATTAAGATATTATATTTAATTAAAATTTTGATCACCTTTAGGCTATAAATAACCTTCAGTTGCCTATGTTATTTAAACTTTGACATTGATAATAAAGATTATTGAGTTGAGTTTGAATCCCGAGAATTCTGTGTTTTGGAATTCCAATAATTCCTTATTGTTGGAACCCCAAGGATTTCTGAATCTAGAATTATGAGAATTATTGATTGTTGGAATCTCGAGGTTTCCCAGTTCATCTTCCATTGCCATTCATAGTGAACTGCTATTGAAGATAAACTGGGTAGTCTCGAGGTCTCGACAATAAGAAATTTTTGAAATTCCAAAACACAGAATCCTTGGGTTTTAAACTTAATAATCTTTGTTAGGTTTTTAGTTTTGATGTTGAAGGATTGTTATTTGAGCATATGTTTGATTTAATCAAATTTCCTTATTAGTTGTGATTAATATAAATTCCTTAATGTTGGTTAAATGTTAAAGCTAGATTTTAGCATGTGTTTTTTATTTGAGTTTCAAATTGAGATTGATTAGTTTTTAACATGTGTTGAATCCTTGATTTAATATATTTATTATGTGAATGCTTAATTATGGAAATTTTAGAATTAATATATTATAATGAAGTAATTTTGTCTAAATCATTATGACTAGGCTTCATCCCTTATAAGAAGACTCATTTCCAACGTTCAAGTAATATTGAGAAGGGGATTGTGTTTTCAGTGGTAAAAAGAATGCCAATTTGTTGTCATAATAAATACAGAGAAGACCAAGAACTAAATCAGCACCTATTAGACAAAATAGCAACTATCAAGGAACGAAAATAGCAACTATCCAGATTACACGACCCTCACTTTTCATGCATTGTAAATATTATTTCTTGAATGTTTTCACCTTCCAACGGCTAGCAAAATTAGTGGATATCCTTCTTCTATAAAAGAAAGGCCTTTGGTGAAGATTAAACATCACTCTCACTGAAAGAAACAAGGAGGAACTATTGTATTCTTGTCATATCTTTGTAAGCTTCAAAGTCTTAAAATCCCTGCACATGTGTAATTCTCTTTCCTTCTTTTAGTATTGATGATAACATATTTGTTCTTTCAAATCAAAATCATAATACATGCATCAAAAAACTCATAGGTATATTTGTTCTATACACTCTTGTATAAGATTCAAATTAGTACTAAACTATTTTATAAATCCTTATAACTTAAATGACATTAAAGATATTATTAACTATCAATTATTATCATTGATCCTTGAATAAATTAAAATATTTTTTTCTTTTTTTAAAAAAAAAACACCTTATTCAACAAATTACAAAATCAAACTTTTTTAACCACCAAAAAGTAAGAAACATGCGTTAGCATAACCAAATAATAACATTCTAAATTTAACACCTAGCCATGCTTTTTTGGATTTTTATTTTTTATTTTTTATTTTTTTATTTTATTTTATCAATTTCTCCATTCTTTTGGTAATTTTTTTTTACCCTTTTTTTACTTAACTTCAAAAGGACTAACAGTCAAACACATTTGTACCACAAAACCTTAGCTTACAAATTGAACTGGCTTAAATTCAAACCAACAAAATATCAAAGTCTCTATAAAACTTTCTTACCACAGCCCAAAGAGAGCTTACTAGAAATAGGATACAATTTTAAGGATAAAATTTAAATATATTTTTTTATATCAATTATATTCATTAATATTTTCTCTTTTATATATTAATATTTTATTTTTATTCTCTTTTTTATAAAAATATACACATATTATAATTTAATTTATAAAATAAATATAATTAATATAAAGAAATGACACTAAATTTTATACACAATCCTAATCCCTCCAACGTAACAAAATTCAGACCCAAAGTAACATATTCACCTTACGTAGATTTTTAGCTCTGACTAGAATGACCAAAATAAAAAAACTCCCACCACATTAGTTGATAAAGAGCTCATTTAAATGTATTTTTTTTTATAAAAAAAAAAATTTTTTTTTTTGTTCATTTATAACCAAATGATATTTTTTATAACATAAATAATTTGTTCAATCAATAAAAAAAATTATATCTTTAATATTACATTCAAACATAAAATAATATTTTCTATTGAATCATCTAAACATAAATAAACCCACTCTTGCATAAAGTTTAAATTAACACTAAGTTATTTAATAAACTCTTATAACTCAAATAACATTAAAAGTATCATCTATTATTTAATTAATATCGTCATTGCATGAATTAATTTTTTTTAAAATAAAACACCTAAAAAAAATTTTATTTTAAAAACTCATACAGAACCCAAATGATAAAAAAATAAAGCAAATAAAAGAAAGGGAACACGGGAAGGGAAACACGATGGTGGTGTGATGGACGGCAACTCAGGCATGGCGGCAGGCGATGAGTCTCATTATCGGGTGGTGGTTGGTGGCATGGATTTTCCGGCAACAGGGTGGTCGAACGACGCTGCGAGCAAGGGAGTCAGCGTGATTCGCGGGTCTGGGTGATTCACGGCTGAGGCTCGACGATAGTGATTCTGGCTGTGGCTCGGTTTGGGAATGGGTAATTTGGCGGTGAGTTCAGTTTCGGGGTTCGGTGGGCGGTGTTGGGTCTGGGTCCGATGCTGGGTCTGGTGGCTGAGCTCCGGCAGTGGTGACTGTGACGCGTTGGTGTGGGGTTCGGACAGAAGGGCTTCCTAATGGATTTATTTCATTCTATAAACCTACATCAATTATAGATATAATATTATATCATATTAAACACATTCTATTCAAGAAATAGATCAAGAATGTGTACCTGACATGACTCTGCAATCTATTGTTGTTTAGTGAAAGGTTAAAAAAAAAACCACGTGTGAGAAAAAAATTGTCCTATATCTAGTAAGTTTTCAGTACGTTCTGTAAACTGCTTAATGGAGAAGTCAATTCTATTATCTTATCAAATGATAGTAGAGACCTTTCAACAGAGTACCAAATGAACAATCCAACCCATCATGGATTACTCACAACAAAAGTTTAATTATAATATTTATAAATTACCAAGTGTTATATTATAAATTATAATTTCATAATTAATATATATTAATAATTTAAATAATATTTTAATTATTAATTAATGTTAATTCACGTAACATATATATTTGAATTAAAAATTCAACACTTCCATCTGAGGTTGGCAGTGGTGAGTTCGAATGTGGCAGGGAGCAAGATACTAGTTGTTCTGAACTGGGTTATGAGGATTATTTGAGAATGTAGGTGATGATGGATACTTCCATGGCGTAGTAGTAACAGCAATGGAGTGCGGGTGAGTATCTACAAAAAAACATTTTGACGCTCAAGTTAGTACATGCGCAAGGAGGGTAATGTATTGAATTGGAGATCAAATTCATACTTTTTTCACCTTGTCGAATATATATATTAACATTTTAGAGTGTTAAAAATCCGAACATTCAATACGAATTAAATATTGTTACTTGGAATTATAGAGACTATTATTCTTTATGATTAATCTCCTATTTATGTATTGTATGATTAGTATTCATTTTTGTTGAAAAAATTACGCTTAATAAATAGACTATTTCACATGCCCAGCAATGACAATGTTCACTCTAGTTGATCGGGTTGTTCTAGATTCATAGACTCATAGCCCAAGTTCATAACAGTGTTAATGGTGCTGGGTTGAGTTTAGACAATGGAAACCGATTCCTTTTGTTGCTGTTGTTGTTTCTTTTTTTTTTTTTTTGGATTGAAAATGGTGATGTGATAATTGATATTGATGAACGGTTCGAGTGACTTGGGATGTTGAGGATTTGGGATGAGCTCGTGACATTTGATGTTTTGTAATGTTGAATTTTGGTTGTTATGGATTCTAAATATGATAGAGATTTATGGATTCAACTGGGTACTCTGTATCTGGTTGATTTTTTATTATTATTATTATTATTTTTGTGGGTTTGTTTTGTTATATGACCTAGAACTAGAGTCTGTTAATACATATTCTTAGATCAACCAAAATCAAATGAGAAGAAGTTCCATTCCATGTTGAACAAATAGGGATAAATAATTGAAATTAATTGTAAAGAAATGGACCCATAGGTTCTTTACCTTTAAAGCCTCCTTTTTTTCACTCTTTATTCTCACTTCCTTCTTTGGCTAAGATTGTATTCTTTCCTTCTTTTTTACTCAAGCTTTCTATTTTATTTCACTCTCACTATACTCTAAATCTTTTTTGAAAGAATCAAAATGGACCAGAGAAGAGCCCCCTTTTTCTTCATTATGTCATTTTTTATAGACCAGGAGAAGCTCCAGTTGATCAAGCTAATGAGAACGAAGGGGAGAAATTCCATCATAGGGTGGCTGATTGTAAGTGTAGCTCCACCAGGACTTTTGCTAGATTATTCTATGATTTTGGAACGATTTGCAAGATTTACATCAAATCCATATCTCGAAATTGCACTCTTGATTTTTGTAGTGCATTAAAACCTTTCACACACTCTTTTTTCTCACGCTGAAAACTCTTGCAGCATCTTTTATTTTATTTTTTTATACCAAATTGTATGAGCTTATGGACTTTAGATATTAGGCCATATTCAAATGAACTTTGATATCATTTTTTTAATTTTTGTATTTTTCTTTAATATTAGGCAAAACGGGTAACACCTATTGTGGAAAAGATGATAGAATCTCACCTTAGGTGGTTTGGACACGTAAGGAGAAGACCCTTAGAAGTCCCGGTAAGAAGAGTAGATCAGGTGGATGATAGACCAATAGCTAGAGCAATAGCTAGAGGTAGAGGGAGACCAAGAAAGACTATAGGTAAAACTATTTAAAAAGTTTTAGATTTGAATGACATTTTTGAAGACTTAGTTTATGATAGGGTACAATGGCGTCGTTTGACCCATATAGCCGACCCCACCTAATAGGAAAAGGCTTGGTTATTGTTGTTGTTATTAGGCAAAACGGGATGCTCACGGATGGTCATTAAGCATGGCTTACTACTAGTTGCTTGGGAGTATGGCTGGTGGAAGATCATTTGTGAAACAGTGAAAATGATTCCTTGGAGGCAATTCATCTGGTGTTTCTTGCTGATACAGCCTTCCATGCTTAGAGCATCATTATTGAGGAGTCAGGACATAAGAGATCATAGAGAAATTTTGTTAACCCATGCCTTGAGAGAATCTAATGCTTGTAAAGATTTCTTGGTTAAGAAGGAACTCTTGGGATGATGCATGCCTTCATCACATTTCCTACCTCGTCATTTGGTTTGGGACCCTTGCTTTTTGCTAATGACAAAGGTGTTGGGGGAATACTGCATCCCCCTTTCAATCTTTTAGGGAATACCACATCTCCGTCAATTTTTTTGGGGAATACCACATCCCCTTTTATACAAACATGCAGTAAATATTAGTAATTAGGAAAAGCATCACACAAATTACGCATAAGGTTTAACGTGGTTCGGCTAATATGCCTACATCCACGAATGAGAAGAGTCAAATCTACTATCAAAACAAATCTAGTCTGCAGGCCTTATAAAACAATCTCTCTCAGACTCTCATTCTCACTCTCATTATATGTGTCAAACAATTCCTTCCTTGAACAAATATTATTAGAGCAAGCAGAATCTAAAACCCAACAATCACTATAGGCACAATTGTCTTCTTCAACCATTCATAATTCATTTTCATAACCCAAAGGTTCTTGCACAACAACTGTAACATTTTCAGACTTCCCTTTTCCGTTACTCTTTTCAAATTTTTCCATGTCTGCTTTCAGTTTCCTGCAATAAAATTTAATATGACTCATCTCATGACAATAATAGCACTTTTTTTCTCTATAATCCGGCCTTGGCATAGAACTTGATCTTGAATTATCCCTACCTGAAAAATTGCCACGAGACACACTCCTACCACGATCAGATCTAACAACCAAAATACCTCCTTCAGACTGAACACCTGACTTTTTAAATTTTTCATTCTCCAATAATACGACAATCATATCATCTATCTTCAATGTCTCTTTTCCAACTAGTAATGTAGTGACTAAACTCTCATAAGTGTTTGGAAGAGACGACAACAACAACAAAGCTTTATCCTCATCATCAACTTTCACACCAATGCTAAATAGTTGTGTAATCAACTTTGTAAAATAAAGTGAGTGTCTATATCATCACCCATCTTTAATTGATATAATTCTTTCTTTAAAAACAAACGATTTGTGAGAGATTTAGACATATACATATTCTCTAATTTCTTCCATAATTCAACAATAGAAGTTTCATTCAAAACATTGTATTTTACCTCAGGTGCTAGACATAGCCAAATCATACTAACTGCCTTCATCTCCAGCTCTTCCCATTCTTCATCTGTCATCTTTTCAGACTTCTTTTTCTTTCCATTTAGAGCTTTAATCAGTCTCTGCTGCACTAAAATATCTTTTACAGTGCTTTGCCACAGGCTAAAATTTCGCTTGCCATCAAAGAGCTCCACCTCAAATTTGCTACTTCCTAAACTTTGTATCTTTGCCATAAAAAAATAGAAACACCAAAAGTGGGATCAGAATCCGCTCTGATACCAGTTACCCACAAGAAAACAAGTAAATAAACAAACACAACAACATAAGAAATTTATTGTTCACAAAAATTGTCATAAATGAGAAATCTCTTCACACAGACACCACACACAAAGAACAAAGCCAACCTTTTGTTTCTTTTAAAACCCCTATTGTTGTCACGTTGCACACACACACATTCCTCTCTTGGCTTAGCTAACCCAACACAAAGGCATAACCCAATAAATGTATATGCAAAGAAGAAAGTAACATTCGCAGATACTTTGATAAAGTCTACTAGTACTTACTATTGACACTTGTAATTTGTTCCAATCACAAGACAAGGTGGAGATTTATTGGGTTGTGCCTTTGTGTTAGGTTTGGACTAATCAGCATTTTTAAAAGAAACAAAAGGTTGGCTTTGTTCGTGCGGCGGTGAAGAAAAGAAAAGAAGTGTGGGATCGTTTTTTGGTTGATTTGAGGAAGGAAGCCATCATTCATGTATTGTGTAAGGTGAAGAAATTTTTGTGAGTGATAAACAAAAGGTGTCTCTTTTGTTAGGTCTTAGTTGTTTTCTTTGTTTTCTTAGGCACAAATATAAAAAAAAAGTTTATTTAGTTGGCATTATAATATAGATAAATAATTATTTTTAACAACTAAATAATCACAAGCCATTCTACTACACATCTTCGCTCCAACTGGGTTCGCTATTTACATGATCACAAACACGTTCTGAAGCAATTATCTAAATTATCAATGCAGGATTAACGAGCAGAGATAATGCCTAGGGAAATGGATTGGAGCTTCAAGAAACAGAACTAGCAACTCAGGCTGTTATTACAGATGCAAGTCATATAACCAAACAGCATAAAAAAAATTGTGATGAATTGTAGATTAAGCTATTCAACAACGTGATGAATTTTGGAGTGCTAATATTCTCTTGTTATAGGAAAATCGGGTGTAGTAATTGTTATGCCCATATATTTTTCTGCTATCTCTATTATTTTTGTTTATGAGTTGGTAAAAGAAGATTCTAGGTGTGGATTTGGTGGTTAGTAGCACCCATTATATAGTGTGAGAAGTGATCAATGTAGAAACACATAATATTATCATCAAAATTCCTCTCTATTCTCTCTATTCTATTTTACCAGCATTTCTTTCTTCTCAGCTCTTAATCACCGGAGTAGCTTCTTCCATTGCTATCGTTCTGGTTACAAGCTCAGGATCTCTCTCGGAGTTCTAGCTTTCCTTGAGTGCCATTGGTTCTATAGTTGCTCAGTTACATCTCTCTTATTAAGGAATTGGATCTTTGATATTTTTATATTTTTTTTTCACTTGTTCCTTGGGTGAAATTGTAATATTTTGAATTCTTAATTTGGAGTTACATTATTATACTGGAGCTTCCTCTTCTGATTTTTTATTGAGCAATGAAAGTAGTATCTTTATCTTAGGGGATGAAATAGAGATATAAAAAAACTAGATTCATATAAAACCTACAAAATGTCTAGTTTTAGAGTATTTAGACTGAAATCATAACTTAAAATACAAAACTTAAAACACAAAAAGAATTATCTCATTACTTTTTTCTACACCACTTTTGACATTGGTTAATGAAGTATAAATTCGTAGTTAATCACGTGTATTAGTTAATTAATGAAAATTATGTGTATTGATTGGTTAACAGGATATTCATTAATCAACTTATATACATGATTAATCTCAAATTTATATTTCATTAACTAATGTAAAAAGTGATATAAAAAATGATATGAGAAAATTATGGTTGCTTAAAATATTCGGCATTTAACCCTTGAAATCATGATTATACCATAACCATATTCTTTAAAATGCATCACAGACACAGAATAAACTCTTTCATGCAAGACGAATGCTGTACCTATATATATATATATAAAATTCACAGTTTACAAATTACTTGATCATCTCTAAATTTGTGTAGAGATCACATAAACACTTTTATGTGCACAACCATATAAAATATATTCATGAATTTTTTGTTTTAATTTTTACATAATATTTTCCTTCACATCATTTTTATACCACTGTAATTTCATAAACACAAGTCTTAAACACGACTGGAATCGATATATAGAAATTTGATATAAGTATAAATGAAAAATGATGTGAAAAATATTTTCTTTTCTCCTTTTCTTATGTAACATGTTAATTCAGTTTACCAATATTTTGTACTTCGATGCTGCTCAAATGTCAGGGTCATCATTCACTTGTTTTGCTCAGAAGCCAATTCTATATATGAGACTTGATAATTTATTAAAAACTCATAATCAAGTAACATAATCTCTATGATGTACTATCAATGAGTGTTGCTCCGACTAGAAGGAGTTCCAGTCTTTTAAATATGTAATTTTGAGTTTGATATCAGAATTCACGTGTATAAAAATAATATCATTGGGAGGAGTCTTCACTTAAGTACTTGACCGTACTTCACGAAATTAGTTTCTCACCGATTGGATGACAGGATACTCTTAAAAACTAAAAAAAATACCATCATGTACTAATGAATATCTTATTTGAAGTTGCAAACCCAACTCATTTTTTATGGCCTCTACCAGGTTCATGAAACAAGAATCAAACCAAACTCAATAAACTTGTCATATTTAACATCACCAAAAATTAATAAAATAGAGTTGTTAACTTGTTGTCCACTTAGACATATCTAGTCTCTAGATATGTTAACAAGCCTTGGCATTTGGAGTGCGTTGCAGTAATGGTGTAACCATCAGCTTCTATCTTTTCAACCACACTGATGCTGCATATTCCTCCTTCCCGTAGGTTTAGATATATAAAAAGCAAAATAACTAAATATCTTACAGGCACAATCATGTTTCTTAAAGAATATTGGCATCAATCATCATCAACATTGAATAAAGAAACAACTTTCCCTCATTTGGCAATAAATGTCTATCATCCTCTTAATTTCTTGCCTTTTTATGTACATTTGGGCAGAAATATGCTACTGCAGGAGTTGCATCCAACATAAACACCTTAAACTCTCACTTCTGCTCAGCCAGGGAAGTAAAGTAGGTACCTAGTAAATAATTTTGTTTGTATTGTTGAATGCTATATCATTCACCATCAAGGGTCATTAGTCTTGGTATTTGACCATTATCACCAAACTCAATCTTGTTCAATCTAATGCAACATAGCACTTGCTCTGGAAGTTCTTCTTGTTTCTGTGCCTGTTATTAGAAATTTAGAAAGATGGTCAGTCTAAGTTGAAGGCTAAAAAAATTGTGCTAAAAGAAAAGGGTTAGGATATCTCAAAGCAATAGACCTTTCTCGTTCATCTAGAAATAGATCTACAAGTTACATTAATCATAATATGTGTGCATGCATTTTGCATTAAAAAGAAAAATCCTTGAGATGATTAGAAATATGTGGCTTAGAATGAGAAACACAACATGACATACTGTAATGTAAAGCAGCAAGGATTGGAGTTTTGGTATGCGATGAAGAAGGGGCTAGGGAGGGTTAATGGTTTGTGTTTTCAATTTAAGGCCTGCTGAAGCATGGGTTGGTGCTTCATTGTCCTACCAAGCTCAAAAACCTTAGATCATACTTTGATGGTCATGAATGCCTAATTTTTATACCTTAGAATGCCAATGTGGGTGAACAATAGATGATACCTGAATGGTTAGTCCTAGATCAAGAATCCCATCTTTCAAACGATCTCGAAATGCATCAAGTCCTTTTCTTGATATGTAACTAAATCGATGAACGTCTAGATCAATCTCAAAGTAGTTAGGACCCTATTAGAGATAGAATAAACAAGTTAGAAATTAAGAATAGATCCCGTGAACAAGAGGGCAAAACTTACATTTTACTGGTAAAGTATTGCATGTCTATCGAGGTGCAGATGCAACAACACATGCTTGGATAAAGAACAAGAAGAGAAAGGTTATAATAAAAAAAAAAATATCTGAGACAATGGATATCCTAAATGAGTCATGGCCAATTTACATAGAAACAAAAATATATTTACCACAACCCCCCATCCCAAAACAAAACAGAATATTAAGAATTAAGGAAAAAGGAATTGTGTTTGATAAAAAAATCACAAAATTACAGTTTTTTGTTTTTTAACATAAATTTTTAGGATTATGTGTCTGTACAAATATGATTTTATATTTGTTATGGATTAGGCTAAATAAGGCAAAAGTGTAAAATCCTTTGTACACCTCTTTGTCGATCCCATCTCATATCACACAAACAAGCTGATTTTAGTGTATGTTTGCCAATAAAACAACATTGAATCCTCTTGTCATCTCATTCAAATTAGTAAGCATAACCCAGATTATTTACATCCCTACATAGCCAATCTCTGAAAAGCTCTCCTGCAAACTGAAAAAATATCTCTAATCATTAACCAACCTGGAGTTTTACATTGAAAAGCTCTCATCTAGTTTTACATTCAAATGTAATTTGGAAGGACAATAATAAGTATCATTTATTAGAAAATCTATGGCAGCTATATGCTCACAACATCAAAGTTATGATACAAATGTATATGAGATATACCTTGTAAAAGTTGTGCTGAGGGCGTGAGAGGACAGGTTTTTCATTATAAGCATTTACTAGCTTCTTTTCAGTAGAACTCAAGTGCATATCTTCAGGATTGACAAGTCCTACCATGATCTTTAATCTTTCTCTGAAAGGAACACTAGATTCTTTTGCAAATCCTTTGACCTTTTCCGTCTCATCCTCAACGAGTTTCTATAGCATATATAGAAAACATGGACCAAGTTAATACTTAATATAGACAACAATGTAGGAGATGATATATTCTTTGTATATTAAAATGCATATCACCCTAAACGAGCAGAGTGATACAGAAAAAAAAAACTACTATAATTGTATAAACAACAATACAACACTTCTAAATAGAGTCATGGAGAACAGCTTGGCACAAAGTATTTGCAGCATTAATGGTTCAACCAGGATTAAAACAACTGCCTAGAAGCCTTAAAGAAAACTGGTGCAATCATATCACATTGACACAAGCAAACCAATGCTGATCTACAAGCAATAAATACACATTTGGGGCTGTAGACCCTCCAGTTATATCTTACATGAATCCATTCAAAGAATCTAATGCACACATTATAGATCAAATAGCTACAAACCCCCAGACACATTTTGCTTTGAATGAAATCTTGGAGTAAACTCAAAATGTAGAAATCAATATTTCAATTCTAATTAAAACAAGGTAGCATGCGTTGAAGAAAAAGAGAAATCTCATATGAAAGATTTGAGGTGAGCTTCGTTGGAAATGTAGAGTGCAATGATAAATGAATAAACTAGAAAAGAAGTCTTTAGCATACTTTGCTTTTACAGACAAAGTTAACTAAGAACCATGAATTGAATAAACTTACAAAAAGATAACGGTTTGCAATACTAATAGGCAATTGAAGTACCTTTATGCTTTCCTGAAACTGGGTAGAAATGTTTTCGTCAAGATTCTCAGAAACCTTGAAATACAGTACAAGGCTCATCCCTTCTCCATCACTGTCACCATTGAACATTGCAGCTGGATATGTAGGCAACTGCCACAAGGCATATATATAACAAGATATAAGATAGATGAGAAACCATCAGTTGTGGCCAATCTCATATAATGATACAGATTTTAATACCTGTACTGACAAAAAAAATATGAATATAGAGCAAATGGAAAACAAAATTACCTGGATATTTACAATAAGAAGTTGAGGAATTTTCCCATTGGCTTTCACATTTGGAAGTTCAAGGTGTTGGGCAATATGATGTATCTTCCTGGGGCAGACAAATAGATCAACACCAATTGGAATGTATGGACTATAATTTGGTGCAGGAAACTTGCGTTTATCTCTGGAAAGCAAATGATTAGACAATTATTTTCTCAAAATCTCATTGAAAGTAGAATGTGCAAACAAATATACAAATATAATGCAAATATCTATATATCCAGGAAGGCAAGTAAACAGCATACTTGAAATAGTTTTCACCACGAAGTTTAAACGTTGAGGGTGGAATTTCAGACCAACATCCAGAAGATGGCTTTTCTCCTTTCTGACATGGTATTATGTGTCCTGCTATGGGATGATATAGATATCTCTTTGATTGACCTTACATACAGATATAAGATAAAGGAGCTTAATCAGTATGATATATTTATGTTGCACATGCAACAGATTTAAACTATAGATAAAACTAGACAGCCATGGGAAAATGAAAGGTCACATACAAAAGGTGCCTTTACTGTGGTACTTGAATTACAATAAAGATAGTACTTTTTTTTTTTTGGGTACAAAAAATGGTGGCAACGTATGCAACTATTCCGGGATCGGGAGCAACTCATGGTATGACCTGTCCCTAAGGGATCATTTTTTTCACTTGCAGGATTCGAACTTGAGACCTCCTATTACCAAGAGAATTTCAGCATCGTTCGCCCCACAAGCGAACCTAGCTTGCTTTCACTAGGCCAAACCCACTTGGGTATAAAGATAGTACTTTTATTATATGTTTCAACACCTTTTATAGTAAGCAACACTAATTATCAATTTAGACTACAAGTCCAAGCTAATGCAAATTTTTAAATTGCCTACTCTATCGTGTAAATTTATTTCCATGCAATGAAAATTAAATTACTTTATCACTTACAGAGTTCAGTGGTTTCTTCTACATCACAGGATGATCTCCGCTTGAAAGAAAGCCTGAAAATTGATGACTGCTTTTTATGGGGCTGGAGACCCTTGCTTGGCCTATTTGGTAATTTGTCATTGAAGCTTACAGAGGGTACCAACCGAGGAAGGCCTGGTTTCAGTGTATTTTCTTGGGTCTTCTCTTCTAAAGTATGTTTATGTTCTTTTATACCTTTGAAGCTTCCATGACTCTTGCCTAATCTTGAAATTCCATAATTTTGGGTACTGGTAGGGGTAAATCCACTTTCATCTTTGCCCATAAGCCTATCTGACATACCTCCATCAACTTTAAGATAACTTTCATGATATTCTTCATATTGACAGTTGTTATCCACAAAACATGATGATCTTTCATACTGGAGCACTTGGCCACTTGAGATGTTTCCAATTGTGTTGCCTACCATTGGAAAACCATCTGCATATAAATCCCCAACCCAAGGAAAGAAAGCAAAGAAAGAAATAAGAATCAGAATGGTGAGAAAAATAAAAAAGACAAAGTAAACTTTATTTCAGACAACATTTCTGTTTCATCAGTTGTCATCTGCCATAACACTATGTTAATAAGGCATCCCTTTGAATTTCTATACACAGGGTACAACTCATTGTTTACATGTTAATAAGGGTGTAATGTTCATTACCTCCATGGATACTAGTGAAGTCATCATCAGATTCAGATTCCAGTATACTGACAGAGTCAAAATAAGCTTCCTCTTGGCTCATTACTGCAAGCATTGAAATGACAAAGTCATTTTGAATTTCAGGTCAAGAAATAAATGATGTGAAATTTAGTAATTAAGCAACTATCATAGAAACATTTATTGTTATTGTTAACAATTGAAAAAAGCATGAGCATTATGTATAAACCATAAATATATAAAGATTTAGTTAGAACAATTATATAGTTTCAGGTGCAAATGGTCCACTCCTTTGGCGTGCTAACTAAAAATTGAAGGTTAAAGCTCTTTATCTATATAATGGACAACAAGGTCTGCAGTTTGAAAGTGTATTCAGGACCTGAGAGGTACACCCTCAATAGAACTCACTTCTAAGGACATTTGTTCTAAAACATAGGCCTTTATTACATATATGATGAATGTAGACATGTAAATGTCTGTGTGTATGTTTATTAATCCTTAAAGTGTTTTTTACAAGTTTATTGGCCAATTAATTTTCTACAAAAGGAATAGGCAAAAGAGAGGGCAAGTTAAGGAAAGACAGAAGAATGTACTGTCATCATATTGACTGTGGTGCCATTCAAGCTGTGTAAGATGGAATGTTGAATTGGAAACTTCAGAACGTCTACAAGTAGTAGTTGAACCATTCTCAAAGTCCATATGAACAAATTTACTAATGGAATAATCTGTTACACGGGCCCCTGCATCACTAATCCTCTTCTTGTTACCATCAAGGACTGAATTTGAGATCTTTCCACAGCGTTTTATTATTCGTCGATGGAACTTCCTCTTTTTTTGCATGGTGTGGGAAGGTACTGACACACAACCACCCATTGTATGCTTTTACTTTTAACAACACTTGCAATTGCAATTTTTCAAAATTGTCTTCGTAAGAAAAGTGAACCTCACAAAGAATCTGCAAATTATCAAACATAACATAGAGAAATCAAATCAAAGAAATGTTAACAAACAAAATGAACCATGTCAACATGCAGTGATTCTGATATTTCCCGAGACTGATTGCACAACAGTGAGCTCATATTGTAAACTAGTCAATGCCACATTTTAGCAATAAATTTTACTGAATTGCAATATGAAAGATAATACCACATAATTAACTCCAAAAATGAATGAAGATAGATGAAGTGTCAATATATACGTTGTTGAAGAAGAACTTAAAACATGACCTTCAAACAAACAGGTCAGAACTCAGAACTCTAAACTCAGAAGTGGCTCAATTAAGATCTCGACATCTATTCTATGCAAACATAAGTTTGTATAAACACGAATTTTTCTACATACATTGTTCAATACCTTCTCATTTCAAATTTCCAGCCTAATTGATCAGTAAAAGAACATAGTGACAGAAAATTTAAAAGCATATATGTGAGTCTAACAAATGAGAGTAGTAGCACTACACATGGAAACCATCAAGTGCTTGACTTGAGATGCAAAGCATAACCTTATTGCTTAAAAGACTTATCTAACCAACAGTACTAGATACTTTTACACATCCAAATCCACCTCATGAGAATTGATGAGAAAAATGCACTTTTTTATTTTTCCAAAAAAAAAATAAAAAAAATAAAAGCCTATCAGAGATATTACAACTCCTGTACAATTCAAAGTCAAGTAGTGTCAGAATTACAGCTTTTAAAAACAAGGAACCAATTAAAAGATTGTTATACAACATCAAATATGAATTGCAGTGATATTCTAAAACTAGATTTTCTTTAAACTCAAAGTGAATAGAAGTGAAAATTTTCATGGGAAATATAATGCAAACTTCAATAGCTCAGTAGTGAAGGTTTTCTTCTACCTTCAGGCTCACCAGGGAGGGAATGGAAAGAATGGATAGCTCAGTAGTGAAGGTTTTCTTCTACCTTCAGGCTCACCAGGGAGGGAATGGAAAGAATGGAGTTCAACACTTGCAAGAGGAAGACTTATAAACCAATAAAGATTTTCACAAGCAGAATATTTATAAATATATGTTACAGGTCCCTAGAAATTTCCCACAGAGGCGTGGAGAGAGGTTTCAATTTGAGGTTCAGCTCCAAGGAAGCTCCTGTTGTCGCTTTTGAGGAAGAGATCAGAGAATAAAAAATGAAAAAAAAAGAAGCAAAAGCTGAGGAAGAGAAAGGCAAAGGGTCCACGGAAAGTGAGACAATATGGTAGAAACTTGCAGCTGATTGATGTAATGCAATTAGTCCATGTTAAATGCATGTAGATGTAGGTACAAATGCAATGCAACTGGCCTTACCTACCCAAAAATGCCTCAAGAACAAACAAAGAGAAAGGATAGGGAGGCAAGTACACATTTACCAGAAAACTTCAACTTTAAAAGGCAAATAAAGCAAAAAGGTCTGCTAAAGATAAGATATTATGTGAAAAGAAAAAAAGATATATAATAACAATATAGTAGAACACAAGATAATGGCCTAGGTATGCAGAGTTCACAAACAACAAAGAAAGGACAACGAGACAAATGACAAAGAAAAATCTCAGACATCATTATTGACTAAGACATACAAACAAAATACCATAACATGCACTTCAGTTTTTTTAATCTCTTTGAAAGAAAACAAAAACAAAAACATTTTATTTGTTATATGGAAAGAGAAATGCAAATGCCATTGTTGGAGGTAAAACTCATAGCCAGAAAATTTGAATCAGAACCCAGAAAAAGGAAGAAGCAAAAACAGGTGCAAAGGCATTACCCTTTTGGTTACAAGTTGCAACAGATGAATTTGGTGGGATATGGCCTCCCCCTCCCTGCAACAAGGACAACTATCTATGAGGAACCAAAAATCATAAGTAAGGAGAGGGAGAGACAAGGTTGGAATTGGTTAGAAGGTGGTGGGGTCCAATCCAACAACGGCAATGTCGGATCCGGATGTTGCAAAACCCACCTCCTTCTTTGTTTTGCTGTTATTTGCAACAATAATTGTTGATAATTTGATATATTATGTGTATATATACCCCTCTGAAAGCATAAGATAATGAATGATTAATGATGACAAGGGAACATGAAAAATGGTTTATTTTTCAAAAAATAAATGTTGGTCTAAATAATGATGATGATGATAATAATGGCTATATTTACAAAAAGGTGGAAGTTAAGGTAAGTTGAAGAGGGTGTAGTTGATGTTGTTGTTTGTTGGTCATCATCATGTTACTACTTCGCTGGCTCTCACGGTCTTATAACGTAACTTCCAATGTTAATTAGCTGCCATGCCATGCTAACTTGGCAGCCTCTGAATCTGATTTTCTTCACGTGGATTTATCTGTATGAGATCATGTTACGATCTCGAGACAACCTAGTTTGTTCTTCGTTTAATGGATTGAATTTTGAAGCAACATTTTTAAAATGGAATCAGATATCAAATAAGAGAGAACTCTAATTCATGATTCAATTGATTCAAATGGTTGAGATAATGATTCAACTAAAATTGAACCAGATAATATAATAAGAAATAATTAAGTTAGAAACATGACTGGTTTATGATCTCACAATCAAATAATATCATTAGAAATAATTATCTTTAATCCATTTCATTGTGTACTACAATTAAATATGAAAATAAAATTAATTTCTTAATATCTTCTTTTTATATATAAACTTCGATCACTATCACAAATTTCTTTCAAAATTACTCATATAAAAAAATTACAATATAAAATATAAACATATCCGTGCAACACACGTACATTATCCCTTGTAAATGAGTAATAACATAAAAAGATATGACATTAGTAATTGATAATGTTCAACTCATAAAATATCAAGACCCAAATTGATAGAATATAACTACAAATAATTACTAAATGAGTAATGTAATAAATAAATTATATAATTGGAGGTAAAGCCTTTCAACTAATGTAATATGTACGATTCATCAGTAACCTGACGGAAGTTTTAGCTAGCATAGAAGTTCCAATTTTATTAGACTTCTAACTCTCATTTTTTTATCAATTTTTTTTATATCTTTTTTATATTATTAATTGTGTATATTTTTTTCTTATTACTTTTTTTCACTTAATCACATTCTTTAAAATAGGTGTAAATAATAATACACCTTAAAAAAAAAATATAAGACTAACATTTTCCTTCAAATGCCAAAAGCAATGTGAAGTCAAGTAAACTACAATTATATAAGAGAGTGGTTTAAGAAATAAGCTAAGCACGAGACAAAACACATGAGAACCAATTATATAAGCTTGTTTTCTTGGATAATTACGAGGACAACTATATTTCTGATTGAATAACGATCTGTTTTCACATGCAAATGCAGTGACTGTTTTGAGTCAGTGACACACGTGCACCCCACATATACATATACTGATATATATATTATATATAGATGGTAATATATGTTAATTATTATTGCAAAGTTGAAAGTCCCCGAGAGGTGGTGCATGCATATATGCACACTGAATAATCCATAATTAAATTAATTGATTCCATTCTTGAATGCGAGTTTGCTACCACTATAAAGCAAGATACCTATTAATCGAATTCCTTGCATATGCACATGCTTTTATGATGTGGTTGGATAGATTTAAAGTACTATAGCTTTTCTGTTTCAATGAGATATGCTGGTGTCTCATAAATTTGAGGCAGCATCACATCTGCACATGGGGAAAAATTCAAGGAATTTTTTTTGCCCCTTTTCTTGAGATAACAAACACTCTGAATTGGCATTACTCTTAGTGGATGCTTGGAAGTTTCCTATTGGACTAAAGGAAATAAAAGGGGAATTTCTTGGTTTGAGTTTCAAACACTTTCTGCTTTATCTTATTCTTCCTTCTCCCTCCCCTCTAGATCCTTGTATAACTCCCAAACATATGACTAGAATTAGAAATCATTTTATTTGGAATAACTGAATAAGAGAAGTGCTACTTTTAGGCTTATAGCTCTTTCCTGCTTTTTTTTTTTTGGTACAATAGATTGTTTCAGAGAATACATATGACTCATCTAATTAATTAAGTTCAGTCATTCCTTTTCAATTTTTTTTTTATTTTAAAACTAAAAATATCGCTTCTATTTTCTATGTGATAAGCATAAAATATAAGAAAGATACTTTAATCAAAAGAAAAATTCTTTTTAATTTAATTAGGTGGTGCACGATTACGCACTGCAGTAAGCACAAATATACTTCTGTTGTCTCTTGGCTGGTTTTGCACCTCTAACCAAATGCCTGAAATGTTTAATATTTTGTAGAAATGTTATTAGTTAATTATTAGAGAAATAATAAAAAACTATAAATGTGCAAAAGTTAAATATTAATATATGCATTTAAAAAAAGGTATAACATTGCACAAAAAGTATATAAATCTAATAATTAAATAATAATTATATATAAAATTGGGAGAGAGAGAAAAGAGTATAAATAAAGAGAAATAAGTGAAAAGGTGAGAATAGTAGAATACAAGCAAGTTAGAAATGATATAAAAAGATTAACATGTGTTTATCTAAGTGAAATGAATTTAAATCTCTTAAATATATAATTTTAAGTTTGATATCAAAATTTATATATATAAAAATAATGTTATTAAAAATAATCATCACATTTAAACGTTTAACTATACTCTAAAAAATTAGTCTCTCACCTTTTAAAATGAAAGATGCTATGAAAAAAGAAAATGATACAGAAAGGTTTAATTGTTTAAGAGAGACCATAAGCAAAAGTTATTATAAAAGTTACAAGTTCGAATAAACCATGGACCAGGAAAAAACTAATGGGCATCACCATTTAAAATTACGGTGATGCAAATAAAAATATACATAAAAATTACACAAAAAGACACTATAGCTCAATATATAAAACTTGTTATTTTAGAGTAAACATTTAAATTTATTTTTGAGAAAACTTTTGCCCCTCATATTAGTCTATAAAAAATGGAAAAATCCAATTTTATTTTTGAGAATTTCAAAAATCAAGTCAAATAAGTCTTTTGTTGTCTTTTTTTGTCAAAAACTTTAGTCTTTGTCATGGACTAATTTAACCTGGTTTTTAATATTCTCAAGAACTAAGTTGGATTTTTTCATTTTTCAAAGACTAATACGGAGGTGGAGTTTTTTTCAAAGACAAAAATGGGTATTCACTCAAAATACCAATGCTTTACTTGGATTATTTTAAATTTTATATATATAATATGAGTTTTTAATTTAATGGATAAATATTTATATGTGTTTAAATTAATTTGTTTTGCATTTTTTTTATTTTCAATTTCTATGTCAATCAAAATTAAGTAATAATCAATCTTAAGAATGCACCTTGTAATCCCTTCATAAGTTTAATATATTAACAAAATTTTACTTCTTTACCTTACGAATGATTTAGAATTAATACTTGAATTAGATTGATGTCAAACTTTTTTTTAAATCTAAAACTAATATCATTGCAACATGCAGTATGAACAGATGAATAATTATTTATATTATTGCATCAAAAGTTGGTAAGTCATTGTTAATATCTTATTATCAGGTATATGCATGTACATCATTGCTGGATGAAGAGTGGATATCACTAAACTATATACATCATTGTTAAGATACCCTTTGTTAATTAAGCAAGCTAGTCATAGAGTAAAAATATGTATATCATTGATAACTCTAATATATTCCCTCTCATTGGGGATCAAGAGTCCAAGCATTAATCAATTTGGATGATAAATCATTATGTGTTATGTGCTAATTTGAAATTACTATAAATAGAGTGAGAATTTAAAATTATTAATAAAAAATGAATAGTTAATTTTTTTTTATAAAACACATAGTGAACTTTAGCTGTGTAAAATTATAGAAAATCACGTGACAACCAATTATGATAAGCATAACCAAACTACAATAACATGAATAAATAAAATTCTAAATAAATCATTTAATGTATCATCATCAACCAAGTTCTTAACATATTATATTGTCTTTGTTTTATTTTTTTTTCATTTCTATGTCTATTTGTCTCATATCTTAGTCGAAAGTCTTCGATCTCTTTTTTAAAGAATTTTCTATCTCTGTGTGACTTTTAATATCGTGACGATAAAGTAAGAAATTTTTACACTAACCAAGATAGATAATATAAAAGAATCTTACATCTATCTATCTACTTTCTTGGTAGTTAAGTGTAACATTTTAAGTATCTTTTATTTTAAATTACTTGTTTACTATTACACACAAATACAAGTAATATAAAATATCAAATATGTCACAAAATAAATTTATCATATACAAACCTACAATAAACTTTAAATAAATCATGACATAAATTTCACAAAACTTAGAGTTATCATATTCAAATGTTAATTCTTCAAATGACCAACTTTAATTTAAGAATATTTCATTAGTTATTTTAAAGGTTCTCATCATAGTTCCCAACGTAGTTCTCGTCATAGTCTTCATTATAGTACATAGTTTTATCTAAGTTTTAATAGTGGGTTTATCGCAAAGAATCCTTTTTTTACAATGGTCAATATAAAGATCATAAAAATGTCTTCTATGTCAAGGTAACAATAGCGTATTGTGAGAAAGACTACGTAAATAAAGTATATTCATTCATCACACAAGAGTTTTTTTTTTTTTTTTTACAAAGATCATTGTAAAGGTCTTAAAAATCCTTCTAAAGCCAAGGTAATAATAACTCAATGTAAGAAAGTTTATATAGATCAATAACATTTATTTAACTTAAAGCTTTGAGTAATATTTAAATTTTTTAAAATTATAATATTAATCTCATAAAAAGTTAACATTCAAATTATAATAATTCTAAATTTTATCAAACATCTTAATTATTTCAAAGATATAACAAAAAATACAAATCACATCAAGTTTTAACAGTTTAACCATAACTCTTTCAACATTACATAGAAACAAATAAATTATCATAAAAAAGATTATAATAATATGCACAAAATACTAAAATAAGAAAATAATTAATCTTATAAATAAAATTACAATTAGAACATATAAGCATACTCATTATCATCTAATTATAAACGTACTTGATGTCATAATTTTAATTTAAAAAAATAAAAAAAGTTCATTTCTTACCTCTTACAGAATCTTTTTTTTTTTTCTCCTCTTATTTCTCTTCCCTTCTTTCTTCCTCATTCATTTTATCTTTCTCTTTCTCTCCCATAGTTTCACAATTTCAACATTCTGTCTCTCGCTCTCTTTATTTCTAAGTTTCTTAAGTGATTCTTTACTTACACTTTTTTCTGCAACTTGCCGTCATTGGAGCACGTTTAAATAAGTTATATTTATCTAGGTAATAATTACATTAGAGATATTTTATAATTGTAATCATGACTTTTAACAAATATTTAACATTTTTTAAATAATAATAATAATAATATCTTTCCTATTAATAAAAAATTAAATGCTAGAATTTATTTTAATAAATTTTAATATTTCTAATTTCATAATTTCTTTACTATTGTTTTTCAATTTTAGTATCATATATTTTTAACTTCACCCTTATTACTGTATCTAAAAAGTTGGTTTTATGATTTTAGGATTTATGGTTTAAGATATAAGTTTTAAAATATTATATAATATCAGATTGGGTTGGCCAATTTAAAGTAAGACTCAAAACTAACCTGAAAATTAAATCGAGTCTATTTTCAAGAATCTAATTCATCCTAATTAACTTTGAGTCAAGCCGAGTTATGGAACCAAATTGAGTCATAAACACCCCTAAGTTTGGGTTTATGGTTGGAGTTTTTTGGAAAGAAAAAGATTAGATGCACATTAATATTTTTCACATGTCTCAAATTATATATTAGATGACAAAATGAGAATATAAATATACAAAAATGAAATGAAACATATTATAATTAGATATTAAAAATGTATAATATGACGAACTCAGTTAATCCTTATTTTTTTTTTTTTTTTGTGGTATTTTCTATCTGCTTTATAGTGTTTTGATCATCTCTTTTCAATATTTATTTAATGGGGGCTGCTACTTCAATCCTTTGACAGTAATCCTTTTTGTTTTTTTCTTATTTTTTTATTTTTCTAATATTTTCTTTAATAAAATTATTTTGATCTTTTAAATCTATTGCCTTTGAGAAATACATTAAAAATTTGATATTGAGTTTCTCAAATTTATTTCATAAAAATCTTCAGATTTAATGAGATAAGAGATGTGTGTTGCTTTCTTTATATAAAAACATATAATGTGTCAATTTTTATAATAAAAGATGTGTCAAAACTACAAATCATAAGTTAATTTTGAATGAAAATTATATTTATTTTCTTCTTCTTAATATATTTGTGATTTTATTAAAATTATAAGTATCACTAAACTTTTAATTGAATCAATCTATCGTATTTTTTTTTTTACAATATAAGATGATACATAAATAATTATATGTATGAATCATCATTATTCATGATTTAGAAACAAGGCAATGTGCACCACAAAGTGGATTTAGCAAAGGCGACACGTGAAGGAGGTGGCATTATAAAGTGACGACGGCTTACGTGGCAAAGCGAAGGGAGGGAAGGAATTGAAACGCAGCGTTTTGGGCATCTATCCTAGCATAGCAGTCTATAGCAGCAACGATGCAAATGCAAGCATCGAATTCGAAGGAGAACCCCATCCCCATGGTTTCTTTGTTCTCATCCTTCATCATCGTTCCCAATCCTCAAATTTAGGGTTCTTCTTCTTCTTCGTCAATCCCTCTGAAGAAGCTCCTTCTCACTGCATCACCACTCTCTCTCTACGCTCCCCAATCGGTGAGGCTTCGCGCTTCTCCATTTTCAATGTCTTTTTTTGTTTTGTTTTCTTCGGTTTCGTTTGATTTTTCCTTGCATTGCTATGTTTTCTGATTTTGTTCCATGATTTTTGGAATGAAATCGAGCGTATTTATCGGAAGATTCTGTTTCTGTATTTTGTGGATCTGGATTGCGTTAATTAAGAAGATTTTGTGTTGATTACTGTTCCTATTTGAATTTATTCAACATGAACTTCTGAAATATTTTTCAGATTTTTTGGAATTTCGTATTTATTGTTAAACGCCAGTTTTGGATATATTTTTTTTGTCGGGGTTTTTTTTGTTATCGTTAAGAATATGGAAAATCAGGGGGTGGTAGTAGATGGCAACATTTCTGTTGAGGGTTGGATTTGATGTTAGTGGAAAGCAATTGAAAAAGATTGTTATATGTGGTGAAAAGGAATTGAGGTATGTATAAGGTATGCTTTTGAGAAGAGGAAGCAGGGTAGTCAAAGGTGAAAGGTCGCCATAAGGCCCTTGAGGGTTTCAACGCCTTGATGTGAGAGGCGTCAAAAGCCTGCATGCCTAACTGAAGAAAGGTGCTTAAGACCGAATTTGTTATTTTTTTTTGACATTCTCACTATTTTACCCTATTAGCATAACAGTTAGCAAGTTAGCTGGCTTGAACTTTTGGATTGTTTTTACAGCTACCAATAAGGGCTGACTGACCCATTCTGGCGCCTCGCCTCAGCGTGTTAGACGCGGCTTTTGGCGTATTTGACTACACCTAGAGGATGTCATTATCCCGCATTCTGTTAGCTCATTTATAGTATTCTATTGATAAGCATATTCTTTCCTGAGTTGTGCACCAAATACTGGCAATTAAGAAGTTATTTTCCATGATATCAATGGAGCTTCACATGCTATCTTGGAACTCTATAGAGAAAATAAATGTATAACTTATCTGGCTTTCTGTTTCCTTTGCATCTGATAATATACCTTCATCAGGTAGTCAAAGGTGCAAGATGCCCTTTCAACGCTAGGGAGTTTTAATGCCTTGAGATGAGAGGCGCCAAAAAGTGCACGACTCAATAAAGAAAGACATTAACAATAGAAAAAGAAGATAAATAAAAGTATTTGACTGTTTTGCATTAATTTGCCTTATAAATTAACTTGTCAAGCATAACATTCATAGTAAAAATAAAACAAAAGTTCAATTTTCGAAACCCTAAGGCCTAAGCCACTTGCTACTTAAAGTCCCAAAGACTGACGACTAGTTATTTGTTTAACATTTTGACTATTTTACCCCCTCCTTTAGTGTCACATTTAGCAATTTAGATGGCTGGGCATTTTGGGTTTTTCACAGCTATCAATTAGGTGCTAAAGGCGCATTCCTCGCCTGAACCAGAAAGGCATGCCTAAGTTGTCGGAGCGTACACTTCACTGAAGGGGAAGGATGCCCCAACTAGCAAGAGGCGCTGACCCCTTCTGATGTCTCGCCTCAGCGCTTCTGGCGTACCTTTTGATGGCTTTTATGACACTGACCTTCATTTATCTGAAGGAAGGTGGCCTGTGCAATATCGACGAAAATAAAGGAAAGGAAAGATGTAATTAATTTGCTTCTTTTTTTTTTCCACCTGTACTGTTCCTTGCCTTTGTTAATAATGATTTTGTTAGTTTATATGTTGTTGGGTTCTGTCTTTTTTTTTTTTCTGATGAACGAAGAAAATTTATTAGAGAAAAGAATATTGTTGAGTTTCATTTTTAAAACACAATTTGTTAGGATCGTATTTTATTTAATTGCAACAATAAGTGAGACAATATTTGCTAATTTTAATGGCCTTATGGAAACTCTTTTGTTAGATAATGTGATTCCAATTGCTTGGCTTTCATGTTGTGTATAAAGTCTTGATATACCCATCTTTTGGTATTTAATATTAATAGCATATAATCCCCTCTCACCTTGGTTAAGGCATGATTTTGCACTCACTATTAAGTATGCCCGGGATGCCAATCAAATTTGCACAGCTGTTATAAAAACCCTTTGGGGCAATTTTTTGGACGTTTTGCATATAATCCCATCATTCTAGTATGTTTCTTTTGATATCTGACGAAGGCTTCAGTCTAATTTGCATTTGTTTATTCAATGTTAGTATTCTTTTATGTGTCTGATTTTTCATATTTTTTTCTTTCTGAATTTGCCTTTAGATTTTAAAAATGGATGGATCAACTGGCCGGGGTGGTGGTGGAAGTGTGGACATGTTTCTACCAAATTATAAGTTGGGAAAAACACTTGGCATTGGGTCCTTTGGCAAGGTGAAAATTGCAGAGCATGTATTGACTGGTCATAAAGTTGCCATAAAGATCCTTAACCGCCGCAAGATAAAGAACATGGAAATGGAAGAAAAAGGTCTGCTCCATTTGCATGCCAGTAATCTTTACTCTTTATCTAATTGTGGGACTCAATTTTAATAGTTTTTAGTTTTCCAGTTTTTTTTGGTAAGTTTTGATTTATAGGTTCAAGAACATTGGGTATTGGGGATTAATAACTGATTTTCTTAAGCCATAGTATTCAAATTCTGTATGTTTGCTGCAGGTAAGTCCTGGTTGATTAAATATGCTTATCATCTTTTTTCAATTTGTTGCAGTGAGAAGAGAAATCAAAATTTTAAGATTGTTCATGCATCCTCACATTATACGACTTTATGAGGTCATAGAAACCCCAACAGACATATATGTCGTTATGGAGTATGTGAAATCTGGAGAGCTCTTTGATTATATTGTAGAAAAGGGTAGGTTGCAAGAAGATGAAGCCCGCAATTTTTTTCAACAGGTATAATTTTCTACTATTTAATGTACTTGAGAAACTTATGCTTGTCGCGTATTATTTAAGCTAACTTCTGTTTTGGAAGCAGATAATATCTGGTGTGGAGTACTGTCACAGGAATATGGTGGTACATAGAGACCTGAAGCCTGAGAATTTACTTTTGGACTCTAAATGTAATGTCAAGATTGCTGATTTTGGCTTGAGCAACATCATGCGCGATGGTCACTTTCTTAAGACAAGTTGCGGAAGCCCTAACTATGCAGCTCCAGAGGTTTGTAAATCGTTGGATTTTAATGGAATGGGTTGTTGTTGTTGTTGTTATTGTTATTATTAATTAATAATTAATAATTTTGAGAATCTATATTACCCATCTCTTGTGATTCATTTTTCCTTGTTAAACTGTAATTTTTCGCAGGTTATCTCTGGGAAATTGTATGCTGGACCTGAAGTAGATGTCTGGAGCTGTGGTGTAATTTTATATGCTCTTCTGTGTGGCACTCTTCCCTTTGATGATGAAAACATTCCAAACCTCTTCAAGAAAATAAAGGTATTATTGATCTTCATTTAAATGTTATTATTTTTTTTGTTTTTCTTTTTGTGGGTTTGAAAGGACTGATAGATTACCTACCATTATCATGTCAAATTATTTTCTTAACTAGTTTTGAGCTTGGCATTGTCCTAGTGATGAAGGAGACTTATGACTAGGCCAGAAAGGCCTAATACTTTTTAGGTCCATACTTATCATATCTTCTTTAGCTGTCTTTGTTTTTATCAAGGTAAATGGTGCTCCTACCTTGTTGCAAAGATAAGTTGGTTTTAAGTAACACTGCTATGCATAAAAAGGTTACACATCAAATCAGTAAATTACCATTAAAATCCTAAACAAAAACATTATTAACTTCTATGAGTAAATAATATATAATGCCACAAGTCCCAAGATAACATATATTAGTAACACTAACTAAAGGAGGAAGGAATTATACTACTTCATTGAGGTCAATAACAGCAGATGAAGATGACCAACACATAAAAAGAAAAAAAGAATACACACATGCAGGCATAGAAAAAGAGGGGCCAATTATTCCAAATTCCACCATTTCCATTGTTAGTACTCCAGTGGGATTCATCATCTAATGCATGAGTGGGAAGGAAATTGCCATTGAGCACATTGTTAGGCGATTGGTTGAGAAGATCCTTGGTGGGATGGGTCCAGGTTCCAAAGGAAGATTATTGGTGGTAGGGACATTAGAGAGGAATGGGTGGTCTTCAGCATCCTCTCTGGTCTCAAGACAAGAGGAGGTTGGATCTGTAGGAAACAAAAATTGAGGAAATATGCTAAAGTTTTTGCCAGTTTCTTCAACCTACCAGAATAATGGAAATCATATGATCCTACTCATCTTGTGATCTTAGACTCATTCCTGCCATGATCTCGTGACTCTTATCTTTCTGAGTTCTGATGCATGATCTGGATCGCTCTAGTGATCTCAGCATGTAACGTAGTCCAATCTTATGTGCTAAAGTGCAACCTTGACAACTTTGAATTAAACCATTGGGTGATGTTCTATACTTCTATATTTAAATAATTCTTTTTGAGAACCCCATCATTCAAATCAGATTTATCCTCCCTTCAATGATGTTATCTGCAAAGAGATTACTTTTGCTTCTGAAGTGTACCTCCCTACTTATTATTTCTTATAGGGTGGGATATACACTCTTCCTAGTCATCTATCACCTGGTGCTAGAGATTTGATACCAAGGATGCTTGTGGTGGATCCCATGAAGAGGATGACCATACCTGAGATACGTCAACACCCATGGTTCCAAGCTCGTCTTCCGCGTTATTTAGCAGTGCCACCACCAGATACAATGCAGCAAGCCAAAAAGGTTTGGTTCTTACATGTCTTTTGAGTTCTTTTTTTTTTTTTCTGGGGCTGTGTTTTTTTCAATGAGTTTTCTTGGAACTATGCTGTTATTAGTAGTTAAAGTTACATTCTTCCAGTGGCTTGTAGGTGAGGTTAAGTGAAGCAAGACGTGCTGCACCATTATAACCTGAGGCCAAAAAGTTCCATGTTTTGTTAGATTTTTCAATTTCACTTTCCTTCTATAAATAACCTTCGTTGGCTCATGAAATGAGTCTACTAGCACTGTGCAAGTTCGCTCTTTTTATTATTATTATTATTATTATTATTATTATTATTATTATTATTATTATTATTATTATTATTATGTGTTGTCTAAAAATACTACTTTTATGTCAAATTGCTTGGATTTAAGCATTGGGTAGCTTTACAAGCCACCCGTTTTCAGGATTCTGGTTTCTTTTTTTGCATTTCTGTGGCATACCAGGAGTTTCAACTGGCTTTCTGTATGTGATTTTCAAAGTTTTGCGCATTACAGACATACACATTGCATATAACATGGTGTTTGTTACTTGATATATTATAATCAATCCAAAAAAATAAAAATCAACCAATATGATGGTTTTGTAGATTGATGAGGAGATTCTTCAGGAAGTGGTTAATATGGGCTTTGACAGGAATCAATTGGTTGAATCTCTTCGCAACAGGATACAAAATGAGGTTTGTGCCTTTCATTCTCTCCTTGTGTGTCTGCCAGATTGTCTCTTATCACCATCTATGTATTTCAGGGTACTGTAGCATACTATTTGTTATTGGACAACCGGTTCCGTGTTTCTACTGGCTATCTTGGAGCTGAGTTTCAAGAGACAATGGTGGGTTTGTTTTCCCTTTAATTGCTTTAAGATTTCATTAGTTGTCCGTCTTTAACGAAGTGATTTAGCTTATCTAATAATGGATAAGAACATTTTTAACTTGCTTGTAATTTGTATCCCCATGTGAAATGGGCAGCAGTCTCAAGATTGCTTGTTACACTGTGTATTAGAGCTATGGCCTATGAGTAAACCATGTGATTGAATTTATCTTTCTAGCTTGAACATGATTCTTTATGGGGTTTGCAACCATGGAATTGTAGGTTTTCTATTCTTGATATTATATTTCTTTGTTTGTTTCTTTTTAAAACAGGATAATATCAAAGCTCATTAGTTTTGGTTTTATAATGTGACTGTTTAGGATTCTGGTTTCAATCGTATCCATTCCAGTGAAGTTGCTTCTCCAGTTGTTGGGCACCGCATTCCAGGCTATAAGGATTATCAAGGAGTAGGAATGAGGCCACAGTTCCCTGTTGAGAGAAAATGGACCCTTGGGCTTCAGGTGCAGTGTTTTACTTGTTAGCTTTTTTCATACTGTAACTGGATTCAATAATAAGCAGTTTTTATATTGCTTGGCTTATTGCTACCATCACCAGTGATGATTCCTAGCTGTTAGAGAGGAGTTGTTGGATGTCTGTGATTATATAACTGGTTCCATCTCTCATACGAGAGTTTGAAGTATCAAATTTGTTGATTGAATGTGTTGCTTATGTATTTCCTTTCCTCTCTGGATGTGCTTACATAAGCTGTTGGTCTGTAACTTCTTGTCATTAATAGTTGCCATCAGAAATATTGAAGTTTTGATGTACTTGTTTTGATAGTTACTTGTGACTGAGTTCTTTTAAACTGTTGGTTCTGTTTGTTAACTTTTGATAGTCTCGAGCCCATCCTCGTGAAATAATGACTGAGGTCCTTAAAGCTCTGCAAGAATTAAATGTTTGTTGGAAGAAGATTGGACACTACAACATGAAGTGCAGATGGGTTGCTGGCATTCCTGGTCATCATGAAGAAATGGTTAACAATTCTGTGCATAGTAATCATTACTTTGGAAATGATTCCAGCATTATTGAGAATGATGCTGTTTCTAAGTCAAATGTGGTCAAGTTTGAAGTGCAGGTAATTATCCTGATAACCATAACCTCTATTGCACTTAAGATTTAAATGAAATGTTTAATTACAGGCTTAGTAGTAACTTTTTCATTCTCATGGTCATGGTCAGACAGGAATCCTTTGCTATAGATAAGTGGTTTAAAGCTCACAGTTGAAGAGTCTTCAGATTATTTTTGTTCCCCCCATCCCCCATATTTTGAGTACTAAGACAATTAGACATTTTAAGTCATTGTTGTTATTTTCTGGTTCTTTGGACGTCCAATCAAATAATTCCTTTCATTGCTATCACTTGATATTATATTGGTATACGTTTGGAGATTGTGATTCTCTTGTTGATAGAATAATTCTTCTGTCATTGTTGGGTAGCTCTAATTTTTTTCCCTGAGCATTCTCAAACTCTTGTATTAACTTCTTTGACAGCTTTACAAAACTCGTGAGGAGAAGTATTTGCTTGATCTTCAAAGGGTCCAGGGCCCCCAGTTTCTTTTCTTGGATCTTTGTGCTGCTTTCCTTGCACAACTTCGTGTTCTCTAGAGCAAAGATCGTAGGCTTGCAAGGGAGACTTGAGATGTGTCTTATGTTGCATGTGAATAAGCTTACATTGTACATATAAGTGCCCTTTCATTTCAGTATGGGTTTATCTTATCTGTATGTGCTTTTTAGTATACCCTCAATTTTTATATGGGTGATCATGATTATGAGGCAATCCTAAATATGGTATTCGCTTCCTCAATCATGGTGTTTGACTAGGTCTGCCTTTTTCACGGTGAATTGAATTTTCTCAATCCCGTGAAAATCTCTGGCAATTTTATGAAAGAGTTAGCCCCCAACAGACATTGCTATTTATGGTGTTGATTGTTGAACCTAGTATTGTAAATGACTGATGTTTGTTACTTGGAAGCAGAGGGGTTGTATGCATGCTATTTAACAGTCATCGTTTATCGGATAGTATTTTCTTTTTTCTGGCAGTCTTATGATGAATCAAGCTGTTTGTTCCATCTGTTATGTATTGCTATATAATGAAGAGCAATTCTTCTATGCACTTGGAGGAAGGATTTTCTTCTTCCATACATCATCTCAACCCTTAAATGCACTTGCTTTATCTTGAGTGGATGGGTCTCATTTGTGATTTAATGGCTTGGATCGTCCCTGGACTTCTCTCAGAGGTAGGCTTGGCAATTTTTATCCGGAAGAGTTTAAAATCTGTTGCGTTACGGGGTAGGGCGGGGCGGGGTGGATGTTGGATTTGGTCAATACACTACACCTTGTTCCGCACCTGCACATTAATAGATATTATTTAATTTAATTATTAATTAAGCTAATTATATTAATTAATTTTCATTAGTTTAACATTCATCTTGAATATATTTTTTAGTTTATGTAAGATAAATGATTAATTTAAGATTATGATTTTAATATTATATAGACTTAATGTAAAATATTCTTAAATGCGAGGTAGGATAGGTGCAAATTTTAATATTTTTCTTACGTGGTGGGTGTGAATTTTAATCTTAAGGGTGTGGGACGGGATTGTGTCGACCAAAAACTCATCCTTACTTGTACCATTACTACGATATTGGGATCTCACTATAATGAATAAGGTAGGTTCTCAATTACCGTTTTCCCCATCCCTTTCCCTCTTTTCTCCCTCCTGACCGTTCCTGGCAAGTGAAAAATTGTTAGGACTATCGGTTAGAAGGCAAACTCCGTCGGCTTATTATAGATAGCATTGCTCTACTTTTATTGGTCATGGCAGAGAAGTGGAAACAAAGTATGAATTTATGATCCCAAGTTGGGTGCAGAGTGCTGAGTGCAGACTGCAGACCCATAATGGGGTTAGAGTTTATATTTCGAAATACAAAATGTGGCTAAAGCTAAATTATAGCTTCTATATACTATATGACCGATAATAGGAAAATAACACAAATCTAAGGTAAAGGATAAGTTACATGAAACAGTAACTAACCATTTTGAGTTTCTGAGTGTGCTAGTGTGTTACTGCCAAATGGCCAGTGCGCTAAGATCACAGTTTTTATCAACAGTTTGTTAGTTGTCTATATTTTTATCAACAGTTTCCTTTCTTGCAATTTTCTTATATATTACTTGTATTAAAATGTTCTTTAAGTTATTTATATTAATAATATTAAATAGTTATTTATATTAATGATATTTAATACTAGTGAGTAGAGACTTCGAAAATATGTTTTGTTTTTCGTTTTACGGGTTTCAAGACATCATTTTAGAATGAAATTAAACCTTGTTCAATGTATTGAGGCTGATCTTCCTTGCAAGTGTATTTCTCCATGCTCAAATTCCTGACATTATAGAGATAATCAACTGCTATGTTTAATATTACTTACCACTTGAATTACCCTTATGAGTACTATGTGTTTGGCTGATAATAAAGAAAAAAGCTAAATTTAAGCGTGAACCTCAACAATGATCTACCAAGTATTTATGAATTATAATCCTTGTGTATTATGTAAAGTCATTTCATGTCTCGCCGTCACAATTTGTGCTTGATGTTTGTCTTCTATAAAATGCAGTTTCTTTTTTTCTTTTGAGAAAGATGTGGTTTCTTTATAATCCACCATTTGTTGTGCATGTGGAGTCACTTACAACTAAAATGCAAATAAATAAATAAATAAATCTATCTGATTCAAATTTAGCCCTCTACCATTAAGTCTCCACTAGTTTTATATTTGGCAATGAACAATGAATTCACATCAACTCATAACATATAGCCATTAACACCTTTCTTCCATCAATCTCTGCTTTCAACATTTGGCGTATTGTCGCTCTATCCAAGCCATCCATTGTCTTCTCCCCATCAGTTTCCGTCGAATCCTTTGCATTATTATTTAACAAGTGATAAGCACTTGAGCTGCTAGCTATTGACAGATGAGATAAAACAGTGGATGGAAGAGGGAATTTTTTTAATATTGGGAGTTTACTTGAATTAATTGTCAAAATTGAAATCACAATAAATCAATAAATCAATTTAGAAAAGACTAAAGTTAAAACGGGCTATTTGCTTAGTCATTAAATTATGATGAATGTGGACCATGATAAATTGCCTTCAACCAAACTGTGTTGATCCAAGTAAGGAGAGTTCGATCCTTTAAACATGTGGTCCCGAGTTTGATTTCGAAATTTATGTATATGAAAATAAAAAAAATTTCCACTTAAGCGCTTGTATTTGGGAGATTAGTATCTTACTTATTATGTGAAAAGATATTTTGAAAAAAAAATTATGATGAATGTAGTTAGACGGGATTATGCATTGCATAGTGATTAAACAGAAGTTGATTTAATACGTACTCGAGACTCAAATCACAAAAATCAAATCAAGTAAGTAAACTTGGATTGACTCAATGAGGGTTGGTACGGTTAAAATGCCGTGACTAAAAAAGGTCATGAGTTGGAATCCTACTAGTGATTCTTCACTAGAATGAGTCAACCTCCTATCCCTCTATTTTTTTTTTAAAAAAAAAAGTAAACTGGGCAAATTATAAGGACAGAAAAGTTACTAGCACAAAATGCAAGAATCACTGATCTTTTGATGAATAAACCGATCACAAAAGCAACATCAGATATGAATTAATAATCATCTGTTGGTTTATGACCTGGTTATGGCATCATGGTTTCTACCTTCTACAATAGGCTTCCATGAGAAGCAAAACATAATTATACATCTTAAAATCAATTTTAGTCATTAATGACTTTGAGATGCTTGACTAGCCCACGTCTTCTCTTGGTCTGTTATGTTGTGAACTTGTGATATTATGCGTCAAGGACCAACTCTCTTAAATACTTATAGCTGTTACATGAAGGTTCATGAATGACTATATTAGATCTCTAACATTATGTGTTTGCAGTTGATATATGTATATGTTGGCAAACATTGTAGAATGTTAAGGTGTTAATGCTGGTGAGCTAACTTTTCACAAAAGTTATTGGGATGAAGGAAGAAAAGTTCTTTCAATGCAGGTTAAATCACTGATAAGAGGAACAATGAAATAAGAAAATATAAATTTAACTATTTTAATTACTAGAAAGTATTACTTCATTTTTATTAGTACAAAATCCGATGTTACAATATATTTTGCTCAGCATACATAAAGTTACAGCCATGAATTATATTACTAACTGAATGAACCATTTTCCAGTAAGTTAACAAAGCAAATAGGAGGAAGATCTAGTGAATTCCAAAGTAACAGTTCTCCATCAGTACTAGATGAAGAAGAGGAATCCATGCCACTTGATGTTTGTTGGTTTTCTTCCTCTTTCCTATCCATTCCTTTCTCCTCCTTGTTCTTCTCAAGTTTGTTTTTGCTACAAGCCATCTGAAGGTTGGTTAATTGATCAGCTATTCCTCTTCCCTTTATGCTTCCTGATTCCATTTTCAACTTCAAGCACTCAGGTATTCCATTGAAGGCATAGAGGGAAGCTGAGAACTTCCTCTCATATTTCATTCTCTTCATGGCAGCTCTAAGCATTGAAGGCTCATCACCATAGTTCTCTGGCTCCACTGGCTCCTCCATCTCTTGAGCTATCTCAAAAGGAGAATAGTAACTTGGTGGAACAAGATTGTCCAGAAATCTAAAATCCTGGACATCCAAATCAGTGCCTTGGACACCAAAATCAGTGCCTTCTTCTTCACTGTCTTCCTCTCTTTCCACTCCTGGATTGCTGTCATCACTTGAAGTTTGTGTAATATTGCTGGATTTATATTCCATATCCATTTCTGTTCCCCTGCAGTCATCATCCTTTTCAGTTAAACATGATTCAAAACCACTTGTGATGTAATCAATTTGTGCACTATTGTTGATGAAGTCATTGTTGCTTGTGCTATAATCTTCAGGATCATTAAGGAAATCAGTGAATTGGTCAATTGAGAAATTTGTTGATTCTGCTCCATATGCATCTACTTGTTGCATATGTTGGTGGTTGATAAGAAGAGAACTGTTGGAGGAAGAAGAACAAGAGTTATTCCTTTCTTTAAGCCTTTGAAGGAGGAGATTGGTGATCTTTGAGGAAAGAGCAGGACTTGAGGAAGATTGAGAACAAGGCCAGAAGTTTGTCCTAGTGTTGGCACCGCGAAGAAGACAAGCAGCCTCATCATAGGCTCTGGCAGCTTCCTCAGCAGTATCAAAAGTTCCAAGCCACACCCTTATCTTCTGAATGGTATCTTTAATCTCAGCTACCCATCTACCTGATGGCCTTTGCCGGACGCCAACAAAGCGCTTCCGGGTTCTCCTGGTTCCTCCTAGTGCTGCAGCTTCCTTCATCATCTCATCCCAGACCATGGTTCTCTCAGATAGGTTCCTCTCTTCCACTATTTCAGTAACCTTTCTCTTCCTTGCCATTTTCCTCCTTTAAGCTCTTTCTGTCTTTTGGGTTGGTTAAGCTTATAGGGTGATTCTTTGAAGGTACTGAAGCTTAAGCTTATAGGGTGAATCTTTAAAGGTACTTAAGCTTGGTTACTATGGTTTGCCTTGAGCTGGTTTGTGCTTTTTATATGTGGGGGGGTAGGGAGTGATCCTTTAAACAAGTTGAGTTTTAGAGCTGACCTGGTCACACTGATTGGTTTCATTTGTTTGTTTCTTTATAATGTCGGCTTCATATCCAAACATTTGGCGGTTTCTCACACTTTGTAATTGGTGCAGCTAGCTTATTTGACCTAGGCAAAGGGCACACAGATTTCTCTTCCATGATCTTACTTGAGAATTTCATCATATTCTATGCCACTCGTTCAATCTTTTATGTGATACAAACTAAATATACATGGTCTATGATCTATGATCTATGATTATCTAATTTTAATTTTCATGTTCTGCCCATAACCTGCTTTTCCTTGCCACTTTGTCCTAGGCATGAAGGGAGATGTGAGACACAGGGCTTCACATCAGTTTGTCAGGAAAGACATCAAGAAAGACAACCTGAGTGGCCAAAATCTATGGGCATAAACAAGCTGCAGATGATGTTTGGATTTTTTACCTTAGAAATTATAATACAGTTTATTTATATTTCTATTCTAAATTCTGATTGCCTATATTAGACTTGTTGGTACTTTTCTCTAAAGATCCATTTGTTAGAATTTTTTACATAGATTAGCATAAATTATATTATAATTTTATAAAATTCAAATTAATTAGATATCAAAATTATTAGAGTATTTTATTTAACTCAAATTGTGATTAGTATTGTTATTGGACTAGTTGTCAAACACTGCTCATATGTGAGTTTTGTTTATAAGTCTTGTATATGGATTTGCCATATCCTATTCATAGCCACTCTAGTACATATAATTACCCTATTGATATTGAAGCTTGAGCGACTACTATGGGATAGAAACATTATTTCTCTCACATCGAAATCGTTTTCAAAGTTTTATTCATGGCAACCTCATCGACATCTTTTCAAAGTAACCCTATAACTCATTATATATTTGAGTATGTCATAAATTTGGGATTAATTGACCTGGGAGTTTTAGCAATTAGTATCAAAGT
The DNA here is from genome assembly GCA_029884605.1 of Ormosia emarginata. NCBI lineage: Eukaryota > Viridiplantae > Streptophyta > Magnoliopsida > Fabales > Fabaceae > Ormosia > Ormosia emarginata. The sequence continues at coordinate 9,912,128 of JAQQTP010000048.1, forward strand.
GGTTTTAATCCTAATTATGACTATCAAGTTTTGGTTTACCTAAAATCGTATGACATTTAAAATTGAAGAAACCCGAAACCTTAACATATATAATGTTCAATTCATTTTTTTCTATATCAATTTAGAAAATCAAGTTAGGGCTTTTGTAGATCGAGTTATCGTGAGTCTAAAAATATATATATTGCATTACAATGTTATGAATTGACAGAGAATTTTACTTAAACCCGTGGAACCCTAAAATGTTCAAGTTTTATGATTCAAATTTTTTTTAACTTGATCAATTCTAAAAATTGTTATAGAGTTATTGTAGATCTCTAAATTTTGTTTTGATAGACACAAGAATCATGTCAAATGGTTAAAAAATCAATGAGTATTTCGTCCTTTTGTCTCAAGATTGTGGTCTCATTTTGATCCAAAAAAAACCAATTTTTCTTCTTGTTTTTCATGAAATTAACTTAGGGGAATTATAAATCTCATTCCTTTGATTCTAACGAGATATAAATCACTTGAAATGATTGAAAATTGAGTGAGATAACACGCGTGACCCATTTTGCCATGAACCGGGTCGCGTGACCCAAATTATAGAAGGCGAGTAAGGAAGACAAAGTCTTCTTCCAATGCCCAGTCGTGCCTCAGGCGCTTGGGGCGCGTGAGAGCTATATAAAATTCATTTTTTTATTTATTTTTTCTATATAATCCACGCACCTAGTCCTATTTTTGGGTATTTTTATTTATTTTTTCATGCCTACTTGTTATTTATTCCAAAATTTCTAGAGTTTAAAATTGTTAAAATTGGATGGTACTCTTATCTTTTGTCTTTGAAAATTTATGTATTATTGTGATGTTGCTGAGCATGATACATATTGTGCACTCTTAGAGTTGATGTTGTTTTGTCACTGAAATAATTTTCGGTACTATTTTGTGCATAAATTAATATGTAATGTTTTAAAAGCTATTTATCTTGTTGTTATTTATACAATTTGATTCTGAGAGTTGTTGTTTAAAGTATTGTGGTACTGTTTTTGGGGTACTTTGCATGATTGTGAGCTCGCCTTCGCTGCACCAATTATGTTGAGGTGTCATTTTGTTGATATTTTGTCGATAATATTGTAGTGAGGATTGTGTTGATGATGTACTTACCATATCAGTTTGTTTTCATTAATATGATTCTTGATGATTTGTTAAAGACATTAAGTTTGAGTCCTTAGAGTTCTCAGTATCATCTCGGTACTAGCTTTAGGGACATGATTTTGATGTCCGTGGGAGTCTGCTCATGTGTTGTAATTCGAGATCCTTAGGCAAGATTGCAATTGCATGGGAGAGCTCCATTATGGTTATTTGCTCAAATATTATACATGTTGATATGCATGACAAAATCTCCCTTTAATGTATCATTTTTTCAATTTTATCAATGCAAATGAATGTTTTAATGAAATTGAATTGGACAAATTATAAGGACTGAGTGGATTATGTGAAATTGTTCCTTGCTATCTCAAATGTTGATGTTGCTCTCACTAAAGATGAACCTTAGAGACCCACAAATGCATCTTCAACTACAGATAGAAAGAAATATGAAAAGTGGGTTCAATCCAATAATGTCTGTTTGATGATTATGAAGTATAGAATGGATAAAACCATTAAAAAAAGGGCATTCCCGAAGCAAATAATGGTAAGGAGTTTCTCGAGCTTATTGGTGAGAAATTCAAGAAGTTTGATAAAACTGAAAAGTCCTACTACATCTCTTTGTTAGTAAAGACTACATATGATGGTGTGAGTAGCGTCCGTGAACATGTCTTGATGCTTATGAACTGGTACAACAAGTTAAGGTCCGTGAAAGTGAAGTTGGGAGAGGACTTCCTAGTCTGGCAGGTGTTTTGAGTCTATTCCGGCTAGTTTTGATGTTCAGAGGACTACTTACAATGCTCAGAAAAAAGGAGTAGACTATTGATGAGCTTATATTTGTTCTTACTCAAAAGGAGCAGACCATGAAGAAGGGCAAGACCCATAGTGTTTAGTTTGCTTCCCACAAGAATGGTGATAAGAAGAAGAAATTTGCTAAAAAGAAGAATAGTAAGCCCTAGTTTTTTTTAAGAAAAAAGGAATAATAAGCCTGAATATCCTTATGGGCCACCATCTGGGCTATATTCTGGTCCTAGTAAGTCTTTTGGTGTTAAGCCTAAATATCAATTTAATGAAAATTGTAAGTTCTGTGACATATATGGGCATAAGCAGTCAGATTGTTTGAAGTTCAAGAGCTAGCTTGAGAAAAAGAAAAGTAACCCATTGACTCTAGTGTGCTTTGAATCAAATCTAGTTGATGTTCCTTCAAATACATGGTAGTTAGATACTGGTGCAACTATTCATATTACAAACTCATTGTAGGAATTCAGAAGCAGGAGGAGACCAAGTGAAAGGGAGTTAATGATCACAATAGGAAATGAAGCTAGAGTCAAAGTAGAACATATAGGAGTGGTTTCTTTAAAGTTATGTACTGGACATGTTTTAGTTTTGAAAGATACAGTTTATGTGCCTTCTATGAGGAAGAATTTGATTTCAGTTTCAATTTTGGTTAGTTGTGGTTACCCTTTCTATTTTAGTAATGAAAATGTTTCTTTATATTATGATTCTACTCTTGTTAGTTCTAGAGTCTTGTCCAATGGTATATACATGTTGGATGTTGATTCCTTCTTTGTTAATCAACGACATTCGGATATCAATAATGTTGTTAGGAACAAGTGTGGTATAATTGCTAAAAAATCTTTTATGTTGTGGTATAAACATTTAGGACACATATTTCTAGGAAAAGAGTGGAGAGGTTGATCAAGGAGAATATTCTTTATGATCTAGACTTTTCTGATTTTGATACTTGTGTTGATTGTATAAAAGGGAAACTTACAGCTGGAACCAAAAGGAGTGAGGTTACCAGGAGTGAAGGAGTACTACAGTTAGTTTATACAAATATTTATGGGTCCATTACTCCTACTGCTATGGGCAATTTTAGGTACTTTATCACCTTTGTTGATGACTTCTCTAGATACAAGTGGATTGATTTGCTACATAAGAAATCTGACTCTTTAGATGCCTTTAAAGCATTCAAGGCCGCTGCTGAATTGAAATTTAGTAAGCAGATCATATATTTGAGGTTTGATAGGGGTGGTGGGTACTATGGTAGGTATAATGAAACTAACAGAAATCTTGGACCTTTTGCTAGGTTCTTATAGGACTATGATATTGAGACACAATACACCATGTCTGACATTCCGCAACAAATAATAGTTGCAGAAAGGCGAAACCATACTCTTATAGATATAATGAGGTGTATGCTTAGTCATTATACTCTTCTAGAATTCTTATGGGGAGATACCTTGAAGACTGTTGCTTATATATTGAATCATGTGCCAAGTAAATCTATGTTGAAAACTCCATATGAGCTTATCTCAGGCAAACAGCCTACTTTGAGGCATTTTTGTGTTTGGGGTTGAAAGGCAAAAGTGAGGCCTTATAACCCACAATTAAAGAAGCTTGATGCCAAAACCATTAATTGGTTATTGTATTGGCTCAAGGGGTTCTAGGTTCTATTATCATTTTCATACTACTAGAGTTATTGAATCTGATCAGACTGTCTATTTTGAAGGAGACTTAGAGCATAGTGGAACTCAAGAGTCACGTATTGTTGATTTTAGAGAGGAGCATGTTGTCATTCATATTCATGTTGTTCCCTTTCTAGGGATAGTGTCATTTCCTTTTATCTATGATAATGATGTTGTTGATCCTATTGATGATATCAATGTCCCTCAACAAGTTGAAAATAATGTAATAAATCCAAATGTTGTTGTGGTTCCACTAAGAAGATCTGAGTAAGTTCCTATATTCACTAAGTCTACTAGATTCAGAGATTATGTTGTGTATCTGCAGGAGTCTAAATTTAATTCAGTTGAGGATTCTGATCTTATTTCCTTTCAAGAGACCATAGTTAGTCCTGATAATGCACAATGGTTGGTGGCTATGGAGGATGAGTTGGCTTATATGAGAAAGAATAATATTTGGGAATTGGTGGAGTTACTTGTTGGTTGTAAAATTATTAGTTGCAAATGGGTTTTTAAGACCAAACGTGATGCTAGAGGTGAAATTGAGAGGTATAAGACTAAACTTGTTGCTCAGGGATATAACCAGAAGGAATGCATTGATTATAAGAAGACTTTCTCACCAGTTTCCACTAAAGACTATTTTCGTGTTGTGATGACCTTAGTTGCTCATTTTGATTTGGAGCTTCATCAAATGAATGTTAAGACCACCTTCTTAAATGATTATTTGTATGAGGATGTGTATATGGTGTTGGAGGTAAAAAAATACTGGAATGACCGCAATTTAAAAATAAAAGACACACACACAGAGTAATAGAGTAGACACGAGAATTTACGTGGTTCGGGAAATTCCTTACGTCCACGGAGCTACTGCAATATTTTCACTATGGGAAATATACACTGTGTTTACAAACACTCTCCGCTCACAACATCACAACTCAAATATGCTTACTTGAGCTTACTCTCTTTCTCACTCTATTTTCTCTACACTCTCTTCCTTGGATTTTTGGATTATGAATGAAGGTAATGAAGCATCCTTATATAGGCTTCATTGGTAGGTGAAATTAGGTAAGAATTAGGCAAGAGTTAGGCAAGAATTAGGCAATCTCCAATTTAGTCAAAATTGGTTGGTGATTCTTGCCTAATGTTAGGCAATTCCAACAATCTCCCACTTGAAGTGATTTTAATCTGTCTTCACACCTTAATTTCTGCAGCAGCTCTTTTCGGTCTTGTTATTCTTGAAGACCCACCGAAGTTGCACACAACTCAGTTTCTCTATTGTGATCTGGTTTGGTCAACATATCACTGGATTCTTACTACCCTCTATCTTTACAAGATTCAAAACTTCATCCTCTAATAATGACCGGATGAAATGGTAGCGTAGACCAATATGCTTGGTCCTAGAATGAAAGGCTGAATTCCTCGCCAAGTGTATTGCACTTTGACTATCACTGTGCAACACATTCATTCCCTGATTGAATCCCAACTCAGTTACTATACCCTGTAGCCATATCATCTCTTTACTGGCTTCTGTCACAGCCACATACTCAGCTTCTGTTGTGGACAACGTCACAATCTTCTGTAATTGTGAGACCCAGCTAACAGCTGTACTACCTAGTGTAAATACATATGTAGTGCTCCTTCTGTGATCTATTTTGCCGAAGTCTCCGATCTACATAACCCTGTAGCTTCAGATCACTTTTTCTGAATGTTAGGCACTTCTCTGTGGTGCCCTATAGATATCTCAATATCCACTTCACTGCTTCCCAGTGTTGCTTGCATGGGTTAGACATATATCTGCTCACACCTCCCACTTGCATGGGCAATGTCTGGTCTCGTACAGACCATGGCATACATAAGACTTCCAATGGCCGAAGCGTATGGAACTTTTGCCATGAAGTCATTCTCTTCATCCGTCATTGGACTTTGTTCCTTGGACAATCTGAAGTGATTAGCTAGTGGTGTTTTAACTGGTTTGACTTCATTCATGCCAAACTTGTATAACACCTTCCTGATGTAATCTGCTTGTGAAAGTTGCAAAGTTCCCCTCTGCTCATCTCGGCTAATCTTCATTCCAAGTATTTGCTTTGCTGCACCCAAGTCCTTCATCTCAAACTCACTAGACAACTGCTTCTTCAATTTGTTAAGCTCATTCAAGTCAGCTCCCTACTAACATGTCGTCGACATATAGCAATAGAATAATGTAGCTGGAATTTATCTTCTTGAAGTAGCAGCAATGGTCAGCATTGCATTTCATGTAGCCATGTTTTTGCATGAAGCTATCGAATTTCTTGTACCACTGCCTCGGAGCCTGTTTCAATCCATATAGACTCTTTTTCAACCTACACACCATGTCCTCTCTGCCCGATACTGCAAACCCTTCTGGTTGCTGCATGTAAATCTCTTCTTCCAAATCTCCGTGGAGGAAAGCGGTCTTAACATCTAATTGCTCAAGATGTAGACCTTCTGCTGCTACAATGCTCAGTACTAACCGAATCGTGGTTAGTTTGACAACTGGAGAGAATATTTCTGTGTAGTCAATGCCTTCCTTTTGTTGAAAGCCCTTAACCACTAATCTAGCCTTGTATCTTTTTGAGCCATCATGCTCCAGTTTGATACGGTACACCCATTTATTTTGTAGGGCTTTCTTACCTAATGGTAATTTGGCTAGCTCCCAAGTCTGGTTCTTGACAAGGGAATTCATTTCCTCTCCCATAGCAAGCTCCCACTGGCTTGCATCCTTCACCTGACATGCCTCATCATAGCATTCGGATTCTCCAGCATCTGTCAGTAGCAGATAATTCAGGTACCTCCTGTTTGGTACATGGGGGCGAGTAGTTCTTCTTAAAGGAACTTGAGGATTAGTTAATCCTTGATTGTCGGTTGATCTTTTAGGAGCGGTAGAGCTCTGGGGATCATTAGAGCTCTGTGTGGGTATTGGCTCATCCACCTTTTGTGTAAGGTCTTCATCTACTGGCATTTTACCCTTTGTGTCAACTACACTATCGGGCACATCTTCTGGCCCAAAATAGTCTGGTTCTTTCGGCTCACTTACTTGCTTTTCTGTCCTTATACATCACTTTCTCGTTGAATACTACATCACGACTTCTGATGATCTTATGATTCTGCTCATCCCAGAATCTGTAGCCGAATTCTCCATCAGTGCCATATCCAACGAATGTACACTTGAGTGACTTGGCATCTAGCTTGCCCTTACGGTCACCATCAAGTATGTAGGACACACAGCCGAAGACTTTCAAATGTGAAAGTTTCACCTCTTTTTCTATCCAGACCTCTTCTGGAATTTTGAGTCCCAAAGGTTTTGATGGTCCTCGATTTATCAAGTATGTTTGCGATTTGCACACGCCCGTAACCTTGTTTTGGTAAACGGGCCCATCGTATTCTCATGCTTCGGCTTTCTCACCAATGTTCGGTTCATGCGTTCGCTACTCCATTTTTTGTGGCGTTCCAGAACCGTCCTACTCGCTTGATCCCATTCTCGAAAGCAAAACTTCTTGAACTCGGTGTTTACATACTCACCACCGTTGTCTGAATGCAGCTTCTTGACTTTCAATCCTGTCTCAGTCTCAACCATGGCCTTCCAATTCTTGAACGTATCAAACACTTCAGACTTGTGTTTGAGGAAGTAGACCCAAACCTTTCTAGAATGGTCATCAATAAAAGTGACAAAATATTGGACCCCATACGTCCGTATGCACTAACTCCGCTTTTTGTTTTGGCTCTCTCTACCGGTCTTCACAAAACTCACTCTGCGTTGCTTACCGAGAAGCCTTTCACAGTAAATCAATTTCGTTGACTTTAACTCGGCGTTTTCCTTGGGAGAGTAGATACTTCATCCCCTGACTGCTCATATGGCCAAACCTTTGATGCCACAGATTCGGATCTTCTTTTCCTTCAGCAACTGCTAAGGAGCCGTATGCCCCAACGGTAGTGTAGAGAGATCCATCTTTGTTGCCATGAGCAATGGTCATTGCACCTTTTGATACCTTCCACCTATCTCCAGTGAAAGTGGTCACATAACCATTTGAAGCCAACTGTCCTATAGAAATCAGGTTTTTCTTCAGACATGGAATGTGTCTCACATTCTCCAATTTCCAAACTGAACCATTCAGCTTGATTTTCACATCTCCCTTCCCTGTGATATCACACGCCTGATCATCACCAAGGTAAACCTTGCCTAGGTTGCTGGAGACATAGTTCTCGAATAATTTTCTGTCTGAAGTGGCATGGAATGACGCCCCTGAGTCCAAAATCCATGACTCTATCTTGCTCTCCATTGCACAGATAAGACAATCATCAGATTCTCCTGAAACTGAATTGACACTGCTCCTGCTTTCGTCTTTCTTTGAAGACTTGCATGCATTAGAATAATGGCCCGTCTTCCCACAATTCCAGCACTCAATATCCTTTTTGCTCTTCTGCTGATTTTGAGTGTTGTTTTGATGATTTCTGGATTTTGATCTACCATGCCTAGGCTTCCATCTGCTTTTATTTCTGCCCCTGCTCTCCATATTCAATGTTGATGCCGAAGTGGAAGGACCTTCTTCCTTCCTTCTGATTTCTTCTGTCATGATCATGTCTACGACTTCTGAGAATACCATTTTATTTTTCCCAAAAGAAGCACTGATCGATTGTACAGTAGACTGCCAACTTTCTGGCAATGTACTAAGAATGGCACTGGCTTCAATTTCATTGGTGAAAGTCATTTCCACCGATTTCAGTTGATCCTTAATCTCATTGAAGGAGTTCAGGTGTTCTCTGAAATTGCTATTTTCTGACATCTTCAGATTAAACAGCTTTTTAATTAAGAACACCTTATGGGCTGCAGAGGGCTGCTCATACATATTGGAAAGAGCCTTGATAAGATTTGTCTTTGTTGTGTCTTATCTTTACGTTGAAAGCGACCGATCTCGTTAACCGAGACGAACCGCGCCTGTGGCCTTGCGGTCAAGCACCTTCCATTCCTCATCCTTCATAGTCACCGGTTTCTCTGCTAGTGGCAAGTACAAGTCTTTCTGGTACAGATAATCTTCCATCTGCATTTTCCAGAAACTGAAATTCGTACCATCGAATTTCTCAATCTTGTATGAATCCTTTTCGGATGTCATTGCTCCCACTTGAATCTTACTAATTCACCACCTGTGAGTAGTGCTGTATACGTGAATAGTTCCACCGTATACTGGAATAGTATCTGTAGTTATAAACAAGTACACCGGGAAAATTCCCGTGAGAAAGAGAGGTGAGTCACACAGACACGCTTAAGTACCAAGTCTTTCCTTAGTAATCTTTCCTAGACATGCACTTTCACACTACCTATACTTGTTCACAGAACCGGCACCTTGACTAATAACTCAAGGACAAATCTTTTCTGATGTGGAAGATCAGACGCTGCCGCAACCACAGAGCATACTAAGATTTTTTCAAGAGAATATTGCCTTAATAACCAAGAGCTCGATACCAATTGTTGGAGGTAAAAAAAATTGGAATGACCTATTTAAAAATAAAAGACACACACACACAGAGTAATATAGTAGACACGAGAATTTACGTGGTTCGGGAAATTCCTTACGTCCACGGAGCTACTGCAATATTTTCACTATGGGAAATATACACTGTGTTTACAAACACTCTCCGCTCACAACATCACAACTCAAATATGCTTACTTGAGCTTACTCTCTTTCTCACTCTATTTTCTCTCTACACTCTCTTCCTTGGATTTTTGGATTATGAATGAAGGTAATGAAGCATCCTTATATAGGCTTCATTGGTAGGTGAAATTAGGTAAGAATTAGGCAAGAGTTAGGCAAGAATTAGGCAATCTCCAATTTAGTCAAAATTGGTTGGTGATTCTTGCCTAATGTTAGGCAATTCCAACATATGGATCAAGCTGATGATTGTATTGAAGATGGGAAAGATCATATGATATGTAAATTGAGAAGATCCATTTATAGATTGAAACAAGCTTCTAGGCAATGGTACTTGGAATTTGATTATATTGTTGACTCTCTTGGCTTTAGAGAAAATATTGTTGACTAATGCATTTATCTGAAGTTTAGTGGAAGTAGATTCATCATTCTTGTTTTATATGTTGATGATATATTGTTGACTAGTAATGATGTTAATTTTTTGAATTAGACTAAGCAGATGTTGACAGTACACTTTGATATGAAAGATCTTGATGATGCTTCTTTTGTACTATGCATTAAGATTCATTGTGACAGATCTCGTGGTATTCTTGGCTTGTTTCAGAAAACTTATATTGAAAGGATTTTGAATATATTTAATATGAAATCTTGTAATCATTGTGTTGCACCCATTCAAAAGGGTGAAAGACTCTCTAATACATAGTATCCTCAAAATGATAAAGATGTTGCTGAAATAGAGAAGGTCTCATATGCTTTTGCTATTGACAACCTTATGTATGCTCAAGTTTGTACACGTCCTAATATTGATTTTGTTATTAGTGTACTTGAGAGATACTTGAGCAAACTTGGTGTGACTCATTGGCAGACTACAAAACGAGTTGTAAGATATCTACAGGGTACCAAAGATTATATATTCACCTATAGGAGATCAGATCACCTTGAGGTGATAGGCTATTTTAATTCTGATGATGGTAGTTGTCTAGATGACCACAAGTCCACATCAGGGTATATATTTATGTTGGCAAGAGAAGTTGTTTCTTAGAAAAATGTTAAATAGATACTTACAGCTACTTCCACTATGAAGACAGAGAATATAGCTTGTTATGAGACTACACATCAAGTGGTATGGTTAAAGAATTTGATTATTGTGTTTCGGGTTGTGGAGAGTATTTTCAGGCCTCGTACTATCTATTGTGATAAACTATGTCGTAGTGTGCTTTTCTTAAATCAATAAGAGTTCTAAGCGCTCGAAATATTTTGACACAAAATATATGTTTCTTAGAGAGAAGATTCAGGAGTTTCTGACTCATGTCGAGCATATTCTTATAGAACTTATGGTTGCAGATCCTCTAACCAAAGGTTTAACTATTAAAGTTTTTGTTAATCATGTAATCTGTATAGGTATAGTGAGATCTTTTGATGTTTTGAGTTAATAAAAGTTTGTTTTGTGATTTTATTGTAACCTCATTTTATTATTATATCTTGAGACCTTAAACAATTATGTTGCTATTATTATCGTTGCCATATAATATTGTTATTAATATTATCTGCGTAGTTTTATTTGTTTGTATTATGACATATTGTGGAGATATTTTGGACTGAGTCTCATTTTGTTATTCTATTGAGATGTTTGTTAAATCTCAGAATGCATCTTGGGCGGATGCTTGGGGCATTTTGTTAGAAAATGCACTTTGATCATATATTGACATGCAATTTTGATGTGCTTTCCCATTATCTATATATATACTACATTTTGTTGGGTCACTGAGATATGAGTATCTTGCAAGTATGATATTAGTATTCCTTTGAGTATGATTTTCTGCATTGTTAAGATGCTTATAGTCTATTTTTGGACTAGTTGTTGGGGCTGACTTGATTTTGACATCATGTTATGACCACATATTATTTGATTAATCTGAAGAATTATTTTTTTATTGAAATAATGTAATATAACTTATGTCGTCCAAGTAGAAGAATGTTAGAATTTTTTATATATGAACTAATATAAATCATATTATAATTTTATAAAATCCAAATTAATTAGATGTCAAAATTATTAGAACATTTTGTTTAGCTCAAATTGTTATTAGTATTGTTAGTAGACTTATTATTGTTAAGCACTACTCATATGTATGTTTTGTATATGGGTCATGTTTATGGGGTCATAGTGGGTAGGTTTGACCTATTTTAGTTTTTCTATATATATACAGAGAGATTCTTATTCATAACCACTCTAATACGTACAGTTACTTCATTGATACTAATACGTGAGTGACTACTATGGGATAAGAATAATATCACTCTCTCATCAAGATCGCTTTCAAGATTTCAATCATGATAACTCCATTAACATCTTTTTAAAATAATCTTATAACTCATTATATATTTGGATATGTTATAAATTTAGGATTAATTGATCTGGAGTTTTAGCATCATTTATATATGTTTGGTTTAGGAGGAAAAAATGAAAAGTAAAAAACAAAAATACATAGAAGATGTTGTAAGATCTAGCCAATGCTATTAGCCTTTGGTTAAGGAAATTGAAGCTCTTAGATACTAATAAAATTAGCAAAAAAAACTTCACTGAAGTTATTAATAGTTTGGAGATGTCTCTATCACCCCGAAAACAAGGTAACCAGCATTCTCAATTATTAATCAATCATAAACACACAAAAATGCTAACCAATGGTTTGTGCTCGTCATTGCTGATGAAGGTCAAGAAATACGATTCCCCCAATGCCCCACCATGGACATCAGGCCATGTCCAACAACATACTTGAAAACTTGTAGAATATGATTTTCTTCAACCCTTTTTGTAATGTCGTCATCAAGCTTTGATTGATCATTAAATTTTGTTATCATATGATATTTTTAATGTGCCAACAACGTTTTATGGGAATTTCGTCATTCATCGACCAAAGATGGTGACATTTCTGGACCAACTTAATAATCATTTTCTTCTTGTGAATTATTGTTAATTGATGCGCATAAGCTATGATACATCAAACCCAAATAAAACGAAAACCTCATTTCAATTGCAATCTTTACACATCTAATATGTATTTTTTTTTTCTAAAAAAGTAATTTAATTATTTCAATCTTTCTTTTCATTTATTGTGAACATTTTTTAAGCCCATTTTACCCTTTAAAACATTTGAGATTTTCATTAAAACTCAACAAAATTTCTATTTCTCCATTTGGATTCATTTCATTTTCTTTGACTTTCTAACAATCGAATATTGTCTGAATAAAACAAACGAGAAACGCTAGAGAAGAATGCTTATAACAAAATAATAATAATAATAATAATAATAATAATAATAATAATAATAATAATAATAATAATAATAATAATAATAGTAAAATAAAAAATTAAATAAAAATGAATGATGGTGACTCGTGAGAAACCAAATCGTACTGCACTGTTACTTGAAAAGAGACGCAAACTAGGTTAAAAAATGTTGCAATGGCGTGAAGATGAGACAAACTTGAAACTTGGCTTTCACGCTGTTTATTAGTAATTATTTTATCATCACCTTGATAATAACTAATACCACTGCGTCCTTTTTATTTTTTAATGCTTAATAACGTTCTTAAGTCCTAGTCACCAAAAGCAGCCTATAACCTTACCAAAAAATAAAATAAAATAAAATCATATAGCAAGAGAAATTTTCATAGGAACAAGTTTTAGTATTTTCTTAATATATATATATATATATATATTAAAAAAAATAGCATCCAGCATAATTGGAAGAATTCGTAACAATGAGTTTGACACATAACTCTCATAAATTAAGTGCATATTTAGTTTAGTTTTTAGAATTTCAAGATCATGATTTGGGTAAAAACTACAAGCCACAAGCTTTTGCCTAAATGGTGGTTTGGGAGTTTCAAAAACTATGCCAAACCTGCTTTAAGTAATTGACAGTTGGAGCAAGTGAAAAACAAAATGTGATTCTCACTGTAAGATTAATTTTTTATTTTGGTTAAAATATATGAGTCATATATAAAAATTTCATGTATTTTAAAATTCAACAACACAATTCCATGAACTCACAAAATCATATATATTAGTGTATATTAGCCCATGCATGAACAAAAAAACTTCTTATGTGAAGTTAAATGAAATTGATATGTATGATTTGGTGAGTTTAGATAAGTGTATTAATGAGACCCAAAGCATAAGAAGATTTTATACACATAATTCAAAGTCAAACGAGATTCCTTGTGTGTTAGATTTTTTTTTTCCCTAAAAAGTACCACAAATAGATAATGGTTTTGTCAGGTGGGTCACCAAAAGTGAGCCCACCTTGACTTTAATTAAAAAAAAAAATAAAAGGTTCATTTATTTGATTTTGGTATGTCTCGGGTAGAAAAGAAAAAGAAGTCGAGAGAGAGTGAGAGAATTCGAAAGAATAAGGAAGACGCAGAACAACTCCGGCAGTGGAGAAAGAAAAATAAAGGGAGAAAATTTGTACTCTTCTATCAGATGTTTTTGATATGTTGATCCTGGTATTGTGAGCTTTTTTTTGTTTTAATATCTCTCTATTTTGGGTTCTCTCATTGTTCTGGCATTTAGATACCCATTGGTGGGTTTTTATTGTGTAGTTATCCACTTTATTGGTGAAAATTAATTTTTTCTGTTGATCCCTGGTGGTTCCAGGAGGACTTGTGGTGTACCCATTAATTTATTAGTGGAGGATTTTTACTGGACTAGGTCCCGTGGGTTTTTCTCTCACATTGGGGGTTTTCCCACGTTAAAAATTTAGTACCTATTGATTTTATTTTTCTGGTCTGCGCATCTTATTATTTGCCTAAAATTATTGTTTGTTGCCTGAGAAATTTCTAGAGCCTATTGTTAATTGCACAAGGAAAAAAGTGATCCAGTTTTGCTTCTGCTTGTTGTTAATATTTTGTTATCTTTTCCCAACAACTGGTATCAGAGAGCTTTTTGGTTGGGGCTCTGGTTTGTGCTCTTAAAATGGGAGAATGCGATGTTGTTGGTACTATGATTAAATTGGATTTTACCAATTACTCAATATGAAAATCCCGAATAGAAGACTTGCTATTTTGCAAAGACCTGTATGATCCCATTGAGGGTGATGGTACTAAACCAGTAGATAAATTTGATGAAGAATGGAAGAGAATAAACAGGAAAACTATTGGCATGATCAGGCAATGGATAGACCAAAGCATTTATCACCATGTATCTAGTGAGACTAGTGCCCACAGCTTGTGGAAGAAATTGAGCAACTTGCTTGAGTCTAAAAATGCACAGAACAAGGCATTCTTGATTCAGAAGTTAGTAAACTTGAAATACAAGGATGGGTCTTCGGTGGCTGAGCATATGAGTAGTTTTCAGAATGTTGTGAATCAGTTGAATACTATGGAGGTTGTGTTAGATGATGAACTGCTTGCACTATTGTTGCTTAGCTCATTACCAGATAGCTGGGAAACACTGGTGGTATCTCTGAGTAACTCTGCTCCTAATGGAAAGTTGACTTTCAATATGGTGAAAGATAGTCTCTTGAATGAAGAAACTAGGAGGAAGGGACATGGCATGGCTAGCTCTTCGACTCAGAATGAAGCTTTGGTTGTGGAGTCACGGGGAAGAAGCCAACATAGAAATTTTCAGAGATCTGAAGACCGCAGCAAGTCAAGAGGAAGGTCAAAGAACAGAAAAGACATCAAGTGCTTCCATTGCAATAAAATGGGACACATGATTAAAGAATGCAGGTTCCTTAAGCGGGAAAAATCAAGGACTAGAGGCAATAATAATAAAAGAGAAGACAAAGACAAAGACACTGATGCAGTTGTATCTGATGGTGAAGTTGCCATTGTTTATGATGATGACTCCATTAATCTCACATGCCAAGACTATGAATGGGTTGTTGATTCTGCTGCCTCATTCTATGTTACACCTCATCGTGAGTATTTTACATCCTACACTGCTGGGAATTTTGGGCAAGTGAACATGGGAAATCAAGAGGTAAGCAAGGTTGCTGGCATAGGAGAAATATGGCTAGAGACTAATGCCGGATGCAAGCTACACTTGAAAAATGTTAGGCACATTCCTGACATGCGCCTCAACTTGATTTCAGTACAGGTACTTGACGAAGATGGCTATCATAATGCTTTTGGTGATGGTAAATGAAAGTGCACCAAAGGGACTTTGGTGGTAGCAAAAGGAGTGAAGCGGAATACTCTTTATTGGACATCAGCAAAGTTGTCTACACCTCAGGTAAATACAATTAAGGATTGCTCTACAGAGCTATAGCATAAACGCATGGGTCACTTGAGTGAGAAGGGCCTTGACACTCTTGCAAGGCAAAAGTTGGTTCCTGTTAAAGGTACATCTCTTAAAACTTGCTCTCATTGTCTTGTTGGTAAGCAACATAGAGTTTCTTTCCGCACTTATCCTCCACATAGGAGACCTCATATCTTGGATTTAGTTCACACTGATGTTTGCACTATGGATGCCAAAACCCTTAGTGGTTACTCTTATTTTGTTACTTTTATTGATGACCATTCTAGAAAAGTGTGGGCTTTTGTTTTGAAATCCAAAGACCAAGTACTTGATGTGTTCAAACACTTCCATGCAAGTGTTGAAAGAGAAACAGGCAAATTATTGAAGTGTGTTAGAGCAGATAATGGTGGTGAATACAAGAGTCCATTTGAGCACTACTATAAGGACCATGGAATCAAGCTTGAGAAGACAGTTCCAAAGACCCCTCAGCATAATAGGGTTGCAGAGAGAATGAATCACACAATTAATGATAGAATCAGATGCATGCTCTCTCATGCTAAATTGCCTAAAGCCTTCTGGGGTGAAGCACTGAGAACTGCAGTAGACTTGATCAACCTTTCTCCTTCTGTTCCTCTTAATGGTGATGTTCCTGAGAGGGTATGGACGGGGAAAGATGTTTCCTATAATCATTTGCGTGTGTTTGGCTGCAAGGCATTTGTTCACATTCCCAGAGATGAAAGGTCCAAGCTTGATGGTAAGTCTAAACAGTGTATCTTCTTGGGCTATGGTCGTGATGATTTTGGTTACAGGTTTTGAGATCCGATTGATAAGAAAGTTATTAGAAGCCGAGATGTTGTCTTTCTTGAAGACCAGACTATTGAAGATATTGATAAGAAGGAAAAGCCAAAACAGGTTGTTCATGGGTACATTGATGTTGAGCCAGAACCTCCTACCAGTGTCACTGATAACGGGGGAGATGTAAATGCAGATGTGGAGAACACAGTTGATGTGCCTGAGCCTCAAGTCAATGAACCAATTGAGCCAATTCCACAAGAACCACTTTTAGAGCCTCAGGTGAGAAGATCTGCAAGAGAGCATCATCCTTCACAGAGATATCCCCCACATGAGTATGTGTTGTTGACTGATGGGGGAGAGCCAGAGAGCTATGAAGAAGCAATGCCACATAAGGAGAAGGACAAATGGCATAAAGCCATGCAAGAGGAGATGAAATCCTTACATGAGAACCATACGTTTGAGTTAGTGAAGCTGCCCCAGGGCAAGAGAGCACTTAGGAATAAATGGGTGTTCAAGCTAAAATCAGAGGAGAATTGCTCACAGCCAAGGTACAAGGCAAGGTTGGTTGTGAAAGGCTTCAGTCAGAAGAAAGGAGTTGATTTTGAAGAAATATTTTCACCAGTGGTCAAGATGTCTTCAATACGAGTTGTGCTTAGCTTAGCAGCTAATTTGAATTTAGAGGTTGAGCAACTTGATGTGAAGACAGCTTTCCTCCATGGTGACCTGGAGGAAGAAATTTACATGGAGCAACCTAAAGGTTTTACAGTCAAAGGCAAAGAGAAGTTTGTCTACAAATTAAAGAGCTTGTATGGGCTCAAACAAGCTCCAAGACAATGGTATAAGAAATTTGATTCCTTCATGATGGATCATGGGTATAGTAAAACTTCTTCTGATCACTGTGTGTTTGTGAAGAAATTTCCTAATGAAAATTTTATTATTCTCTTGCTCTACGTGGATGACATGTTGATTGTTGGCCATGACATTAAAGAGATTCAAAATCTTAAAAGAGAGTTGAACAAGTCCTTTGCAATGAAGGAGGCAAGGTAAATCCTTGGCATAAAAATTGCTTGCGACAGGAAGAATGGTAAATTGTGGTTATCACAACAAAGGTATATTGAGATAGTATTGGAGAGATTTAATATGGGCAATTCCAAATCTGTTAGTACTCCACTTGCAGGTCACTTCAAGTTGAGCCTTGCGCAATGTCCTACAAGTGAGAAAGATAAAGAAGAAATGCAGAAGATTCCGTATGCATCTGCGGTTGGTAGCTTGATGTATGCGATGGTATGTACAAGGCCGGATATTGCTCATGCTGTTGGCGTTGTTAGTCGTTTCCTCTCCAATCCTGGTAAAGAGCACTGGCAAGCTGTGAAGTGGATACTCAGGTATCTCAGAGGTACTTCTGGAGTCTGTTTATGTTTTGGGAGTGGTGAGCCTGTGTTGAATGGTTACACAGATGCAGACATGGCTGGTGATGTGGATTCTAGGAAGTCTACTTCTGGTTATATGATGACTTTTGCAGGGGGAGCAGTGTCATGGCAGTCCAGATTACAGAAATGTGTTGCTCTATCCTCTACAGAGGCAGAATATATTGCCATTACAGAAGCTGCTAAAGAACTCTTGTGGATGCAAAAATTCCTACAAGAGTTAGGTCTTTCACAAGAAAAATATGTTTTGTACTGTGATAGTCAAAGTGTAATCCATCTCAGCAAGAACTCGACCTTTCATTCAAGGTCTAAGCATATTGAGGTTCGGTATCACTAGATACGGGATGCATTGGAGATGAAGCAATTATCATTAGAGAAAATTCATACTGACGAGAATGGTTCAGATATGATGACAAAGACTTTACCCACAGGAAAATTTGCCACTTGCAAAGAGAAAGCGGGTTTGGTTGACTATGGCCCCACTTGATTGGTGAGGGGGAGAATTGTCAGGTGGGTCACCAAAAGTGGGCCCACCTTGACTTTAATTAAAAAAAAAAGAAAAACAAAAGGCCCATTTATTTGGTTTTGGTGTGCCTCGGGTAGAAAAGAAAAAGAAGCCGAGAGAGAGTGAGAGAATTCGAAAGAATAAGGAAGACGCAGATCAGCTCCGGCAGTGGAGAAAGAAAAATAAAGGGAGAAAATTTGTGCTCTTCTATCAGATGTTTTTGATATGTTGATCCTGGTATTGTGAGCTTTTTTTTTTGGTTTTAATATATTTCTATTTTGGGTTCTCTCTGTTACCTAGCTAGATACCCATTGGTGGGTTTATTGTGCAGTTATCCACTTTATTGGTGAAGATTAATTTTTCTGTTGATCCCTGGTGGTTCCAAGAGGACTTGTGGTGTACCCATTAATTTATTAGTGGAGGATTTTTACTGGACTAGGTCTCGTGGGTTTTTTCCTCACATTGGGGGTTTTCCCACGTTAAAAATTTAGTGCCCATTGATTTTATTTTTCTGGTCTGCGCATCCTATTATTTGCCTAAAATTATTGTTTGTTGCCTGAGAAATTTCCAGAGCCTATTGTTAATTGCACAGGGAAAAAAATGATCTAATTTTGCTTCTGCTTGTTGTTAATATTTTGTTATCTTTTCCCAACAGGTTTCAAGGTGTAATGAAAAGCTACCTGTCAATCACAATTTACCCATCTCCTAATTTTTATTTTTATTTTATATGACCATCTCCAAATTTTGTTAAGATGGATGACTTTGCCATTTGCAATCGTCTCAAAGGATAGCCATGCAATTGCTTTAAATGACTAATAATCTTCTATATTTAGATCTCCATAGCCAACCCCATTTTCTCGTCACAAAACTTCATTCATGAGTTTCTTTTTCTTTTTTATTTCTTGAACACTTCTTAGATGATAAAAATATGTTTTCTGAAAAAATCTCCAATTTGATAATTCAATTTATTTGCCCTGACTTTGCAAGAATATGAAATTGTCTTTGTAGCAACCAATGTGAAAGTCAGGAAGAAACGAACATTAAAAAAAGGAGAGCAAGGGATATAGGTGGGGAATCTACATCAACCAATGTACCAAAGAAAGAGACACTGTCCTTTACATACCGACAATTTAGTATAGGGTTTTGGGTTAGTAGATTATGAGTAATTTAGTTTATTAAAATTAGATTTTAAATATTTATATGTATTATAAAATAAGTAAATTTATTTATTTATGAGGTCCAAATTTTTTACATAATCTCTTATAGATATGAATATCAATTATATTTTTCATAAATAGTAGAGTTAATTATAAGAGATAACAATATCATGGATTTAATTAGCAGGATTTAATTCAAATTTAACTATAATTTTTATCAACCAAGAAACTCCTGTAAATACCACACAAGACTACAAAGGTATGCATCTAATTTCACGGTCTAACTTGAGCATCAAAGTGCCTTTTGTAAGTACACACTCCTCACACTACCATCCCAATCACCGTGCATTAGAGGAAACCACCTTCTTTAACCTTATTTAGGTGACTTTTTGAAACTCGTTCAGAACATTGGCGTTGTCTGTGTGGAAAGATAAACTTTGATTCCCATAATCATCATCATCATGGTCACTATTAGGCGAAATCAAGTCTCTGTCATTCAAAATCGCACCTCTACCGCGCAAAACCAACCTTCTTCTAGTTGTCGTCTGACATCTGCTCTTGTACACGAGCAAATCTAGGAGTCAGTCGTTGTCAAATCGGAACCAGGCAAGATGGAGTAATGACTTCACATACGGGCGAAAATCTTTCTCCTTAGTCGCAACGAGTTCCAATAAGGAAGGAAAAATCTCAGTCTGCAAAGAGCACCTTATGAAGATATCAAACAACGTTTGTCAACACTGCAGCGCCTAGGAGCACGAGTGGATAATGATGAAGTTTGGTCTTGCCATGCTGAATCTGGTCTCCTGGAGCTATCTAGAGAAGAACTCATCACTCTTGTTAGACTCTAGGACGAACGTATTCACAATCTAGAGAGAGTTGTTAACTAGGAGAAAGAAGGCAAAAACCAAATTCCTAACAGGAATCAAGAAAACTGAAGGGACAAAGCCCACGACAAGGTACACCATCAAGAGTATTCCAAGATCACGGAACCAGATCAGAGTGTTGAAATCCCAGTTTGGACAAACAAAGAGCAGAATCAATGAGTAAGGAACTCGGTTACACAAAACCAACCTTTCTCTGACAAGCTGATGGCCTATGAGATCCTTAGGCGTTTCAAATATCTAACAAATATTAAAGTTTATGATGAGACCACAAACCCTCAAGAGCACTCAGATGCTTATGTTTCTGCTTTCCTATTTGTTGGAGGAGATGATCTACACATGTGCCGCGTTTTTTCTCTTTCTTTGAAAAAAGCCCCCTTGAGATGGTTCACCACTTTAACTTCTAAACCCGTTGTTAACTGCGAAGGCTTATCCTCGAGATTTTTGCTGCACTTCACAATTAGTAAGGTGCAGCCAAAATCCATCTTATGTCTCTCCCAGATTAAACAGGGATACGAGGAATCTCTGTGAGACTTTATATCCTGATTTAACAAAGAAATCATGAATATTCACAATTGGGAAGAAAGACTCATACTACACTACTTGAGGGAAGGACTCCACCCTAGGCCACTTTTTTTTTCTCTTGCCAAGAAGGAGTCCAAGACTATGGACGAGTTCCGCACTCGAGTCGAAAAGTATATCAATGTAGAGGATGTTTTCCGAGCTATGAAGCATCTAGAGAAAGGAGAAGAGACTAAACCAAAGCTGGGACAACCTAACCAATAAGGTCAGAACTCAAAGCCATCTTAGAAAGGAGAGTATGAGAGCTATACCCCCCTCAACACACCTCAAACTCAAATTTTCCAGGAGGTAACCCCCAACTGTTGCCACGAATGGGGACAAAAGCGTCTCTTCCCTTTCATTTCAAAATTTGAAAACGACAATCATGACATTATGAATCCCAAACGATGACTTCCACTAACATTTGACTACGTGGCATATTGTACCTGACAAAGTATATGAAAGGACAACGCTTAGAGTTGAAACGATGCATGACGTTGTATGGACCGAATCACGGACTCAGATTGTGATATTATGATAAATCATAATACGAATATCGGTTCAAGATTAGATTACTTTCAGAATCAAATGGGCCTAACGAATAAAATCTGTATAGGGTCAACCTACTATGAATCTCGAATGACAGTGTAATGACTTTAAGCAGAGTGATCAAATTTGGATCTTGGCCTTACTCATAAACACTGGGAGCATTCTACGACATATCACGGACCTTGACCCTTTGGTAAAAACATTGCGAGATCTGAGATTTATGTTATGACTTGGATTCCTTTGTCCCATGTGTGTCGTTTGCTTTTGTTGAACTCGAATATCTTGACACTTAGCTATCATATCTAAGCATCAAGCTAGGGGCAATTATTCTGGACCAAGTTTCAGGTTAGCAGATCATGAGCAACCCGACCTCCTAGAATTAGATCCTAGATATTTATGCGTGTTATTAGATAAGTAAGTCTACCTATTTATGAGGCATAAATCTCTCATAGAATCCCTCATAAATATGGACATCAATTATATATCTCATAAATAGGGGAGTTAGTTATAAGAGATAACAATCTTATGGATTCTTATCCTAATTAGTAGGATTTAATTCAGATTTAATTACAATTCTTATCAACTAAGACGCTCCTATAAATACCACACAATGCCACAAATGTATGCATATAATTCTAAAAACTACCCATCTAGTGCTTAGTCTAACTTGAGCATCATAGTGTCTTTTGCAAGTACCCACCCCTTCGTACTACTGTCGCAACCACCATGTATCGGAGGAAACCACTTTTTTCAACCTTATTCAGGTGACTCTTTGAAACCTGTTTAGAACACTGACAAATTTTTCCTTTTACGCCCTTTAATATTAGCTAACATCACAGTCTTTTTTTTTTTGGATTAACCATCCTATTTTCTATCCATAATATTTTGATCACAAGCCTCAACCACCAAAAAGTGTCTGCGATATAAGTAAGAAAATAATTAAAGGCATAAATTTTCAGTGACTATCAGAACTCAACAGATTGCCAACAATTTTCTCAATAGTGTTCTTTCTGCTCTTTTATATTCTTAAAAAGAAATGTAAGAATTAACTTTACGAAAAATAAGTGACGAAAGCTATGTTGAGGCTCTTTCTCGAGAAGAACAAAACCAGTTGGTACGAAGTAAAAAAAAAAAAATGAAACGTAATGATGGTAATGGGGTTATCACGTCTGGTAACCTTGTTGGCATGGAGGAGAGGGAGGATGAGACGAGAAAAATAGTCTCGTACGTGGATATTTGCTAGGGGATTAATGGAAAGCATGCTCTAGAATCCTCAGATGAGGAGGAGGAAGAATTTGAGTTTAACTCAAATGATGAGATTGAGGACATGGAGGATGATGAGGGCAAGGAGGATGAGTTCAAATGTGAATATGATCCTATGTGCCCTGAAGTCAAAGTCTCTAGCAAAGAGATGACTTACTTATGTAAGTCATGGAAGAAAACATTGATAGTCAATTTACTTAGTAAGAAAATCTCCCTCGGATACATGAAGAATAGGCTTAAGAAGATGTAGAATCTTGTGGGTGGTTTTAAGTTGATAGATTTGGAGAATGAATATTTCCTGGCACGCTTCATTAAGACCATTGATTATTTTCATGTGTTTTCTGAGGCTTCATAGATGATTGTAGATCATTATGTGATGGTATAGAGGTGGCAACCATTCTTTAATGCCTATGTGGATCAACCCATGTGTATGGCGGTCTGGATTCCTATCCCTAGTCTACCCATTGAGTTTTACAGTAAGCAAATTCTATGTTAGATTGGTGATACTTTGGGAAGAACAATAAAGGTAGATAAACAAACTTTGAACTCAGAAATGCATGAGTATATGGATGGTACTACGACTAGGGCTAAGTTTGCAAGATTATGTATTGAGGTAGATTTGAGAAAGATCTTGGTTTCAAAGTTCCTTATAAGAGGGAGAATTTATGCATTTGAATATGAGGGATTGCATCTAGTCTATTTTGGCTGTGGTAGGTATGGGCACAAGAAAGATCAATGTCCTCAGTTACAAACTGTTTCGGAGGGGCATTGCCATACAAATGGTCAAGTTCCAGCTCAGGTCAATGTCATGAAACTTGGTCTGCTTATTCCTATTGGGGAAGATGACTTCAACCCTTAGATGGTCATGCAAAAGTGACAGCCGCCGGTGAGCAAGAAACAAGTCGTTACAAGTCAACGAAATTCAAAAAGATAATAACGTGTCATCAAAGAGGAGCAAGAATCATGGGTCTAGGTTCAATATAATTGTCAATCATGATAAGGATAATATTAGTGATATTCTTAATAATCAACAGGTGGTGGCTATTTTGGAGAAAGAAATGCACAAGAGGCAAGGCAATGATGGGCAAGTTGTTATAAGGGATAAACGTAATACTACGAAGGTGCATGGGAATCTCCATGTGGCGGGCCCTAATAATAGAGGCATGCAAAATAAGAAGGGAAATGTAGTGATTCAGGTTGGGCTAGGTAATGAGCCAATGGTTAAAAGATAGAGTTCTAGTAGTCTCATGGTTCATGAAAGGTGTTCCACTATTGTGAGTCATCAAGCCCAAATTGATGGTGTAAGGGTTGACAACATGCCAAATACTAGACATCCTTCGTAGTCCAGTATGTCATATGTGAGTAGTTCATTACCAACAAATCAAACACATAATGAACCTCGTGAAGATTCCCAAGGTAATAACCATAATCCTATATCTCCAAACAGTGGGTACGCAAGAGTGACTGTGGTACAATTAGCTTATGGGGAGCAAAAGGAATGCATGGAGTTGGAAGTTGTTGAAGTCCGTTTGGACACGAAGCAGTGAAGGCTTCATCCTATTGTTTTAATAGTTTGTCTATCATAGAATTGTAGAGGGTGTGGGTCTAGGACCTTTCCCTTAACTATAAAAGAAATGATTTTGAGATATTCTTTATCGTTGTTGACCTTGTGAGAAACCTGTATTAGTGGGTCGAAAGTAGACCAGGTGATTAGGCGGATTAGGTGGTTAGGTAGTTTTAGGGTGGAAGCAAACGATTTATTTGGTAGTATTTGGATGATTTAGGATGATAGTAAGATAAATGTTGATATTCTTGAAGCTCACACTCAGTTTATTCATGCCATTATTAAACTAAAGAATGGTTCAGCTGTTTGGTATTTAACCTCAGTGTATGGGAGTCCAAGACTCCAGGAGAGAGACATTCTTTGGAGAAGTTTGAAAAGCATTACTACTAATATTCAGGGGCCATTGACAGTTATAGGTGACTTCAATGCCTATCTCTCACCCCCTTGAAAAGAGTGGTATTGCTAATCCTAATTGTTCTTCTAGGGCTAGATTTGCAGTTTTCTTGTCCAATTGTTGTTTGGTTGATGTGGGCTTTAATTGACCAGGTTTCACTTGGGAAAGGAATGATGTTAAGGAAAGGATCGATAAGTGTATTGCGAATCATGCATGGCTATCTTTGTTTCCTGTTGCACCACTTCATCACCTTCCTTCACTGAAATTGGACCATAAACCCAATGTTGTTGCGTCTGTGCTCTGAGGATCATAGGCGTTCTCCTAAGTTGTTCTGCTTTATGGCCAAGTGGTTAGTTGATTGTACTTTTCAGTCTATGATTAAATAAGCGTGGAAGCTGGATAAAACCTAGGGGCTGGCTGTTAATGATTTTAGGAATTTGGCCGAAGACTGAAATCACAAATGTTATGGGAATATATTTAGAAGGAAACATAGATTAATGGCTCAATCAAAGGGGATAAACCAAAAATTATCATTTTAACCAAACCCTTTTCTTGAGCATCTGCAAAAGGATCTTTGGTGTGAATATGAGGCTTTGTTGTTATGGGAGGAGGTTTTCTGGTTTCAGAAATCAAGGTATGATTGTTTGAGCTATGGAGACTGAAATAGTTAGTTTATTCACACTATAACTTTATCTAGAAGGAGAAGAAACAATGTTGAAGCCTTATTGAATAATGATAGGGAATGGGTGTACAATGATGAGGAGTTGAAACAAAGGCCAGTTGATTATTATAAAGTTTTATACATGGAAGGTAGGAGTTATGTGCCTTACCTGTTGATTGGAATGTTTCCCACTCTTCAACATAGGGTAATTTATGATATTCAAGCTCCTTTCATTGATGTTGAAATTCGGGATGCTACTTTTAGTATGGGACCTTTTAAGGCGCTAGGACCAGATAGGCTACATCCTATTTTTTTTCTAAAGTCAATGGGATATTATTGGTAATTTGGTATGCGTAAAGCAAGTATATATGGATCCTAATCAAGTAGAGTGTATTAATCAGACTCTAATTGTTCTTATTCTGAAAGTAGATTATCCTAAGCATATAAAGCAGTTTCGCCCTATTAGTCTTTGAAATGTTGTCTTTAAAATCATTACAAAGGTTATTGCTAATTGTAACTCCCACTATAGGGTATCATATTTATGATACTTAATTACCAAATTATCCTTTCATTATAAAATATGCTTTGTAATGTAAATACGAGTTGTAAAATTTCTTAATATCGATAAGATAGACTTAACAGAAAATAAAAATGTTAAAACGTCATCACAAATAATTTACATCATTTATATTACAGAAATACTGTCAAAATTATTTATATACAAACATGATCCTCAAAGTATTTGAACATTGTTTCAAACTAACATATTGCCCAAGTATTACTAGATAACAGAACCCTCAGATGGGTCTTCCTCAGATTCCTCAGCAGGCTCGAATCCGTCTTGACGCGAAGTCCTACGAACAGGTGTCCGCGCAGACGACACAATACTAATCTCCATCGGGACGTGAAACCTACAGCCCAATACTGTCTAATTGACAGCGAAAATTCAACATGTACATATATAATTACAGCAAAGAACGAGTCTCCATGAAAAATCCTACTCATGATGACTGTTAACTGTCCCTGATAAATTAGCCCATCCTCATTGGGACTAAGCCTCCAAGCACCAGCTTCACTATGGAACTGTAATCGCACGTACCCAAAGAAACTTAACCGGGCTGCCATCCAATCAAAACTCAGCTTCTTCCATAGGAATCTGTTCCTCTTCGCCTTCTTGTTTAATCACTTGCTCAAAGTCTTTACAAATATAAATACAGTACAAAATAGGCATACAAAGAGGTGAGATCACCTACGCCAATACCAACATGGTAGCATGGAGATGACACATATAATATATCATACAGATACATCATACCATAATTATAATCATGCTCTCAACATTATTTATCATCACAACAGATGTAATAAACAATATCACACTGATATCAATGCTCAATAATTATGCATGTGCACATAGACTCAATTTCCTACTTCATGGAGCTAAACTTAGGTCGGAGAGATTGATCGAAAAGATCTGTCTGTACCAACATGCCTCAGACCACATGCCATAATTCTCATAAGTGTTTGCACATCTAGCATATATACGACAGTCTTTATCAGATCTTGATTAAGAATAGTGTCTCAGTTAGAATCATCGGTGTGTTGCATCGGTCTAACCCATATTACAAAAGAGCTACCAACTGCCCACTATAGGCAACCCGTACCCCGATGCCCCCAAGGTTAACGAGTGACTTACACTACGCATATCACATCCACTTAAGAGGTGTATTTTTTCCTAGGCAATTAGCCTTATTCAGTCCATCGGACTTTTCCAATGCATGTACAATGCACTATTCTTAGTTTAAATTCATAATTTCACATTCAGGGTTCACACACTGGCCCAACAGTATCTTTACTGTATTTTCTATTGCGAAATCATATTATCACATTTTCTCAATCGCGCAACAGTTTTGTCACATTTTCAAATCACGTATTGATTTTTCAACGTTTTCTCAATCGCGTAAAAAAATTTAAACGCTTTCCAAATCGCCTAGAAATATTTAAACGTTTTTCAAATCGCATAGTGATTTTTCATTGTTTTTTTGCATCCACATAGCTTAAAAATCACGTTTTTAAGTTACGAAAAGTATTTTCCACTATTTTTCCACTACGTAAAATATTTCTCAACCTTCAAAATTCCATTTTGACCTTTCCAACTTTCATACCATTTCTTGCTTTTCTTTTCCATATTTTCTGACTTTAAAATTTCCTAACGCGCTCAAAAACCCAATGAGTGAGCTATACATTAGTAAATTTTAAATCACCAACGTATTTCCTCATAATTCAAATTCAATTCTAAAAATTAATCTTCTTCAAAATAAGTTAAAGTTCAAACACTTTCAACCTCTCTTTTCCATTCATATACGAAATTTCCCTTTTTCAAGTGACAACATACTTTGTTTCCATTTCTTTAACCCTTGTACTTAATCAATTAAATTTCCATTCATAAATCATATTTTTACACAAAACCACTCCTTTTAAACCTCCATGGCCATGAGGTACTTGGTCCTTGAAACCAAAACATTTGTTCATTTTCCTTATTCATCTAAATATCCAATTTTACCATTCATGAAAATATTAACTTGGAAACACCTATTTTGAGGTGTTGAGGCCGAAATCCTCATGGTCTTTGGAACCAAAAATTGTTTTCCTTTCCAACAATTATTATGGCATACATAACATATAATTAACATATTATATTTCAAGCATACCATAAAAACAATAAAAATCATACCAAACATATAAGCACAAATAAATCATGCAAAACATATAAACCGCCCAAACACCCATAAATAATTACACAACCATGGATATGAATCCTCACATGGATTCATCATCCATCAAATACAAGTTCACCTCTCACCACCATACTTGGTTGGTGAGATAAATCTCCCTCTTACCTCTTGGAGAAACCTCCAAAGCTCCTTGGTTTACTTCTTGAACAATTGATTCACCACCAAAAGCTTCTTAAACACAAAACAAAACACAAGTTCATTAGCATATTAAGCTTAAACAAGAAAGACCACAGATCAAATCATGGCCTAGAACATGAAAAAGAGATAAAGAGTGAAGTTTCTATAACTTCACCTTAAAACCCCTAGAGCTTGATATTGAAGAAAGTCCTTGAAGATGAATGATCTAGGACTTGGACCAAACTACAAAGTGTTTTAAATTGAGGTAAGGATTCAAGATATGTGGTTATTTAAAATTATAGAGTGATGGAAGGTGGTTTTGGGTGCTTTGGCCATGAGCTAGCTTGAAGGGAAATGAGAGAAAATTTTGTGAAGCTTTAGCTTTTTGGAAATGATCAAGATGAATAATAATTGTGTCTTGAAACTTTGCTATATCTTAAGGCCATCACAAAGCCGAACCCCCTTGATCTCTAGGGTTGTGTCCAAGTTCATTAGCCACCATTTTGAGCATTGTTAGCCATTGATTAAATCAATGGTTGATATTGATGTAGCTACTAGGTTATAGCTTCTAAAATGATAAGACTAAATCTAAGCCATTGGATCTTTCCTCCTTGAAATCCTAGCCATTAGATGTATCTCCAAAATGAAGGGTCAAGATTTACTCTTCATACTTTCCATCCAATGGTCACAAATGATCCTAGCCACTTTGTGACACTAATCTCCACCCTTGATTAAATCAATGGTGGATATCCAAAGTCTTCCTCACCAAGCTTGTTTCCTATTAGTCCTTCATAAAGTTGTCATAACCACTAATCTTGACTATCCGGTATAATATTTCTCTAGCTGCTAATCCCCTACGAATAATATTTATTGTATTTTTATTACCCGATAAATAATACAGTACAAAACACGGTAAAAGAAAATTTCGAAAATTGTTTTCGGTTTCAGGTTTAGTAAGATCCCTCATCCCCGTCTCAACAGTACAAAATTTTATGGTCATAGAAATTTTTTTATTTTTTCGGACCCACTTCGAGCGTGCACACAGTCCAAGAATAATATTAAAATAATCAAAAAAATATAAAATCTCACAAAAATAAACAAAAATCATAAATATTATGAAATTCATGGAAATCAAATCAGATTTGAAAAATTAATTCAGAATCGACAGATATAAATAAAATACGTAAGATTTTCCCTGACCCGAAAATTATTATTTTCTTGACACGGAGTAAATCACACAAAATGATCAAATGTATTCACGAAATACTCAAAATAATTTTACAGTACATAGAAATTACTAAACAGTAGAATTCTATTATTACTGTCAAATAGTTAAAAAATTTGAGGTGTTACATTAATCGTTTAAAATGCCACATAGAGTTTCTCATTAGTCCTAACCAGTGCAACTTTGTTCCCGAGAGACATGGGACTGACAATGTGGTTATTCCTTAGGAGGTTATTCATACAATGAAGAGGAAGATTGGTAAGAAGGGGCTCATGGTGATTAAAGTAGATATGGAGAAATCCTATAATAGAATTCGTTGGGAATTTTTGCACGACACTCTCATGGAATTGGGGCTTTGTTACTAATATCATGAAGAGTGTTTCTTTGTGCTCCATGCAGGTTCTTTGGAATGGTGGTCTCACCCCTCCTACCCCTTCAAAAGGCACTATATTATAAGGAGACCCTCTATCGCCCTATTTATTTGTTTGTGTATGGAGAAACTTGCTCATTGTATTTAATAATCACATATTTTATACATTAATAAACTCTCATTTTTAGTCATTTATACTCTTCATGTACTTAATTGATTGAGCTTGGTTATGTTTTGTAAGTTTGGACTCAACTTGGACTTAATTGATTTTTTTTCCAGCATTATTTGAGTCTTACACTGTTTCTGTATTTCAGCTATATCTTGAGTTCTAGATGTATAATAATTATGTATCTTACCTTGTAGGAAAGATAAGAGAGAGCTCTACAACTTCCATGAGAGCTCCAGGTAAAATTCAGACATCTAGTGAAGCTAAATAGGCTTGGAAGTCAGAATATGGGTTTTGTGACTGGAACCTGAACAGTGTGCAACAATCAGAGCATAACTCGGGCTGTAAGAACTTTCTTGGGCTGAAATTTGGAGAGTTGAAAGTTAAGACCCATATCTACAACTTTCATGAGAATATAAGAGCTCATTTGGACAGTTTGGAGGTGATATTGGGTCTGGAAGTCAAAATAGAGGTGCTGAAACTGGGTCTGAACAGTCTGCAGTAATTGGGTCATATCTTGGGTTGTATGATGAATTTTTGGATGATTTCGGTGCCATTGAAAAGCGGAGACAAAATGCTACAACCTTCATGAAGGCCACACTACTTCATTCTGATGGCATCCATGAGATCAGCACTGAATTATTTCAGAGATAAAGAATCTCAATAATTTTTCACTCACTAACTCACCATTTGGTATTTTCCACTCATTCACCTACTCATCCACCTACTCTTAATCAGACCCCTTGTCATTTTGTATCCCTAATCCTCTATAAAAGACACAATTGGCTGATCATTTGGTACTCTTGGTGTTAGGCTTAGTTTTTAGAAGTTATGGTTATGCTTGTTTAGTGTTTTCCTTTGTTGTAATTTTCTCTTGCTCTAAATTGAAGCTATGTTCATTTTTCTCTTCTTCTTTCTTTCTTTCTTCTTATCTATGAGTAACTAAATCTTCATCTTGCTTGGGTGAAAGAGTGAAGCTCTTGGTAATAAAATAAGGTTAGATTATTCTATTTCTTGTGCTTAAATGATATATTATCAAATGGACATTATATGTATTGTATTTTGTTTCCAATCAATTTAGAAACCTTCTTTGTATAATTGAGATCTTGATTTATTGCAGACAATAGGATTGACACAGTGAATGCTTGAAATCATTTATAAATGTTAGTAGATAATTAAAAGAATTATAATATAATTGCATATATAATTAGATTTTGAATGTTATATTTTCCGATTGGAACCTCCATTGTGTATGGATTTTAATTGAGTTATAAAAAAAAAATATTGCCTTTAATTTATTACCAAGAGTGGATCTCCTAACCCAAGCAAGTTCTTAAATTCATTTGTGAACATCTTTTATTACTTTCGGTGTTGTAACAAATCCTTTTCTTACCTCAATTAATTTTTTCTTCATCAATTCCCTGTAGATCGACTTCGGACTCTCGAGAAATTTATTACTTGAGACAACCTGCACTTGGGTTTGCATCCTTTAAATCCCGCAATTAGTATTCAAATGGCAGTTGATAGTAATCAGTGGAGACCAATTAAGCTAGCAAGAAATGGCCCTCTTATTTCTCATCTTTTCTTTGTTGACGACTTTATTTTGTTCACAAAAGCTTCGGTTGAGTAGTTGGATGTGGTGTGTGCATATATAGAGAAAACAAGAATGTTTTTTTCCAAGAATGTCAATCATAATAGGTGCAGGGAGCTTAGTGAAATTTCTAATTTTTCTCTTACAGTTGATATTGGGAAGTACCTAGGAGTTCCCTTATTGCATAAGAAGGTGAAAAAGGGAACATACCATTATCTGGTTCATAAGACACTAATATGCTCTCTTTCGATACCATAATCACTCTTTCTAAATATGTAGTTGCTATTTTGCCTATCTACACGATGCAAACTAGCCTATTGCCTAGGGTGTGTGTGTGATAATTTAGAGAAGTTCAATTGAAGTTTTATTTAGGGTGATGCTCAAGATAAGCACTCAATCCATTTGGTGAGCTGGGAGAAGGATGCTAGTGGTATGGGTCTAAAAAATTTGAGGCTCACCAATGAATCATTGATCATGAAATTAGGTTGGGGTCTAATCTATGAAGCACTGGTACTACTCTTAGGCTGCCATACAAGTGTCCGGTGCATATCGAATACGAAGACGCGTACGACACGCTAGAAAACGTACGAACAATCTTTTTTTTTTTGAACACGTTCTGAAACGTCTCGAAACACTCCAAAACTGTCAGAAATGCGTAAATGACTGGTGAATCAAATCAATATGAAAATTTCGAGATTTTTTTAGACCAAACTTATTCAAGATATTCAACCTATTTAACGCATTTTAGTCCTATATTTTGAGTCGAGAAACACTCATTCACTCATGATTTTCTAGATTTGTGACCTCCTTCTCTGATCTACGACTACAACTTTTTCGGTGACTCTCCAACCTCTGTTACACGTGTGTCCGTGACAGGCTGAAGCTCGTCTCTCCTTGCTCGAAGCTCATCTCATCTCTCCCTGCTTGAAGCTCTCTCAGTCTCCCTGCTCGAAGTTCTCTCACTCTCTATTTCAACTTTCCTCAAAACAAAGTCGAGACTTTTTTAGTGAAAACCAAGGGTACAACACGTGAAACTGAAAGGGTTAAGCTGATGGCTTATTACAATTCTCGTTACTATTTTAATATTTTTATTCAATTCCCTTTATTCTTCATCTTATTATAATAAGCTGATGGCTAACTTTAAACCTTTAAGAGGCACTTATATTTTCTTTTGTTAATATATAACCTTCACTTCTTATTGTGTCACTTGGTAACCGAAAAACTTCCAAGTCTCAACTTTTTAATTCAGTCACCTTTTTGAAACTATCAAAAGATATTAACTTCTTAATTGACTCATCTTTTTTAACTATCAATTTTTTTAACTTTTATTATGATTCTCTCTTTTTAGTTATAATTTTTAATATTTAAAAATTTCATTATTGATACATAAATTTTAATTTGTGACTTTAATTTTATGATATTGAATAATTTAATTTTTAATAACTACTTTAGTATTTGATAAAATTATTATATTTTGGATTTTTTTATAATTTATTTACTAATAATTAATATTTTAAATTATTTAAAATGATATATTTTATAAATTTTTTTATATATATGTTATATCGTATTCTATCATATTTATATTTTAATTTTTAAGAAATTATTATATTTTATACTATATCCGTATCGTACCATATATTTATATTTGTATCTGTATATCATAGGGTCTAATTCACAAACCGAATTCCCTTTGGGTTCAAGTGTTGCATTCTAAGCATCAGTGTGGTGCTGATGTGGTTCCTCATGTCAAACCTTTTCGAAATGCTTCACACACATGGAGAAGTATTACAGCGGCGTGGGGGAATGTGGAAGCCAATATTCAGTGGAACATTGGTGCTGGGAATCAAATTCGATTCTAGAAAGATAAGTGGCTTAGGTCTGGTGTTGTGTTATATGATCAGGCTACTGACTCAGCTCCTCATAATTCTCTGAATCTCCCTATTGTTAAGTTTGTCTCTGCGGAGGGTAATTGGCGTTGGGATTTGTTCAACATCTTCTCCCTGTTAGTATTTGTTTGTAAGAGAAATTCTTATTTAATCTATATTAATTAAAAGTATTTTTATAAGTTGAGTGTATTATATCAATTAAAATTTAATACTTTTATAGTTTTTTTTTGTAAAATTAATTATATAACATAAAATTTATAAAAATATTAAATTTTAATTGATTTAATATATTTAATTGAGTGTTTTAAATTTAGACAAAAAAAATTTTTGTTTGCAAATAGCTGGGACTCAGGTTCCTCACGATTTTTTAGGGGAGGATAAGCCAATTTGGGCTCTTAGTAGCAATGGCTGATTCACCACCAACTCAGCCTATAATTACCTCGCTAGGCATGGTAGACATCAGAATACAAGTCTGTGGAGGGAAATCTGGAGATGGAGTGGTCCTGAGCGTATTCGCACCTTCCTTTGGTTGATAGCTAAAAACAATTTCATGATGAACTTGGTTCGTCAGATGTGAAGGACGGATTCAAAAAATATTTTATAAAAGGGTTAAAAATTATTAATTATATTATTAAATATATAAAGTATAAACTTTTTTTAATATCACTTTTATATTTTGTATAATTATATTGATCTCTCTTGAGATTAATACTTATCATATTGATCTCTTTTTTTTTTAAAAAACTCATACTTTTTTACTTTGTATTTTTAATAGAACTTTGTATAATATTTGTACATAAAGTAAAAAAAAAATATATAATTTTGTAAACAAAAAAATATTAAAATATAATAATAATATATAAAATCGAAAATATATGTATAATTTTTAAATAAAAATATCAATATAATAAGTATTAACTTTATAAAAGATTAATATAATTATTTTTTTATTTTTTAATAAATTTGATTTAATTATTAATATTTAAAAAATTAATAAAAAAAGAGAGACTGAAGCTTACGCTCACCGTCTTGTAGCCGTCCCCGGTGGCTGTCCAAGGTGCAACACGTGTGAAGAGTCCACTATTCATGCTCTTATAGATTGTCCTATAGTGTCCTTTTTTTGGAAATCCATAGTTATGCAGTCTCTCTCGGATGATTTCTTCTCTTGGGATAAGGCAGATTGGATTTGGCGTAATCTTAGAAAAGACCACAGCAACAGCAACTTAGGTTTGCCTTGGTCTTTGGTTTTTGGATTTGTGGTTTGGCAAATCAATCGTGATATTCTTATCGAGTATAATACACATATTATTTTTAATATTATTTTTTTACATATTATTATATGCAATATTTATCAAAAAAATTTAAATTTTTTTAATACATACTGTATGTGATAATATGTAAAAAATTAGTGTTAAAAATAATGTGTACTGTATACAATAAGACAATTATTTTTCTTGGCAAATATAAAAAGATAGGAACCAAGTGGCAAATACATAAAAGGTCAAATTTTCATGTGCCATGAAAGAAGTCAATTTTTTTAATAATGTAATAATCTATGATTAAATAAATATAAAATAAATTACACTTAGATGTCATGATTAAACCCTAAATTAAACAATGCATGCATGTGGAAGACAGTGACTGTATTCAAAGGAAGATGTCACTGGGCAACTCCCCCCTTCTTCTGCCACTTGGAAGCCATTTAACAAATCAATTGTCTTATTCTTTTTTTTTTTGGTGCGTGATGAATGGATTTTAATTTTTTTATGCTATTTTTTTAAGTGATCAAGTAAAAAGAAAGAAATATATATAAATATTATAAAAAATTCATAAATTTTAATTAAATTTTATTAATAAATTTTTTTGTATTTATTTTTCTCTTATATTTAACTACTTGAAAAAAAAATAACATAAAAAAATCTAAATCCGTAATCACTGGTCTCATTTTACTAGAATAGAACGGTGCATTCAATTCATGCCTTATATAGAGTTCAAAAACTTCATACAGAATCAGTTCTGAAATATAGGACTCATGTTCAGTGCTTGACCAATTCCATTCCATATGGTTCTCTTTTTATAGCTGAATTCCGTATAAACAATTCTATTTATCTGTTTCAGAAAGAAAAGTTTTTACGTTGTTATGGTTGAAATCAGTAGAACAAAAAGATTTATTTTATTGATAAATGATTTTCTTTTAAAAAAGTTATTTAAAGAATGTCACAATGACGCGCAGATAGTACAAATATGGCTTTTACGCTATTTATTAGTGTTTTTTTTTTTTAACTAATAATGCCACTGTCTCCTTTTTTTATTTTCTAATTCTTAATACCGTTCCTAAGTCTTAATCAGCAAACGCAGCCTAATCTTCAGAATTAATAGTTTGACGCATATATTTAAATCCGCATAACAAGAGAAAGCTATATGATGTGTAACTACGCTAATTAATTGGGCCTTATGAATATTTTAGTGTTGGTATAAAATTTGTTTTTGACTAGATAAATGAATTAATCGAAGTAAATGAAAGTTAGTCAGAATATATATATGTGAGGTGTTTTTGAATTTTTTTTAATATCCTTAGAAAAAAAAAAGTTGCATTCGGAATAATTTAAAGATTTCGTCCGCCATGGAGTTTAACACAACACTCTCATCTATTAAATCATTGACAATTGGAGAAAATTAGAAACAAAATGTGACTCATTTTAAGATTTTTTTTTTTGATTGCATAAGAGGGTAAAAACCTAACAAATAGAAAATGGTTTCCTTCACTAACAGTATGTTTGGTTGAAAGAAAAAAAATTATAATTTTTTCTTGTTTAAATGAAGAGAAAAGTAAAAGAAAAAAAAAGAAAAACTAAAAACTTTTTTCTACCAAATTTCTCTTCATTTTAAATTTTTTTCCTCTCATTTTCTTTCTTTACATCTAAATAGAAGATGGGCATCTGATGAAAAATTAGCTTCTAATCACAATTTACCCATCTCGTATTTTTTAAGAATATGTTTATCCTCGGTGGTAGTAATTTTGCCATTTGTAGCCTTCTTATCGCTTTTAAATTGAAGTAAGATGTTGCTTGAATTAAGATATATTAATAAATATGTGAATTTAATATTTATATATTCAAGTTATATATTATTTTGTTTATATATATATATATATATATATATATATATATATATATATATATATATATATATATATATATATATCATCCAGATCCATTACTGATTAAATTAATTCAATTAATCGAATTATGATTTAGAATTTGTTCAGTTCAATTTTTGGTACTATTTTTAAAATATATACTTTTAATGCAATATTATAATCTGTTATAATAAACTAATGTTATTTTGAATAAAATAACCACTTTAATATTTTGCAAAAAGTACAACAACTTGTCAAAACGTGACTTTTCATTAACTTACATTCTAGAAATTCTTACTTATAAAAATGTCTAATGAAATAGATCAACTTATAAATCATGAGTTTTGACTTAACTTAACTCACAATTAAGTCTACAGTTTGAGGTGAGTTAGGTCAGGTTGAAAAATATTCTGACCCACAAAGTATGAATCGAATAACAGATTTAGAAAGTGTTAATCCGCATAAATTCAATTCACTCAAGTAACTTTTTTTTTTTATAAAAGTAATTTAGTCATTATGGTATTTCAAATTACTTTCTCCTAATTTTTTTATAGCGTCAATTAAATTTAAGTGTAGATATTATTGTATCGCTCTTATATCACTTTTGTGAGTTTGGGAACGGAGAGAATAAAGTTAATCATCTTCTAAAATTGTATGGCTTTGCTACCACTTTGAAAGAGAAGGCAGAGAAAAGAATGCTTACATTATAATAAAACTCACTTAATTTGATATTCTCAACTTATTTTTGGCTTACATGAAAACCACATATACAAGACTATTTATAGATACACAATATTTTTTGACAACCCTTAAAATGAACTTAATTTCAAAATATTTAATGCACCTATTAACTAAACACATGCATAAATAAATACTTAGAGCCTACAAATACATTAATATATCAATACAAAAATAGTAATTAATTAAGTGAATGTATCAAGTTTAAATTTCCAAAGTTACAAGCACAAAACTGCAAACTTTTATATGTACTGTTATATAAAAAAATTATTAAACCATCAAAACTTATTCACTAGATGAGATTAGTTACATAAATCAATAATTACTATTACAGAAATTTTAATAAAATCAATATCAATATTTTTAAAATAGCTTCCCATAACGCTTTCTTTTATTTTCTTCTATCCTTTTTTATCAATTATTTTTTATTTGATGTATTTTTTTTTTCATTAGAGCCTCTTTTAGTTCTCATGTGACTAAATCACCTTCGATAAGTTTTCATAATTTTCTTCTGAATATGTACTACTTTCATTTTCTTTCAGATTCATGTGCTCATAATCTTGTTTTTCTTGTACGTTGGCTCATATATCCAGTGTCCCTATATTAAAATTAGAATTTAATAATTTTTTTTCAAAAATAAATGAGTCTAACATAAATTATATTGTATGCAATGTATATGTGTTGTAAGATTTTTCAGAAAATAGTTATATAAAAATAATGACAATGTAAATGAATCTATCAAGTCTCAACTCATATTTTTGTCGAATTCCTTCAGAATAAAACTTCATTCGTGAGTTTTTGATTTTCCTTGAACATTTATTGGACGATAAAATAAAATAAAAAAATATTTCTACCAAAAGATCTCCATTTGAATCCATTTTCTTTGCCCTGACTTAGAAAGAATCGCTAATAATCTAATAGCAATAAAAAAAATATATTTCTACGAAAAGATCTTCATTTGAATCGATTTTCTTTGCCCTGACTTAGAAAGAATCGGGAATAATCTAATAGCAACAAATATGTAAGTCAGAGGAAGAAACAAACGCATAAAAATAAAGCAAATGGTAAGCCATATAGTTGAGGGGTCCACTTCGACCAACATACCAAGGAAAGAGACAGAGTCCTTCACATACTTACAAATTTTCCCTTTATGCAGTTTATTTAGTTTATATGATCATCCCTTTGATATTAACTAACACTTCACACAAATTTATTTTATTAAAATCATCCTATTTTTTATCCTTAATATTTATCACAAGCCTCAATCACCAAAACGTGTGCATGATGTATTAAGAGTAAGAAAATAATTGGAGGCATAAATTTTCAATTAATATTAGAACTCAGAAGTTGCAGTCAATAATTTCTCGAAAGTGTGCTTCTTTTTTTATTGTCTCATAAAAAGAATCAATTGGCAGCATAATAGAATATGCTTCATCTTGCTTAGCCATGGATGACTAATTAATGAGTTGTTTATTTATTTTTATAATGAGAAAAAGAAAAAGAAAATAATCTCAGATATGAATTTGATTGGACCTGTATCCAAAGGAAGATGTCATTGGGAAATTTCCCTTCTGCCATGCGGAAGCCCTTTATCAATAGGGAGTTTAAATCGGATCTAAGATACATAACTCATGTCGAGTGTCTGACCAATTCCATATAGTTCAATATTTTTTTTAGATGAATTCCATACAATTCTAATTGTCTATTTCAGATAGAAAAATGTTCATACTATGCTTGAAATCTCTATAACCAAAGAATTTATTTTACCTATGAACTTTTTTTTTTACAAAAATACATTTAAAATGATATTAAGCATATAGCACTCCTTTCTGGCATTCATTAGACAAACTTGTTTGGGGGAATACAATGTGAGATTTGGCTATAATCCTTTTGAGGCATGTCAAATTAAGCAACATGTTTTGTTTGCATCTTCCTTTGGTGTATGGACATGCTGAGGAAGAGTAGGGTGATTTTGGGTCCTGGTTTACAGATAAGCTTGGACGTTTTGTATCATGACTTGGTGTATCTGGTTTACTTGTAATCAAAACGAACGAATGTTTTGCCAGTTATGACCGGATTGCCATTTTGCTAATATGCATGTTACTGAGCTGATGAAGTTGAAACTTGGAAAACTTCTTTAGACCAAAAGACACTTCTGGGCCCTTATCCGGTCCTATAAACACCTAGCCAAACCAAGAAGCTCCACACCTAAACCCGAACTACAGTCCCCTTGCTCCCTCTTAGGACATGCACCACCCTGATCTAAAGGGATCTTCCTAACAGGTGGCACCCCACCATAGGAGAGGATTGTAACAAAATGCTCATCCAAATCATGAGATAAGGAGGTAAAAAATATTTTATGTACACTAAAATATGCATATCATATTTATATCATATGTTAACGTAAAAAATTTATCAAATCATTATTTATGTGACTGTAATATTTTTGCAATATATCAAATAATTTTATGAGTGAATTAAATAAAATTAAACATATTTTTGATTAAATGAATAGCAAGACTATAAAGAGGGATATTAAATACACTCCCAGTAATACAAGATGCCACCCGTTCCCCTATAAATATAAACTACTGTTCATTCTTTCCTTTTTTATGTTCATTCTCTTAATTTATATCACCTAAAATCACTCTCTAACGTAAACATTAGAGTGTCTTTACAAGTACACTCACCAACCGCTGAAGCCAGTGTTGAAGACATTCCGACACGCTTGAACTTTGCTTGAGACCACCCCAAACTTGGAGACACCACACTTTTATGCTACCAAATCCCACCAACAAATAGAACTTTGCCTTTTTTATGAGCTCCTTCCATCTCTCCATTACAATTCTAATTAGTTATAATCTTTCTTTTCACTATGACTGCTAACAAACTAAGATCTGGTAATTACTCATACTGATATTAAAACTTTCCACACTCGTTACAAGCATAAATATTCAATCCTAACAATTTACATGAAAACAACAGATGCTACACCAAGGACCACCAAATCAAACCTGAAAGAAGTTACAAATTGAGGGTACATTGCCTTTTACAAGCATCACAAATCATCTGCCAAACCCAACGTTGTTAGTACTAGATACAGCTATACAGTTCCAACCAACGCGGCGCTATAGGAATATAGTTATGAACTTAAGCTTCAGAACTATGAAGTAGTGGAGAGCTGTGACTATCAGACCTTTCAGAATATTTGATTGGCATCAGAGCTGGATCATTATATGCATTGGCCAACTTATCATAAAATTCAGGCATGTTATGCTCATTTTGGTCTGCTCTGTCCTTCTTAATCAAACACTGCGGAAGATAAGATATCCATAAGAATACAAAAGGATAAATAAAAGAAAAGGGCAATAACTTAATTGAAAAACAGAATAAGCAGCAATAAATGCCACTTTGAAGCAGAAGGAAATGCCAAAAAATATATTATCAGCATGTGTTTAAAAATACACTGCAAAAGCTACTCAGAATTGTCAGGATTAACACAATTTAGGTGAAGCCAGCCCAACAAGAAAATGGACACCATAAGAACTACGACGACAAGTGATTTCAAACAACCAAACCAACCCATTCCCCAGATATATCATGGAATCAACATACTCTTTACCACCACCAGTTTCATCACTTACAAGATATCTCGTATTAAAAATTTTAAACAAATAGGCTCATTACCAAATTTCCCTACAACTTTGGGCAAAATACCATAATTTTAGTACAAGTATGTTATGTTCCCATGTTCATCTACCTCTAGAACCAGGAGCGAAGCTAGAAGGGTTTTGTTTTTTATTTGGGGGGTGGGGGGGAGTAGAAATTTTTTAAGGAAACAATTGAAAAGGGAATAGTTGAAGTTCAACAGAGCTATGGGTCAAAATATTGTCACTGTAATATAATTTTACCATTATGTTGCCCTGGTTGCAGTGTTTTGAGGGCACTCTCCATCCCTTAAATCTTCCCACTATTCTATCATCCTCTACAAATACCTAATACTTTCTCTTTTTACATGATTGGGTTGGAAAGATTACAAAAATGGATAAGTATCTGTGTTGGCTGTTGAAAACTATGTAAATAGTATTAGATTCATTGTATAAGCTAACCAAATCATGTAACTATAGTAATTAGTATCTTTGTATTTATGTTTGTCTTTTTTCCTTGTTTCTGTTTCTATTCCCAACTCTCCAGGTGACGCTTTATCTCATCCTAAGTGGAAACAAGCTATGATCGATGAGATGTGTGCCTTTCAAAGCAGTGGTACTTGGGAACTTGTTCATCTTCCTCCCGGGAAGTCTGTTGTAGGTTGTCAGTGGATTTATATGGTCAAGGTTGGCCCTGATGGCAAGATTAATTGCCTCAAGGCTCGTCTGGTAGCAAAAGGGTATATCTAGAATTTTGGCTTGCATTATGGGGACACTTTCTCGCCCATGGCGAAGATGGCTTCGGTTTGACTTTTTCTGTCCATGGCTGCTATTTGCCACTAGCGCTTTCATCAGCTGGACATCAAGAATGTTTTTCTCCATGGTGATCTAGAAGAAGATGTTTACATGGAGCAACCACCAGGGTTTGTTGTTCAGGGGGGGTCTTATGCACTAGTTTATCGTCTTTACAAATCTCTGTATGGCCTTAAATAGTCTCCTAGGGCTTGGTTTGGCCGATTTAGTATTGCAGTTCAGCAGTTCAGTATGACACGGAGTGAGGCTGGCCACTCTGTCTTCTATCGCCATTCAGCTCAAGGGTGTATTTATTTGAATGTGTATGTTGACGACATTGTTATCACTAGTAGTGATCACCATGGCATAATTCAGGCAAAACAATATCTTGGTCATCACTTTCAAACCTAAGACCTTGGCAAACTTCGATACTTCTTGGGAATAGAGGTGGCACAATCCAGTGATGGTATAATAATTTCACAGAGGAAGTATGTCATGGACATTCTTGAGGAAATAAGTTTGTTGAATGCAAAGCCTGTTGACACTCCTATGGATCCGAATGCTAAACTTCTACCAAATCAGGAGAAGCCACTCTCGGATCCAGGAAGATACAGAAGATTAGTTGAAAAACTGAACTACCTCACTGTTACCCATCCTGACATCTCCTTTGCGGTTAGTGTGGTAAGTCAGTTTCTAAATTCACCTTGTGATGCACATTGGGATGTAGTGATTCACATCTTAAAGTATATTAAAGGAGCTCTTGGAAGAGGCCTTGTCTACGAAGATAAGGGTCACACTCAGATTGTTGGATAGTCAGATGCTAATTAGGTAGGTTCTCCTCTTGATAGAAGATCCACTTCTGGGTATTGTGTATTCATCGAGGTAATCCGATATCCTGGAAAAGTAAGAAACAAAATGTGGTCGCAAGATCAAGTGCCAAAGCAGAATATCGAGCCATGACCTTAGCTACTTGTGAACTCATTTGGTTAAAACAACTACTTAAAGAGCTTCGATTTGGGGAGATTATGCAAATGATACTTATTTGTGATAATCAAACTGCATTATATATCACCTCTAATCTAGTGTTTCATGAGAGGACCAAACATATTGAGATAGACTGTCATTTTATTAGAGAAAAGATCCTATCTGAAGACATCACCACTAGTTTCGTCAATTCAAATGATCAACCGGTAAATGTTTCACTAAGTCTTTGAGAGGTTCTCGAATACACTATATTTGTTACAAGTTTGGTGCATATGACCTATATGCTTCAGCTTGAGGGGGAGTGTTGAAAACCATGTAAATAGTATTAGATTCATTGTATAGACTAACCAA
Organism: Ormosia emarginata; assembly: GCA_029884605.1. Classification (NCBI taxonomy): domain Eukaryota; kingdom Viridiplantae; phylum Streptophyta; class Magnoliopsida; order Fabales; family Fabaceae; genus Ormosia; species Ormosia emarginata. The sequence goes on from JAQQTP010000048.1 coordinate 9,955,187, forward strand.
ATCATGTAATTAGAACCTTTGTATTTATTGTAATAGGTCTATATAATTCAGCTTCCATTGTATAGTTTAGACACGGTTTCACAATCTCTATGCTTCTCTTTTCTCTGTCTCAACATTGGTAATTCAACCTATAGTCTACAACAACATCATTTAGTGATTACACGCAAAAAATTAATAAAAAAATATTTTTTTTGGGGTGGGGGGGGTGGGGGGTAGCCCTCCTCAAACAGCACTACACTCTGCCCGTGTCTAGAACCAACTTAGAACCTCGGGGCTGCATTCTGTAATTGTTAGACGCCAATAATTTTGTTGCCAATCAACTACTGACATTGGCCAGATGACCCAAGCCCACAACTTAGCAACCAGGATTTGCTGACAGAACAACATTTCAACATGAGCAATGATCCATGACAATCATGCAAAATAAAATGTTCATCAGTGAGCTCAAAAGCCTCTAAAATTAGCTTCCTATAATGCCTCTTTAGGGACTATACCAGATAACACATACTAATGACAATCATATATGGACAGTTGGAAAACATATAAGTTATAACCATCATAAATTCATAATCAATAATCAGAAAAATCAGCAATAATTATCAAATATCAACCACTAACGTACCTCAGCAGGATAGTCCTTGAACATGGGGAAGAACCGTTTCTGACAATACTCATTGAATAGAAGTGTCAGAATTGGAAGAGGAAGAGTCAATCCGGATGCTAGAGGAAGCTTCTTCAGCCCGAAAATCCCAATGGCTATTATATGCATCAGTACCAATGAAAAAATTGTGGAGTTGTGCACTGTGGGCCAATACTCTCCTCCAGTCTCATACTTTGGCACATAAACTTTTAACAGCTGCCACCAAAAGATATTTAAGATATCATTAGAATTTCAGGAATAAAAATAGAAATAAATAATATCAGCCATTTATTCAAGACACCATGGAGTCATGCTTCCAAGTTTCATCTCTATATGGCCATGAACTGACCCTTTTATACCTCTAAAAACTAAAATAATATCAGAGAGAACTAAAATCAAAACTAAAATAATTTGATTTCATGGACGAAACTATAAGAATTAGATGGCAACATGATCACAGAATTTTTTTCTCGCTTTATACAGGGGTAAGGAGGCTAAGGGTAGGAAGAGTAGCAGATGAAAAGGTTATGGTTGGTCGAGAGACACGTACACACAGCACTATCCAGACAACAATATCCCCCCAGCAGAGTCTCATTTGATAGAATCCGTTAAACAATAATGATTTCACAAGATAAAATTTTAAAACAAATAGTTGTATTCTACAATATCATCTTCATTTTTATATCAGTTTTGCATTGTATATGAAAAAAAGGAGTAAACTAACCATTTATCTAATTAAGTGGTCGTATAGTGTTCAATACTGAAGAATGCAAATGAGAATAAGAATATTGTACAGTTACCAAGAGTGAGAACAACCAAAGAGGAGCCAGAAAGCCTCAGACATATGTTAGATTCTAATTTAAAACTAATTGGCATTAAGTGGAGTGGTCTAACAGATATATAAACCGCTCGAAAGATTGAGGCAGGCGATGTGAGACTCTTAACACCCCCCTCCACAGATGCCTGGACGAAACAGGTCAGCCTAGCGGAATAGGCAACAAAGTAGGCGGAAACAAAGATGGGATCTTGGCTCTGATACCATGTAATGAGAATGAGAAAACCATGTGTTTCAACAACACAACGGAGGTTGAATATATACACAATAGGTAATAGATAAGTACATAATTTACATGATGTGGGACTAAGGTACAAACTAAAGCACATACATAATATCTACTCTTAATACTCCCCCTCAAGTTGGATCATAGATGTTAATCATGCCCAACTTGTTACCCGATTCCTGTTAAGAGCCTTTGTAAGTATGTCTGCTATCTGTTCACCAGTCCTGACATGTCCTGCAGCTATGAGTCCCTGTTGGATCTTCTCTCAAATGAAATGACAGTCAGCTTCTATGTGCTTTGTCTGTTCATGAAAGACTGGGTTTGAGGCAATGTGAAGGGGAGCCTAGTTGTCACACCATAGTCTCATAGGTAGAGAAACCTTGAATCCAATCTCATCAAGTAAATGATAGACCCATAGTAATTCACAAGAGGTTTGAGCCATTGCTCTATATTCGGACTCAGCACTTGACCTTGCTACTACATTTTGTTTCTTACTTTTCCAAGAGATCGGATTTCCCCCAAGGAACACACAATACCCAAAAGTTGACCTCCAATCTACAAGACACCCAGCCCAGTCTGCATCAGAATAACCTTCTAACCTGCAATGTCCATTATCTCTCTAAAGAATCCCACGACCTGGGGCTCCTTTCAAATATCTTAGGATATGTAATACTGCATCCCAATGAGATTGTCGAGGAGATGACATGAATTGACTTACTACATTTACTGGGAAAGAGATATCTGGACGTGTCACAGTAAGGTAGTTAAGTTTGCCCACCAATTTCCTGTACCTCTTGGGATCTGATAGTAGTTCTCCATTATCAGCATTGAATTTCGCATTTGGAACCATCAGAGTATCACACGGTTTGGTTCCCAACATACCAACATCAGATAGTAAGTCAAGGACATATTTCCATTGTGAGAGGAAAATGCCCTTTTTGCTTCTACTTACCTCAATTCCCAGGAAATATTTTAGAGGACCAAGATCCTTTGTCTGAAATTTAGTTTGAAGAAAACTCTTGAGTTCTGAGATGCCAGAGAAGTCACTACCTGTTATCACTATATCGTCAACATACATAACCATGAGGATGCATCCTCCCTCGGACTTTTTGTAGAAGACCAAGTGATCATAGCTACTCCTTTTCAGGCCGAAATTCACAACAACTTCACTCAAACTCCTAAACCAAGCCCGGGGGGATTGTTTCAACCCATACAAAGAGCGTCTCAACCGACAAACTTGCCCAGATTCCCCCTGAGCAACAAATCTAGGTGGTTGCTCCATATAGACTTCCTCCTGTAAATCACCATGAAGAAAGGCGTTCTTAACATCCAGCTGGTGCAGGGGCCAGTGATGAGAGGCAGCCAACAAGATGAATATGCGAACAGAGGCCAATTTGGCCACAGGAGAGAAGGTCTTTGAGTAATTAACACCATAAGTCTGAGCATAACCCTTGGCCACCAGCTGAGCCTTTAGACGAGCAATGGTACCATCCGGATTGACTTTAACAGTGAACACCCACTTGCACCCAATGGCATGCTTACTAGAGGGAAGAGAAACGAGATCCCACGTCTGGTTATGTTCCAAAGCGAGCATTTCCTCCTCCATGGCATGGCGCCACCCATCATGAGACAGAACCTCAGCAATATTTTTGGGAACTGTGACAGCATCAAGAGAGGCAACAAAAGATTGGGAGGAAGGGGAAAGATGCTCATAATGAATAAAGGATGCAATAGGATGTTTAGTGACACAAGAACGTTTACCTTTACGAAGGGCAATAGGAAGATCTAGAGTCGGATCCTGTGACGAAGAGGTGGATGGAGGTGATGTGTCTACTGAATAGCAATCTACATCCATGGGTACAGTACGGACATAGGAAGCACAAGTCCGGCGAACGTACACCTGTCGTATGGGCGGCCGAAGGGGAGGACAAGACGGGACGAGAACACTAGAGGAAGAAGTTGACGCAGGATCATGAGACCGAAGGTTGTGATAAACGAGAATTTCGTCATCTTCCTCAATAACCGGAGGAGACTAAATAAAGAATGGAGTAGACTCAAAAAAGGTGACATCAGCAGACACAAGATACCGTCCCAAATCAGGAGAGAAACATTTGTACCCTTTCTGATGGCAAGGATAACCCAAAAAGACACACTTACGTGAGTGAGGATGCAGTTTGGAAAGTCGTGGCCAAACATCCTGTACAAAACATTGACATCCAAAAATACGAGGAGGTAGTGGAAACAGGGATTGAGAAGGACAAAGTACAGAATAAGGAACTTGGCCCTGTAAGATAGAGGAAGACATTCAATTAATTAGAAAACAGGCAGTAGAAACAACATCAGCCCAAAAAACTCTAGGAACAGACATATGAAGCAACAAGCATCGAGCAACTTCCAAAAGATGCTTATTTTTTCGTTCAGCAACCCCATTCTGCTGAGGAGTAACAACAGAGGAGGATTGGTGGACCATCCCATGTTGAATCATATAGGAAGTGAACTCATGAGAGAAATATTCTTTAGCATTATCACTTCTGAAGACACGCACAGGGGTGTTAAATTGGGTTTTAATTTCAGAGCAGAAGACGGTAAATATAGAGAATAATTCAAAACGAGATTTCATAAAATATAACCAAGTCATTCTTGAAAAATCATCCACAAAAGTGACAAAATATCAAAAACCAGACTTAGAAGTAATTGGACACGGACCCCAAACATCAGAATGAACTAGCTCAAATGGGAACACAGCCCGCTTATTGACCCGTGAGGGGTAAGGACTCCTATGATGTTTAGCCAACTGACAAGACTGACATTCTAAAATAGATAAACGACTCAAACTAGGACACAACTTTTTTAAAGACTGTAGAGAAGGATGACCCAACCAACAATGAAGTTAGAGAGGATCAGCCACACCTGAACAAACAATGGGCACCGGTTCTTGATCAAGACAGCACTCAAGGATGTACAGGCCGTTCTGCTGACAACCCCTACCAAGTACCCTCTTTGTCCCAAGTTCCTGAAAGACACAATAATCAAGGAAGAAGTGAACACTACAATTGAGTGACCAAGTAATCTGACTAACAGAGAGTAAATTAAACGAAAATTGAGTCAAAAATAAGACGCGAGAAAGAGGGAGGGCAGAGGTGGGAGATGCAGTACCACTCCTAATGACAGGAGCAGCGGAACCGTCAGTTAAAGTAACACTAGGAAGATGAGGGGAGGGGGTAAAGGATGTAAGAGTACATGTCTAGCCAGTCATGTGGTCAGAAGCTCCTGAATCAATGACCTAAATACAGGAAAGTGATGATAAACACGCAGTAGGATTACCTGTATGAGCAACAGAGGCAACAGAAGGAGATGGTGGAATGGATCGAGAGGCTTGAAACTGAGTGTACTGAGCAAACTCGTCTGCTGTCATCATAACAGGCCTAACTGATGGGTTCTTTGGGATGAATGCCTTCATCAGTAGCAATATGAGCAAAATGTTGTTGATTGGACTGATTTTTCTACTTAAGTTTCCAACAGTTCTGCTTAATGTGACCAGGTTCCTTACAATAGCAACAAATAAGTGGTTCTCCAGGATCCCATACTCCACTTCCACTACCCCGTGCATCTCCAGTATCACGACCACCACGAGTACCACCACGACCACCACGGGAACTGTCCCATTGAGAACTAGAACTCACCAAAGTAAAGGCCTCGCTCGTAGCTAAAGGATGGGACTTAGAAAGCTCACAAGCAACACGGAGGAGGCGAGAGTATACATCTTTAAGGGTCAAACTACCAGAACCGGTCAAAATCTGAGAGCGGGTCGCACCAAATTCACCACGCAGCCTTGACAAAAAACACATCACTGCCAATTGCTCCCGCTGAGCCTGCATCTCCTGCACATCTGAAGTGATAGGTAACAATGTGTTCAATTCCTCAAATAAGCGTTTGAAGCCGGTATAATAGTCACTAAGAGATTCATCCTTCTGATTGGCACGATACTGATCATGTGTCTTCGTATATAGGAGGGATAAATCATCGGCACCTGAGAACAAAGAGTAAGGTATTGCCATAATTCCTTGACAGTGGTGCAATGGGTGGTAATATCATCAACCCGAGGATCCAGGATCCTCTGAATCAGGGAATGCAATCGTATATCTTCCCAATTCCACAAATCCTTAGTTGCTTCATCCTGCGGACTATCTTGGGTGAGATGGTCTTCCTTCCTGTGACCTTTCAAGTACAACAGAATAGCCTTCTTCCACTGAGGATAGTTAGTACCATCACCATCAAGCTTTCGATCAATAATTTTGATGTTGGAGTGAATCACCTCAGCCAGAACACTAGTGGAAGTGGTGTTGGAAGCTCCACTCTTACTGCCCGTGCCCAGAATCTCAGAGTTTTCGTCACCCATAGTTACACACACAACAAATCAGCCTATAAGGAGGGAAAGGAGCACAAACAGCACACCAAACGGGGCTCGGAATACCACAAACGATGCAGATCGCGCCAACCGAGAACAGAACAACCCAAAAACAACAAGAAACCAACACGAAAATGCTGAAATCACCTCACCGAAGACGTTGCCGGACCTCCGTACGCCGGCGAATCACCCCCAACCGCCGATCGCTCTCAACTGGACTGGCTTACTTTATTTCACCGTGAATAGTATCGTATACGTGAACAGTATTGCATATATACTGTATCGGAACAACCTCTTATACGTTAACAATACTGCAAAAGTATACAACCACACGTGTGAATAGTAACCATGAACAGTACCCCACCGCCTCGCTGGCCCTCCCCTGGCGTCGGACGGCCTCACACCGGCACTTCCTGCAGGCCGGAACTCAAAGCTAAGTGGCAGCCGCTAGTGGCTGCACTAGATCTGAAACTACTCTGTTTCTGAAAACTCTTTTTTTTTTGTGGAAAGCTAAGAGAGAAGAAGAAAAAAAGTTTAGAAACTAACTCTTGATACCATGTTAGATTCCAACTTAAAACCAATTGGCATTAAGTGGAGTGGCCCAACAGATATATAAACCGCACCCGAAAGATTGAGGCAGGCGATATGGGACTCTTAACACCCCCCTCCACAGATGCCAAAACAAAACAGGCGAGCCTAGCGGAATAGGCAACGAAGTAGGCGAAAACAAAGATGGGATCTTGGCTCTGATACCATGTAATGAGAATGAGAAAACCGTGTGTTTCAACAACACAACGGAGGTTGAATATATACACAATAGATAATAGATAAGTACATAATTTACATGATGTAGGACTAAGGTACAAACTAAAGCACATACATAATATCTACTCTTAACAATATACAACAACAACAACCAAGCTTTTTCCCATGAGGTGGGGTCGGCTACATGAATCAAACGACGCCATTGTGCCCTATCATAAACCAAATCTTCAGAAATGTCATTCAAATCTAAATCTTTTTTAAATGTTTCACCTATAGTCTTTCTTAGTTTCCCTCTACCTCTAACTATTGGACTATCCTTCACCTGATCTACTCTTCTTACCGGAGCTTCTAAGGATCTTCTCCTTACATGTCTAAACCACCTAAGGTGAGATTTTACCATCTTTTTCACAATAGGTGTTACCCCTGCTTTTTCTCTAATGCATTCATTCTTAATCCTATCTTATCTTGTATGGCCACACATTCAGTGCAACATCCTCATCTCCGCATCTTATGCTCTTGCTGGCTTTTTACCACCCAACATTCAGTATCATACAACATCACGGGCCTTAAAGTTGTGCGGTAAAATTTACCCTTAAACTTGAAAGGCACTTTTCTATCACAAATCACTCCTGAAGCACTCCTCCATTTCATCTATCCAGCTTAAATCCTATGGTTTACATCTCCCTCTATCTCTCCGTCATTTTGTATGAAAGATCCAAGATACCTAAACCGTGTCTTGTGGTATGCTGTGGTCTCCAATTTTCACCGCTAAGCTAGTACTGAACTTACATTCCATATACTCCGTCTTACTCCTGCTTAGACGGAAGTCATGTTCTTCCAAAGCTCGTCTCCATAGCTCTAGTTTCCCATTTGTTTCCTCTCTCGACTCTCCAACTAAGACTATATCATCTGCCAAAAGCATGCATTGTGGCACCGGCTCTTGGATATGCGCAGTAAGCACATCCAAGATTGTTAAGAGAAAAGAGAGATGAAGAGAGAGAAAAATTATGAGAGGTAAAACAGAAAAATAGAATAGCTAACTTATTATGATTAGCCACCATAACACTACATTTATATTAAACTATTAGGGCTACTGATATACAAAAGCAAGGCCCAGTCCAATAGATCAAAATAATATTTTACTAACACTCCCCCTCAAGCTGGAGCATAGATATTGATCATGCTCAGCTTGTTACAAATATAGTCAACTCTACTCCGATTGAGTGCTTTGGTAAAGATATCAGCAAGTTGTTCTCCTGTCCATACATGTAGTAACAACAAGACCCTGTTGAACCTTTTCTCGCACAAAGTGACAGTCAGCTTCAATGTGTTTTGTCCGTTCATGAAAAACGGGATTAGAGGCAATATGGATAGTGGCTTGATTGTCACACCACAACTTAGCATTACACTCTTAACTCCAATCTCACTAAGACGATGATGAATCCACACCAATTCACAAGTAGCTTGGGCCATGGCCCTATATTCTGACTCGGCACTAGAACGAGCAACAACACTCTGTTTCTTACTCCTCCAAGAAATAAGGTTATCTCCAACAAAAACACAATAACCTGAAGTAGATCTCCTATCTATGGGAGAACCAGCCCAATCAGCATCGAAGAACCCCTCTATCATATTATGTCCATGATCTCTATACAAGACACCACAACCGAGAGCTTTTTTTAGATACCTCAATATATGAAGAACAGCCTCCCAATGAGTGGTTCGGGGAGATGACATGAATTGACTAATCACACTGACAGAGAAGGCAATATCAGGACGAGTAACTGTGAGGTAGTTAAGCTTTCCAACTAACTTTCTATATTGTTCAGGGTCAGACATAGCATCTCCATCATCTGATAAGAGTTTGACATTAGGGACCATAGGTGCTTCAACAGGTTTGGCTCCAAGCATACCTATTTCTCTGAGTAAATCAAGCACATACTTCCTCTGAGTAAGAAAAATACCCTTCGAACTCCTCATCACTTCAATGCCTAAGAAGTATTTCAAGCACCCAAGTCCTTAGTCTAAAATTGTGTTTGAAGGAAGTCTTTAAGCTTTCTGATCCCAATCTCATCACTCCTAGTAATAATAATATCACCCACATAAACCACCAAGAAAAGACAACCATCTTGAGAGCATCGACAGAATATAGAATGATCAAAAGTACTTCTCTGTAGCCCAAACTGAAGAACAGTGTGACTAAAGCGCCCAAACCATGCCCGTGGAGCTTGTTTGAGACCATATAATGACTTCTTTAATCTGCAAACTTTACCATTCTCCCCTAGGAGGTTGCTCCATATACTCTCGCTCCGCAGTCGCCATGTAGAAAGGCATTCTTGACTAGGGGTGTTACGGCCCATTCTCCCCCATTCGGGCTCGGGCCATTTTCGGGCCTGCCCAACACATAAATTTCGGGCTGGTACCCAGGAGGACCCTTTTGCTCCATATCGGAACTCGGCCCATTCGGGCCATGTAAGGTTCTAGCATTTTGTCCCCATCCATGTAGCCCATCGGCTGGCCCATTTGGCATTCTTGACATCAAGTTGGTGCAAGGGCCAATGACGACTAGCTGCAAGAGAGATAAAGATACAAAAAGAGGCAAGTTTAGCAACAAGAGAGAAGGTATCAGAATAATCAATGCCATAAACTTGAGCATAACCCTTAGCAACAAGGCGAGCTTTTAAACGAGCCATAGAGCCATCAGGATTAACCTTCACAGCATACACCTACTTACAACCAATTGTTTGTTTACCAGCAAGAAAAGAAACTAAGTTCCAAGTGTCATTGTGTTCAAGGGCGTGCATCTCATCCAACATAGCTTAACGCCACTCCTCATTAGACAAGGCCTCAGCAACAATGTTAGGAATGGTAAAAGAATCAAGAGAAGCAACAAAAGACTGACCAGAACGAGATAAACCAGCATAAGAAACAAAAGAAGAAATGGGATAAGTACAATTACATTTACCTTTTCGAAGAGCAATTGGGAGATCAAGACTCAAATCAGGAGGAGCAGGATCTGAAGAGGAAGTAGGATCTGGAACAGGCTGGAACAGGCAATGAATCCGTAGCGTTTGGAGCAGTAGGACTGACCACAGTAGGTTGCTGATTCCGCCGAACATAATGGTGGAGCATAGGGGGACAAGACCAAGAAGAAGGAGAAGAGGAAGCACCTGGAGTAGGAAAAGAATATACCAGAAAGTCCTAATCATTATCTGGGGGAAAGGAAAGGATAGACTCGAAAGAGAAGGCAGTGGTTTCAAAGAATGTCACATCTGCGAAAACAAGATACCGACGTAAATCAGGAGAGTAACACCGGTACCCTTTTTGACTTCGAGAATAACCAAGGAAGATACATTTGAGGGAGCGAGGATCCAACTTGGAGACCTGAGAGCAAATATCCTGCACAAAACAAGTGCAACCAAAAATTCTAAGAGGGAGAGCAAATAAAGATTGAGAGGGATAGAGCAAGAAATGAGGGATTTGACCATTAAGAACAGATGAAGGAAGACGATTAATTAAATAACATACAGTAGACACAGCATCAGCCCAAAAGTGTTTAGAAACTTTCATTTCAAATAAAAGAGCACGAGCAACATCAAGTAAATGGCGATTCTTTCTTTCTGCCACCCTATTTTGTTGAGGGGTGATAATGCATGAGGTTTCATGAATAATGTCATGTTCTTGCAAAAAAGATAAAAAATAGGCAGACAAGTATTCTTTAGCATTATCACTACGAAGAGTGCGAATAGTAATATCAAATTAAGTTTGAACTTCAGCACAACAGGAACGAAATATATTAAACATCTCTGAACGATTTTTCATTAAATAAAGCCAAGTAACGCGAGAGTAATTATCAACAAAAGTAACAAAATAACGAAAACTAGCTTTAGACTCAACGGGACAAGGCCCCCAAATGTCTGAATGAACTAAAGTAAAAGGAGAAGTAACACGCTTGTTGACTCTAGGAGGAAAAGATCCTCGATGGTGTTTAGCAAACTGACAAGACTCACAATTCAAAACAAATGAAGATTCTAAACTAGGACACAACTTCTTCAATGTCTACAAGGGTGGATGTCCAAGCCGACAATAAAGATGAAACGGAGAAATGGAAGCAGAACAAGCAACCGACAGTGGTCTCGGATGGACAGACTCCAAAGCATATTAGCCATTAGATTCACGACCTCTACCAATCACCTTCTTCTTCCCAAGATCCTGAAATAAACAATATGTAGGAAAGAAGTGAACACTACAATTCAGACTATTGGTAATTTTACTGACAAACAAAAGATTAAAAGGAAAATGCGGTAAACATAAGACAGAATGTAAGGGAAGAGAGGATGAAGGATTGGCAACCTCACTACCTATAACAAGGGCTGAAGAACCATTAGCAAGAGTGACATTTGGTAAGGAAGAAGTAGGAAGAAAAGAGGAGAAAATACCAGTATTACCTGTCATATGGTCTGTTGCACCAGAATCAATGACCCATGTACGGGAGGAAGAAGTGAGACAAGCAGTGGGATTACCTAACTAGACAAGAGTAGCAGTGGAAGAAAGACCAATACCCTGTGAGGCCTGGAACTGAGTGTAAGCCTCAAATTCAGCACCAGACATGGTAATGGTTCTGAGACCCTATGTTTGAGGAGCAGTGACAGGTGTGGGCAAGAGACCCTCTTGAGTTGCGGCATGAGCATAACGCTGACCTTGGGAGGAACCAGGTTTCCCATTCAACTTCCAACAATTCTTCTTAATATGGCCTTCCTCCCCACAGTAATAACAAAGATAAGAACCACCATCACGGCCACCAGAAAAACTACCATCACGGCCACCAAAACAACTACCTGTTCTCCCACGACTGCCACGACCTCCACCTCTACCTGTTCTATCGCCACCACGACCAACCAAAGCAGCTGGTGATCCAGAAAAAGACTCAGAATGCAACTCATGATGAGTGCGCATGAGGCGGCGATAAACATCAACAAGGATCATATGATTTGAACCAGTCAGAAGCTGATCACGAGCGGCACTGAACTCAAAGGATAACCCAGACAAGAAACTCACAACTGCTAACTGTTCCCGTTGTAAGCGCATCTGTTTAACATCAGTAGAGATAGGTTGGAGGTCATTCAATTCCTCATAGGTACGCTTAAAGTCAGTAAAATACCTATGAAGGGACTTATCCTGCTGTGCTGGTCTATGAAACGCCTGTGACACCTCATAAAGACGAGTTAAGTTGGCTTTCCCAGAATAAAGAAACTTCATATACTCTCATAACTCTTTTACAGTATCACAATGAGAAACAACATGCTTAATGGAAGTATCAAGAGTCTTGTTGATCATACCAAAGAGGCAGTTATCTTCCCACAACCACCGATCATGCCTGGTGGTGGATGTCGGTGGGTCATCTGTTAAATGATCTTCTTTCTCAATCCCAGTGAGAAACATGGTAATAGTTTTACGTCATTCCGCATAGTGTTTCCCATCAAACTTATCATCAGTAATGTGGACAGAAGTAGATACGACCTCAGGCATAACAGTAGGTTTCGTCGACTTCTCAGATTCATCAGAACTAGTGAAACTGGAATTATGATCAGGATCAGCCATCAGAGAAAAGAAAAGAGGCACCAACGTACACTGCAAAAAACACAAAAATCGCTGGGCTCAAAAAACCACCCAAACTGCACTGGAGACACCCAAACACCACTGAAAAATGCATCAACCGAATTGAAAAACACCCAAATGGCACCCAAAAACACAGCAACAAGTCTGGGTACGAAAGAAAACGTCTGAACACGCCTGAAACTGCCCAAATGATGATCTGGGCTCGCTGGAAAACTCCAAACGCAGCACCTCGCAGCACCCCTGGCCAGCAGCAACACCCTTGGTCACCAGAAACACCAGTCGCGACTCCCCTAGCCGGCGGCGACACCCCTGGTCGCCAGAAACAAGACGCGCGACACCTACTTGGCCGCTGGTCAGCACATTAGCGTGAAGCTCTCATGCCCAAACACCCACGAAACCTCTGATCTGGACCTCAATAGTGCCAGAAAAAATCAACCAACCCTAGGAAAGGATAGATCGGCAGATTCTGAGTAGAAAGGTAATTTTTTTTTTGGCTTTTTTTTTTTAGAAAGGCAGACTAGGGTTTGGAAGACTAGGGTTTGTTTCTGGCTCTTGATACCATGTTGAGAGAAAAGAGAGATGAAGAGAAAGAAAAATCATGAGAGGTAAAATAGAAAAAGAGAGTAGCTAACTTATTATGATTAGCCACCCTAACACTATATTTATATTAAGCTATTAGGGCTACTGATATACAGAAGCAAGGCCCAGTCCAATAGATCAAACCTAATAATATTTTACTAACAAAGACCAAGCTAAAAAGATATGGACTCACAGTTGACCATTGGTGCAATCCTATAGTTATAGGGAAATCTTCTGTAACCCTACCCTGTGTTCTCACACTAGTTTTAGTCCCATCATACATATCTTAGATTGCTTGAATATAAGCGATATGAACTCCTTTCTTCTCCAGAGCCCTCCACAAGACCTCTCTCGGTACCATATTATAGGCTTTTTCCAGATTAATGAAAACCATGTGTAGGTCTTTTTACTTCCTCCAATACCTCTTCATCAATCTTCGTAGAAGATAGATTACTTCCATGGCTGACCTCCCAGGCATAAAACCGAATTGATTCTCTAAAATATGAGTATCTTGTCTTAATCTCCATTCAATTACTCTTTCCCATAACTTCATGGTATGACTCATGAGCTTAATCCCTTTGTAATTTGCCCAGTTTTTTATATCTCCCTTATTCTTATAAATAGGAATTAAAGTGCTTCTCCTCCATTCATTTGGCATTTTCTTAGATCTCATTATCTCGTTAAACAGCTTTATAAGCCAACTTATACCTTTCTCTCCTAGGCACTTCTACATCTCAATAGGTATATTATCCGGTCCGACCGCTTTTCCATTATCCATCCTCTTCAAAGCTTATTTTACTTCAAACTCCTAAATTCTACGATAAAAAGGTTTTATTTTGGTCTTCCTCTCTAGTGTTTAGAATGCCCAAATCTCCTAATGTCCAATGTCCCTCATTAAATAACTTGTGAAAATAACCCTTCCATCGATCCTTGCTGTCTTGTTCCGTAACCAAGACTTTACCCTCTTCATCCTTAATGCATTTCACTTGATCCAAGTCTCTTGTCTTACTTTCCCTACTTTTAGCAAGCCTCTAAATATTCTTTTCTCTGTCTTTGGTGCCCAAAGATTGATATAACCCGTTTAACGCTATCTTGTACACTTGCATCCCACTACCAAGATTCTTTATCCTTGGGTCCAAAGCCTCTTGATTCACCGAGTGTCTCTTTTGCTACCTTCCTAATCCCTTTAGTCATCTCGTCCCACATATCATTTGCACTCCCTTGTACCTCCCAAATCTCTTCTTCCATAATCCTCCTCTGAAAGAGCATTTGTTTTCCTCCCTTTAGTTGCCACCATTTGATCTTTGGGACTCTGTCTCGACAATTTCTCCTTACTCTCATATTAACCCGTACATCCATAACTAAAACCCTGTGTTGGATAGTCAAGCTCTCTCTAGGAATGACTTTGCAATCCATACAAAGCTTTCTATCCGATTTCCTTATTAGAAAATAATCAATTTGAGAACAAGAACTCCCGCTTGTGTATGTGATAAGATGCTCTTCCCGCTTCCTAAAACAAGTGTTAGCTATTCTAAAATCAAAAGCTATCGAAAAATCTAGAATTGCTTTGCCCTTTGCATTAGCTACTCTTAGACCATACGCTCCATGCAAACCCTCATACCCCCTAGATTCACTCCCCACATGACCATTTAGGTCCCCTCCTAGAACAATCTTCTCTCCTAAAGGTATTCCCTAAATAAAACCTTCTAAATCCTCCCAAAATTTTATCTTGTAGTGCTCGTCTAACTTTACTTGGGGTGCATACACACTGATAACATTAAAAGTCTCTTGTTCCACAACAAACTTCAAAGTTATGATCCTATCTCCGAGCCTTCTCACATCCACAACATCATTCTTTCAATTCTTATCTACTATTATGCCTACCCCATTTCTAGATTTTACCTTGCCGGTGGTGTACCAAAGCTTAAAACCTGAAGTGTCGAGTTCCTTTGCCTTTTCTCCAACCCACTTAGTTCCTTTGCCTTCATAATATTGTATTTAAACTTATCCCACCCTCCTCCTCCCAAAAGTTGAAAAAGCAAAAGCTATTAGTTACTACAGCAGAAGAGCATGGGTGACAAACATATTAACGATCATTATATACTTTGATTTATTTTCATCTTTAAGTGGGTATGCACAGCGTGCACTTTTCATAAACAGGTAATCTGCTTGCCACTTATCTTAGAAATACATTATACAAATGTATATTACACAACCAAAATGAAATACAAATGCATATAATGAAAAGGAAAAACAAACATAATTTGCAAACCTGGTTGCGGTAAATGATGTATCCCCAACAAAAGTAGACCAAGAGAAATGGCAGTATCAGTGGAGCAAGGATGAAGTATGTTACACCAAGAAGGCCAAAGAGATGAATCCTGGGAATTTCACTGTGGTAAGGAATTGATGGGGGCTCAAAATCATCATCATTGTTTCTTCCAAAAGTTCTATTTATACAATTGGAAATAAGTTTAGTCAATTGAAAGAGTTCTGATGCTACAGCAGTCCATCCGGAGGTCGCAACATATGCTATGAAGAATGATGCCTGCACCAAATATAAAATATAGAAAAATGAACTTCATATCCTCCAATTCATGAAATAATATCTTATAAACAACATAAAAAGATGTGGTTTCTTATAAGTTGTTAGTGAAATATAATTAGGTTTGATCTATTGGGCTAGGCCTTGCTTTTGTATATCAATAGCTCTAATAGGTTATTATAAATATAGTGTTGGGGTGGTTAATCATAATACGTTAGCTACTCTCTTTTTCTGTTTTACCTATCATGTTTTTCTCCTTCTCCATCTCTCTTTTCTCTTAACATAAGTAAATATAACTATATAAGTAAGGCAAAAGTAGTATCAAGTAAAATGAATATAAAATATTGGAAATATAAAATAAAATAAAACTAAGAAACACAAAACCACTGATAACTCAATCTCCCTTTACAAAATATTGGATAACTTGGTGAAACTTCAAACAATTGTCTCATGGGGACGACAATTGTTAATTATTCTCACTTGTGATGGTACAGCTTCAGCTAGTACTCTGGGAATCTCTTTGGGCTCAAGAAAAATGTTCACACGATAGAGAGCTGACCCCGATAGTACATTTGCAAAGAAAATGTTCCATATGGTAAACAATAATACTTTAGTACATGCACTTTTTTGTATCTGACTCCATGAAAAGTATCCTTGCAAGGATGAAAGCATAATCATAATAGGTGGAACAAAGGACAGAAACAACTGAAGAATCAAACTGGGAAGGTATCCTGTTATAACTTGGCTCACAACTGACCTGCAAACAAATATTGGAAAACTCTACTTCAATAGCAAATTTATGATAAGGAAAGAGTCAGTGCTAATGATAAAACAATAAACTATACTCTCAACTTCCAATCACAGACTCAACAAGTCAACTGTTTAAGAAAAGAAAAGAAAATCATGTATTTCCAGAAAACTATAAGACACAGAAAATCATGTATTTCAAAGCTTAAGCTCTTAAGTGCAAGCCCATGAATGAGTTTTATCTCTAATATTCTCCAAATTTATTTATCAAAACAAACAAAGGAAGCATGTAATCCTTCAATTTTTTCCTTCCTTTGCTTTCAATCCTACTGAACCAGTCAAGATGCCTCATGCTTATACTATGCTTTAACCAATCAAGACGCTTGCAATGTATATAATGTCATTTTATACACAATTCATAATTAAATTTAAGATTCCTAGTTTCCTACTCATTACAAAAGTGCAATAAACTTATATAAAGTAATATTTTCAACAAAAGAAGTCTTCATTAAAAAAGAGAGGAAATAAAAAGCAGGAAAATCAAGAATCATCCTAAAACAGAGAAAAGCTAGGAAAAGGAATAAACTCAAAAGGAGAAGCATCAGCTCAAGAGAGCTCACCAATCACTTTGCATATCAGATGAAGAAACCCCACTAGAAAAAACCAAGAGCAGAAACCCACAAAAAGGATAGAAAAACAAATCTATCCCAGAGAAGATATGCAGTTATGTTCTGACTGAAAATTCTCATGTTGTGCTCAAGGCAAATGCACCACATACCCACATACCAGCAAAGAGAGCACAACTCCATAACACCTTACAATCTTTTCTTCTGCCAAAACCTCTAGACACTGAATAAATAGAAGAAAAAACCTCCAAGTTGAGAAGGCAAACTAAAAGATCCACAAAAACACCAAAATACTTGCACCACAACTGTCACATGATCTCAATTTAAAAACAGCTACTCTTCAATTTCATGTGTTTGGTCTATACATGAATTTGATTCTATGAGGCTTTCTACAATATAATTGAAATACCCTTAAAAATCACAGTAAAAACAGCAGGCATTATGCCTCTAGCTTAGATATGGATCCATTCTGAACTAAAATTGTTGATATATTAGGCTCAATATTTCAGCCAAAGTTGTAAATCATCCAGTAATCAGCATATGGCCATTCAACGGAAAACAATTGTTAGCCAGCATGCATTTAGCTAATGACAGATCATAGCATGGAAGGAACAGAAAGCTAAATGGAGATTGCCAATAGCCCAAAATACAAGAACCGATTCAACAAAAGAAACACAAAGAAATAAAAGAAACATTGGCAACTAAAATAAGACTAGCCTCTCTTCAAAAAAAAAAAAACCTAGATAGTCTGCCAGAGATGAAAGGTGAAAATATGTAAGCATATAAAAAATAAAAATGCAATCTATGTGATAAAATAATGTGTCATAGCTCACAGGTAATGAAAACATGAGTCTATTAAAAGGAATTCAGTGAAGTTTTAAGTACACTATATTCTAAATAATGAAGAGGATAAATCCAAATTTCAGAAGCTGGAAACACAGGCTTTATATGACTAAGGGCCCGTTTGTTTGGGCTTTTTCTTAAGAAAAAAGAACCTTTCTAATTAAAAAATTTCATGTAAAGATATAATATTTGGATAAGCTTTAAAAAGAAAACAAATGATGGAGACTAAATAAACAGGTAGTAATGCAATGAATCAGAAATGCAATGAATCAGAAATGCAATGTATTGATTAGGAAAACCAATGAAACAATAACAGCTACACAATGTAGAGTTTGTTACTTTCCTATAACTCCAGCAGCTATTCCCAAGCCAACATGGCCGATGCTCCCACTCAACCAAAAATCATAACTGAATCCTCTCTCCTCTCTCCCCTTCTCTCCTATACCCAATCACTTTCTTTCCAATTCTGTTACAGATTCCCACTCTCTCTCTCTCCCCCTTGTCCACGTGGCCCAACCCTTTTTCTAGAATATACTCTCCATATTTTGGGTCTCTTCTTTAATTGCTCAGCTACTGCCCCTTCTTCCCCATTGGGCCTGCCCCTCTCGTGGGCTTCATCATTGCCCCCTTCATCAATAGCAGTCTTGTCCTCAAGACTGAAGTGAGGGAATTGGTTGTGAATCACAAAGGTATCTTCCCAAGTGGCTTCATCCAAGGGTAAGTGCTTCCACTTCACTAACAATTGATCTACATCTTCCCCTTGTTTCTTCACTTTCCTCCTAGCTAATATATCTTCGGGTTCAGTCAAATCCTTTGAGTCGCTCTCCATGCCTGTTGGCAAGTCAATAGTTACATGATGATCACCAATGGCTCTCTTGAGTTGGGAGACATGGAACACCGGATGGATTTTTGCACGTTCCGGTAGGTGTAACTTATAAGATAGCTCTCCTACCTTGGCAATGATTTGGAAGGGACCAAAATAACGAGGAGCGAGCTTTTGATTAATCCTTTTAAGCACAGATTGTTGTCTATGGGGTCTCAACTTGAGGTAAACCCATTTGCCTACCTTGAAAGTGATGTCCCTACGCTGCTTATCAGCATATGTCTTCATCTGATGTCTGGCCTTGTGCAAATGGAACTTCAACTGCCGCAAGGCTTCATCCCTGTCAATGAGCTCTCTTGAAACCACTTCCAGCCTTGTTTCACCAGGAATAAACAGTAGGATGGAGGGTGGTTTCCTCCCATATAAGGCCTCAAAAGGGGACACATTAGTTGAGGCATGGAAAGTGGTATTATACCACAGTTCAGCCCATGGTATCCAAAATGCCCAGGTCCTTGGTTGCTCTGATGCAAAGCATCGCAGGTATGCCTCCAAGCATCTATTCACCACCTCTGTTTGACCATCAGTTTCGGGATGGTAAGAGGAACTCATTTTTAGTTTGGTTCCTTGCAATTTAAAAAGCTCCCGCCAAAAACTACTCATGAAAACAGGGTCCCTATCTGAAACAATTGACTGCGGCACTCCATGAAGTCGAATGACTTCCTTAACAAAAAAATTTCTACAACCATCTTTGCTGTATAAGGATGTTTTAGAAGAATAAAATGAGCATATTTCGTCAAACGATCCACGACCACCAATATAACTTCCCATCCTTTTTGACTTGGGTAGTCCTGTAATGAAATCCATAGAAATATTCTCCCATACTGCTTCAGGAATGGCCAGGGGTTGTAACAAACCACCAGGAGATAAAGAGGAATACTTTTGTCGTTGGCATACATCACAGCTTTTTACAAAGTCTTGGATGTGCTTCTTCATACCAATCCAGTACATATTGGCAGCTATTCTTCTGTATGTTCTGAGGTATCCAGAATGTCCTCCTAATGGCGTCTCATGGAATTCTTTTAAGAGAACTGGGATCCAAGCGGATTGAGCAGGAATGACCAACCTGTTCTTGTAATACAACACCCCCTGTATTAGCTGAAAAACAGGTTTAGTTGTCTCTCCGGCCAGCATTTGTTGCACCAATTTGTTGAGAACTGGATCCTCTGATATGCCTTCTGTTAGGGCCCTCCCCTCGGTCCAAATTGGAAAGGTTCTATAAGCATTACAAGCTGCCCCCTCACAGCTTCTAGATAAGGCATCCGCAGCCCC
Organism: Ormosia emarginata; assembly: GCA_029884605.1. Classification (NCBI taxonomy): domain Eukaryota; kingdom Viridiplantae; phylum Streptophyta; class Magnoliopsida; order Fabales; family Fabaceae; genus Ormosia; species Ormosia emarginata. The sequence continues at coordinate 9,975,172 of JAQQTP010000048.1, forward strand.
ATTCTCCCTCCCTGGCTTGTAGAACACTTCAAATTGGTACCCCATAAGTTTAGCCAACCAATTTTGCTGATCAAGTGTTGAAATTCTTTGTTGGAGCAAGAATTTCAAACTCTTCTGATCCGAATATACCCTGAACTGCCTCCCTAAAAGGTAAGGCCTCCAATGCTGGATGGAGACAGCTAGAGCCATAATTTCCCTTTCATAGGCAGACTTTGACAAAGATTTTTCAGAAATGGCCTTGCTGAAAAAAGCAATAGGCTTCCCTTCTTGCATCAAGACAGCTCCAATTCCCCTTCCAGAAGCGTCACACTCTATATCAAACACCTTAGAGAAATCAGGTAGTGCTTGGAGAGGAGCGGATGTAACCTTTCTTTTTAATTTTTCAAAGGCTTGTTGAGCATTATCACTCCATGAAAACCCCTCTTTTTTTGTGAGAACAGTCAATGGTTGAGCAACCTTCCCATATCCCTTTATGAACTTTCGATAGTACCCTATCAATCCCAAAAAACCTCTCACTCCCTTTACATTTCTAGGGGTTGGCCAGTTCAAAACTGCTTGCACCTTGTTAGGATCCATGGCCACTCCTTCTCCCGATATTACATGTCCAAGGTACTCAAGTGCTTGCTGCCCAAACTGACATTTCTTGTGATTCAGCACAAAACAATTCTTCTCAAGCACATTGAACACTAACTTCAGGTGTTCCAAGTGTTGATGCCAAGATTGGCTAAAAATGAGGATATCGTCAAAGAAAACCAATACCATTTTTCGCAAGAAAGGTCTAAAGATGTCATTCATGGCAGCTTGAAAAGTGGAAGGTGCATTGGTAAGACCAAAAGGCATCACCAAATACTCGTTGTGCCCGTCATGCGTCCTGAAAGCTGTTTTCTCTATATCACTAGGTTTCATCCTTATCTAATGATAACCTGACTTTAAATCTAGTTTAGAGAAAAACAGTTATCCATGAAGCTCATCCAACAACTCTTCTACAATAGGGATAGGGAACTTATCAGGAATGGTTACCTTGTTAAGAGCCCTATAGTCGACACACATTCTCCAAGAGCCATCCTTCTTTTTAACTAATATTACAGGACTAGAGTAAGCACTATTGCTGCGCCTAATGACCCCTAGCTGTAATAGCTCCTGTACCTGGTTTTGAATCTCATCTTTGTGTAGTTGCGGGTACCTGTAAGGTCGCACACTGATTGGCCCTTGTCCTGGCATCAAGTGAATGGCATGATCAAAGGGTCTTTCAGGTGGTAGACCCTTAGGTTCACGAAAAATCCCCGTGAACTGATTAAGAATTTGCTGAAGTTCCTCGTCTTGCATTTCGGACAGCTGTTGTTCTCCTCTCCCACATGACATCTTGCTCACTCCTACTCTTCCCGCGATTATGATGCTTTGAAGAGTGCCTTGTTGATGATTGTTGATCCCCTGAAATACCACCAATCCATCTGACCCCTTGAATTTCATTGTCATTGTATCCCAATTTGTGACAACTTCACCCAACGTACGCAGCCAGGCTACTCCTAAAATCAGATCCAAGCTCCCCATGTCTAATATCCACGCCTCCAACTTGCATTGATACTTCCCTACTTCTACTGTGAGGTTTGGACACTTCCCACAAGAATAGACCTTGTGACCGTCCCCCAGACGTATACCCAGGCCTCCTACAGAAACTTCAAAGGGCAAGTTCAAAGCGGACACCACCTTAAGGGACACAAAGTTATGTGTGGCCCCACTATCGACCAATATAATGATCGGAATACCATCGATACTGCCTTCTATCTTCATTGTTTTCAAGAAAGATGTTTCTCAGTTGTTCAATTCGGCTAGCTCCCTCACCCCTTGTGAGTCAACCAGTGTATATTCTCCTTCCCGTTCACCTTCTTCGTCTTCAGTTTTTGTCACCGTTCCTTCTTCCTCACCCTCTGTTTCTTCCCCATCCCCCAAAATGAGCACACGTAATTTTGGGTCAGGACATTTATGGTTTGCACCATATTGCAGACCACAACGGAAACAAAGGCCTCTTCTCCTTCTATCTTCCCACTCCTTAGCTGTCAAATTATGATAACCACGTTTATTGGCCATCCCCTGTTTTTGATACCCAGAAACAGGGACCGCAGGCTTAGTCGTAGCAGCTCCCTGTTGCCCGGTGTCGGGCCCTCGGCCCACTCCTCCATAGTTCACCCTTGTACCCCCATGATTTCCGAATCCCGCTGATGGTGCTACCCGACCTCCAACATACCGATTCAGTCTCTCACCACGATTTAACGCGAGTTCGACATTCCAGGCTACTTTCATTGCTTGGAGTCGCGTACAGGGGTCTTGAACACGAACCCAATCCCTGATGTCGTCCTTCAATCCACTAACAAAGTATCCGACATACTGCAGCTCCGGCATGCGAGGAAGAAGCGACGCCACCAATTCAAACTCCTCAATGAATTCTGCGATCGAACCCCTCTGTTTCAAAGACGCTAACTCCTTATACAGATTTTGGATCATCAATCCGCTGAACCGCTCCATTAGCTCGTTCCTAAATCGGTCCCATGTCAATGTCGAATTGACCTCCCATAAAATTGCAAACCAGTGGGTTGCCACGCCCTCCATACAAACCTGAGCCATAGCTACTCTGTTCTCCGGCGCAGTCTGGTGGATTCGGAAGTATGTTTCAGCTCGAATCAGCCAACCGCGAGGGTCATGGCCATCGAACATCGGAAGTTCGACCCGTTTGGCGGACAAAGTCGACTCCAGTGTGGCGTCCTCTTCTCAACGATGGTTCTGGGCACCACTATTCAACTCCGAACGCATTCCCGACGCACACGATTGACTCGAGACACCGCCATCTTCTTCGTGTTGCTGTTGTTTCTCCCATTGGGTTACGAATCGGGTCAACAAGGTTCGAATCTCTGTCTGCTCCTGTTGGCCACGAACCATAGCTTCCTGCAAGCTCGCCATGGTACCCTCCAGTTCGTGTACAGTTGCCTCTAGCCCGTTGAGTTTGTTCTCATTTGCTTCAATACGCGATTGCAACCTCGTCTCCATGCTTCTTCTCCAGCAGCGATCGGTATAATCCAGCAGGTCGGACCAATGATGGAGACTAAATAAACAGGTAGTAATGCAATGAATCAGAAATGCAATGTATTGATTAGGAAAACCAATGAAACAATAACAGCTACACAATGTAGAGTCTGTTACTTTCCTATAGCTCCAGCAGCTATTCCCAAGCCAACATGGCCGATGCTCCCACTCAACCATAACTGAATCCTCCCTCCTCTCTCCCCTTCTCTCCTATACTCAATCACTCTCTTTCCAATTCTGTTACAGATTCCCACTCTCTCTCTCTCCCCCTTGTCCACGTGGCCCAACCCTTTTTCTAGAATATACTCTCCATATTTTGGGTCTCTTCTTTAATTGCTCAGCTACTGCCCCTTCTTCCCCATTGGGCCTGCCCCTCTCGTGGGCTTCATCAAAAACAAAGTACCAAAAAAAAGCCAGATTTGGTGCTTTTTCTCAAAATGTAGAAAGAGTAGCTTCTTGTCGACAGTGCATTGAAGAGCATTAAACCGGTATTAAAACCATGTTTAATATTGTGAATTAAAAGTGCATTGAAAAGCATTAAACCGGCAGTCAACCGTGTTTAATGCTGTGTGAATTAATGCTGTAAATAGAATTAATGCTGTAAATATTTAGCTTCCTTTTTTAGATTAGCATGTTATGGTAGTTTTCTATTTCTTCTCCTGAATTGTAGATTATTGTCTCCTATACTCCTTCTATAAAAGGAGTCTCTTGTACCATTTGAAATCATATCAATGAAATACACTTTTCAAGTCTTCTAAAAAAAGCTATACCAAAAGAGCTATATTCTAAAAGCACTAATTTTTCAAAGCTTATCCAGATACACCCTAAATCAAACAACATATAACATGATATTCAATGAAGTAGAATAGGGAAGTCTGCATGCAAATGTACTTGTGTTTATACTATGATCTGACTCTGATGTAAGCTCTCATAGAGGAAGATAAAATTCAGCAGGTAAGATTTCCCACTTACAGTCGTAGTATGCCTTTCAGAAAAGGGAACCAGGTTTCCAATTGCTCAAGATGGGTAAGACCTTGTACTATTGCAACTGGGATTAAAAATAGAATCGTAAGAGAAGTACATGCAACAAAAACCACCAGCTTGCTGATCCATCTTTTAATGAATGAAACAGTAAAGAAAGGCCAATAAACATCATGAGGCTCTGGAGCTTGCTCTGTAATCCATTCTGTGGGATTGACACCTTCTTGAATGTGTAAAGCTATTGCAGCACCAAATCGTGTCTTAAATGAGACAAAGGCAGCTGGAACTTCCTTTAAGTTGAAAGTGATTACAGAACAAGTGGATGTATTAGACATCATTGTCATAACAACCTAATTATTAAAAAATATATCTATTGCAGGAAAGAATATCCATGAAAACAACTTTTCAAAAACCAAATCTAGTAATCAACATATGATTTAGAGGAGAAAACTAGTGGTGTTCAAAACAAAATCAATCCTGATTACACTAGCTAATCTGAGAATTTTTTTTTTGTTTATGTTTGGTTTTAAGTAATAAATGGGTATATTATGATCTTTTTATCTAACAAATCAAAAATGTTTTTCATTACAGCATATGGTTCGGTGGTTGACAATTCTGAAAACAATTTCCCCCATACCCAAACCAAATGCTTGATTCAGTTTTTTTCCCCTTCATATTGTCTTTCTCCAATCTCATTTGAAATAGAACTGGTATATGACGATGCAGTTCTACAAATATTGTGCTGCCTGCCACCACATCTTGCCACTATTAACCAGATTGGAAATACTGAATAAAACCAAATCTTAACAGCACAATTTGGGTTAAATCTGCAGTGACAGTCAATTTGGTATAAATTAATGATTTAATGAAAATGATAATCAAATTATTTCGGTTTGTTATTAGACAGGGTTTGAACCAGACCAGATATTAAACAGCCCTGGAGGAAACATAATTATTTTATTATCACTAGAGTATTGTAGGTTACTAATGGCTATAGACATGATAGTTACCTTTGCTGCCACGGAGGACTGTTCCATTCTCACATTATCTTCTATCTCTCCCAATCTCCTTTCGTAGTGATCTAAAATATCAACTTTACGCCCAAAAAGTCCCAAAAAGCCATCACGCCTGTGCCTCTGAGGAGCATCATTTTTATGTTTCAGATGGGTAAGCCCTTTGTACAGTTTATCCGCATCAGTCTTCAAAGAATAAACTTTAATAGTCAAAAATATAATATAGGTAATATTACAAGAAAGAATTGAAGTTAGGTACAAGTATAAATTTCTACGAAGTTCAACACTCATGAAGATACATAATGTCGGAGTCAAACCCAAATCCACCACCATTCCCCTCCCCCCCCCTGGCCAAAAAACAAGGAGAGAGGGGCATTTTACAGGGGGGGAAAATCAGTGGGGTAAAATAAAGCAAGGAAAAAGAACGCCATTTAGGGAAAGCCTGTCAAAACATCAATGAACCTAAAAGCTTCAGATTTTTATCTGAGGAAACAGGATTTAATCTCTAATAAACCCTCTGACACACAACCCCATTGGGCTCAACAGCAATGAAAATATTATAAGAATAGGGTTTACCTTTTCAAGGAACCTTTCAACCTTAAAGCTTAAGTTGTTATCTGATGGATAAATTATTACTTTTAATCTCCAAGACTTAATTCTCAATATAATTCTCAATATTCAGTATGAAAAAGCACCACATCAAAGGCAGTTACACAAAGCATTAAGGATAATAAATTAACATATAAATTTGTTGCATAGCACCATTACACAACACAAATAGGATTGAAACATAAAAGGAAAGTAAATTTAAAAGTGTAACAAAATATGCAGTTGTTAGACCATAAATTCATGACATAGTGTTTAATCTAACATGATACATAGCCATTTATGAAATGCCACGCTGGTTTTGGCATGGTAGTAAAATAAGTATTTCCTAGACATGGGAAAGCAACATTATAAGGGGAGAAGAAACTAATTATGGTTATACATAGTAATTTATGATCATTTATGTGTTGTTCAGGCTGTAAGAAGAACATTGGATATGTTTTCCTAACTTAGGGTCTTTTATTCTACCTGTTTTTGAAGTTTTAGAAGTAGAAAGAAGAATCTGGGGCTTTGGAATTGTGCTCTTCTTGCAGGTGTGTGGTGTATTTTGTTGGAGTAAAAGGATAGGCTAGTTTCCTTGGACTTTGGAGGATTCAGCCCATGAGTGCTCTAAGGGAGTTTTTTTTGTCTGGGACTGGTTTGCTCTCTTGCTGTTCTTTTTCTCTGGTTTCCATTACATCCTCCATCATTGTACTTCTTCACTCTTAATGAATTCTTCTTTAACAGGATAAAAAAGTTTATTTAATCGATGTTCGACAGTTGACATGTAGATATTCAGAAGATATACTCTTCCCATAATAACGTCGTGAGGCATTACAAGGGAGCAATTTACAATGCAAAATTAAGCAACTGTCAAGGGAAAAAGATAGAATCAATTGGAGCTCTAGAAAAATGCTTACAATAAGACTATGAAGTTTGCTGCTTCGACGGACCACCGAATGTGAAAGATACGTAGAAGGGTGATACTCCAGGAAAAAGCGCTCAACAGTATCATTACATGTGCTTCCATGTGGAACAGGTATACCACGGACTAATACAGTAAACTGATGAGGCTGAGGCTTGGATGAATAGAAGTAAGCAATTCTTTTTGATGAAATGTACCCATACTCCTGCATATGGCATTGACCAAACATAAAATTCAATCACTATCTTTATAAAAGAAGAGGAAAATTCTGACAGCATCTACAAAGCAAACTTGAACAATAAAACTTACACAATAAAGAAGATAGCAAACAACTCCAGTGAAAACATATGCAGCACAAAAATGGATCCATAACCTTGATAAGGGTCAAATGTAGGTATCAGCATTTCCACGTTATAACTTAGATAAAAACTAAGTAAAAAGTAACAAATTTCAAGAACACTCATGAAACACATCTTTCATTTATACATGTTGTGTAATCACAACAGTAAATAAACACATAAAATTCTGTTGTAAGTGTCTGGATTTACATATTTTGGTGAAGAAATTACATTTAAAAACCAGGACTTTCTGTACCCAAAAAAAAACCAGGATTTCCAATGTAAATGCATGACAGGGAAAAATCAGGTTTCTTAATCTAATCAGAACTTCCCCCGCCATTTCAGGGGAGAGAACAGAGAGATCTGACAAAGATTTGAATTTAAGACAACAATGTTATCTATTAAAAATATAAACCACAAAAAAGTGAACAAGAAGTCAACTTTAGAGAATATCCAACAATCCAATGTCATTCAATCAAATAATTTTATAGAATTAAATAGAAGTCACCTCACCCCTAGGTGGACCATCTAGTATGCAGAATGTTATAAGATGATAAAATCACCATACTTTGAGAATTGAAAACAATAAACATAGAAAACTAATGATACTTATGAGATTACATAAACCCCAACACTCTTGATATGCTTGGTCAACAGAAGAGCTTTGAAATGGATGTTTCATTTTGACGCAAGAAATACCTAAAAGTTTTCACTTCCAGCTTTTAGTTATAGAGGTGAACAGCTCACTCATAATTTCTTTAATATTTTCTTTTCAGCACTGGGGAAAAAACAAAGTGGTCAAAGAAACAAACTGGAAAAGAAAGGTATAGAGAAGTGCAGTAAATTGTGTTTAGTTTAAAATGTTTTGTTGTGCATAAACTTAGTGCTGGAACTCCAAAGATCAATAAGATTTCTTATAAATTTTCAAATTATAGAAGCTTTAAAGATGGAGTTCTACATAATGAACAATCTCTCCCATAAAGTTGGCAGGCTATACAAAATGACTTAAATGAGTTTATATAGTAGCTACAATGTTAATAGTTGTTTTAGGGGGGAAAAATCCAAAACCAATTTTTCACTTTGTAAGCACTGAGATCCTGCCACGCAAGTCAGAAGCAAGTGAAGTGAGAGTATACTTTGATTTAATTTACTTAAAGATAGTAAAAACATAACATGTGTTTCAGGTCCAGCTTTCTTCAGTTTCACTCATCACAAAGCAAATTCCAACTATTCATATAAATATAACGCTTCAGAAGAAAATGAAACTTTCCAAATTTGATGTCAAAATAGTACCTACATATCAATATTTCACATATTTATTGTTCTTCATCATGAATAAATAATACCTAAGAGTTAAGACCATCTTGATCCATAATATTCACCTGTTTGAACCATTGTTAACATTAGAAATAGTGAATGAGTCCAAAGACTTGTGTTGAAAATCCGAATCATCGCTAAGCTGACTCCCCATATAATTAATTGGAAGAAGTACGAACATCCCAATAATTCCACCGAAAGTAAATACTTTTAAACTGTACAATACCATAAAAAGAGGGAAACAGATCAGCTGAACCAAATAAAAGAGCCTTTCTGACAAAACACAACAAGGTCACAGAAAATAGAAAGACCAATAACCTAAAGATAAATACACGCATGAAGGCAAAAGCATCTAAGCCTGAATTTGATAAAAAATCTTCCTCAGAAGGCTCCCATGCCTTTCTCACCCAACCAGCAGTAGGTAACAACCGTTCCAAGTTAAATTGACCACCCTCTTTAACTTTTCCTTCAGCAACTAAGCGTGGTGCGTACACAGTGATATTACCAGGCTGCTTTCTCAATATAGAGTATAGGGTGAAAAACAAAAAACAGAGGCCAAGATTAATTGCAACAGAAGTTAAAAGAGCAGAAAGAATCATATTGAAATCTGGTTCAAAACCAGCAGTTCGGCTCTTTACACCCCGATAACACAACTGTAGGCTTGAAAACGAATAAAATGAATCCCTTAACAGTTGAACCTGCATAAATAATATACCATTAATACATGATCTGGAACAGAATTAATATAAAAATCTTTCATAATTAACATATATGATATGCAAACTATTGGAAATTTAATTATCCAAGATAGCCACCAAACAAAAATAATAGAACAAGGCCCTCACTTTGGCATATGGTAGTAAAGAATAAGTATGGTCTCCAACAAAATAGGTGAGTTCATAAGTATGATGATAGGCCCATAGTAAAAGTTTATAGTAGAAAAGGAAGAAGGGTGAGAAAGCAAGGGAATAATGGGCCTATTAGTCAGCCCAATGATAGAGGAAAGGCAATAGAGGGAAAAGAGTTGAAGTTGTTAGAGGAGAGAAAGTCAGTAACTAACGGGACAGGTGGCAGAGGGAGGTTGGAGGAGAAGATCCTGGAATATTGAGGGAAGGAGGATGGTGTGACTGTTTTATTGGGGGATGAAGGATCTTAGGAAGGGCATTCGGTTATTTTGGGTTGGTTTGGGTGACTGGAACAGAGATTGTTCTTTGCACAGTCTGGTGTATCACTCTTTTCTTCCTATTCTTCTATTTCCACCATCTGTAAGGAGTTGTGCTCCATTTTTACTTTCAATTCAGTATTAATACATATTCAATTTCTATCAAACTGGTATCAGAGCTCCGATCCTGGGAGCTTATGGTATCAACGCGCATGGAGGGAAGACTGGAAGCTTTGGAGAGGAGAATGGAGGAAATGAACCGAGAATGGGCGGAGACTCATCGGAGGGCCTTGGAGGGAATGATGCAGGAGATGAGCACGAGGTTCAACCAACTGGGAAGGCCGAAGACAGAGTCAAACAGAGAAGGAAATGGGAGTAACGGAGGGCCAGAGCGGCACGGGGAGAGACCACGATGGTTGGAGGTGCCGTACTTTATAGGGGAGGACCTGAGTGGGTGGATATACCGAGCTGAAAGGTACTTTGAAATCAACGAGATCGCTGACGAAGAGAAGGTGGCAGCAACATCGGTTTGTTTAGAAGGGAAGGCCCTGAACTGGTTCCAGTGGTGGGAGGCTAGGACGGAGAGGGTAACGTGGCTTACGTTCAAACGTGCCCTGCTAGGGCACTTCCAGAGTGCCTCCTCGGAAAATCCCTACGAGGTGTTAATGAGCCTTCGTCAGACATCGTCGGTTGAGGAGTACCGAGAGATGTTCGAATTGACCTCGGCTCCCTTGTGACACGCCGATGAAGAGGTTCTGAAGGGAGCATTCATGTCGGAGCTGAAGGTGGAAATCCGGGCGGAGGTCTGACTTCATAGCTCAGGGGACCTAGGAACTCTGATGATGTTGGCACAAAGGGTGGAAGAGCGCAACAAGGTACTGGGCAAGACTGATTTGGGCTCCTCAAGGCATGTTGGGCCTGTTACACATCGGCCCGCTTTGGGAAATCGCTGGGCAGGTCCAGCCGACCCATATGACAAAGGAGCTAGATCGCACGCATCAGACCCATCTTCCTTGGTTTTTTGGTGTCTATATTGCCTTTCTTCTAAACAACAAACTTCACAGGTATATTTTACACTTCATAGGTTCCAGTGTTCCTCAAACCTTGATGATGGAGAAGTTTTAATTTGTGATGTTTTCTTCTTCATTTATCTGTTCAATTTTCCTCAGAAAATGGACAGAAGGGTCTTGGCCTTGCGCTCTTTTTGTCTATATAGTTGTAAATTTCTCTTCTTGTCACTCATGCTTGGAAAGCAAACCACCCTCTAAGATCAAATCCTTCATTCAAGCTGTAGCACTCACTGGATTAATGCTAATGATCTATTACAGGTCTGCAGACCATTTAAAGGAGCTTCTCCAGATGTTTACATTATGTGTTTTAGTAATTTTAAAAGTGACTACAAATTGCTTTTGCAGTACCCAGTAAGTATATTGAAACATTTGGAGTAAGTTCTTTAAACTTGTGGCAAAAGCCTTGAGTTTGTCCTGCAAACATGGAACAAAATTGTTTAATATATAAGTTTTGGGAAAAGCAATAGGGAAAGGTCTTGGGGCAATGTGCATTATGGCCTCTACTTGGCGCATTTGGTTGGAGTTTAATGAAGACTTTTGAGTTCTCGCCGATTCCTTTTTTACAGGATAGTGCTGTCATTTAGTTTCCAATTATTTTCAGCCAATAATTATTTAAAGGGATTGGCCTAGTAGTTAAGGAGGTGTGCTCCCTGCCTTGATTACTTGGGTTCGAACCTTGGCTCAGTACCTTGGGGAAATTAATTACCCTAAATGCACTAGGCCAAAGCAGGGATTCCCCCTTAAGATAGCCCGGGGGTAGGGAGAGACTTAGTCTCTGTTAACGCATAAGCTGGCCTGAGAATACCCTTACCATACAACCAAAATAGGGGGGATTTCTTACCCTACACGCAATAAGACTGGAAGAACTTAATATGTTCTTTATATTCTTTTTGCTCATTCAAAAAAATGTGAGTATATATATTAAGATCTGTTTTTGTACTCTCTTTCTGAACAAAATCATCAATCTAAGAGATTAAAATATGTATGAGATGTATCCAAAATATGACGTGCTATAGTTAGCAGACTTTCTCCTAGAAATTACGCGAAGTTCTCTCTCTTCACAGTGTTTAATTCATTGGCACAGACTACAGAAAGTTTCCCATTTTTGTTTCCACCATCAAACTAATGCAGGCCCAAGTAATCAGTTTGAACCCAGTTCAGTAAAGGGGAATCACAACAGCCACTTCACAGAGGAAGGGGAAAACAACCACTGTCACCTAGGAACAATTTGAGAACACTAGCTATCCAACAACACTGAGCAGAAGGATTTTGAACTTTCCACTCAATAAATCCAGTGGTCTGAATAATCTCACTCAAACATATACTTTTACAACTCAGTCAATCTAGGATGATCACTGTTGAAAACCCTGCATTCTTTAAATGGGGTCCATGCTTCTCTGCATGAGACATGAGCAAAAACCAAATACATCACATGAATAATGTGTAGGCAACTACCCCTTTCTCTCCTTTGCAGGTAGTGTAGATTCCAGTGAATGCTATTTCAGTATAGATGAATTTTTGTACTTTCAGAAGTTCTAATGCTACTAAATTTTCCCATATACAAATTTGCAAAAAATATTCCAACCACCACCCTTAAGTGGAAAAATAAGAACAACCCAGAAACACTATTGTTTAAGAATTCAGAGTGGAGCATCCCAATTTACCCCAATTTACTAGATTAGTATATTCATAATAAATTATAATCAAGCAAAGATCATATAAACACCTAATTAAACAAATAACAGAAAATGAACAGTTAGCAAAGAGAGAGAGAGAGAGAGAGAGAGAGAACCTGGTTATGAAGCAAAAGAGCGAAGTATGTGAGTAGTGAGTTGCAGGTGTAGAGGTATAAGACAGAGGACGAGGATTCAAGAACGGACTCAACTCAACTCAACTCAACAATGTGTTTGTATCTGTCAGGCCGTTTTTGGTGCCTGGATGTTAAACAAACGGACACGTGCTGCTGCCTGGATTCTTTCTTACTCAGTGGGATAAGCCTCTTATTTTGGGCTTTATTATTATCTATTTCATTTTGGTTTTTTCTGTTACGACACTTATTAAAAAATTTAAAATAAAAAATTTTATATGGAAAATAAATTTTTTATTTTTTAATATATTAATTAAATTATTTATTATAAAAATTTTTCTTTTAAATCTTTAATAAGTGTCTTCAATATATTTTTAAAAAAAAAAAAAAATCTTTCATTTTTTAAGTTAATTGCGTTTGATCCAAGAAAAGAATTAATGCTTGCATGTGAAAATTTATTTATTAATTATGATTATAATTTTTTTTCTTGTAATCGAAGTAGAATCTATTATTTTATTTTATTTGTATACTATCATATATTTTTTTGCACTGGAATCCTCTAGAGTTTTAAAAAAACTGCAAAATAATACAGTTATTGGTCCAATGGTTTACGTTAATTAAAGTATATTTACAACTTTAATCTTACTACAAACTGAAACATTTTTTATGGTTAAGATCTTGTTCAGTTTGTTTAAAACTGTAGAGGATTTGAATTATATATATATATATATATATAGCAATCAATGTTTTTTTTTTTAATCAATATTTTTTAGTCGTTATACGTATCTTGATTAATCTATCTTCATAGTTTAATTAAAAACAGTCATTGTCATTTATGTCGAAATTACAAGATTTAATCTTTGACAATCTCTCAATGACTCACACTTATCCACTCGTCACAAGAGGTTAACAACTCTGCTACGGGGCGGGTGTGGATTTTGGTCAATCCATCTTACTCTACCCGGCCTATACCATATCATGCATATAGATAAATATTATGATTAATTTAATTACTAAAAAGTCAATTGTTTTAACTAATTTTCATAAATTTAATACTTATTTTGATTATATTTTTAGTTGACATGAGATAAATGATTAATTTTAAAATTGTGATTAAATATATAAATTTAGAGTAAGACATTCGTAAGTGTTGGGTGGAGCTTGTGTGAGTTTTAAACTTTTAATATTTTGAGAAATTCTATGGTACTCATTTTTTTCAAGATATGATACTTAAGGTAAATTATTTTTAAGCATTTATTATGAAAGGATTGTGCTAGAAAAAGTTATAGCATTTGCTCGAGCTCTTCTGCACTATAATATTTTTTTTAAAAGTTAGTTAATTTAAAAACTACAAAGATCTCAAAAATTTGCATTTATCTAAGAGATAAAACTCCCAAACGTATATATGCTCAAGTGTTCACCAGATCCTATTATGAAATCAACGTTCAATGAATGTTCAACTTATTTTAAGTACAATATCTATCAGGGTATCATAGAAATCTCTTAATATTTTTTTTTGCAAGACAAGTAAAGAGTTATAATCCTAAAAATATAAGGTGGAATCGGATTGAGCAAAAATATGTCTTATTGTCATGTTTAATAGAATTTATAAAGATATTTTTTACAACATAACCTTAATTAAATGGCATAGTTAGAATCTAAATATATATTCATGCATCTACCATACATCACATATTTGTTTACTGTTATTTTAACCCTTATCATATATGATTTAATATATTTCGTCTAATGGTAATTTTAAAAATTGTTTTAAACAAAAAATTAAAAAATTCAAGAGTTGTGATTTTTTTTTTTGTTTGACGTGAAAATAATTCATTAAACATAAGCCACAGCCAGTACATCAAGCATAGCTAGGTTGTTGCATGAAATAGGGAGCATCCTTTACCCAAGTTGTGTCCATAAAAAGATAAAGCCAATGATGCTAAAGCATGAGTAACTCTATTACCCTCAATCTTGACAAGAAAAACTGACAACTTCTAAAGCATTGAGCTAAATGAACACGGTCTTGACCAATTATTAACATTTTTCTTTCTCTTTACCTATTTATATTAAAAAAGTTAAAAAGTGAGTCGTTATTGAAAAAAAATGAATTAATAGATAAATTATGAGAAAAGATACTTACACCGATAAAGTAATCTCAAGGACTACACAGATTTATTCTTTTACATTATCTTCTTGAAGGAAAGTAAGAGAAAAAAAAAAGAGAGGAACACTAAAAAAAAACTAAACAAATGTTTTTCTTAGGTTTGTTATTAAAGGTATTAAATCGAGTTAATCTACTTCGGGCAAAATTAATTTTGAGTCAGGTTGGTTTGAGTCAAAATTATTGTAGGCTAATAAAATACTAGTTCAAGTTAACCTTATGCAGAACATGAGTTGGGCAGGTTGACTCGTTAGTCCACATTATATTATTTATTAATTTTTTTTTTAGATTTCAACTCTTAAAAATTTTATTCTTTTGCTTTATCACTTTATTTTTTATTATTGCATATAATTGTCATCTCAAAGGGGGCTATTGTGTGTTTTAATTGGGAATTATATGAGGCATGATTATGTGACTTTATTTTTGACATTTAAGGCTATTATCCCAAAGGAGATCTTCATAAGTGTTGGAAATTTCTAGTTGTTAGCTTCACATGAAGGAACTTTATATAATTTTGCATACCCACCCCGAAAGGGGGATGTAATTTTATGTTTAGGTTCTTGTTTTGACTTATGTTGGTGGCAAGCAAATTTTCTTCTGATGCCCATGTGACTAATATTTATTTTGCATTCATGTTGTCTATTTGTACAGTTTCCTTTAGTGTTAATAATAGTACTACAACAATTGAAGTTTTGACTGGATCTAACTATAAGAGAAGGAAACAAGACATTGATTTTGCTTTAGGGATTGTTGATATTGACTTGGCCTTGCTTGTGGATAAGCCCAATGACCTTTCTGATGAGAGCACACAAGAGCAAAAAGAATATTATGCAAAATGGGAGAGATCCAATAAGCTGAGTCTGATAGCTATTAAGATATCCATCTCTGAACATCTCCTTAGTGGTTTTCCATATACTAATAATGCTAAGGAACTGATGATTGTGGTAGGACAGAGAGACCTTATGTTGTGTCTAATAATGTTGAGTCCGGAAACTATATGAAAGATCTGACCTCTATGACATATGATAACATTGGGGGAGTTAAGGAATACATTCTGAAAATGGTATATCTCCAACCTAAGCTTTGTGAATGTTTATGTATTGAAGCATATCAAATGAGTTTTTTGATGCTTCACCACCACAACGGACTTTACAAAACATAAACATATAAACATTCATATAAAGTGTTAATCCATCCTTAATTTTATAACAAAGTCAAAAGAATACCAAAGATCAAAAGCAAAGATCAAATATCAAAAAAGAAGACCAAAGATCAAAAGAAGAAGACAAAGATCAAAAGAAGTGTTTTAGATATAGGTCTTAGAATATATATATATGAAATGCTCTCAAGGTATCTTATTTATATTTAAATGATTTTTCAAGATCTTTTTAAATTAACTTCAAAGTTCATATTTTTTAAAGAAAGGTTGATTTCAATCTTGGATTGTGTTAAACACATGTCAATTTTGTTCAATCCAAGTTTCTCAAAGTTAAAAATGGTCTAGATACTTAATTAGGCTTGAAAAGTGTGTTCATAAGGTAAGGTAATCGATTACACATGTGTTGTAATCGATTACAAGCTAAACAGAGGCCTTGTAATCGGTTACATTGAGTATGTAATCGATTACAAGCATGACAGAGGTCATGTAATCAATTACACAAGGTTGGTAATCGATACATATTTCCCTATAAGTGTAACACTCTTTGTAGGACATTACATTTCCAAAATTAAAAACCAAATTATATAGGTTTACTATTATAAGTTTTAAAAGTATTTTTTTTGCTAAGTTCCAACTTAATAAAATATTTTTAACTTGAATTACCTAATTTTAACCACATGAGTCCTAGGTATTTAAATTAAAAACCAAATTATAATAGTATAAAAGTCAAGAACACGTTCAAACAACTATGTAATCAATTACAAAGATTGTATAATCGATACACAAGGTTATATAAATATGATATAGTTCACCAACGACTATATTAGGTGCATTAAATGATACCCATTAAAGCCCCCAACGGCTCCTTTGACCTAAAAACTTATAAATACACATCTTAGGGCATCATTTGTAACTAACCAACAACTGAGAAACTTTTTTTAATCACTATAATCCGTGAATCAATCTTTGAATCATTTGTGCTCTGTTTTTGTACATATTTGAGATATTCTTAAAGAGTATTATAAGGCTTCAATTTGTGTAATTTACTCTTGTGAGAGTTTTATCTTATATACACTTTGTTTCTTTGTGAAGAGGGTGAGGTATCCTTTTTTTATAAAGAGAGTGAGGTATCTCTCAAAGATTATAAAAGGGTGAGGTATCTCTTAATT
Organism: Ormosia emarginata; assembly: GCA_029884605.1. NCBI lineage: Eukaryota > Viridiplantae > Streptophyta > Magnoliopsida > Fabales > Fabaceae > Ormosia > Ormosia emarginata. The sequence goes on from JAQQTP010000048.1 coordinate 9,991,940, forward strand.
TGTAAAGAATGTGAGGCATCCCTCAAAGGTTGTAAAGGGTGAGGTATCCATGTTTTGAGGCTTAAGCACAAAGGGTGAGGTATTTCAATGTGTGGTGAGTGCTCTATTGTGTAAAGGTTTTCAAGCACTCGTTCAAGCTTGAAGTTTAGTAGAAAATCTCGAGTGGTTTGCTTAAGGACTGGACGTAGGTCACAAGGGGTGGCTGAACCAGGATAAATTCTTGTGTTTGATTCTCTTAACTATATCTCTTTACTCTGTGCTTTAATTATATATGCTTGAGTTGAGTTTGATATCTAGTTTTGCTTGAATATTTTCTATCTTGACTTGTTTATTTGCGAGTGATTTATTCGATCTCATTTATCTATTCACTTTAATTAATCAATAACTTTAACGAAAATCAATAATCAAGTGTTTTGCGAAAGATTTGTGAACTTATTTTATAAGCTTAAATCACCTCTCTCTTAAGTATTGAGGTCACTTAGTAACAAGCTTAAGGTACTTAAAATTGACCTTGATGATAACTTTCTCATTCACCTTGCCTTGAATTCTCTGCCTATTGAGTTTTCCCAAATTAAGATTGTCTACAACACCCTAAATGAAACTTGGACCATAAATGATCTCATTACTAAGTGTGTTGTTGAAGAAGAGAAGAATAAGAAAGAAAAGAGTGAGATTGTCCTTTTAGCCTTTCAGTCCAAGCCCTTTTGTGGTAAAGGTCCTACAAATTATGACAAGTATAAACATCAGGCTGGTAACTATGTTCACCATAAATGTGTTAAAAGGCATGGTAACAATCCTGGTCAGAACCACTTTGTAGGAGGCCCTCAACCTTCCATAGGTATAAGTGTGAAGTGTTTCCATTGTAAGCAGAAGGGTCATATGAGGAAATATTGCTCTAGGTTCAAGTCTTGGCTAGAAAACAAATTGAAACATAGAGGTATGCCCTTAGCTCTTATTTGTTTTTAATTTATTACCATTGATGTCCCTCTGGATACTTGGTGGTTTGGTAGTGGTGTCATAACACATGTTGCTATTACCTTGCAAAGGTTCATAAGCAAACAAAAACTAAGTCTGAAGGAAGCCAAGTTGAGGGTAGGAAACAATCTTGATGTTGATGTTGAGTTTGTTTGAGTTTTCAAGTTGTCTTTGGAGGGTAGTTTTGATATTACTTTAGAGAACACCTTTTATGTACCTTCCTTTAGGAGGAATTTAATTTCTATTTCTTCTTTAGACATAGTTGGTTTTCATTTTACTTTTGGTGGTGGAAAAGTTGATTTAATGTTTGATTCTAAAATTCTTGGATGTGATATTTTGGATAATGGTTTATATAAATTTTGTTTGGCTTTGGATAATCCTTATGCTTCTTTAGTTGTTAAATCTTCAATTGCAAAGCATTGTAGAAGTAAGGATAAATCTTATATGTTGTGGCATAAGTGCTTATGACATATCTCTAAGGAAAGAGTTGATAGGTTGGTTAAAAATGATATTCTCTCATCACTTGATTTTGAGGATATGGAAACTTGTGTTGATTGTATTAGGGAAAAATTGACTAAGACTAAGAAGAAAGGGGGGAACTTGAAGTTTAGATCTTTTAGAGATTATTCACACTGATATTAGTGGACTTTATTCCTCTACAATTTGTGGAGACAAATTTTTTATCACTTTTATTGATGATTTTTCTCGATATGACTATCTTTACTTGATTAAAGAAAAATCATATGCTCTTGAAAAATTTAAAATTTTCAAAATTAAAGTTGAAAGACAATTAGGAAAAGTCATCAAAATTGTGAGGTATAACCGAGGATGTGAGTATTATAGTAAACATGATGTTTTTGGGTAGAATATTGGTTCGTGTGCCAAATACTTACAAGAGTGTGGGATTGTTGCCCAATATACCATGCCTGGTAGTCTTGAGTAAAATAAGGTGGTCAAAAGGCGTAATCACACCCTTAAAAATATGATGAGAAGCATGATGAGTAAGATTAAATTGCCAGAATATTTGTAGGGAGAATGTCTTAAAATTGCCTTGTATATTCTTAATAGATTTCCTTCTAAATATGTGTCTAAAATACCTTTTAAGCTTTGGACTGGTAGAAAGCCTAGCCTTAATCATTTTTGGGTTTGGGGATGTCCAGTTGAAGTAAGATTATATAACCAAGCAGAGAAAAAGCTTGACCCTAGAACTAGTCGATGTTTTTTCATAGGGTATCCAGACCATGCCAAAGGATACAAGTTCTATAGTCTTGGTAGATGCAATAAAATTGTGGAATCCTTAACTACAAAATTTCTGGAATTTTATATTGCTGACATAGAAATTTCCTTGGCTGATGATGTTCGTATGGACCATGTTGAAATAGTTTCATTTCCTTTGCTATCTTTTCATGTTTCCACTACACCTATGCCAATTGATAGACATGATGTTCCAGTTGATGATCCAATTGTTCATGCTGAAGTCTTTTAACCCGTAGAGGCTTCTATGAAGGTCCCCATTAGGAAATAAGAGAGACAGAGGAAACCTGCTATTTCAAATTATTATTATGTTTACCTTAGAGAGCACGATTATATCATTGGACCAATTGTTAAGCCTGTAACTTTTCATAATGTTGTGTCTTGTCCTCAGTATAGTATATGGATAGATGTCATGAAAGAAGAAATGTAGTCAATGGCCAACAATGGAGTATGGGAGCTTGCTGAACTCCCAAAAAATTATAAACCTATTGGGTGTAAATGAGTATTCAAAACCAAGAGAGACTCTAATGGTAAAATTGATCAATATAAAGCTAGATTAGTAGCAAAATAATTTACTCAAAGCAAGGGATAGACTATACAGAAACTTTCTCTCCAGTATCTTTGAAAAATTCTTTTAGGATTATAATGTCCCTTATTGCTCATTTTGATTTGGACCTACACCAGATGCGTGTCAAAATGACATTCCTAAATAGTGATCTTGTTGAAAAGGTGTACATAATACAACCTGAAGGTTTTGTAGATAGTGGGAGAAAGTACACGATTTAGAGGTTGAAAAAGTCTATCTATGGCCTTAAATAGGCTTCTCATCAGTGGTACTTGAAGTTTGATGAGGTAATTACCTTACATGGTTTTATAGAAAATCAAGTTGATCAATGTATCCATCTCAAAGTGAGTGGGAGCAAGTTTATTTTTCTTGTTCTATATATTGATGATATTTTGCTTGCTAGTAGTGATTTTGGATTGCTTGTAGAAATTAAGAAAATGTTGTCTGAGGCTTTTGATATGAAAGACCTAGGATATACTTCTTCTTTTTTTGTCTTGGGGATTGAGAGACATAGAGATAGATCACATCATTTATTGAGTTGATCACAGAGAGCTTATATTGATAAGGTTCTTGATCGGTTTAACATAAGAAGCTACAAACCTAGTGATGTACCTATTGTTAAATGGGCAAAATTTAATAAAACTCAGTGCCTTGGTAATGATATTGAGAAAGAGCGAATGAAAGACATTTCTTACGCAAGCGCAACAGGAAGCTTAATGTATGCTTAGGTTTGCACTAGACCTGAAATAACCTACATAGTGTCTGTTCTTGGCAGGTATCTTTCTAATCCAGGGGAACCACATTAGACTGCTATAAAAAAGGTGATGAGATACTTGAAAAAGACAAGAGAATATATGCTTGTGTATAGAAATGTTGAGAGTCTAGAGTTAGTGGCATATACTGATTCAAACCTTGATGGGTGTGTTGATGACATAAAGTATACTTCAAGCTATGTTTTCATGTTAGCTAGAAGTGTTGTATCTTGGAAGAGTGTTAAGCAAACCGTAACAGCTTCTTTTACTATGCATGTTGAATTAATTGTCTACTACGGAGCAGTTACACAAGTTATTTGGTTAAGAAATCTTATTACTGAACTTCAAATTGTCGACTTCATTTCTAGATTGACATTGATTTACTATGATAATAGTGCAGATGTGTTCTTCACAAAAAAATAACAAGACAAACAATGGGTCTAAGCATTTGTTGTTAAAGTATTTAACAGTAAGAGATTTAGCGAAAGAAGGGAAAATAACAGTTAGCCACATAGATACAGAATCGATGATAGCAGATCCCCTAACCAAGGGCTTGAGACCTAAATGTTTTCATAAGCATGTTAAGAATATAGGTGTCTTAAGCTCTTTTGATGTTCTTAGTTAGTGGGAGTATTATGTATTTGCTTCCTTTTCATTATTATAGATTTCTAATATAAGACATTGTTGATGCATGTTTTGTATACATATTTGGGTACACATGTTCCTTTTATTCTATATACACGTGTTTTGGTTAAAATTGCAATTTTGTTATGGTATTATTTGTGTACCTACTTTGAAAAACTTAAGTTTTGGTGTTAATACTCAAGTATGTGGATGTTATCTCGTGATAAACACCATGCTAGATATGTGAGACAAGTTGTTGAATTTATCTTGCTTATTTTGTATACAAGCATGTTGGAGAAAAATCATATTTCTCTTGCTTATATTGTAACTGAGCACATTGAAGAGAAATTGGAGGACTGACAAGAAAACAACATATTATTGGATCAATGTTAGGTGTTATTTTTCTTACTACACTATCACACTAAGACTTGTGTCAATAATGTTAAACTATGTTTTGTGACCATGGAAAGAAGTTGTATCGCTAAATGATCAATATCTGCCATGATTCAACATAGTTAACATTATTTGACGAAGTCATATAAAATATGATGTCTATAGATAATATGTTTTTTTAAAATTGTGACCACGTACTATATTTTTCTTAGTTGCTTAGCCCAAGATTCATTTTTGAAATAAAATATTTTTAAAATTAAAATCATAATTAATTTTTTCTAAAGTGAGAGAATGTTAGAAATTTCTTATGTGGGCTATAATTAATTGTGAGGTTTTGTTTTGTGAAAAAAATGGGCTAACGATATGATCTTGGTTGTAGACAAGCACTGTAAGCTCAATATTAGTATTGATCCATATTATAAGTTATGTATACCTATTATTGAGTTAGTGTAGTTAGGCGGCAGTGTAGGCTCATTTAACCATTGACCCATTAGGGTTTATTCCTGACAGTGTCTCTTGATGGGAGAACCTGTTATGGTTTTAAATATGTGGCTAGGTCCCTTCCCTTCTATCGATATATGTTATCTGACTTGCCCTATCGATAACCGCTTATTGAAAGAGGTAGATAAGGAGAATGATATAGTTAGAGGAATACTCCTCGCCACAACATTAATTAATCATCAATGACCAACTCAGTACTCTTTATATCTCAAATTGTTATGTTAGTGTCTTCAATTTTTATGACCTTATATTTTTTACAATTCACACATAAAAAATTCTACATCAACTTTACATTATACTTGTTTGGGAAAATAAAGGTAGAGAGAATGTGTGTTAGAATGTGCATTTTTCTTGTTTTATTATCTAAAAATGAAGCAATATAAGAATGATGTAGAATTTTTTATGTGCAAATATCATTACTTAATAGCTAAATCATTCACAGATGAAGGTTCATCCTCTACCCAAGTGGTATCTTGACATGAAAAAGACAAATATGTTAATGCATGAGCAACTTTATTCCCACTCTTTCTATATGACTAAAAGAAATGCTTCTAAAATTATTAACCAGTAAAAGACATATTGTGCAAGAGCTACCAAATATGTGAGTGCATAATTACTAGCACAAAGTAAGTGATGAAATTCTTGATAGTCTAGCTCAGCAACTAAGTCAAAGAAGCATAGGTCCTGTGCTAATTGGAGGTCCATTCTAATAGCTAAACCTTTACCAATATTGACCTCCACACATTCATTCAACAACTGAGTAGCAACAACCAATATGTTTCCTTGAGAATCACGAATGACAACACCTATTCCACAAGTTCCATCTGTCTTTATAGAAGCATTAGTATTCAACTTGCACACCCTAAGTGGTGGTAGGTCCTAGGGTTCACGACTTGGAGCTGATTTATTGTGGCATGGTTGCATAACCATTCTTGATAAGGAGTTTGCAGCCTTATAATCTTCATAGCACTTCATAACCTTGGATAACAAAAAAATTGTGGTGTTATTTCATCATTGAAACATAAGTGATTTCATGCTAACCATATGCCATGAAGAGTGACAAGGAAAAGGTGTACTGAGCCAGTCTCCTCGAGCATTGTATGGTAGCTAATCCAATCTACAAGTCTCGTGTGAGAAGAGTTTTGTATCGACTCACCATGTCCTGATCTCTACCATAATTGCCAAACCCATGCATAATCTCAAAATACATGCTCTAAAGTCTCCATTTTACTCTTACACCTTAGACAAGTACATGGACATGCAACGACCCTAGCAACCAAGTTTTCACGCACAACCACCCCATTGAGCAATAACCTCTATATGAAATTTTTTGTTCGAGGAGGAATATGATAACACTATATTTTATACATTTTATAATCCTCTCACTAGGCTTCTTAAGGTTCAATTAAGCTTAATTAAGTTGATTTTGACACATTTTATGACATTGAACCTTATTGGATCATTAAACAAATTATTGCATAAATTAACCTTAATTATCTCTTTGATAGTATTTAGTAAACTGGTTATAACTTGAGTTGCAAATATCTGATTGATGTGATTTTGGTTATAACTTGAGTTGCAAATATCCCACCTTTGTTATATATATATTTTTTGTGGTTGGTTTCTACCACACCATTTTTAATTTTTATTTGGTGGTTGGTTTATTCCACGCCTTTGTAAATATTTATTTGGTGGTTGGTTTATACTACATCTTTGTATATATTTTTATTCTTCTTATTTCTTTTTCTCTTTTGTTTTGTGTGTTTTTAGGGGTGAAAACGTAACTTGATTCAATTGACATGTATTAAGATTAGAATTCTAATTAACTTTTTTCTATTCAATTTGAGTGCTTATTATGGTTCATAATGCTTTTATGAATTGGTCACTCATAAATTGACCTAGTGGGTGTATGTAGAATAGGAAAATTTGCATATGACCTAGACCATAAATAATAAAGTACCATGATTTATAATTGTCTAGGAATGAAGGTTATAGGTTGTTATTGGGAGAATTTTGTGGTATTTTCCATAGGAATCCAAAGAGTAAAAGTCATGCCAAAGAGTTAAGGTTTCGACTAAGGAACTAACTTTTAATTCATTCGATTCTCCCATCAATTGAATAATTAGAAATTGATTAAAAGAAGGTCCCAAAGCTATTATTGTAAAATACATGATAGATTATTGAATCAAGTGACGTTAGATCCCTAGTTTTTTTGTGTGTCTTCGTGTTTGTTTTTCTTTTTCCTCTTAAGTGTCAACTTAATTTTGACCTTTTGGTCACTTGTCGACTTTCTCAACAAGTTTTTGTAAACCTAGTTTGATACGGTGAATTTTGTTGTTTCAAGAATTCAAAATGAGCCGATAATGTTTTATCCATACTTCCAATAGGCTCACATTTTTGAAATCACACCTATCAATATTGTCAAAAAAAATTTTAAAAAAAAACAAGCGATGTTGTTCTTTGGGGATGATTTCTGCAAACAGAAACAATAAAATATTCTTCATTATGAATGGACTGAGTAAGGAGTCATTTTCGACTCTTGAGACGCATTCTTGTGGAGTTGTACATCTTGAACTTCTTAATTTGTGGAATCTCTTCAAAGGCAAGTAAGCGCGTTACAGTCTTGGGAATCTGACTCAAAAAGATCATATTTGTCAATTTATAAGAAAATTAGATGGGAAGCTTATCCTCGACTCATAGAAGGCGTTTAAGCCGTTACTGGACGTAAAACCAGAGGAAGATGTGAGCCGCAATCACAACTATATGTATATATTTTCTTGTATAGATTTAAAAAAAAAAAGAGCAAGTAAAGTGGTCAGAAGGAAATGTCAAGAAGAAAGTAGAAGAAAAGGAATGGATCAAGACACTTCATCTGTTTAAATAATTTCAATCTTTAGTCGTACTTTGTTTCTGTTTATATTTGTGTAAGGTTTCTCTTTTCAGTAATTGCAGTAACAAGTACTATCTTCTTTCCTTTACTTATCTATTTTAACATTAAGGACAATGTTGTGATCTGGTTGGGGGGAAGGATAGTGTGAATAATTGTGTAAAAAAAATTGTTTAAAAAAATTGTTTGAAAAAAAAATAAATAAATTAGGAAATGTGTTTATTAATGTGTTTATATGTTTGTCAGCAATTTTCGAACTTAAACCAATTAAGTATGGCAGAGTAAGGAGTAAATTTTGCTGTGGAGGTAATTTTACTCTTGAGACGCATCTAAATTGGGCTAGATAACTAGTTTGTGTAGAAGTAGCAATTTTAATTCAGGGGAATTTGCATGATTGAGTAAATTGTCTTCTTTCTTAAACATCACATGCTTGATTATGGATGTTGAATTTTTTTTGGATTGAGAATGATAGAATTATGCCTTGTGAGATTTTGAGCCTATCGATGAATGGATTGAACATCTGTACCATTCTCTTCTTTCTTATGTGATTTTTTCTCATGGAATTGTTACTCTAGAACTTGCTTTGATTCTTTTTGAAGCTACATTTTGACATGTATACATAAACACATTTTTTTTTCTTGAATTAACTACTTTGACGAAATAGCCAACCTTGCATATTTTCCCTTGCTTAACCCCTTTGAACTTATTTGATCATTCATTGTTTCTAACTTATTGCGTGTCTTAAATGAAAAACCATGTTCTTACCCAGCCTTAGGGAATAAGAGAACATTGACTTTGTTATTTGATGAGTTCTTGAACAAGTGTGGGGGTGCATGTGCAGATAGATTAAAAAAAAAAGAAGAAGAGCTGGCAGCGAATTCTTAGAAATAACAGAAATAGAAAAAGAATGTTCAAGCCTAACAATGAATTCAACCTACCAATTGATCTTTAGCGAAATATTAGTTAAATATTGGTTATTACCCTTTATGAGAAAGAAACAAACAAAGAAGGAATTAAGAAAATCTTGGAAAAGTTAGACTGAATGTTCTCAAACGTCTTCTCCACTCTAACTGTAACATAATGTTCTTTTATTCTCTTTGGTATTTAACTTGTCTTATCTATATTACTTCCTCCTTTACCATAACCCCATTATAACCTTGAATAAAGTTCTCATGATTTGTGTATATATGTTATTTTTGGGTAGTGAAAAAGTAGAAGATAAACAAGCTTATAGTAGTGCAATTATTCATGAGTTGAATAGAATGAAATACAAACCTTTTTAAACACTTAGAGGTTGAAAGTGAATTCTGTGACGATATATCATTCTTGATTCATTCTTTTTAACTAAAGTTTCTTTGCTTGTTAGTTTGAGATTTGAAGATATGTTACCTCATGACTGTTTTGATCTCTTGAATGTTTGGTTGCTCTTCTTGAGACATTGAATCTTTTAGAGTTTTTAGTTTTTGAGTTTGTGTCATTTTTCTTTGTTCCCTAATTTTTGTCTTTTGTGTTTTGCCCGGGAGTACAAAATTTAAGTGTGGGGGAATTTAATAACACTATATTTTATCCATCTTATAATCCTCTCACTAGACTTCTTAAGGTTCAATTAAGCTTAATTAAGTTGATTTTGACACATTTTATGATATTGAACCTTATTGGATCATTAAACAAATTATTGCATAAATCAACCTTAATTATCTCTTTGGCAGTATTTAGTAAACTGACTATAACTTGAATTGCAAATATCTGATTGATGTGATTTTAGTCTTGTAAGAAAGCTTAGACAATTCCCTACAGACTTTTCTTAACACAAAAAGTTCGGACTCCTTGGATGTGATATTGGGCTTGCAAGTCAAAATAGATGAGCTGAAATCGGGTCTAAAACACTCTGCAGTAATTGGACCATATCTTGAGTTCTTAAAATGATTTTGGATTCAAACCAAAGCCATTTTAAAGCAAATATTCAGGCCTACAACTTTCATAAAGACCACTTTTCTCAAAAATAAAAAAAAAATTTTTTAAGTACTATAAATTCATTGACACGTTTGCTCAATTATTATGTCATTGATGACGTATAAAACTTAATCGCTAAGTTTGATCATTGTAGCGTCACTGTAGCTACTGTAGCTCCTGTAGCAAATTTGCCTATAAATAGGCAACCGAATTCATAAATGAGGAGAGGAGACATTCGGGGAGAGAGAGGGGTGAGGTTCTACGCAGTGCCCAGCCTCCTCTCCTCAGTCTCCCTTCAATTTTTAGTTTCTTTTTCTTTTTTTCTTCTTTCTACTCGATGTGTAAATAAATTTCAGTCTACTTGGGTCAAAGTGTGAAGCTCTTGGTAATAAAATAAAGTTAGATTCATTTCTCTCTTGTACTTTAATGATTTATTTTCTAGTAACTATTATACGTGTTATATGTTGTTTCTGATAATTTAGAAACTACACTTGTAAAGAGGAGTTCTTGATTTGTTGTAGACAATAAGATTGACACAGTGAATGCTTTAACCCATTTACAAGTGGTGGTAATAATTAAAGAAAACATAATATAATTACGTAATGGACTTTTAATGTTATATTTTTCGATTGGAACTTCGATTATGTGAGGATTCTAATTGAGTTATAAAAAAGAATTAATTTTACTTTTACTTTATTTACCAAGAGTAGATCTTTTTACCCAAGTAAACATTTTTTATCGTAGTAACAAAATATTTATCTTACCTCAATTTCTCTTCATCAATTCCCTGTGGATCGACATCGGACTTCTGAGAAATTTATTACTTGAGACAACCTACACTTGGGTTCGCAATGTAACAATTAATCTCGCATCAAGTTTGTAGACTTGGTCAAGAAAAATTGTGCATCAGAATATTGGGTGACCATAGATGATTCTAAACCTTTATCATGCCTTGATTCACACCGCTTGTCCCTGGTTCATCATTCTTTATGCTTCTAGCCAACTAATATGTTAACTTCACAGTGTGATTATCATCTCTCCTCCCCCCCCCACCCCCCAAATAATGTGAGACAAACTTTAGGTTGCTTCAAGGGGGAGGAAAATTGAATCAATTAGAGATTTGTTCCATGCTAGCCCATTTTGTAGAAACAATTCCAAAATAATAGAGTTTTCATTCAACATAGATACTGAGCTCCATATTTTATGGCTCAGCTGAGAAGGAAGCCATCCATTCTTCCAAATTTTAATATTATCCCCACACTATACTATCCAAAAACATCTTTTCCAATCACTGATTTTGCACTCCAAATGCTTCGTCATGTTTAACTTGGATTTTGAGGCAATTTAGAGTATAGAATTGATGTACATAAGAAATATTTAGCTACCATTACTCAAGCTATTAAGGAATTTGGATTTTAGAGAATCCTCTATATTTGCTTAGCCAACAAAACCTTGTTAAAAGCATGAAAATTCCTAAAATCCATACCATCATCCTTTTTTCCGCTCCCTTTCTCTACTTCCCCACCAAAATCTACTAATCACAGATTCAATATTCTCACAAATTGACATAGGTAAAAGAAAGCAACCCATTATGTAGGTCGGAATGGCCTAGGCAACCACTTTTATTAGCACCTCTGTTCTTACTTGAGACAAATACCTCGGTTTCCATCCTTTCAGTTTCTTCTAGACACGATCCTATACAAATTAAAAAACTTGCTTCTTGAATTTTCCCACCACCATAGGAATTCCAAGATACTTGGGATGACTTTTGACTACCATAATTTCTAATCCAAACTAGATAATTTGTCTATTGTCATCTGAAACATTTTGGCCAAAAAAGAGCTTAGATTTTTCAAAATTCACATGCTGACCAGAGGCCTGTTGATACATATCAAGAATAGAAACTTATGTTAGAGGACCTTTAATTGTTACCAAGTGACTTCAAAACTCAAGAAAGGGGTGAATTGAGTTTTTCAAAAAATTTCGCAAACAATTCCCTTTTGATTTGTGTTGAAGCTATTTTCTTATGTGGTGAATGAATTTATGACAATAAAAGATCTCACACAAGTTTTCAAAGAAAGATAATAAGTAGAAGATGATGCAACAACTATGCAAAGCTAATAAATAAGCTTGAATGAAAAGAGATAATGGTAGAGAAAAGTGCAAACAAGATTTATACTAGTTCAATCACCCTTGTGATCTACGTCTAGTCCCTAGGATCATCCACCAAAGAGTTTTCATTATTTTTCGAACTTCAATAGGTGCTTGAAAAACTCTTACAAGCTTTGAGCCCTTCTTACACCTCTGGGATCATCCACCCTTATGTGTAGAAGTCTCTTTGTCTCCTAGAAGGATCCTTCACACTCACAAGTATTTATAATAATAATGAAAAATAATATACTCTCTCAAAGAGTTTATTATACAACTTGAAGCACTATGAAGCTCTCAAAGATGTCTCAAAAAGGCTTTAAAACAGAGCAAACGAGTAGGAAGAATTAAATCTTGGATTTAATGATTGAGAGTAAGTTGTCGGCTGTTCAAAAGATAACATTAAGTATTCTAAGACTTGTATTTATAGCCCATAAGTGAAATAGATCCATTGGGAGAGGTTGGTGGTGCATTTAATGAACTAAAAACTAGTTGTTATTAAGTATTAAAGGTGTGGTAATCAATTACAATGATATAGTAATCAATTACAAAGCTTAAAAACAAGTTTTGGATTTTTTTATGCATCCGATAATAAATTACAACTTGTTGTAATTGATCTCAAGCTATTTTCAAGTGCTGTAATCGATCACAAAGGCATGACAATCGATTACCTTACTTCTAATTTAAGAAAAAAAAGGATTTTGAGGTGTTGTAGTCGATTACAGTCATGTTGTAATCAATCACAAGCTTCTTGACATACTTGTAATGGATTGCCAACTACTCATAATGAATTACCAACTGCTAGTAATTGATTATGGGGCTCATGTAATTAATTACAACCATTCTAAAATCAAAATTTTGATCACAAACAAACCTTGTAAACAATTACCAATAATCAAAACTTGGATTTTTTTTTAGGATTCAAACAAGATTTTCTTAACCCAAGTTCGAAACATGATTTTGTGCAAAACAACCCAAATTTCTCAAAACCAATAGCCACCAACTTAAAGATTTCATAATAGACTTTTCAAAATCAATTTGAGCTTAATGAGATACTAAATATCACTTCTCACAATCAAGATCCTAAGTCCTATAAATTTATTGACATGAGGCTTCCCTTGGACTAAGTCTTTCTCATAATTTTATTATAATCAAAACCTTCATAAAATAAATATTCACATTAATTGTATCACAAATCAATGTCAACTATTAACCTAAAGTTAGATTTTTTTAAAAAATATAAACTCAAAGGGACTAGGTTAATAGTTAAGAAAGTACGCTTTCTATTTTGATTATTCAGATTTGAATTTTGAGTCAAGAAAAATAATTTCTTAAATGTATTAGACCAATGTAAAGAATATGCCTTTAAAGCTATCTGAAAAAAAAAAGGGCCAATTAATGCAAAAATTGACTAAAAGATACAAACAATTCTAACATTGAGTGTTAACTTTATAATATTGTAATGTGAAAAAATTGATTTGTACAATGCGGGATGAGTTTTTTTTTTTTTTTTTAATTTAACTCTTAAATGGCTAAATGGCTAGAAACGTATTAAGACCTATTCCTCTCACACTTCAAATGTGTAAGGTTAAAACATCATCAAGGCAAATGATATATTTTGCACATATAAAATATGACAAAATTATACAATATATTTATGTTTTTAATGCAAGTATTCATACATATAACTATAAAAAAAAAATATTATATAAAAGTTAAGCTTGTCTATTTTAATAAACTCAACTCCAATCTAATTCAATTATTAAAATGTTTTTCTTTCTTTCCTTCTTTCTCATTTTAACCAAGGCTAGCCTATCAACTTAAACTTCATATTCCAATAAGATTGGTATGAGATAAAAACAGTGACAATCTAAATATTTTAGGTAGTAAGGACGAGAAGAAAGACAATATTTCTCTCTTATGATTAGAAAAAATAACGTGATAATTTTTTTTTTCCATTTATTCACATGATGGGGATAAAGTTCAAAGACTATAATGGTCGAAATAACAAACTATGACTGTGGTAATAATAAAGTTTTAAAATCAAATTGGGGAATTGCTCCCACATCGCTAAACGTTAGTCTGTCATTGGGTAAAAATTTAGAGCAGGTGCTAAATGTGCACTAAGAAGATTAACACGGTATTTAGAGTGAAAGATTGATAAATTGTTACAAGATTGGAGCTGTCAATATGTATTGGTGTCTACTAACTTGCCATAACTTGCTACAACATGAGAATGAACAACAATGTTGATTTTTAATGTAATTTTGTTCTCATAAAAAATGAACAATTATTTTTAATGTAACTTAAATAAACATTGGTTTTCCTTCTTTGGCCCCTTAGGTATTTTGGCATTGTTTTGCTACCTGATTAGTTGATAGGTTGAAAAATCCTAACCCAACTAACCATGAATTCTTAGTTACTAAATTAAGAAGAAAAAATGCAAGAAAAAAATCACAAATAATTCAATATAAATAAGAAGAAATGAGAATGGCAAAGGAGAAGGACAAATATCTAGTGATTGATGGGAGTTATAAACAGCGAATGACAAAGCCCAATGAGTCTCAATCTGTCACAAGGATGACAAATGTAAAGGTAAGGGTTATTGACGATGAAGTAACTAGGTGAGGGTAATAGAATAGAAAAGGGCCAAGATGTGGTGAATGGCAAAGTAACCAAATCCCAGTGAATCTTTGTCTTGGAGACAATAATGACAAGTGTCTCCTCACTACTCAACTATTCTAACTTAAGTCATGATGGTGTGATTTGTGAATTAGGGAAGATTCACATTTGAGATTAGGTTAAGTTAGATTTGGTTTAGGATTTCATTCAGTCAAGATTGAGAAAATAGTTTTTTTATTTAATTTTTATTTGGTTACTACTTTGAAAGTTTATAAAGTCATAAAATTGCAGTGAATTGAAAATTGATAAGCAAATTTGGTCGTAATCCAAGTTAAATGTAACTTGATGATTGGCTGTCAAAATAGATTGGTTACTTGTGTTGAAAAAAAAAAATCACTCACACAAATCAAGCAAATAAGAAAGTGTCAATTTTAAATATGATTGTCTAAACTCTTTATGTTTACAACTTTACAAATTAATCAACTAATTTTAATAAATAATTACAATTATAAATTTTCAACTAAAAGGAGAGATCGATTATATCGGTGTGCACCCAGTCACAACATATTTTTTCAAACAAATGACTCAAACTTACACTTTCTTTTTAATGGCAATGTTAGATAATATAATTACCCGCTTTTATCTAATAGTTGATATTATTTCATTAAAAGTAACCATTAAATAAAAATAAATCTAACGGTTAAAAATGAGTATAAATAAAAAAAAAACTTATACTGATATAAACCGATGTCTCTTATCTCTCACAAATTCAAAATTTATATACAATCAATCTCCCAATATATTTTCTCACTCAAACTATTCACAAACTTCATCACCTTACACAACACTCACAAAACACCAAAAGCACCTTTCTTCGACTCATGTCGGCAACATAGCAAACTTACCTCTTTCTTCCAAACTCACATCGGTGGCACTGCTCTTCTCAATGGAGGAAGATACAATTCTAAAAACAAAAACTCTCACCACCTAATGTTCTGTCACGTGCAATTTAAAATATCACACACATGTTTTATTTTTTTTCTCCCTTTTTTTACTTCTTTTCAAGTGGGCTCAATTAAACTCAATCCAGGGCAATTACAAAACAATTTGATCTTTTTTAAAATGAGAGCTGTAGCTCAGATGGTGCTCCCACTTTGCAGTTCCCCTACTAATTATGCCTAAAAAAAACTTACAAATCTAAACTGCCCAAAAATATAGCGGAAGGAGCAAAGATGAAGCAATTTAATAATTCTATTTAAGATCAACTCATTTTGGATATAGGGAGGTTTAAGTGCATGTTTGTTTATGATTAAATTTTGTTCTAATAGCTTTATTTTAAATGTAAAAGTTTTGGGTGTTCCATGTCTTGTATAATTTGACATAAGAAGTTAAAAGTTTTTGATCCTATTGAAAAATTGTTTGCTCATAATCTCATAGACGGATAGCATGTTTAGTAGAAATTAATTCTAGACTAAAATAATTTTTTGTTTTAATTTTTTTTTTATTGTTTCAATCATATTTGATAATTTTTATTTTAATTTTTATATAAAATTTAATGTATTATAATATTTTTTTATAATATTAAAATTTGAAACTTTTAATTATAAATTATAGATTATTTTAAAATTTTAAAATATAAATATTATTTTATTTTTAATCAAATAAATTTTTTAATAATATATATATATTTTTAATAATTTAATACATAAAAATAAATTTTTTATTATTTAAATAAAATAAATCATTTTAAATTATTTTTTAATTAATATATTTAAATATAAAATTAATTATATTATAATTTATTATAACAATAATAATTAATTATATTATAATTAATTATTAAAATAATTAAATTTTCACGATGAATGTGAATATACATTAAATAGCTTTATAGTTTTCAAATTTTTTGACCATTCAGCCCTGCAAACCCAGCTACCTAATAATGACATCTTTAATGCAAAACCAACCCACGAATGATAATGGCATCTATCTGCCGCAGCCAACGACACTGTCTCTTTTGCACATACTTCAGAAAGAGAGCAACTCTCCATTTGACAAATTGCTCTCTCTTTCTCCACATGGACGAACTACTGAAGGAGCGTTCAGAGAGAGCAAAATCTTCAGCTTCCAGGTACAGCCATCTTTCCTTTTCCTTCTTATCTGTTTATCTCCTCCCAGGTATATATCTCTTCGTTTTCCATTTTTTGCTCTCCCTTTGGATCTGTATATTTCCTTGCTTTCCCCTTTTCACAAAAACTACCAAACAAAAGCAATGGAAATCTTTTCAACAGATAATGGGGGTTACGGGTAGTCTGGAAATGGATGCCATGTTATTGTGCCAAATCTCCAATCATAAATAGATGTAAAATTTCTATGGCTTTGAATTATTCTGGCAATTCGTGCTGGCCAGCGTGGGTGCATAAACCCATAAAATCAGTAGAAAAATTAAAACTTGGCAAAAGGGGGTGACTGCAAATCCCTTTTATCTTTCTGGGTAGGAAGAATTTTGTGAGCAGAGGGAACTGGCGCTGCTGTTCATCAGCACCTGCATTCTTTAGATACTGTTATTTATGTCTCATTTTTGCTCTTTCCGTTACTTTCTGAAATTCTATATGGACTTGTCATGTTTGAAAAGAATAAGGATTATGATCCTATTAGGCTATTACTACTGGTGCTTAATATGATAAAAATGGTATTATTAATTTTTCTTTGGTTTATTATTTATTAATTTAACGATAATGAATAATGATGTGGTTCCATCTTTATTTCTTTCCCCCCTTTTTTAGCAACTAGGCTAAAAAACAAGATTTGTACTGTACCCAAAAGGATCAGCATGAAACAGATAAGTTAGACCCGCAAGTACTTGTTCCAAAATTGTAGTTTTTTATTTTATTGATTTTATATAAAGTAATTTATATTTATGTATGGTAGAAATTTTAGAAGCCAACTTCTCTGAAAGCTTTCGAAGAGGAATATTTACGGGGAAAGATAAGGAGGTGAGGGATATATATATATATATATAAGGAGTACATGCATGGTTTAATGGGCATTGGATTCCAAACATCCAGACCTTCTCAAAAACATTTACCTACAAGTTAACATGTAAAAGGGAAATAATAATGGGCATTCCATAAGATATATTGAACTTGGCTTATGTGACTATGAGCCTGTGGTATGATTGATTTTTACTATGGTACCATTTCACCATATGCTGATTTGCTATTGGCTTAGGATGGCAAATATAAAAGGGAAAAAAGAGTCTCCACCGGTTGCTTCCTCTGGTGAA
Source organism: Ormosia emarginata (assembly GCA_029884605.1). NCBI lineage: Eukaryota > Viridiplantae > Streptophyta > Magnoliopsida > Fabales > Fabaceae > Ormosia > Ormosia emarginata. The sequence goes on from JAQQTP010000048.1 coordinate 10,009,900, forward strand.
GAAGGAAAGAAAACAGCAAGCTGGGATGATAAAATAACTGAGCTTTTAATGGATGTTGTTATGGAGCAAGCAAATCAAGGTGAACGCAATGGCAATAACTTGACTAAACCAGGGTGGAGGGCTGCTAGGGAAAAATTCAGGACTATCAGTGGTTTGAACTATGACGATCTTCAAATTAAGAGCAAGTGGGATGCACTGACAAACAACTGGTCAATGTGGTATCAAATCTTTGGAAAGGAAATTGGCCTTGGTTGGAATAATGAGAAAAATAACTTTGAAGCATCAGATGATTGGTGGCACAAAAAAATTTCGGTAGGCTTTAAAAATGAGACTTGCTAAATGTGATGATTGTATATTGGTGTGATAATATTAATCATTGTATGCTTGGTCCTTGTAGGAGGATGGTAGAGCAGCAAAATTTCAAAATAAAGGTTTGAAATTTGCTGAAAAATTGACTTCCCTATTTGCTCTTGGTACAACCACTGGTGAATATGCATGGGCACCATCCTCGGGTGTTTTACCTGAGGGTGTTGAAAATTTGGACTCAACTGAGGGTGTAGGGGATAGTGAAGACCCAGATGTTGGTGGAGGTGGTGGTGTTAGTTTGCAAGATGGTATTGGTGTCAATGGCAGTACTAGTGCTGGCGCTAGTTTCGGTCTTGGAAACTTCACAATGTACACCTCTGAAGGTAGTTCTTTAAGTGAAAGGAAAAGAAAGATGGATGGATCAAAGGTACCAAAAGGGGGGAAGCAAGCACAACAGAGGAAACTAAACAATTACCTTGATAGACTCTGTGGAGCAATTGAGTCTCGCACTTTGAGTACTCATGATGGTAGAAAGGATGAGCTGAGTAATCCTTATGCCATTGTCAATGTCATGAAAGAGGTTAAGAAATTGCCTGGCATGGATCCGGTTCACGGTTGCTTGCTCAGTGTAGCCACATCTTGAAAGACCCAGTAACAAGGCAAATGTTTGTGGCTCTTGAGGATGAAGAGTCAAAGCTTAACTATTTGTTGTATGAAATCAGTTTGGCAAAGAATTAGCATGTAGTATTTAGAGTATTAACAGCAGACTGTACCTAAGTTATGTATGATGTATAAAGTACTTTTTGTGATGTGTTATAATTAGTATTTGGGAGTCATATGACCATTGACTATTTGGGATGTTTTTGATTGTACAACTGATGTCCCTATCTTGTGTCGTGTAATTATGTTAATGATGTCTAGTATATGAAAATATTTGATCTTTAAACTGCTAAGGGGTCTTAATTCCTTTTGCTTCGTTTGTTTAATGTTAGCAAGTTACTATTACATGATTTTCCTATTTGTTTGATTTTCAAAGTTGTATTCCATTAACAACTAGCAGAAGACTCTAAATCTTTGGATCTTTTAATATTTTTCAATGTTTTTTCATGTATTTAGTTGATGCAGAGCATAGAGAAGAAGACTGTCAAGTTACAAGGAAGTGAAAAGGCTGCGATTGCACGACATGAGGGTGGTAATGCTGTAGAAGGTACTGCCATTGCCATTGGTATAAGGTTCTTGTCAATTTCAAAGCTTGGTATATTACAGGTTTGTTGTTAAAGTTTGTTTCTTTGGCTAATGTTTGGGTAGTCTGGTTTCTATTTGTTTTTCTTTTCGCAAATTATTTTAGCCTTATATGTTCAGCTGATCAGCTCACTGCATTTCTAGATCTAGTTTTGTAATTGAGTTCTGTTCATTTACTCTACTTTTCATCATAGTTATGTTATGCTAGTCTTGCTGGTATTTTATGGTTCTTCGTTAAGTTCCTTCAGTGATATTGCATTAGTGTGATTGTATATGAAAAAAAAAGGTTTTTCAGTTATGCCTTAGTTGAAGCTAATATAAACTGAAAGCAAAAGTGAGAGAAGGGTTTTATCATAACGGAACTGAATGTAAAATATTAATGCAAAAGCATTTCAACATTTACTTATATGTTAGGAAGGAAATTGCTACTTTTCATTATGCTTGTCTCTAGGAGATAGTATCTTCATTTTGTATGTTATATTGTAATCAAACGGGCAAGTCAGTTTGCCCTTAGTTTAAGGTTAACTATAACATTTTTTGCCTTAACTATCACATAGCAATTAACAAGAGGTGAATTACTTGCTATTCACTTTTGAATATAAAATTTATGTGAATATAAAAGGCTTTGGAGAAGAAAAGAGTTCGTATTGCCTATATTCGAGCAATCCAAGATATGTATGATAAGGTTAAAACCAGGTTGGGGTCACAGAAGAGTTCCCTATAACTGCATGGGAGAGGGTCGACTTTGAGTCCTTATCTTTTTACCTTGGTCTTGGATGTGCTTGATGACCGCGCATATCCAAGAGCCGTGCCACAATGCATGCTTTTTTGATGATATAGTCTTAGTTGGAGAGTCAGAGAGGAAATAAACGGGAAGCTAGAGTTATGGAGGCAGGCTTTGGAAGAACATGACTTTCGTCTAGCGAGGAGTAAGACGGAGTATATGGAATGTAAGTTCGGTAAGAAACATGCTAATGCTAGCTTAGCGGTAAAAATTGGAGATCATACCATACCACAAGTTACACAGTTTTTCTTGGATCCATCATACAAAATGATGGAGAGATAGAAGGAGATGTAAACCATAGGATTCAAGCTGGATGGATGAAATGGAGGTGTGCTTCGGGAGTTATTTGTGATAGGAAAGTGCCTCTCAAGCTTAAGGATAAATTTTACCGCACACTATAAGGCCCGCAATGTTGTAGAATGTTGGGCGGTAAAAAGCCAACAAGAGCACAAGATTTCGCGGAGATGAGGATGTTGCGTTGGATATGTGCCATATTTAGACAAGATAGGATTAGGAATGAATGCATTAGAGAGAAAGTAGGGTAGCACCTATTGTGGAAAAGATGGGCTCGCCTTAAGTGGTTTGGACATGTAAGGAGAAGACCCTTAAAAGCCCCTGTAAGAAGAGTAGATTAGATGGAGAATAGCCCAATAGCTAGAAGTAGAGGAAGACCAAGAAAGACTATAGGTGAAACGGTTAAAAAAGATCTAGATTTGAATGTCTTTTCTGAATACTTGGTTCATGATAGGACATGAAGTGTGTGACCCCACCTAGTGGGAAAAGGCTTGGTTGTTGTTGTTGTTCTTGTTGCTATTTTCTTCTGCATAGATATATTTTTCTTGGAAGTATAATTGCTTTTTGACAAATTGTACATTTCCAGCTCACGTTGGGTACCACAAATTTAGGGGAAGTGCAGCTTGTTTATTGGTTTGCAGTGTCCTTTGCATCTCTGAATTTTCTAAGTAATAGCCTCTTTTTTCTATGCTAAGAATGAACCAGATCCATCTTGCAATTACCTTGCCCAGAAACATAATATGTTGTTATTTAGTGCTTCTATATTTTAACACGATCCTTCCAAATAACATGGCAGTGATGACAAATTCTCTACTACTCACATGATGAGATTAATACTGAATGTCTAAGTAACCAAACTCTTTATCAGTTCCCTTGGTTCTGCTTTTTAGTATACCTCATGTTTACAGAGTCAAGTGGTACTCTATATCAATGGAATCCTTTCGTACTTTGTATCATTAACCAAAATCTTTTTTTTTTCCTCATAGGTTGGTATAACTTGGTTGTGGTGATAATATAACTAAGGTTTTACTTGTTTGCAGATTGAGGCTTGCCTACGGCTTCTTGACCCAATAATTGCTGGATCTGCAAATGAAGATAAAAACTTGAATTCTGGGAAAATATGTCAAATCATTGATCAGTATGTGGAGCTTCCTATTGAGCGTCAAATTTTTTATATGATTGATGTTGCAGGATCAGGTGGCATTACTTTAAAGGAGGTGTGCATTTGATTCTTATATTGTTTTCTTTGGTAAGACATGAAAAGATGCCAATGCCAATAAAACAAAGAATTAAAAAAATTACAGTCAATGATTTATATTGTTTTAACATTAATGAATTATGGGACAGATTGACATCTGTTATGACTTTTATCCTTGTAATTACTTTTCACTGAATTCTTTATCAGCTTGTTGACTAATTGAAAGATAATGGATTGTTCTAAGAAATTGAATTAAACTTGGGACAAAATGCTATGTTTCTGGGCTAATTTCTCACAAACAGTCTTGAACCCCATTTCTAGAATAGTTAAAACTACATTTTCCCTTTCTTGCAGATATGTGATATATGGTACCTGTAGCTCGCATCATAAATGCCAACCTTGTAATTCCAAAACTTGATAAAAGGTCATTTTGGCAAGATACTAGGTAATTTTTTATTCAGTTTTGACTATTATAGCTTCTCTCTGCATTGGATTCTACTTTATAAACATTTTATGAATTTGGCAGGATAAGCTCCCTTTCCCTTATTACAAATGGTTCTTATATGCTCATCATAATATGATAGCAACGGGAGTGGAGATACTAATAATGACAATACTGGAGATGATATTGTATTTTTAGTAGCAACAGGGCCTATATTGATTATTTATCATAGTCTGAAATACTTATGCAAAGAACCACGTCGGACTAGAGTATTAACAGAACATAGTTGGGTTCAAGAAATATTAGCTGGCCATCAAATTCGTTGTTATGAGATGTTTAAGATGGAAAAACATATTTTTTTATGCCTTTTGTGAGAAATTAATTGAGCATGGGTTGAAGCAGACTAGACATATGGGGGTGTTAGAAATGGTTGCCATGTTTTTGAATGTTCTTGGACATGAGATAGGCAATAAAATGATCTAAGAGAGATTTCAGCACTCAGGCGAAACTGTTAGTAGATGCTTCCACAAAGTTTTAGTGGCTTGTTTGAAGTTATCAATGAACTAATTAAGCCACAGGATCCCTCTTTCAAAAATATTTATACAAAAATTCAACATGACTCAAGATATTGGCTTTATTTTAAAGATTGTATTGGAGCATGCGAGATTCATAGGTAGAAAATGTAATATCCTATATTTCATAAATATTTTTATGAAGAATAAAATTTAACTCAAACATTATATTTGGTTTTATTTTACAATAATTAATATTGATTGAAGGAGATTAGATACAATTTATAAGAATTTAATTGGTAATAGTTTATAAAATTAAAAGTATTTTAATTACTATGTTTAAGAATATATTCATGAAAATATATTTATGAATTAATAATTATAAAATATATTTATGAATTAATTATTTTATAAAAATCTAAAAGTAATCATTACTTAATAATAAAAGAAATTAACAGGTGTAACGTGGTGCAATGTACACCACACAAAAGACTACAAATTAGGGAGGGGGCTAAACGTTAGAAATAAGAAATAAGAGAAAGAGTAAGTGAAGTGCTGCTACAATAGTAGCAAACGTAAATCGAGAGTAAGAGAAAAAGGAAGAAGAGAAAGAAAAAAGAAGAGAAGAAAGAGAAAGAGAGAAAAAGAAAAAGAAGAAAGAAGAGAGAAAGAGAAGAGAAGAAAAGAGAAAGAGAAGAGAGAGAGAGAGGGAGAAAAAGAAAGAACAAAAACGGTAAGAACTGATAAAGAAGGAAGAAAAGGGAGAGAAAAAAAAAAAGAAGAAAGTTTATATCATGTATGAGTTGAACTTTTTTAAAATTAAAATCATGGCTTCTAATATATTTATATGTTTTATTATTTAATTTATTATTCTAATATTTTGTGCATATTGTTTTTTTTGTTAAATTTATTATACACATGTAATGTTATGAAAATTTGATATTTGCTTAACTTTGAAATATTTATGATATTTGACAAAATTTAAAATTATTATAATTTAAATATTGACTCTTTCATGAAACCAATATAATAAATTAAAATATCACTTAAGGCTTAAGTTAAATAAGTATTTTAATTATATTGTGCATTAAATATATATAGTTGATTTACATGGATTTTCTTATATTTACTTTGGCTTGGGAGCAATTTTATGACTTTTATTCTAATTTATATTTACCTTGAATCATGTTGGGGAATTGATTTGCTTCTTCTCCACTTAAAGCGAATACTCTTTCTTAAGTCTGTGATTTGGGTACAGGGTTGTTCATCATCTTCTCGGTGGTACAATCTTTGGTGAAATGTCCTAGTTTTCTGCATCAGAAACACACATAGCAAGGTCTAGAGTCATGAGATTTCCCACACTTATTGCACATAGGTGGAAGTCTGTCAGTCTTCACTTGCTTAACTTTTCCATAGTTTACTTCATTTTTAAAATTATTTTTCTTTTGAGCTTCTGCTACACTTTTTCTTTTAAGAAAGTTCTAACATTCTCTCTCAAATTCCGTCGCTAGATAACTCTTTTCTACTATCCTACATTTGTTTACTAGAGTGATATAATCGTAGACACCTTTTCCCTTATTTCAAGTCTCAAATCCCACTCAAATTTTGTAGCTTTCTAATAGCCATCAAGATTATTTTTCAAGTAGAAAGAAAATTTGAAAAGTTCTTCAAATTTGGCTACATACTGAATATTCGTGTTTCCTTGTCTAAGTTATATAAATTTTGTCTCCTTTTCATTTTTTACATTATCAGGGAAGTACTTATCAAAGAATATTGTTAAAAATATCTCCCAGGTGATTTTAGTTCCTGTAGACTCTAATAAGTGCCTAGCACCTTTCCACCAGTGTTTTGCCTCCCTTTCTAGCATGTAGGTGGCAAAGACTATCTTTTGTGTATTTGTACTTCCCGTGATTGTGAAAATCTTTTCGAGTTGCATAACTCATTTTTCAGCTACTGGGTCATAATCTCCATGAAAAGATGGCAGTTTGACTTTCCTAAATTCTGAAAGACCTTGATAATTTATGTTGGTCATAGTAGTTTTTTCGGTATAATTTCCACTACCCTCACCAAGATAATTATGGTTGTGATTATTGTTCATATCTTGAGTTTCCTACATGTGTTGTAAAATCAAGTTGGTTGACTCTGTTTGGGCCCTGACAGCGTCAGCCAATTTTTTCATGACTCTCAATATCCCTGTTAGAGTATCATTTTGTGAACTATGTACTTCCAGGTATTTTGATGTCATATAGTCCTACACAACCGTGAACAATTTAATATTAAGGTGATTAATCTCAATATTGCAAAGTTAATGTAGTTATAATTCTATATGTCAAAAATAATAAGAACAATCATCATGTAAAAACTCAATATATGCAAAGAAATACATAGAAATAATTTTTTAGTACAAGAAATCGACGATCTGATACCAAAAATGTAACTCCCTTACTAAAATAATAACTCTAAACATATCCATAATAATATTATCAGTGAATTTACTTCATAAAAATTTACAGAAATTAACATCAAAATAAAAAATATATAGAAGGGAATAAGTATTGATACATGATAAAATTAAGTTATAATATACATCTATAACTTTGTAAATTAATATTACACATCAGTCATAATGTTTATTCAGAAGTTGATTTACACATATTTCTAATAATTCTAATATATATATAAGGAGCGTATCTGGTTAGAGGACTGTTTAGTGTAAGAGGTGAGAATAATGAATCTTGACCATTGGATCTTACATGAATGGTCAAGATTAAAACATAAATGCATGTGACTTTTTTAAGTGGTCACATGACTTTTAAGTAACTTCTAATCTTGACCATCTATGTATGGTTATATGGTCAAGATTTACTCTTCTCGCCCTCTCATAATAAAAACTCCTCTCACTAAATATGTCTCATATATATATATATATATATATATATATATATATATATATATATATATATGTTCTTTAGAACAAGAAATTATGCTTAGGCAACCTGAACGATGATGATTATAGTGCATCATGTGCTAATCTGAAAACACCATGACTATAGAGTAATAATTGAAAATTCTCAGTAAGAAATAAACAATTATAAAAACATTTGAAAACACTTAGTGAGTTTTAGCTGTATAATATACATAGAAAATCTCATGACAACTTAAGTATAACAAGAATAACACAATTCCGTCAGAACAAATGCTAAATAAATCAAGTAATACAACCTTATATATTTTCATCAACAAGTTTCTCAAATATCAGCAATCAATTACCAATTATAAGTATATTCAATCATCAGTAAGCAAATTCTTTATCATAGAAAATTCACCATTTACTATTTTTATTTTTATTTTCATGTCTGCTTGTCTCACATTTTAATCGAAGACTTTCACTTTTATAAGGAATCCACCCTATCTCTAGTGTTATTTTAACATCGTGACAAAAAAGTCAGACATATTTACACTAACCAAACATGTAACATAAAAGGAAATTCATCCCTCTGCCTCTCAACGATTAGGTGGAAACTTTTTCATGAATCACTTATTAGCCATCACACACAAACATAAGTAATACAAACCACTAATATATCACAAATAAATTCATCATATAAATCATGACAATTAAATCAAATTCATAAAACTTAGAATCATTAAATTTAAATGTCAATTCTTTAAGGGACCAATTATGAGTTAAAATTAATTTAATAGTTCTTTTAGAAAGTCCACATCATAATCTATAGTTTGTCGAGTCTTCTTCATAGTCTATATTTTGTTAGGTCTTCATTATGGTCCATAATTTGTCATGGTCTTAATAGTGCATTTATTGCACAAAAATCCTTTTGTTGCAAATGTCAAAATAATGGTTGTAAAATTGTTTCAAAGACAAGGTAAATATAAAAAAATCCATGTAAATTAAGTACATATATTTATTGTCCAATATAATTGAAATACTTATTTAACTTAAGCCTTGAGTGATATTTTAATTTATTATATTAGTCACATGAAAAAGTCAACATTCAAATTATAATAATTTTAAATTTTGTCAAATATAATAAATAATTCAAAACTAAACAAATATCAAGTTTTCATAATATTATATGTGTATAATAAATTTAACAATATGCACAAAATATTAAGATAATAGATTAAATAATAAATCATATAAATATATTGGAAGTCATGATTTTAATTTTAAAAAGAATGTTAAGCTCATACCGATATAAACTTTTTTTTTTTTTTCTCTCCCTTTTCTTCCTTCTTTATCGGTTCTCACCGTTTTTCTTCTTTCTTTTTTCTCTCTCTCTTCTCTTTCTTTTTTCTCTCTCTCTCTCTTCTCTTTCTTTTCTCTCTCTCTCTCTCTCTCTCTCTTTCTTCTCTTTCTTTTTCCCTTCTCTCGATTTACGTTTCTTGCTATTGTAGAAGACTTCACTTACTCTTTCTCCTCTTTCTTATTTCTAACGTTCAGCCCATCTCCCTAATTTATATTCGTTTGTGTAGTACACGTTATACCACGTTGCACCTGTTAATTTTTTTTATCAAGTAATGATTAGCTTTAGATTTTTATATAATAATTAATTCATAAATATCATTTCATGAATATTTTCTTAGACATAATAATTAAAATACTTATAATTTCAGTAAACTATTACTACTTAAATTCTTACAAACTGTATTTAATCTCCTTTGATTAATATCAATTATTGTAAAATCAAATCAAATATAATGTTTGAGTTAAAATTTTATTCTTTACAAAAATATTTTATGAAAAATAGGAAATTATAGAAAAGGATATACAACCCAAAATGTCATGGCTGCATGTGATTGGGATATGTGCTTCACATTTGCATTGGCAGGGTGGGAAGGTAGAGCACATAATGCTAGAATTTTTCATGAAGCACTACTTGTTGCAAAACTAAAATTTCCACATCCTCCAACAGGTTTGATATTATAAATAATCATTTATATATTGCATGTTTTTTGTCTCCATTTAAATTTGTCTTGAATTTTTTGTTTTTAAACTCTTGGTTAGGCAAATATTATTTGGTTGATGCTGGCTATCCAACACCCATTGGCTACTTGGGGCCGAGCCATATAAATGTGAGAGATATCATCTTCTAGATTTCAAGCAAACTACCAGCTTTAATAGTCCCAATGAAGTCTTCAACTATTTTCATTCTAACCTAAGGGTCACCATAGAAAGAATATTTGGTGTGTGGAAGAATTGATTTGCAATTTTGAATCCTATGCCCAAATTTAAATATCGCACTCAAGTTCAAATAGTTATTGCTACAATGGCAATACACAAGTTTATTAGACAAAATAATGTCACAGATGTTTAATTTAATATGTTTGAAACTGAATAGAATATATCAAACAATGATGAGGATAATGACACCAATGATGATGATGATGATCTATCTGAAAAATATGAATGATATGTTTTCTGAGTATGTGGATTAGATTTAAAATTCAATTAGAGATGACATTGTTAAAGTTTTTGTAGCAGACTAGGCATTTGTGCAGCTTGGTATGTCTTGACTGGTTAACTATCCTTTTTTTTGTGATATTAATGTATGAATTTTGAAATGTGACAATGTAATTAGAAGTGGAAGAGCCACTCTAATTCCTATCATTGGTAATAATGGAAAATTGTGGTTTATCTTATGGATTGTCCAATGCAAGCTACTTATATTTCAGTCATTTATATTTTTTTTCCTTTGGTTATATTAAATTTAACTTATTTCTTAACTTTGAGATTAATGTCATTTTTTTTATACTTCTATTTTTTAAATTCCTTTCTATTATTGATATTTATATTGTTTATAATTCTATTATTTATATGATAAATGATGCTCTCAAGTGCAAGCACGAAATAAAATAAAAGGGAAATATTTATTTATTACTCAAATTTTTTAATTATTATTTTTTATGTTAAAGTGCTCTAAATTACTCTCTCTTTTATCTTAAAATGCACTATATTATTAAAATTAAATGAGACATTCTTTCCATTTAACTGATAAAAAAAAACTATATTTAATCATTTTTACATATTTTTAAATAATGAAAATAAGTTGTGTTGGTAAAGTCATTTAATATTGAAACAATACTACCCTATAGGTTAGAAAAAGGGACACAAAAAAAATTAAAGAAAAATTTTTCTTCTGGGCAAAGTCACGTGAAAAAAAAATACACATCACTAAAGAAAAATTTATCAAAAAAAAAAAAAATAAACATCAAATTATTTAAACAAATAACTCCTATATTTTTTTAATAATTTATTATATAAAAGTGATTTTTTTAAACATCTAAACGAAATAAATTATTTTAAAATTATTTTTTAGTTAATATATTTAAATATAAATTGATTTTATTATAATCGATTATAATAATAATAATTAATTATACATATAATTGATTATTGAAATAATTCAATTTTCATAATTAAATCAAACATACTCTAAGACTTGGTATGAGTAAAGGAAGGTAGACTAAATTGGAGGCAAAGTGACCTTAATGATATATGAATTCAAGATCAAGTAATCTCTAAAAAAATTTGATGCTACAAATTTAAATGCCACATTAAAGTTAAGTTATTCCTATTTTATAAATTAGAGACACTTGTTAATAAAGATTGACCCAATTGATATGATTAAACAATATTAACAAAAAGATCTTAAATTCAATTCTTGTTAATGATATTTTATTGATGGATAATAATCTATAAGTAGGGTCTTTGGTAATATACTTCTTCATAAGTTTAAGTATATGTTATATCTTTGACTTTACTTACAATAGTAATTTTTTTTGTTACTGGTTTTTTTTTTATACATCATTACTACTACCTGTTGTCGGTCGCCCACTGTCGGCAACCATCATCGACGGCAACCGCCCACCTTCGGAAACCGGTGGCCGCCGACCATTGCCTGTTGCCGGCCACTGCCTACTAGTAACTGTCGCCGCCGATCATTGCCAGAAAATCGTCCATGTCGTCGGCCACCGTCAGAAGTTGCCGGCCAACTCTGGCCACTGTTTGCCGCGCCGGCCACCTCCAGCCACTGTTCTTTTTTTTTAAGTTGTATAAAACAGTGTAAATAATATCAATTAAAACTGTATCAATCTTTATATTTTTTCATAAATAATTGTGCATGCTAAAGATTTACATATAATAATATTTACACACAATAATACAATTTCTCTATGTGTGTGTAAGGAGTTTAATATATATATATATAACTGGTAATGTTATCAAATTTTAATTGGTAAAAAAATATTATCAAATTTTAACTAGTAATATTTCTATACAATAATTTTTTTAAAAAAATATTATTATTTTTTCCTAAAACCATAACTATGCAGGCTAAAAAGTTTATAGATTTTAACTGATAATTAATAACTTTAGGAAATGAAGTTATTTAACTTAATTTTGAATGAATATGAGCATGCTATCCTCAAGTTTTTAAGTCCAAAGGCTCCATTCATGCATAATATTGATTTAAGCTTATGGTCTCAGTTGATTAAGAATCAAATGTTTGATGATTTTATTTAGGGATTTGGATGGATCATAATTTGATGAACTTCAGCATTGTCTTGATGCAGGTAATCAAGGTGGGAAAGTCTTGGAAGGAACGAGGAAACAAAGAGGAACTCAAATAGGGAAGGATGCAAAAGAGAAGGAAATGTTGCCAACCCACGCCTAGGCGTGACCCTCTCAGTTTTGCAGGAATTCAAGGCAGAGACATCTACATCTAGGCGTGGAACTTTCAATTTTTCAGCTTTTTCAGACAGAGACTACCAAACCTAGGCGTGGTAAAGTCACGCCTAGGCGTGGCCAACACATGACAACACATGTTTCATAACCACGCTTAGGCGTGGGAAAAATCTTGGCACATGAGATTAGCCCTTATTATCTTATTTTTGAAGAGAGAATAGTGATCTTATGTTTTCACCAAGCACGAACTTCATAGAGAAAGGGAGAAGAGGAGAAAATCTTGGATGATAGAAGTGATTCAAGTGAAGAATCAAGATCAAGGAGGAAGATCAAGCATTGAATTCTCACCATTCTTGTTCATTCTTTCTCTTTTCTCTCTTGATTTGTAATTTGATGGGTTTTGCGACTCTATTAGTTTTCTTATTTTTCATGAAGTGTAACTAAACTCTAAACTAGGAGCTTTCTAGGATCTTGCTATGAATTTGAATACCTTGTAATTGGTTGAGTATTCTTTCAATAAAATTAGTTTTGTTCTTCCATTTCTATACTTAATGCTTGTTATTGATTGGTCATCAATTGCATAATTTTAGTATTCCAATAGAACTAGAAATAGGGTATTGTGAATATGGAATTGAAATGGTTAATGTATGTTTAATTACATTCTATTGGTTTAGGTGTGTTGATTAACTAAGGGGATGGACACATACCCCTTAGTTATGCATAGCAAGTGTTTGATAAATGGTCTCAATGAGTGATTCATATGCTAACTCACATAGACACATAGTGGATTTGATAAGTTTCACATTGGTAATTGTCCTAGACATAGGCCTTTACCTATTGCTTGTTTAGCTAGCAAAACCAACTCATTGTTAGATGCTTGTGAATTGCAAGTTATTCATTGAAGTAGTAAGTGAATAGGAACCCTGAGGCCTTAATCATTTTCATCTTTCTCTTGTGGATTTGATGTTTGATACATTCTTGTTTTATTTCTGTTAAAATATTACCTTAATTGCAAACCTTTCTTATAATTTGATTGCTTGGATAAGGTTTTGTGGATATTGGTTAAGTTTTAGCATTGTTCTAATTGTCAATCCCTTGGGATATGATACTCTAACTCTCATATATTACTTGTTAACTCGTGCACTTATGGATTTTGCCTAACAATAATATTTACACAATTATACAACTTAAAAAAAAATAGATTAACAAGTTACTGGACATTCATCATAACCGTTGATGTGTTTTTCAACACAATCAACGACATGGATTGACAAAGTGTACCATATATCTTTCAAAGGAAGATGTATATTAAACTCTGCCTTATAAGTAGTAGTGTAAGCTTTTGTTAAAGATTGTGATATGTACTTATCTTAAAATGGTATAACTTACATGACCATTTCTAATATACATCATCCAAATGAAGGTGTATGATACACTACTTGATTTAAGCCATTGATTTAATCATAAAAAATATCAATGACTTAGATCAAGTATAAGAAACTTGCTAAGTAGGTTTTTTTTTTTACACAACACCATTGTCGCCGGCCAGCCACTGTACGTCGATGGCCGGCAACCATCTATTCACTTTTTTTTAATCAGAAAACCACTTCTTGCTAATCGGAAAACCACTCACCCTTAAAAACCATCTATCTACTTTCCTTTGCATCCTTCACCTCAACCCTACCGCCCAATCCATGTTGCTGGCTCGAGGTTCTCCGTAACCATCCTCTCCCCCACCTTCTCTCTGCCTGCTGCCATAGCCCAAATCACCAACCCAGAACGCATAAACCAGACACCACTAACCCATATCCTCTAAACCACTATTGCCGGCCAAACTTGAATCCTAACCTGTGAGCTCCACCGTGCCCCTCATGGCTAGATCTGCAACCACCGCCACCGAATCTCCATCGCACTTCACCTCACCAGCGCACAAGATCTGCAAACTAGGAGAATCAGTCACTCCAAACTGAGCCCTGCTGTGCGAATCCCAACTATCGTCCAACTCGACCAATGAACCCAGACCACTGAACCCTACTTCCTCCGGTGAGTCACGCACCGTCGTCGCTGGTGAAGGGCTCCATCACATGCTCCACCTTCGAGATTTGTCGTAGTTCTGACCCGAAATCGCCTACACAGTCATCTCCGCCGCTACTCGGCTCCATGTACATCGTCATCTCCGCCGCTACTCGCAATCTCCGGAAAGCCTCGCCACCGCCCTGGCATTGTCGCCATAGCTCGCGCATTGTCGCTGCCGCTCGCGCATTTTAGCCGCCGCTCGCGCATTGTCACCACCACTCACACGTCCTCGCTACCTGGGCCATGTAGCTTCGTCTCCGCCACCTAAGGAGGAAGGACAGTGGTGGTGGCAGTGAGAATGGAGAGAAAATGAAGTGTGTAAGAGAAAAAAAAATTACAAAAAAATCGATCAACCAATTATTTTCAATAAAAAAATTAATGTATAATATACAAAAACATAATTAGATGTACCATAGCATTCGTGTAACCTATGCTTCCCTAAACTTTGTCCTCATAAAAGATGAATAATTTAAAAAAAATAAAAAAAGACAAAGTCAAGAGGGGCATCCTGGTCATGCTCCACAATTCCAGTCACTAGACACCCCCACCATCATGGAGCACATGCGCTTATCATTCAGACATTCATAAATCACCATCCATTAATTTCCCCCGCGCTGTCGTTTTGATCCTTCACCCAAGCAAAACGCACCACACTGCTTCGGAACCTTCGCTACCATTCTCCGGTCAAATTTCCCGCGATTTCTGAAACCGCCGGCGTCATCTCTGATTCTCCGACCACCGCAGGTGCGCCCTCAGCTTCGATCTCACGCTCTCTTTCCCCATTTACTTCTCTATCGAATCATGGCGTATCCGATCAGCACCCAACTTTCACGTTTCCGTGCTTGTGTTGATCGAATTAGGGTTTTGGTGGCTAATCTTCGATCCTAAGGTTCCAATTTCGTTTTTCTAAATTCGCTAAAAGCATTTTTTTTTCTTGTTGATGGTGAATTGAGCAGAGGGCATAGAAAGTTCTGGACGATGAGCAACGTGTTTGAGGGATACGAACGCCAGTACTGCGAGCTTTCGGCGAATCTATCGAAAAATTGCACTGCGGCTGCTGCTCTTAATGGAGGTATTTGAACATTCTTGCTTGATCTTACGTTTCTTTTTCTTTTTTTTTAAAATTTTGTTTATAAGCCTTGTTCTCTGGTTGATGCTTCTGTGTTTATAATCAGTATGATTATTTGTATTTGATTGTATGATTGCAGTTAATTTTTTAAATTATTTTGTTTATTTTATATATAGGTATTTCTTTTGATTATAGAATATGGTTTGATTATCAGTATCTAAAAGTTTATTTGAGTTCTTAGTCTTTTTTAAAAAAAAAAAATTACATATTATGATTGAAACCTCTTTTTTTATGAGAATTCGGTTAGAATGCTCAAATTTGGTAATGGCATATCATATAACATTAATTAGGACCCTTTCAATTATTGGTGTTATGATGTATAGCTTCTTTGGACTGAAAAAGTATTAATGTGTAGCTCCTGGCGATAGAAATTGCCTCCAGAAAATTTCTTCTCCTGATATTTTCCAAAATCTCCCAGCTCCTATATATCCTCCTATATACAACACTTTTTTTGTTGGGTATATTTTTAAGTCTCTTGGTAGATGCATATAAGCGAAAAGTATAAATTTGGAGTAAGAGGCATTGAGTCAATGTCTTACTAATGTGCCAGACAGGGAATCTCTGTGGTTTCATTTAATAGTTCTTGAAGTTGTATGCTCTGATTTGGAGCAGAAACTGCATTCTGTGGATTTTAAACGTTAGATTATAAAGGTTAACAATGACTTGGTAAATTTGCACTATGCTATCACTTCTGTACCTTTGTGCTATAATTTTCTCGGAAACTTTTTGTTTTCTTTATGTTTGAAGCCCCTCCCTGTTTTTGTTTTTTATCTTTTTGTTAGTTGACTGGGTGGGGAAGCATTCTAAATATTCATCATAGAATAAAGTGAATTCTAATACTCATTTCATTTGTCTCACTAGAAAGTCCTATGGATTTTAACATATTCATGAAAGATTGTCTTAATTCTTCTTGAAGTAATGAAGTGTAGGAATGACAAACAATTGAAAGCTTTTATCAAGAAAGGAGGAAGCATTGAATCTTATGATTTTATGTTGGAGCAATATATATTCCATTATAATTTTTTTTTCATTTTCTGTTTGATCTGCAGAGCAAAAGAAGCAAAAAGTTTCTGAAATAAAGGCTGGAATTGATGAAGCAGAAGCTTTGGTACTTTCTTCACTTTTTTTAATTGGAAAGCTGGCTTTGTTTCTTCTGTACTCTAGGATTCTGATATGGTTTTGCTAATGAATTTGTAGATTCGAAAAATGGACCTTGAGGCAAGAAGTTTGCAGCCAAACATCAAGGCTGCGCTTCTTGCTAAGTTGCGGGAATACAAATCGGATCTAAACAATCTTAAAAGTGAAGTTAAAAAAATTGTATCTGGCAACTTAAACCCTTCTGCACGGGATGAGTTGTTGAAATCAGGCATGGCAGATGCTATGACGGTATGATTCATTTATTTTAACTTCCTTTATTGATGTTTATATAATTAGAGATGATCTAAGGAATTGTGTGTATCTTCACACACAAATAAACTAGTATTTATATACATAGTGATACATGAATGAATTAAATACAAACACTAAGTCCTATGAAGTGGTGATAACAATATCTTGTAATCACCATTATGAGTCAGCTATGACGCATGTTTCACATGTTAAACATATATCATATGAAACATGGTCATGATCTCGCCTGAAAGAACCTCTTCTCTGACAAAATAGCAGTCAATCTCTATATGTTTGGTCCTTTCATGAAAAATTGGGTTAGAAGCAATATGTAAAGCAGCTTGGTTGTCACAAATCAGTTTCATTTCCTTGACGTCTCCCAATTTCAGTTGCTAAAGCAATTGCTTTAGCCACGTAAGTTCACATGTTGCTGTTGCCATAACGCGATACTCGGCCTCTACGCTGGATTTAGCAACTATGTTGTGCTTTTTATTCCGCCATGAGATTAAGTTACCTCCAACAAAGACACAATACCCTGAGGTTGATCTTCTATCTGATGGTGAACCCGCCCAATTAGCATCAGAATAGCCAACAACTTGAGCATTGCCTTTGTTTTCATAAAGTAACCCTTTTCCTGGTGCACTCTTGATGTATCTAAGAATGCGAATCACGACATCCCAATGACTATCACAAGGAGCATTTAGAAATTGGCTTACCACACTTACAACAAAAGTAATGTTTGGTCTAGTTACTGTAAGGTAGTTAAGTTTACCAACTAGACGTCTATATCTGTCAGGGTCTTGTAGTGGCTCCCCCTGACCTAGTAGCAGTTTGACGTTGGGATCCATCAAAGTATCACTAGGGCAGCAATCCAACATACCTGTTTTTTCAAGTATGTCTAAAGCATATTGTCTTTGCATGATGACAACTCCTGTATGAGACTGAGCAACCTCAATGCCCAAAAAGTATTTTAGAGGGCCCAAATCTTTCGTCTGAAAATGGCTTGACAGATGTTGCTTTAGATGTTGGATGTCAGCCTCATCATTCCTTGTGAGGACAAGGTCATCTACATAAACAACAAGGTAAATACAAAGGTCAGGTGAAGAGTGCCAGAAGAACACAAAGTGATCAGCCGCACATTGAGTCATGTCGAATTGTTGGATGACAGAGCTGAATCTCCCAAACTAGGCGCGAGGAGATTGTTTAAGTCCATACAGAGATCGGCATAGTCGGCAGACTAAGTTTGGTGCTTCGTGAGCAATAAATCCTGGTGGCTGTTGCATATAGATCTCTTCTTGTAATTCAACATGCATGAAGACATTCTTGATGTCTAGCTGATGAAGGGGCTAGGAATGAATAGCAGCCATGGCAAGAAAGAGGATAATTGAAGCAAATCTTAGTTACAAGAGAAAATGTATCCTCATAATCAAGGTCAAAGATCTGTGTGTATCCTTTGACCACTAAGAGAGCTTTCAAATGATCAACTTTCCCATCAGGACCTATCTTAACAATATAGACTCATCAACAACCAATAGTCGTTTTACCAGGAGGTAAGGGGACAAGTTCCCAAGTACCACTAGAGTGTAAAACAACATTTCATCAACCATAGCCTGTCGCCATCTTGGATGAGATAGAGCTTCGCTTGTAGTTTTGGGAATAAAAACAGAGGCCAAAGAGGACACAAAGGCATAATAGGAAGGTGATAAACGATGATAACTCAAATGACAAGCATAAATAGGGTTAGGATTACTAGTGGACTTGATACCTTTGTGTAATGCTATGGGCAGTTCTGGCACAGGAGGAGGAGGCGGAGCCGGAGAGTCTGATGGAGTAGAAGATGAGTCACAAGGAAGACTGGGGACTGGATCTGAAGCAACAAAAAGGTATGTTTGATTAACTAGGTCGACGAATGCATGAACAGGGTGTGGATGTGGTCTTCGCTTATATGTGTGATGAAGGGAGGTGTCGGGACAGATGTGGGACTAACCTGAACAGCAGAAGGACCAACTGGGAGCATACTGTTAAGGTCATGATGCCCATTAGAGGTAGAGGGAAAGAAGGGACGGGTCTTAGAAAAGGTGATATCAGCAGAGACAACATATCGTTTTAGATCTGGAGAGTACCATCAGTAACCTTTCTGCAACCGAGAGTAGCCTAGGAAAAGACACTTAAGAGATTTGACAACCAATTTATCTTTTCCTGGAGTGAGGTCATGTACAAAACAAGTATAACCAAAAACACGAAGAGGAAGAGAATAGAGATCCTAGTTAGGAAACAACAGAGAATGGGGCACCTGATTTTAGAGGACAAAAGAAGGCATGCAATTAATGAGGTAGCATGCACAGTCATGATTGTGTCGCCCCAAAAACGAAGTGGTGCATTGAAGTGAAGGAGCAAGACATGAGCATTTTCGACTAGGTGTCGAATAGAGATCCTGTACAAGAACAGTATCATTAGCAAAGATAATAGAATAAGGCAGGGTAGGAGTGAGTTTGCTTATAGATATCAAATTAAGGGACAACCAGGTACAAACAGTACAAAATCTAAAGGTAGAGTGGGGAGGGATTTAGCTTGACCAATGCCTTGGACTTTGGTTTGAGAACCATTGGCTAAAGTAACACTAGGTAGTGTATCTGTATAGGTATGGTGAGAGAAAAGGGATTTGTTACCAAACATATGATCAGAAGCGCCAGAATCAAGGATTCAAGGTCCCAAAGATGAAGATTGTGAAAGAAAGGCTGCAAGATTACTAGGCTGAGTGACAGGTGCAGTGGACTGCATGGCCACCTTGAGCCGGATGTACTCATTATACTCAGCAGAAGAGAGGGAAACCTTGTGAAATGAGTCAGATGGGACAACCTGAGCAACATTCACAATTTTAGACTGTTGGTTGGCCTTGATTTTGCACTGTTCCTCAATGTGACCAATTTTTTTGCAAGAAGTGCATTGCTGATTGGCCTTGGTTTTGCACTGTTCTTCAATGTGATCAAATTTGTTGCAAAAGGTGCAGCGAGGACGAGGACGAGGACGAGGATGAGTACCACCAAGACCTGCTCCCCGTCCACCCCGGTTGCTAGATTGGGAAACCAATGCAGATGATTCAGCAGGTGCAAGGGATTGATTGTGTTGTGGAACTATTATGAACAAACAATTTGATCTTCCCTTTTCTTTATAGTTATATATATTTTTTAGTGAAATTTATGGGTTAAGTAATGGCTTACTGTTGCTGAGACAGCTTTTCCTTTTCAGGCAAGCCATGTTACTCCCTCGTTACTAATCCTTTAGCTATTGCAAACAAAAGTTGACTTGTATATTACAATGTAACTGTTACAGCAATGATCACTTAAGAGACTTCTTTGAAGCTATTTGAATGGGAGGGACATAGATGAAATCAGGATCAAAGTATATGGAACAAAATAGTACATGACATTGATTGATCAATAAGAAATTTGTCCATATTTATCTTTGTTTGTTTTATGTTTCCATATTTTTGAGTAGGGTGATGGCTGATACTTGATAATTGCAATCATTTAGGAGATGCATCAATCTCGTTAGGGGTGGACTAAGTGAATGAAGCTTAGGCTATCATCCTGACTGAAATTCTTAAAGATGTTTAAATATAAGGCAGTATATTTAATGATTTTTTAATTGCACCTATTGAAGTTGCAAACCTAAGGGCTACAGCTAAAACTTTTAATTCAAAGCAAAAGGACTTGATAATTTTATGTATCATTTCGTACTTCAAGAAGGATATAATACCTTCAGACAGTGAAATAGAAGCAATCTATTAATGGTAGATAAATTGTAAAGAGCATGTTGTAATTTTGTTGACGGATATTTTCTAGTGAAGCAGACACAAGACCAAAATATTAGACCTTTTCGAGCGCAAATGTAAGATTTATTGTCCGGAAATGGTCGTAGTAATTTTTATTTATTTCTTTTGAGTTTTGATTTCTTCATTTCTGAACACTCATATTTCTTGGATTGACATCACAAAATCTGACACCAACTTCTGATGTGAATACATTAGGCATCAGCTGATCAGAGAACAAGATTAATGACGTCAACTGAGAGGGTGAACAAGACTAGTGACAGAGTTAAGGAAAGTAGGAGAACAATGTTGGAAACAGAAGAGCTTGGTGTTTCGATTCTTCAAGATTTGCATTCACAGCGACAATCTCTTTTGCATGCACATAACACGGTAATCTTTTTTCTTTCTTGTTTAATATATGATCTGTTTGTGATTCTATTAGTAACATGATTCTTTTAAAAATTTTAATTTTCTATTACAGTAATTTCAGTATGCATGCTCTCTGAGACTATGACCTTTGAGTTATGCTGGATATTGCTTGTCAATTTCATCTTTATAATTTTTGTATACATGCCAACTCTCAACTCAAGTAGCAGTTGTCGATTTTGTGTTTCTTATATCTCTCTAAGTTTTCTGCATTTGGGTTTCCTTTAATATTACTTGTATATTGTTTTTAAAATTTAAGTGAAAATATAAACTGTTCTTTTCCCTGAGTGGTAGTGGTGAAAGTACATACACTTTGATCTACTGATGGTTATATTTCCTCATGCAGCTTCATGGAGTGGATGAAAACATAGGCAAGAGCAAGAGAATTTTGACTAACATGTCAAGAAGGATGAACAAGAACAAGTGGATTATTGGCGGCGTTGTTTTGGTCCTGGTTGTTGCTATCATCTTGATTCTATACTTCAAACTTTCTAAATAGCCAATGGCAGATATTTTCTTGTAATGGTTCATAAATACCGCTAAGACACAAGGATTACTATTGTCTCCCTTGTTTTTCCTTTTTTCTTTTATTCTGATTCTCATTTGTGAGTGCTCGGACAAAGATGTGTGTTGTGCAGTGCTGCAAGCTAATTTGACGCTGTTGGCTTCTTTCAATGTATGGAATGTGTCTTATGCCGGCTTTGTCATGTATGGAATTTTGATTTCTTTTTGACGAGTTGTTGCGTGAATTTAATCATGAAACTAGAATTCTCTGAGGTTATTTTTCGAGTGTAAAATACGATCATCTTTTGAATTTATTTATTAGAATTTTTAATTTATTTTTTATTTAGTCTTGTTTAATTTTATTTATTTTTAATTTATTTTTAAATAATTATTTCTTCACTTAATCATATTTGAACTTTTAAGATAAATTATCAGATTTTATGTAAAAATAAAAAATTCTTAAAGATAAATATTTGAAGGATTTTTACCTTATTCTTATATACTAATTAGAGTTTTATTTGGATGTAAAATCTTAAATAAGGATTAAATTAAAGATTAGAGAAGAATTCTCAAATAGATTTAATTTAGAGCAAAATTTGAGTTTTCACACTATTCTGATTATTTTTCATTAATTGAGTCATATCTTAAGTTACAGAGATCAGATAGATGTGTCGTTTGTAGCATTGAAAAGCTAATAGAAAATCTTACAACTTATCTGTTGAGATGAAGGGTAGATTTGGCTATTTGGAGGGTGAGAAAAATCGCGTAAGTTAAATATGAAAAATTGTCAAATTTTCTATAAATGGGAGAAAATGAGTTTATCAAATGAGCTTTCTTTTAGTTCAGAAAATATACAAAAAAATAAAGTTTTGAAAGGCTCAAAGACAACGAGGGGATGAACCGAGAGGAGGAGGAGCTGTCATGGAACTCTCCTTGAGTTGGAGATTGAATCACCATTGAAGGTGCTTTGATTTCTTCTCTATGGTTCTGTCATGATGAATTTTCTTTCCTCTTCCTATTTTTTTTTCTCTTTTGTCATGAGTAACTAAATTCATCTGTTTATAGGACGAAGATGTAACTTTATTTAATCAACATGTATTAAGATTAGATTTTTAATTAATTTTTTTTATTTAATTTGAGTGTTTATTATAGTTCTTAATGTTTTTATAAATTGGTCACTCATAAATTGATTTAGTGAGATGTGTGTAAAATAAAAAATGTTTGCATATGACTTAGACTACAAATAATAAGTGTCATGATATATAATCATCTAGGAATAGAAATTATAGGTTGTGTGGAAGAATTGTAGTATTTTCCATGAGAATCCATAAAGTGAAGGTCATGCCTTTAAGAGTTGCGATTTAGATCAAAGAATTGACTAAACTTTGATAATTAAAGAGAATTAACTCGCCAAGGAATTGAGTTTTAATTAATTAAGAGATTCTCCCTGTCAATTGAATGACTAGAAATTAATTAGAATGAAAGTTTCAAAGTTACTTTTTTGTCTATGATAGATACAAAATTAAGTGAAGTCAGATCTCTAGTGTTTTAATTTAGTGTGTTTACATCCGTAATGTGTTTTGCATTCGTGTGCTTTATTCTATCTTTTCGTTGTTAATTTAGTGCGTTCTTTTGTGTTTTTTTGTCTTTTATAATTTTGTGTCTTTTTGTCTTTTATAATTTTGTGTCTTTAATTATTTTGAATCACTCTTAATTATTCGTTGTCTATATTATATTAATATTAGAGAAGAGATACTTGATAAACTAATTCATCGTAGGAACGATATTATACTTACTCTTTATTTCTTGTTCGATCCGTGGACTTGCGATAATATCGCCTAAATTAATACATAATCACATGTGGAGTGATGAAGTTTTTTGCGTCATTACCAGGGAATTGAACTTTTATCAATATCATTAGTATCTAGGAAGAGTACTACTCTAGACTTTATTTTTATTTTTGTTTTGTTACTTTTGCTTTAATTGTTAATTTTTATTTCTAATCATTAGTGGTGTTTTGTTTTATGTGAGGTACAAGTGTCCATAGTTCACTACTATTTGATCTGGAGATTGAAAAGATAATAAGAGAAAACAAAAGACGAGCTAAAAAGAAGCAAAAAACAATGGCAAAAGAAAATACGTAAACTAATTAATGAATTTATTTTTCTGTTTTTCCATATTTAAATTTTTAGATTAGGATTCGAATTTGAAGTATTTTGTGTTGTTTTGGTTTGTTTGTGTCTTGTTTTTCAATTCAGTTTAATATACACCTTGCTTTGATTTTAAGTTTGAGGCTTCCCCAAATTTTTCTTTTTCTTTTTAATTTTATTTCTTGTTTTTCTATTTTTCCATTAAAAAAAAGTCTTAAGTAGTGTGAATCAAGACCTGGTACACCCTAAAAAGAGTTTGTTAATTTTTTCCACCACCTACCTTTTATAGATTCCAATGATCCCTATTATGAATTGAAAAAGGTGGCATGGTAATTGTGATTGTTGTGCAATTAGGAATTGATTTGTCTGGTACTTGTTTGATTCAAATCTTAATTCATTCATAGTGTGCTTAATGTTTGTGATATGTTGGATCTCATATTCGCATGATCTTAGACTTTAGGTGAATGACTGAAAGATAAAGCTTAATTGCTTAATTATTTAATAACCGAATTTAAGACTTGATATATTGAAAGTATATAGTACTGATGTCACTTGCTAAACAGTGATTGTTGATATTTCAATTGTTGATATTTGGGATGTACTTAATTGATTATTTTATGAACCCATTTATTTGCATTTACTGACAATGAATTGATGGTTTGTTTGAGATAATTTTTTCCACCTCCTATTGTGCCTGATTTGATTCAACTGAATATTTTGAGGTATGTTCTTTATCTGTGACATTGGGGACAACGTCAACTTTTAAGTTTAGATGTGGGGTTGCATTCAATTATATGTTTCCAATTTTTTATGTTAGTTTTGCTTCTTTTTTTTAAAAAAAAAATTGAATCGGCTTAAGTGCTTTCTCGAGTTCAGAGCCTTTGTAAGGAGATGTATATAATGTCGGCTAACAAAAAAAAATGAAAAATTTAAAAAAATGAAAAACTATTAGGAAATAAACCCATTCTTTTTTAAATTTGATGTAAATTGCAAAGTGCATGAATATTTTTTAGTAAAGCTTTGATAAGTGTGAATGTAAAAAATTCTTGATTTTATTCATGTCCTCTTGGTATATATTTGTCAATTGAGTAAATCTGAATTGAAAAGCTTGTTTCGTTGAATTATTAGCTCTTGAAATGATCATTGTTTATGATATGATTTTTAATGATTTCCCCCTAATCTTAGACAGTTCTTATACTCTTTCTGAAGTTGGTTTTAGGAAATTCTAAGCTAAGAAAATTCAAAAAGTTGAATTAAGGAATTTTCACTACCCAAGGGATAAAAGAGTATAAGTTTGGGGGTGGTGAAAATTAAGAAAAAAAAAGGGAAAAACTTATAAAAGCCAGTGGTGAGCCGTCAACTCGGACACACGTTGTGCTTGATTTTTTTATTCTACTCTAAAATTCTAAATTGTGAATAAGGGTCAGTGGTGAATCGTAAACTCGGACATTTTTGCACCAAACTGCACAAGAGAGAAACATAGAAATAAAATATCTTAGCTTGGGATAAACTTGGATTAGTGAAAAATTGTGTAGCATTATTGCCTAGTTATTTGGAGAGATGATTAAGAGTCGTTGAGTAAATGAGTGATTGTCAAGAGAGCTTTGATTTTTGTAAAACCTTTTTAATAAAAAATTATCTTGATTGTTGATATATACTTGAGTAGGGCATGAATATATGAGAGAGTGATTGATCATTCAAACTTTGAATTACTTTTTGGAGTTGAATTTTTTTTTTTAAAACATTTGCATTTGCATTCACCTAAAAAAGATGAGTTTTACCTTTAGTTTCATTCTTTTTCATTGTATGGGGACAAGCAATATTTAAGTTTGGGGGTATTTGATGAGTGTAAAATACACTCATCTTTTGAGTTTATTTATTAGAATTTTTAATTTATTCTTGTTTATTTTTAATTTATTTTTAAATAATTATCTCTTCACTTAGTCATATTTGAATTTTTAGGATAAATAATCAGATTTTGTGCAAAAATAAAAAATTTCTAAAGATAAATATTTGAAGGATTCTTATCCTATTCTTATATGCTAATTAGAGTTTTATTTGGATGCAAAATCTTAAATAAGGATTAGGTTAAATATTGGATAAGGATTTTCAAATAGATTTAATTTGGAGCAAAAATCGAATTTTCGCACTATCCTGACCATTTATCATTAATTGAGTCATATTTTGGGCTACAGAGATTAGATCGACACGCCATTTGCAACATTGAAAAGCTAACAGAAAATTCTACAAATTATTTGTTGAGATCGAGGGTAGATTCGATCATCTGGAAAGAGATAAAAATCATCCAAGTTAGATACGAAAAGTTATCAGATTTTCTATAAAATGGAGAAAACGAGTTTATCAAATGAGTTCTCTTTTGGTTTTGAAAATACACAAAAAAATATAGAGTTTTGAAAGGCTCAAAGGCAGTAAGGAGACAAGCCCTAGGAGAGGAGGATGAGCCGTCATGGAGCTCTCATAAAGTTGGAGATCAAATCACCATTGAAGGTGCTTTGATTTATTTTCTATGATTCTATCATAATGAATTCTCTTTCCTCTTCCTATCTTTTCTTCTCTTTTGTCATGAGTAGCTAAATTTATGTGTTTCTAGGGTGAAGATGTAACTTGATTCAA
This sequence comes from Ormosia emarginata, assembly GCA_029884605.1. NCBI lineage: Eukaryota > Viridiplantae > Streptophyta > Magnoliopsida > Fabales > Fabaceae > Ormosia > Ormosia emarginata. The sequence continues at coordinate 10,036,502 of JAQQTP010000048.1, forward strand.
TCTGCATGTATTAAGATTGAATTTTTAATTAATTTCTTTTCTATTCAACTCAAGTGCTTATTATGATTTTTAATAGTTTTATGAATTAGTCACTCATAAATTGATCTAGTGAGATGTGTGTAGAATCAAAAGGTTTGCATATGACTTAGATAATAAATAATAAGTGTTTTGATTCATAATCATCTAGGAATAGAGACTATAGGTTGCGTGAGAGAATTGTTGTATTTTTCATGAGAATCCATACAGTGAAGGTCATGTTTTTAAGAGTTGAGGTTTAGATCAATGAATTGACTAGACTTTGATAATTATAGAGAATTAACTCGCCAAAGAAATAAGTTTGATTTAATTAAGGGATTCTCCCCATAAATTGAATGACTAGAAATTAATTAGAATGAAAGTCTCAAAGCTACTATATTATCTATGATAGATTATTGAATTAAGTGAAGTCAAATCCCTAGTGTTTTAATTTAGTATGTTTACATCCTTAATGTGTTTTGTATTCGTGTGCTTTATTCTATCTTTTCGCTCTTAATTTCGTGCATTTTTTTGTATTTTTGAATTTTATAATTTTGTGTCTTTAATTATTTTGAATCACTCTTAATTATTTGTTACCTATATAATATTAATATTAGAAAAGTAGTACTTGGTAAATTAATTTCTTGTGAAAACAATATTTTATTCACTCTTTATTATTTGTTCGATTCATATACTTGCAATAATATCGCTTAAATTAATACATAGTCATATGCGAGGTGATCAAGTTTTTGTGTGCTGCTCAAATTTGAATGAGAATTAGCTCTAATCCGTTGGAGTTAATATTGTTACCAAAAGGCTGCATGTAAATCGCCTGCTTACAATCCTGTCTATAATAACCTTACTCAGTACCAGGAGATGCTTCTGGTCTGGGGCTATTAAGCTCCCAGAACATGAGCCTGCATAAAAGTATTTCTAAAAGGGCTATTGGGAACATTGATATAGAATACTCTTGTCCAAGTTTCACCAAATTTGATATTCCAATTCTTCATAGGAGTTATGAAGAACCGGCATATTCATAAAACTTGACATTCTGCTTCGCCATATATTAAATTTGGCTACGTTAAGACTTGGTGGAAAGTGAATGTAATTTGATTTCGAATAGCAGTTAATTTAAAGAGGCACGAGATGAGATTCCAATTAAAGTTTAGGCAGATATCAATCTCTAGCAGTTGTACGAGAATTATTTCCAATTAAGGATGCTTTTAATTTCAATCATGTTATTTCTAGACCTAAACTCATACATCTACCTCATACACCCACTACTTTTGTAAAAAAAATTCAAACCAACTTGTTAACACCAATTTTTTTTTTTAACTATTTAGCTGAGGTTAATCAATTAATAGTCGAGACAAAATTACTTATGCAACTATTGTTTGTTCTAGTTTATTGGGCTGCCTGGATATTGGGGCTAAGTCTAGTAAGAAAGTGAGTTACACATGCCAATGAGCATCTAGTAGAATAGTTATTCAGCTAACTTATGCAATGTATTTGATTTTTAAATTGAAAAAACTTAGCTAACGTGATAATAACTACCACTATAATTGTTGGCAATGATTTTATAACATTGTAAAGTAAGTAGAACGTTTAGGAAACGTGACAGATAATTTTAATGGAGGCTAATAATTAGTTTTAGATTCTATAAATAACTATTATGAACTCAATTGTAGACGTCATTCAACAACAATTCAATCAATCAAAAACAAGTCTTTATATTTATCCTTTATCTTTTAGCCATTGTTTTACTTTATCACTTTATTATCAGTTTTCTTTATCATTTTTATGCCTTTATCTTTATTTTTAACCTTTACCAAACTTGATTTTTAGTCGATCTTCAAACTAAGTATTCTTTAGTCATCTAAAAAACTTACAGTTGAGGAACATTTCTCTCTTTTCTTTTTTACTCAAAATGGATAACTATAGAGGAAGCTAATGTTTTTAAGCGTAGAAATAACATTAGTGTTTTAAATTACTGCAGATTTTGCTTCTAGCCTTACTAAAAGCTTTCACTTATAAAAAAATGGGCCAAAAGCATTTGTTGTTTTCAATAGCAAATAAGTTATTTTGAGAGAAAGAAAATGATCAATGGAATGAGTTTTTAGGTTAAATTAATGTTTTAAAAATTGGACCAAATTAATTAATTTAATCAGTCAAATCGTAAATTGGCTATGCTTTAGATTTGATAATTTTTTGTTATGTTGTTTGGTTCAATTTCGGTTGAACTATTAATTTAACTAGTTAAACTAATTGAATTAGAGTTTTATTATATCTTTCTAAAAGATCGTTTTAATAATTTTTTTAATATTTTGATAAAGAAAATATTAAATGAAAAATAAATATATTCAATGATTTAAGAATATAAAAAATAATTAATACTTTTTTTTAATAATTAAGATAATTAATAAAAAAATTTATTAAGAGAATTTAAAATTATTCTTATTCAAATAAGTAAATAGCAAAATTGTTAGACATCGTGCTGAACTTTGAGCTAACTCAATCTGGGTCGGAAGTTTGCCTTTGGGTTCAAACTTCTAACTTCGAAACCTTAATCCAAATAAAAAGATTTGGACTTGGCAAGCAACAAGTTCAGTTTGAGTGCAAGTCTTCTCTCGTATGGTATGACTTATGAGATGGACCACGCCACTCTCTGCCTCATCATCCCTTGCTCAACACTTCCGCTCTCTTCTTCGATCCTGCGCTCGCACCTCCTCCCTCGACCCCGGCAAGCAACTCCACGCTGCCGCCACCGTCACCGGCCTCCTCTCTCTCCCCAATCACTTCCTCCTTAACGCCCTCCTCCACCTCTACGCTTCTTGTGCCTCTCTTTCCTACGCACACCAACTGTTCGACCAAATTCCCCACTCCCACAAAGACGTCGTAGACTACACCGCTTTCATCCGCTGCTGCGCCCGCCATGGAAAACCCCAAAAAGCCCTTAACTTGTTCGCTGAAATGCGAAAACAGAGCTTGCCCGTTGATGGGGTTGCCATGGTTTGTACCCTCAACGCGTGTGCTAGACTCGGGGATGTTAAGGTTGCAACACAATGCCACGTGGGTGTGGTGAAATTTGGGTTTTTGAAGTGTGTTAAGGTGTGTAATGCGTTGATGGATGTGTACGTGAAGTGTGGTGGGTTGGTAGGTGAGGCTAGAATGGTGTTTGAAGAGATGGAGGAGCGTAGTGTTGTGTCGTGGACTGTGGTTTTGGAAGTTGTGGTGAAATGGGAAGGTGTGCAAAATGGGAGGGTGGTGTTTGATGAAATGCCTGAGAGAAATGAGGTTGCTTGGACTATGATGATTGTGGGTTATGTTGGAAATGGGTTCACAAGGGAAGCTTTTTTGCTTCTAAAAGAAATGGTTTTTGGTTGTGGTTGTGGTTGTGGTTTTGGGTTGAATTATGTTACCCTTTGTTCGGTTTTATCAGCTTGTGCTCAATCTGGGGATGTGAGTATGGGTAGGTGGGTTCATGCTTATGCTTTGAAGATGATGGGGTGGGACATAGATGTTATGGTGGGGACAAGTTTGGTTGACATGTATGCAAAATGTGGGAGGATCAATGGTTCTTTGTTGGTGTTTAAGCACATGTCAAGGAGGAATGTGGTGGCATGGAATGCTATGCTTGGTGGGTTGGCCATGCATGGGAAAGGGAATGTTGTGGTGGATATGTTTCCTTGCATGGTTGAAGAAGTGAAACCTGATGCCATGACTTTTGTGTCTTTGTTAAGTGCTTGCAGCCATTCAGGTCTAGTTGAACAGGGTTGGCAGTACTTCCATGATATTGAGTCTGTTTATGGCATAAGGCCGGAAATAGAACATTATGCTTGTATGGTGGACCTTCTTGGTCGAGCTGGACGTTTGGAAGAAGCTGAGGTTTTGGTGAAAAAGATGCCAGTTCCACCAAATGAAGTTGTTCTGGGGTCCCTTTTAGGTTCTTGTTATACTCATGGTAAGTTGCAGCTGGGTGAACAGATTATGCAAAAGTTGGTTCAGATGGATCCCCTCAACACGGAGTATCATATCCTGTTTTCGAACATGTATTCCTTGTCTGGTAAGGTAGACAAAGCAAATTCCTTTAGGCAGGTTCTTAAGAAAAGGGGTATCAGAAAGGTGCCAGGAACGAGCTCAATATATGTTGATGGCCAACTTCATCAGTTCAGTGCTGGGGATAAGTCACACCCAAAAACTGCACAGATTTATGTAATGCTAGATGACATGATTTGCCGGTTGAGGTTGGCTGGCTATGTTCCCAGTACAAGTTCTCAAGTTTTATTTGGTTTTTCTGGCAGGGATGATTGCACAGAAGCATTGGAGGAGATAGAACAGGTGTTGTTCACTCATAGTGAGAAGCTGGCACTCTCTTTTGGCCTAATAAGCACGGTATCCGGTTCTCCCCTATGTATTTTCAAGAACCTAAGGATATGCCAAGACTGTCATTCTGCTATGAAGATTGCCTCTGACATATACAACCGTGAAATCATTGTCCGAGATCGTTATCGTTTCCATAGTTTCAAGCAAGGTTCTTGTTCTTGTTCTGATTATTGGTGAATGATCCTTTAACCTCACGGAGACTGGTTGGACAAGGAAATTAAAGGAGAGATTCTTGTATAAACTTAGTGATATACATCCATCCATAAGAGTTCGGTTTTCAATATGAGGAGATGCTTCCTCAACCCAAGTATTGCTAGGGAAAGAGAAAAGCTAGCCTAGCTAGAAAATGAGTTACTTTTAGTTTCCAGACTTGTGTACACTTTCCTCACTCTTTTTTTGAAGATTCTAAGCAATAATTATATCTCACTTAATAGATAACTACTGAACATCACTTGAACTTTTCTTCTCCAGTGCTAGAAAATCATTATCCAAAAGAAAAAGACCTGAAAAGGTGCCTTCAAAGTTTTGCTGTCATGCATGATCATGCCAAAATAAATGAGTTGTCTGTTCTTCGTATAGACTTCAAGTAGTCAGATTCCGCTACAACATTCACGAAGCAAAGTTCAGTTGCTTATTTGCTGGAGTGATACTTACTTTGGTAGGTGTTACCAAGTCGCTTAAGTAGTAAAGAGTGAGTGAGTATCATTCCTACAATGATATTTGTTGTCAAGTACCAAGTTCACAAATTGAATACTATCTAAACAATCAATATTAGGAGATAAAAAGATTTGAAACAAGTAAAATCAGAAAAAAATTAATAAGCAAATTTATTTTTAACAAATGTTAAAGACAAGGTTGGCGATGGAACACAAATGGGAGAAATGGTAGGGGTTGATTTCACTTGATCCTTCCATTGACTTTATGAATTCTTGCTTAATTTAGTTTAATTCCACTAATTGATGGTAGGAATCGCTTAATTATTAAAACTCAATTTTTTTGGTGAAATAACTCTTTTTTAATTACGTAGATTAAACCAATTCCTTAGTTAACCCAAGTATCAAAGGGATGATCAAGCACAAAATTCCCAATTAGACTACACAATCAACAATATCTATTTCTAGATTATTGCTAGATCATGACATTTATTACAAAAAGCACATAGTATATAAGAATTTCCCAATTCTTAACATACTTATCAAATCAATCTATGGTTGATTAAGTCATATAAATATTAAGATTAATAATAAATGCTTAATTAGATGAAAGAAAATTTAGATTAAACAAGAATCCATTTGCATCAACATCCAAATTAAGCTACATCTCCCCATAGTAAGGAGGGATTTAGCTACTCATAGAGAAAAAAAAAACTAAAAAAGGAAAGATAAACCATAAAAGTCATGAAAAAGGGAGAAGGATTGGATCTTCCTCTTGGTCTCCTCCTAATCTCCCAAGGGTTAGAGTCTTCCAAATCTCCTTCAAGTGCGTGTGAAAGATGAGAAAATGGTGAAAAGGAACCCCTCCAAACTTGTCCAAATGGCTTAAATACACAACATAAAAATTCTGGGCATAAATCACGCATATGCATGGTATTTCCACGGGTATGTGTGGAACTCATTTTTGCAAGCTATTAAACCACGTTACTACGCATATATGTAGAACTCTCTGGTCCAACATAACGCAATCAGCTGCAAGGACCATGCATATGCGTGGTTCTTCTTATCCAAAATCTTCCTTTGATGTTTTCATTGAACTCCCAAGTTGCTTGGTTCTTCATGTTTCTCCATCTTTTCCTTCATTCCTTGCCTTTTTTCCAAGGTTATCTTTGCTTTATAAATCCTTCACAGCAATTCATAAGTCTTAGAGTTGAGGATTGAATCATTCAAACTAATATCATGAATTTGTCTTAAAATAAAGTGAATTTGTGCTAAAGTTACTTGACAATGCAATGTATGAATTCAAGTAAAAATCCTCCTAAAACCAAGAAAAATTAGGATTTAACATTTAATTATTAACTCAATTGAGGCCAAGCTAGCTCCAATTCTTGGAGTTATTATAGAGCCTAAAGCTTAAAACCTGTTCGTGCTTCTAAACTGTATTTTAGGTTCGAAAATATCAACGGGGATGTAGCTCAAATGGTAGAGCGCTCGCTTTGCATGCGAGAGGCACGGGGTTCGATCCCCCGCATCTCCATGAAACATGTTTTACGGTTTTCTCTCATGTGCCTGCTGCTGTTAATTAGCAAAAAATATTTTCGTTTTTCATTTTATTTTTCTGTTAAGTAGAAAGCATATTCCGTTGCTAGAAAAAGAAATTTGTTTCTTATAAAAATGGAGATATGTGTAATACAACATTTTGTCTTCTTCTAGTGACCACTATTAGGTTCTCTGCAGTCTGCATGCATCAAAATCAGAATAAAAAAAAAACGAAAATGTGCCTTTTGATAAAAAAATCTTATGAGGAAATTATAGAGCAAAATAACCACGCCAATGTTAGCTTATAAACCTTTTTTTTTTTTTTGTGGTAAACAAAAAGTATGGTTTATGGAGATGCGATGGCTTATAATATTAATAACGACTGACAAATGTGAGGAAAGAAAAATTGTATATAAAATGAATATAGATGTAACAAATTTCGTATAATCTTTTCAATTTTCGACCTTCAGTTTTGTTTAATATATGCATGTAACTGTAACATCTTGTGTGCTATTGATTGAAGTAACTCCTTTGATTTACTTAATAATTCAAATAGAGCACCCTACTCTTCTTGCATCAGGACAAGAAAATATTTTTCTTGTGCTATCGTGTCACAAGAAGTTATACCCTACACTATGGAAGGTGATATTTTTCGCTGTCTTGAGCAATCACTAATCAATGAAAATGAAAATCAGTTGGACACTTATTGTTTTGTTATCCATTTATGGATGAAGCCTATGTGGTTATTGCATATAATGATATTATTTAATTCATGTAGTCAACTTTATTTAATGAAAAAAAAAATTGTTTGTTATTGTATAATTTTATGTTATTACTGTTGCTCTTATGAATATAATTTTTTTTCAGACGTAATTGTAAAGTTTTAGTAATTCCAAAAATTAAATTAATAATTAACTATATATCATTTAGAATTTGAACTAAGTATTAAAAAAGTAAAAAGAAAACAAGCAAGAAAGGAAGAGAAATGCTTTCAATGTTGAGAAAAAAAAATCATCAATGCTTTTAAAAATAGGAGAAGAAAAGGGGATATAGATTATCTCATATTATTGAACAACATGAGAAGGTCATGTTAAAGAGAGAAAAACATAATTTATTTTGAATATAACTAGTGACCGTGGAGAAATTCTAGCATGTTTTTGGAGCACGCAAAAATTCTAATATATTTTTGGAGCATAATAAATGCATGCTTGAAAAGAAATTCTACCATTGATTTGAAATAAATTTTATATAAATTTTATGTTACTAACTTTTAAAATTAAGGATATAGATATTTCTTAGAACATACATTAAATGTGCTCTAAGAACATGTAATAATTTCTCATTATGGTGGGTCATTGTATGATAAAAATTGTGACTATCTTTCTTTTAAGAACATGTAATAATTTCTCAATTGTGTCTATCTCTTTCTAACATATAATGGTCATGCTGTGAGAGGAAATTTAAAAATTAAATGATACAAATAAATATAATTTAATTAAAAATAAATTTATTAAATAAAATATATGTAATAATTCAAAAAAATATTTATAAGTTTAATTTTAAAATACATAATATTTTCATGAAAGGATTTCATTTTAATATAATATTATAAAACAACTTATATGTTTAGAAACAATCATGAATAAAAAAATTAGGAACAATCAAATGGCGTTCCTATTTTAAAAAAAAATATTTAAGCAGTTTAGAGTTTAGTCAAAAATACATATAATGTTTTAATATATAAATATATAATATTTAATAAGAATTACATATAAATTAATTCAATTTATATTAATGTAACTTAAAATGAAAAATTAATGAAACAATTTTTGCCAAGAAAGAAATAATAAAACAAATTTTTAATTTATATTTGGTAGTTTTTTGGCAACATCTCTGTCAGTTACTTGACTTGGTCAATCACATTTAATAAATTATTTAATTTAAATAACTTTTATTTAAAATATTAAATACAATTTCTCTCTTTGAATGAAATGAAAAAAGAATAATAGGAATGAGATAATGAAATGAAGAAATAATGAAACAAATTTCTAATTCATATTTGAATTTATATAGAGCTTGTGCTAGTAATACATTGGACTAAGACAATGCAATGTTCAACAGCCTATTAACTCTAATTTTGGGGGATTTCATTTATACAAATATTAATATAATTTTAATAAAACTAAAAGTGAAATAGATAATAAACAACAAATAGATAATAATAAACCAAATAATTTATATAGTGAAATCTATATTAAAATATATTAACCATATAATGTTTACCACAATATATATTATGAAATTGAATAAATTGCATTATAAATTGTTAAAACTTATAAATATATATTCTTTTTAGATCACAATATTAAATAATTGACTACAACCAATAATTACAACTTTTTTTTTGATACAATAAATTTGATAACTTAGCCTACAATTGATTTGTTGGATTTAAAAAAAGGAAAAAGAAACATAAATTGGAAGGAAAAATTAATGATTCTACAATAATAGGAAGAAATTGAAAAAAATAAAATTATATCAAAGTCACTTAAACATAAGAAGTGGAGTGTCAACTTGAACAAGTTCACCTACATCTGATAGCCAAATTCTACAATTGTAGGCTAAAAATATACAATCAAAAAAAATAAAACTATAGGTACAACTTTTTCCACCATAATCCCTTATTTATGATCCAATTATCACCACTTTACTTCATAATTTGATTTTAATTAGATTAAAATTGAATCTTGATGGGCAAGATAAACTGTATAAATAAAAACATAAACAAACGATAGATATTTTTTAAAATCATGATTCAAATCTTAATAATTGTGATAATATATTAAAAATATACAATAAAAAAATATTTAAAGAGAATAGAGGAAAGATAAAGCTTATCATTTAAAATAAGACAAAGAGAACCAAAAAGGTAAAAAGGTGAATATGTAAAATAAAGAAAGATGAATTAACTAAAAAAAAAAAGATAAAACAAGTTAAATGACGGATTAATCAAATAACCTAACATGAAGGGATTGAAAACCAAAAATATTATAGAAATTTATATTGTTCGATTCGTTTTGTATTTTTAAATTAAAATAAAATAATTATCTTATAGGAGAATGAAAGAAAGATAGAAGCTTGTTAGAAAAAGAAATTAAAAAGAAAAAAAAGTGAAAATATTGATTAAATAAAAAAGAAAGATTATTTGAATAAAACGAATTGAAAAAAAATGAAACCTTAAATAATTGCATAATGTGAAAGAATGAATAATATTATTATGAGAATTTATATATAATGTATCCTTTGTATTTTAAAATTAGAAGAATTAAAATAAACTATGTCAAGGAGAATGAAAGAAAGATAGAAGATAGATAAAAAGAAATTAAAGAGAACAAAAAAGGTGAAAATATAGATTCAATATATTCTTTCTAAAGTAAAGAAAAATTAGTTTAACCAAAATGAAAAAGATTTAAAACTCGTAAATCAAATATTTATACATCAAAATGTTAAGGAATGAATAATATCTCCTTAAATTTATACTTTAAAAGTGAATTAGTTTATAACATTTTGATATTAGATAAATTGATTTAAATAATATATTATATTAGAGATAATCAATTTTTATATGGTAAATATTAACCTATATTAGAAATATAATAAATTCATTCACATATCACCTAAATGTTTAATCTTTAACTTCAATTCCAAATAAGTTTCTAAACGAGTTTGAATTAGGTTTTATTCTTGATGTAATCAATTAATTAATGAATTAAAAGCACGAGGTTGTACTTTTAAATTTTAGAATTTGAATTCATATATATTATTTGAGTAATTAAAGTGTCCTTTGAAGGTCAATAAATTGTATATTTAAATTTTTTTGTTTAATATATTTAGAAATTTAAAGGGATGTAAACAAATAATCATGTGAATGAATGAAAGATATATTGAGAAATTATTATATTGTGATAATTATAGTAATTGTCAAAACATGACAACTATAATTATATATAAATATAATTTTAATTTTATCAAAATAGTTAATAACGCTAATGAGATTATTCTTGTAATTATTCAAATTAAATGTTAAATAGAATAAAATGCTAATTGGAAATTATGTGATAATTTTAAATAAATATAATTCAAAATTTCAATTTTGTCAACATAGTGAATAACATGAGATTATTCTTGTAATTATTCAAAATTAAATGTTAAATAGAATAAAATGTTAATTTAAAATTATGTGATAGTTATAGATAATTATAAACAAAAAGCTTATAATTATAGATAAATATAATTCAAATTCTCAATTTTGTCAACATAGAGAATAATGTGAGATTGCCTTTTTTGTAATTATTTAAATTATTAAATGTTAAATAGAATTAAATGCTAATGTCAAATTATTGTCATAAGTGAGTAATTTAAAATTCAAATTATTTTTTGTTCAAATAGAATTACTAATTTTTGCTCTAATCTCCCATTGATTAGGTATAAATGTCATAAACACATTTCTATATTTATTTTCATTTGAAATTATTTAGATGAAAAAAATATAGGGTTCTTGGCTTTTGAGGCTCCAATATGGGGCATCACTTAATTGATTACATTTAATAATAATAGATAATTTCATTCATTCCTTTTTTTTTCAATATAGCTGTTTTTTTTCCTTTGTGGAAACACATATATACTTTTCATATATTTAAATTTTAACATTTATCTTAGGTACAGTGGCATTGAAATAGAAAAGGAGGATGGGGAGGGTGAGAATTGGATACCCCTGGCAACTCATGAATAGGAACATTAACAGTGCTTCTGTAACTGAATGAAGAAGTTTTCTCATTCCTAATCACTGAATGCAATGAGTTTGGTACTGTCTTTGTATGGCAATGTCCATTTTAGATCCAATTAATATCTAATAAATCTGCCTTCTGAACAGGGAAAGGTATAATATTAATCATTCATGTATGTATGTAAATTTAATTAAATTAGAGTGAACTTCAATTTAGGCTATTCTCCTAATCATAATTTTATTTTGGAGAAGAATTAACTGCAATGGGACAAAATAGTTTATCCAGTTAATATTTTTTATATATTATATGATATATGATAATTTTAGATAATTATAGATAATTATAATTATAGATAAATATAATTCAAATTTTCAATTTTGTCAACATAGAGAATAACGTGAGATTGTTTTGTAATTATTCAAATTATTAAATGTTAAATAGAATTAAATGCTAATGTCAAATTATTGCCATAAGTGAGTAATTTAAAATTCAAATTATTATTCTTTTCAATTCAAATAGAATTGTTAATTTTTGCTCAATTCGGTTTTATGCCTGGGAGCAATCTCTCTATCCCATTGATTACGTATAAATGTGTCATAAACACATTTTCATATTTATTTTCATTTGAAATTATTTAGAAAAAAAGTATAAGTGTTGACATACAATAATAGATACTTAATTGATAACATTTAATAATAATGAATAATTTCACTCTTTTTATTTTAGTTTTTTTTCAAAATAAATTTTTTTATAATGCATGCTTTTTGACACATATATACTTTTCATTTAAATTTTAATGGAAACATATGTCATATGACAATTTTTCAGAATAACTATTTATCAAATGGCAAAGTATTTTAGATAAATACTATTATGTCATAATAACATATGACATGATTTTAAATACCACAAGTCACACAGTTTAGGTATCTTGGATCTATCTGAGAGAGATAGAGGAGATTTTATATATTATATGATAATCAGTGCTCACGAGAGGATCCAAGCTTAAGAAAAAGATGTAGAAATTGGGAATAAAAGAATAAGGTAGGTAAATATTTCAAAATAAAAATTTAAAATTTACAAATGAGAGTGTTTAATTGATAACAAACAAAATCTCTATAAAAATAGAGAGAATTGGAGGGAAAACAATCCACCAATGAATTTCGATATAATATGTTATCTATGCAATAAATTTTGATTATTGGTAAGAAGAAATTCGATCAAATAGTGTACTTAATTAAATGAAATACATAAACAAATGTAAAACATAAATTAGAAACAATCATGAATAAAAAAATTAGGAACAATCAAATGGCGTTCCTATTTTATTAGGAAAGCCTTTATTTTGAGCATTAAATTTAAACTGAATTATGTATTTTAAACATAAATTATTTTTTGCTCTTATTTGATCCATTTTAAATGATTGTAATTAATCAATGTAGGTGTAGGCATTTAATATTGATTGTCGTTCAGAGCTGGTATCATAGCGTGTTACTTTATCAAGTCTCTAAAATGTGGTAAAAGGTTGATGACGGTGGATTCCTGTATGTACTACAACAGCATAGATGAGGTGATATACTTATAAGACATTCTGACATCCAAATTATAATTTATACTAAGAAAAGAGAATATATGAGAATAGTCAGTTACTTGATTGGCTTAACTCCTTACTTGTGGACATTTAATATTGATTATGTTTCAATTTAATTTGCTTTTATTTGGTTGACTATTAATATTGATTGTGTTGCAGATTTATTTGATTATTTTTAATTGTTTTTAATTGAAACACTACTAATTAATGCAAGTGGCGTAACGTTAAAATTAATGATTATAGAAGAAGAATGTGAAAAGAAATTTATTTAAGAAGCTTGATTTTGGATGGAAAAAAATGAGTGTGGTAAATACGTATGGATGGGACCAGAAGGAATAAACTTTGTTTGTATAATAATATATTACATATTAGATTATAAACATATTAGATTTTATTATTGAAATTATAATTGATAGAGACAATTTTAATTGATTTTCAGAAGTCATATGCAAAGAAATTATGACAGAAGTAATTTATCAAATTATATGCTTGTTTTTGGTGGAAAAAAAATGAGTATGGTGATAACATGAGGCATGGAACTTCAGGGCATAAACCTTGGTTTATATAATATATTAGATTAGATTAGAGTAGATATTAGATTATTTTTACTCCTATTTGATCCTTTTTAATTTTAAATCATTTTAATTAATTGATGTATAGGTGGGCGAAATTTAACATTTGTGTTCTGATTTCATTTGCTTTTATTTGATTGACTATTAATATTGATTGTGTTGTAGATTTATTTGAATTTTTTTGTCAGTAGAAACACAATTAATTAATGCTGGTGGTGGAAGGGAAAAATTAATGATTATGAAAGAAAAATGTGAAAAAGAAACTTCTTAGAAATTCTTGATTTTGGAGAGAATAATGTGAATGCAGTAATGATATTTGATTTTGATTTTGATTATCAAATCAAAGTCACTTAAACATAAGAAGTGGAGCTGTCAACAATGTACTTGCTAGATTGAACAAGTTCACCTACATCTGATAGTTGTGCTGGACCAAATATAACCAGTGAAAGCTACTTTTCTTGTTTTATTTGTTCTCAGTTCTCACGCTTCATTACTTTTTTGAACTTCTGAACTTTAATTGACAATCAACGAAAAACGTTTGAAAGGGGACACTCTCCATTATTGGCGTTCACATAGGTTTAGTCTGATTCAAATTCGATTTAATATTTTAATTGGGTTAATTTTTTAGACTCTGATTTGATTTAATAATTGATTTAACAAATAATTAGATTAAGATTGAATGAGCTTGATAATAAGATAAATTGTATAAATATAAATATTTATATAATTAAACCATAAGATTTTAAAAATATAAAATTAAAGTATGTAATATTTTACAATATATATTTTAAAATAATTTATATTAACATAAATATATTATAATATTATATAAAAAATATTAATTTAAGTTAAATTATTTATTTATTTATTATTAATTGATAAAAAATTATAAAATTTAAAATATCTTATTACACTAAATCGGATTAAAACAACTAGAAATATAATTTTAATCAGACAAAAAAAAATACATGAAATTTAATTTATAGAACGCAAATATGTTCTAATTAACTTTTCACTAAAACAAGTTAATATGACGGATTAGATTTTGAACAACCTACTCCTCACGCTATAAAGGAGTGGTGAAAACCACACGCAACATGAATATATATTGTCACCTTTTTGTTTCATAGTTGTTCTTATTATCGTTTCCTGTCCTCTATCAATTATATTAGAAAAGAAAATAATTATCTTATATCTATTTTAGAGATATAAATAGTTTTCATATTATTTTTAATAAATATGATTGAATAAAAAAAAATAATAAAAAAATAAATATAATAAATAATATTAAATAAAATATATAAAAATATATATATATTATTTAATGTAAGAATATAAGAATTAAATTAAAAAATTTGGACAAAATTAAATATATTGCTTGCCATACGTACCAACCCATGTGTAACATGTAGTTATTATGATATTTAAGATGTCTCCTCTCGTACGTCTCCTTTGTATGTTTATATCTTATATGTCGACATCGTATTTGTTCGAATTGTCGAAATATTTGTTCGAATTAAATATTGTTTCACATATTTTATAGTTGATTGATAAGTAATGATTATTAAATATTATAATCATTATTTCATAAAAATTATTGTTTATTTTTTTAATATATTTACTTATTCAATATATTCCTTCTAAATATAAATATCAATATATTTGTGTGTGAATTTATACACTATTTTTTTAATTTTCTCTAATTCTATAATATTTATACATCAAAATTGTTAAAAATATAATAAAGTTAATTTCTCCTTAAAGCTTAAACTTTAAAAGAGTTAGTTTATAACATAGTATTAGAACATTTATGATCAAGTGGTCTAGATATTATCCTTGCCGCCACCTCTTCTAAACAAAAAATTGAATTTTAATATATGCTAAATATTAACCTATATTAGAAATATAATAAATTCATTCACATAACCTAAATGTTTAATCTTTAACTTCAATTCCAAATAAGTTTCTAAACGAGTTTGCTTTTAAGCCATACAAGGCCTTTTTAAGTTTGAAAACATGGTTGGAGCAAGCATTCAAAGTTTTCAAAACCAGGAGGTTTGAAACCAAAAGCCTTTTTTAGGCAATTAGGTTTCATATTCTTGACTGTAATGGAATGCGTGTTCTGTTTATGAAGAGCAAGAGGTTGTACTTGTATATTTTAACCAACTAAGAAGGACCACTACTCAAAGCCATTTAATCTCTCTGTTTTTTTTTTTCTTTTCTTATTTGGTCCAACACCTTGTATGTTGTAAATCAGATTCTTATTTGCAAAAAGAGCAAAATACCTAGACTAATTCATGCTTAGAACAAAGTACAAACCAAAAGACAGAACAGAAATAAGAGAGTAATTAAACACTTTTAAGCAATTAGAGATGAAGTAACAGAATCAGATTTTTCCTTTTCAAAGATTCATGACAGTTAATCAGGATTGATTTAAATGAATGTATTATTATCCATACATGGTTCCTTCAATTGGCAGCAAATATCCTCCACAGCTCTTGCTGTCAACAAATAGCTAATGGAGCAGCATGTTTACTTTAGACTGAATTCTTCTTGGACTTGTTTCTCTTGAACCTGTTATAATCTGCTAATAATCTACCATGGAATTCCTGCTTCATTTCATCCAACATTGTTTTGAAAACCTGTTAATTAATCAGCATTTCATCAAAATTTGGTCTAAACAAATTTAATTAACTGCATGCATACACTAAATAGGAGGTGATAAAATGCAATCTAACCAACTCTACGGCATCCTGCAAGACATTTTCAGGAACCAAAGACATTGTTGGAGAAACAAAAAAGCTTATCTTCATCTCCATTTGATTCTTAAGCAAGCTACGTGTTCCCCTCCTTTCCGGGTATATAGCTCCTCTAACATCTAGGCTGAAGTGGTAAGGTTCCATGTAAAAGGTATTAAGGCCTTGGAGCTCCCACCTTAACTGCAAAAGAAAATGATCACTTCCACAAAATTTAATAGAACAAGTTACCAGCTGACCAAAGGATATACATATATTTGAATGGAAGTGCTTACAAAGTGAAGCTCAAGAATTTTGGTGATATGATGAGGAATGTCAGGTGGGTAATCTTCCCCATTAGACTTGAATGTTAACCTGACATCTGCTGATGGCTGGACATTCAAGAATAAGCATTGTATGGGAGGCATTTTAATCCTCCACTCTTCCTGCATACATACATAACAACACAAGCACTTTGAGATGAAAAGAGTTTCCTAGCTAGGGGTTCTTGGCTTTTAGGAGGCTCCATCTAAATGGGGCATCCCTTTATTTAACCCATGTGAAAATAATAATCTTTAACAGATTCAACATAGTTCCCTATTTTCATGCCCTTTCTCTAGATGATGAATGCAAAATACCTCATTGAGCTGTTTGGTTGTTCCTTTGTCAGGAAATACAGCTCGGAGTACTCTGTGCTTGTCATCCATATATTGATCAAAGGAAGCCTGCAAAGCAAATTAACATTTATCTTAGGTACAGTGGCATTGAAATAGAAAAGGAGGATGGGGAGGGTGAGAATTGGATACCCCTGGCAACTCATGAATAGGAACATTAACAGTGCTTCTGTAACTGTTCATTTATCTCCTTAGTTAAAGTAGAAAAGTGGGCTTCAACCTTGATTGTTTTGTTGAAGATATTGAATGAAGAAGTTTTCTCATTCCTAATCACTGAATGCAATGAGTTTGGTACTGTCTTTGTATGGCAATGTCCATGCAACCTATGCTTCTTCAGTAATTGGGGTTGGCAGGGAACCAAGAGAATACTTGCCATAGTCTCTAACTCTGATCCAATTAATATCTAGCTTTATAAATCTGCCTTCTGAACAGGGAAAGGTATAATATTAATACACTTTTCTCCTTCATTCATGTATGTATGTACGGCATTTAATTAAATTAGAGTGAACTTCAATTTAGGCTATTCTCCTAATCATAATTTTATTTTGGAGAAGAATTAACTGCAATGGGACAAAATAGTTTATCCAGTTAATATTTAGTTGACCATTAGCTATTCTTTCTGACTTTAATCATTTCATGGGACCACGTTGCAAGTGGATGATCTACAATTAACTAAATCAGGAAGACAAATTAGATAAAATACATGTATATTATGTGACTAGGAGAGAAAGGTATAAGCTAATTAATAAAGTTATTTAACGATATAATGAGATATAAGAAAATGCTAAATGAATGGAGGAGAAGTACTTTAATTCTTATTTATAAGAATAATCCTAAAGATATATATATTCTTGGCTCAAGTTGTGCAAATTATAGAGGATTAAACTCATGAGTCATACCATGAAATTATGGGAAAGAGTAATTGAATGGAGATTAAGACAAGAGACTCATATTTTAGAGAATAAATTCGGTTTTATGCCTGGGAGATCAACCATGAAAGCAATCTATCTTTTCCGAAAATTGATAGAGAGGTATCAGAGGAAACAAAAAGACTTACACATGGTTTTCATTGATTTAGAAAAAGCCTACGATAGGGTGCCGAGAGAGGTCTTGTGGAAGACTCTGGAGAAGAAAGAAGTTTGTATCGCTTATATTCGAGCAATCCAAGATATATATGATGAGACTAAAACCTGTGTGAGAACATAAGGAAGGGTTACAGAAGATTTCCCTATAACTATAGGGGATTGCCAAGAATACCATTCAACTTTGAGTCATATCTTTTTGGCTTAGTCTTGGATGTGCTTTCTGCAAGCATATCCAAGAGGAGTCATCTATCTTATAACGATGCTTTTTGCGAGTAGATGATATAATCTTAGTTAGAGAGTCGAGAAAGGAAACAAATGAGAAGTTAGATTCTTATGATGAGACGAACTTTGGAAGAACATGACTTTTATAAGTATTTAGCCCATTCAGTAAAAGAGTAAGACAAGCATTATATAGAATGTAAGTTTAGTAAGAAACGTGCTAATACTAGCTTAGCGGTGAAAATTGGGGATCACACCATACCACAAGTCACACAGTTTAGGTATCTTGGATCTATCATACAAAATGAAAGAGAAATAGAGGGAGATGTAAATCATATGATTCAAGCTGAATGAATGAAATAGATGATTTAATACTTCGGAGTGATTTGTGATAGAAAATTATCTCTCAACTCGAGCAAGGATAAATTTTATCACATGCTTTAGAAATCTGGATTTATAAGGCCCGCGATGTTATATATCTTTGGAGCATTTGACAAACTTATGATAAGACTTGAATGTTGGGCATTATAAAACTCATTTTTCAAGCTTAAGATTAGTATCATTCGCGGAAATGAAGATGATTAAACAAAATGTAGCATTGTTTGGATGATGTGTGGTCAAAGATAAGATATGATTAAGAATGAACGATTAAAAAGCGGATGTAACTACATATTGTGGAAAAGATAGTAGAATCTCGCCTTTAAGTGGTTTGAAAATATAAGGAACCATTTGACAGGCCCTTAGAAGTTGGTAAAAAGAAGATAAGATCAGGATTGGAGAATAGTCCAAATAACGTTAAGAGGTGACAGGAGATCAATAAAGATTATAGGTGAAACTATAAAAAAAAATTTAAATTTGAATGATCGTTTCAACAACTTGATTTATGATAAAAATATAATGAAACTGTCGTTTGAGATATAACCATTTCCCACGGTTTAATGAGAAAAAACTTAATTATTGTTGTTATTATACATGTATATTATGTGATTGCAGCACTAAAAAAAATGTTTACTAAGGTTACTTAAATTAATTATAGGTTGTTTAAGGGATCACTTTACTTCCCTTGACTGCTAACAAAATCTTGCAAGTTTGGCAGATCATAGTTGGATCAAAGAAGTCTGCAAATTTGTGGTCCACATAGCCGGTTTGGCAGATCATAGTTGGATCAAAGAAGTCTGCAATTTGTGGTCCACATAGCCGATTTAATGGCTATATGTGGCTGGGAAAGCAACAGATAGCCATTACTTGCTGGCAAGCAACAGCAAGTGGAAAAAGACAAAGTATGATTTGACCAAAGTAATAAGCAGGGCAATAATTTTAGAAGCCTTCCATAACTATAGGAGTGACTGGTGGAAGGGAGGGGTTGAGCCATTCATGATTCATCAGCTCTGAAAATAAAGATACAATGATATTTATTTGGCTTAACTATATTTTTGTCTCACTAAATATATTAGTTTTTGATTTTAATTTCTTAAAAATTTTTCTTACAATTTATATTTTCATAATTTTAAAAATAAATAAAATTGACTCAATTCAATTCCTCTCATTAATCAATTTTCCTAATTTTTTAAATTACATAAAGACAAACCATAATAAATTTTTTGAGCTATCAAAATTAAAAATTAATATATTTAGAGTGACAAAAAATATATTTAAACGTTTTTGGTAATAACTATATAGCTATGCAATGTGATTATTGAATTCAAAATTCAAAATGAAGCGTGATTATTTGAAACTTCTAAATATCACTAATACCATTATTGGGTGGTCCTCTATTATAATTTTCCCGTTCAAGGATATTTTTCATTTTTTTTATTTATAATTATTTTTTTATTATATGTTCTTTTCTTATTATCCTTCACAATTCAGACAATATAATTTTAACTTCATATTTATCAAAGATAAATAAATTTTTTAATTAAGGGGTGTTTAATAAATTCATATCCTTTTGCTTTTGAGTAATAAGACGCACAAGTCTAACATATTATTCATATAATTCTATTATCTTTTAGTTTTTGCATTATGCATAGTTTTTTTTTTGCCCTTTTATGAACACGTGGTGTGTTTTCACACTGTTATTTGCAAGTCGCAACATAGAAGATTTTTACACTACGTAAAAAAAGGTTTAAAATTATTTATAATTAATAAATGCAAATGTAATCACATAGGAAATTTACAAATAACAAATATTAAACTCGTCACACTAATCATATCATTTTTGTGAAGTACAGCATATTTATGTATAAACATATTTTACAATTTAATCCATAAAATAATCAGTATTATATTATATGAGTTATCTATATTTTTTAAATAAATCTTACATAAAATAAAGAAATTGAAAAGAGACATAAATATTTTTTACCTTTAACTTTAAATTAATATATATACCTTTTTTGTCACCTTTTCAATCTAAGAACCAATGGTTTAAAAATGGGACCGAATTGGCTATATTTCTTCTTCGAGCATTTTTTTAGTTCAATCATAAATTTGACCGGTTGAACTAATCGAATCATAACTCATAAACTTTGCTAGTTCAATTTCTAGTTTGATTTTTAAAACATTGTTTTAAACAATACCAAGAGTGATACATTTTACACATAATTGTCTAACCAGATTTAATGTCAACTTAGTCAAAAAGTTGAATTAATGGTCCGACTGCAAGTTAAATAATTAAATCAAAAAATTTGAATAAATAAGAAAATACTTTTTTAAAAAAGTATTATATGAAAAAATAATTTCATATAAAAAATACTTGTGATAATAATAATCTATTAATTAGATAATAATATAAATTATAATATTAAAAATATTACTTAACATAAACATATCATCTAATGATAAAATGTACTTCATCAGGACTTTTAGATTCGGTCTTTAAATCCTACAATTTAAACTAAAATAACTATAATCGTACCACACATTGAGAATATTGACGCTAGCCCGCAAGAGTCCAAAAACATTAGAATCCAATGCAGATATAATGATGATTTTGGGCGCCTCGTGGTTCATATGCGTGCAACTGTGCATATTGTTATTGCTATTAAATGTAAAATAAAAGAATAGGAGTCCTAATACTTGTTAATCTCTTGCAAGTGGCAGCAGTGGTTGAAACGTGCAGGAAACTAACAGTTCAAATCCTACTTAGACACTAAAAAACACTCTAAGGTTGAAGGCTTGAAGCTCTTAGACAAAGGTATATTTTCTTAATTTACTTAGCAAAAAAAAAAAAAACTGCATATAATTTGACTAGTTATCATTTCACTTCTTGTGATGGACTTATGTTTAAACCATTATTACCTGAATTCTCATTCTTAATTGAGTAAAGAAATTATATTTTGTCAACATGATTGGCTCAATTAGTAGGATCAAATTGTTCTTTGTAAAACTTGTGATGTGTCTTGAACTTACAATGAGACCTTAAACTTTTTAGTAACACAAAAAAGAAAGAAATTATACTATCAAGAAATATTTTGACATTTCTTTGGGGTAAAAAAACCGTGTAATTTGGTCAATTAACAGTTCCCCCCGTTGCTGTTTTGGAAAGTGTGATTTTACTGCCATAAGATGTGGTTCATCATCACTTTTCCATCACTACTAAAATATACGTAAGGAACTACAATTGAACCTAACTGCAGGACAGAAGAATGACATTTTCACAAATCATATGGCAGCAAAATATAATGGTCAAACTCTAAATCTTGTATATTTTCCCATTATGTTTCTCAATTGTCATAACTCTCATACTCCAGCAAATTGATACTCCAAATTATGAAATTATTTTCACTTACAATCCTTTATTTCGCAGCTTAAGGATGTCACTAGATCTTAATACACAGTCACAAACATGTGGATCAGAAAATCCTTTGTTGAAGGAAGAACTAATCTCCTAGGTAATATTTCTGATTCATGACAAGCCTTTAACATAGATACAAATTTGGCATATTTTCTTATGCGGACAGACATGACATTAAGCACTTCAAGCTATGTGATTAACTGTTTGAGACCTTCTCATCAAGTGTCCTCAACAATTTCTAAGCAGAATATGGAATCCTCAAGGCCATTCTTTGAGCAAGCCAAGGTCTATGTAGTTCTGGGTCAATGAAGCGATGCATGAGGAACTGTTCTGCTTCTTTATCCACCAATTCTCTAGCCCATGTTACTCGTTTGGATGGACAGCAACCCGGTCCAGAACACCTGTACTTTTCAATTTTGATAAAATTATTCCAAACTTCTTGATCTCAATAAACAGCAATTTTGCATTGAAGGCAGGTAAAAAGTATTTCAGTGAAATATGTATGCCAAACAAGGCATTTGCAGGTCTAATGGGACAAGCAGATAAGGTGCATATACTTGGAAGGAGTAACACCACAAACAACCGTGACAAATTCATCTTATTAGTAGAATATGTTGCATTATTGTTTCAAATCAAACTTATTTTTTGTATCTTTTGGTAACAAAATATAATTAATTTTTATAATGTTGTAGTTCACTATCTGAACTCAATCTATATGTGTACTGGTTGCAGTCAGATTCATAGATTTAATGAGAAAAAGATTTGAGCCAAATATATGCAATACTTATAACTATTTCATACAAAGAACGCCTGCAAAGCATAAAGTGATATGAGGCACCTGTATTCATAAAAGCAAGCACTTCTCTCATTCTCAATTTTCCCCCAATTATTCCAGCCAACATTTTTTATACATTGATCCATATAAGTGAATGCTAAGACTACTCTTCCAAAAGGTCCCCATGGTCGTCCAAGATATGCGTATGAAGTTCCTCCATTACCTGTGATAACACATCTGCAATGGCACCAGAAACCATTCACAGGTAAAATACATATAATGTAAGGAACCAAAAGGTCCAGAACAAAAAGAGAGATTTTGTGAAACTTAAAGGAAGTCTTGGCCTAACATGATTTCATTTGTTAATCAATTTCAAAAGAAGTATAAGAAAAGTATTATTGGCATGAAACATTAGGATTTTCTCTTGATTTATTAGCATGATACATTAGGATTTTCTCCTGATTTATTCTTGATCCTTGCCTAATTTCTATTTTTAACCATAGCATGATTTTAGGAATATCATAGCATGATTTTAGGAATTTGTAGGAATCTGTAATTATTTGTTTTCCTTTTATGTGTCCTTTCTTTTAGGGATTGGTCAACCTCCTTATTGTATAAATACTGTATGAGTGTAACAATGATAATCATCCATTGGACAAAATTTATCTCTTTAAGTATGTTTATTCATAATCAATAGTAAGTATCCATGGACATGCTATTCCAAGTCTCGAAGGACTTGGAAGTTGGAACAGAATAATTGACCTGTCAAACTAGCATTAAAGAAAGCTGAAGAGCAAAAAACTGACAAGGAAGTAGTTGCATTGATTAAAAAAAATTAATAAGGTGATACAGAGAATTTAGTATGAGATTCTAAGATTTTTATCCTCACTTATGCAAATGGTTTCTCTTCTCCTCAGTAAGTTTCTGTTTACTCTAAAAACAATTGAACATTCTAACATTTCCTATAGGATTCCTGAATTCATAGACTCCTTAAGGGATCAGTTCCCTATGCTTTATGGGGAACTGATTCTTGTTCAAAATCATGGATTTTTTATTTTTTTAAAAAAGATTTCCTGTCCAAGGGAAATCCTTTCAATTTGGATAAAAAGTTGAGTTGGTTCCTGAATCCATATTTCCCACACACCTAAGCATTTTCAATCTTGCTACAATATCCTTGGTATCTATAAATTTATATTGAAAATGAAAACCAAACCTTAAAAGCATGATTATATATAAACTAGCATGCTCCCAAGATCAGAACCATTATTAATAAACAAAACACTAGTCATGATAGACTTCTGCCCCTAACAACATGAGTTCACATCATGAGAATCAAGAGAGCAGAAATGCTGCCTTGGGAGTTGGGATAACAAAATAACAATCAGCATTTTTTTTTTCCCTATCATGTATAAAAGTTAAAACTCAATTTACATTGTTGTATGGAAAATATGATGCATAGGAACTAACTCTTTCCATGTTGGACATGTTAAGAACTTATAATGACTACAATACAGTAATAGGTGGAAAGATGAGGTTGTTAACACTAGACATGGTCACACACCTCAGAAATACAAAACCAGTTGTTTCCTGTGGAGATTTTCTGCCCTGTGCAGTTATGAACCCTGCAGACTTGCAGTGGACATGACAATGCTCCAAGAGCGCAGTGCTATTACCAAAAATGAAGTCCACGCTTCCTTCAATATAACAATCTTTCAAATACTGTTTGCCATAATGTAAGTACAGTGTGTCCTGCACCATAACAATGAAAGAAATTTATTCCCCCGGTACCTCCCCTAGATTGTCCTCAAATGGAATAGAACCCGTGGCAATCGTATTGCACATAAGACCATATAGTCTTCCAATCATTGCCCCTTGTTTATTTAAGATATTATTATTTGAACACAAAAGGCTATACAGGAACAGGAGACAACTAAAACTTACACACAGACCTCATCTAACAAAGAAATCACTTAATCAAGGCATTTTTAAAGAGTTTCATAAGTAAAGATGAGTTCTTTGAGTCAAAATTTTTTTCAGCAATTCAACATGTATATATGACTATATAAGGATCTAACCTATAAACTAATACATTAAGATAATGAAGCTACCTGCCATCCAAGGAACCTGCAATTGTAGAAGGCACATCGATCAGCTGTCACTCTAAGCGCCACTGCTTGCCCAGAACCCTGCCAGGAAAAATAAGGAAAGAAAAGAAGCACTATATAAGGTCTGTCACAATTTGGTTAGTGCCTGTTAATAAATTTTGTCTGCATAAAACTTACGAAGACACTAATTACTAATTAGGATGTAGATGCACAAAGCAACAATTAATAACAAATCATCTAATGAATTTACAACCACGTCTTTGACTAGTGATGGAATAAATATCAATTGATTTCTATCTTTGGCAATTTGCATATCCAAAAACCCCCCAAAAGGAAAAGCTTCAAATTACAAAGAAAATCAACCAAATTGTTTATCTTCTTATGAACACAAATAGTATTAAAATTTGAAAGTTTCCGTATAATTAACTCCTTGATCAACAATTCATGTCAAAGACCCAACACACAGAATCATCCCAAGTCCCAACAATGAAATTTCTCTACCAAAATACATATGTGCTCATTTCCCAAACTAATGTTATTCAGCAAAGCAATGACAAAGAACTAAGAGACTATCAAATACCTTGAAAACACTAAACTTGTATTACCTCAGGGGAAGAATTCTCAAAGGTAATGTTCTCAGCAATAAAGTCCTCCCCTTCCACAATGGTGCTGCCACAACCAAACGTCCCAGTCCCTATCACCCGATCACCCTGCAAGAAAATTCACCACCAAAAAAACATGAACAAGTATGATTTTTGACACAAACCCATTTCCCAAAACGTGGAAAACATGAAAGAAATGCACCTACTTGGTGGTGTTGGATTCTGGTGGCAGTGTTGTTCCAAGTGAGAACAGTGTCCTCAGGGGACATACCAGCGATGGTGATGAAGTTCTTGGTCTTGGCCACGTACAAGGGCTGCCTGTAGATTCCCGGCGACACCCGAATCACCGTCCGGCGAGTGTTGCCGAGTGGCACAGCATCAATGGCTTCCTGCACCGTCCGGTAATGTCCGGTTCCGTCCTGTGACACCGTTAATACAGAAGCTGAAGCTGCCATTGTAGCTCTGCTTCCACTCTCAGTCTCTGTTGCTTTGTTGTGTATGGGTGTTTGGGAATTTAGAGTGTGTAGAGAGTGGTTGTTGCCCATGCTATTGGGTAGCGGACAGAAAACGCAGAGAAAAAAAAGGACATGCACAGAGAGTGTTGGAGAGATTCTTGTATGGTCTGTTATCGTATGTTAACTACTTTTGGCTTGTTTGGGACCGAATCATATGTTAACTTCATGATTAATAATACATGCTAATGGAAAAGCTACATAAAATCGAGCTTATCTCTAAGAAAGTAAAAATATATGTATTCTTGATTTAATTTAAAATATATAATAATTTTTATATATCAAAATTTAATAATAAATACGTTTTTAGTCACATATTTACTTATAAATTTTTAGTTTTTTTTTTTGTTACAATTTACAGATTCTATTTGTACTATACAATTTAAAATGTGAGTGCGTGAAGAATTTTGTTGGTTCCTTTTAGTTTCTTACAATTATACATTTTATTAATTTTGTTCTTGACTATCACAGATAAATTTATGTAGTCCCTCAACTTATTTGTTTTATTTTTTGATGACGTATTGCTAGTTGGGATAGTCTCTGTTAAAAAAAACTAGGTACACAAAAAAAGTGGAAACAGACAAATAAAATTATTTACCTTATTTTAAGTTAATCAAGAGAGAAAAAGGAGAAAAAAATAATAAATAATTAACTTGTGACGTATCTATATTTTGAATTTTGTGGTGAAGTTAGACTCTTTGGAATGAAACTTTCATTTCAATCGATTCATTCAATGTAGGAATGAGAAGTTGGATATATGTAAAAAATATTCTAATATTCAAGTTAATTAAGTTGTTATAAGATATTTAAAATGAAGATCTTTACCACAAAGTTACAGTTCTTTATTTATCGGAAGAGAAGGTACGTAAGTTCTATCAGATTGTGAGGGTATGAAGGCTATTTTCTCTTTGGGGGAGGAAGTTTTTCAACACATTCTTTTTTAAGAGTTGACTCTCCTAAAGTTTATTTTAAGGTTCTTATGTAGAAAATATCTTGGTTGTTCTTTATAAGAGATTACTATTGATACTGTAGGCCTGATTCATCAAAGATCCAAATCTCACAATTGAACACTATATAAAATTTGTCTATTAAGATATGACGATTGCTGTATAATTTAGAAAGACTGTGAATATCTGTGAAAGATTGAAAAAAAAATGACAAGTTAAGATGTAGTGGATGAAATAGATCATTTATAGCTATCAAGTTATGTAATAATGCAAACTAGTTTAGTCAATCTCAGTTAAGCATGATGATACCGTTTGTTCACAATCCTTTAAACATGAAAGACTAGACTTTGATCTGTGTTTATACAAGTTATTTGTTTCCTCGTGTTCAATTTTCATATTATTCTAACAGGGTTGCGTTTAAATGTTCATCATCATCAGAATGCTGAATTCAATATTCATGATGAAAAGCAAATACTAAGCAAACTTTTCAAATTTCAATAACAAACTTCACTCCAATTACGAAATTGTTAGGAAATCACGAGCCCTAATGGGCTCATCTAGTTGGTTGGCCCAATTAACCTGACAAATGTTTGGACCAGATGGGCCCCAAAAAAAAATGGACCCCAGCTGAAAGTCTGAAGTCGACAATTGTAGGAAATTCAATTGTAAGAGCTCATCACATTTTCCACTCAACTGCGACCCACAATTGACTTTAATAGCTGCTTTAACCTCAAACATAGTTTCTTAAGATGGACCCTCAATCTTAATAAACTATGTTTGAATATTTGTTAATTAAAAAATCTAATTACGCAGTTAAAAAAAAATAAAAAATGTAATAACGGTATAGGCAAAAAGAACGTTAAGAAAATATTAAAAAATCACAAGGCAAAATGGGCTTATTTAGTTGGCTGGCCCATTTTACCTGATGAATATTTAGATCAGTTTGATCTTAATTATAATTAGAGATGATAAAATTATTCATATTTATAAAGATATGTAAGAATTATTTGTGATGAAATAAGTGATAAGTACTGTTTAATAAATAGGAGTGAGAGTAGAGATTATAATACTCGTCTTGCGAATCTTCACAAACTTATGAAATATATTTTTTATTTAATATATATTTATTTTATGATTTTTTTATTTTGAGATGAGATAAAAATATATATATTTTTTATTATTTGAAAATGAATTTTTTAATGAATGAGCCTATAATAATAAAACTTGTTAAAAAATATTATTTATTTAATAATTATGTATGTAGATTGATTATTACAAAATATAATTAAATTTAATTTGTTATTTGTAATATTATTTTAATTTTATAAAAAATTTAAATTGTTGAACAAAATTATAGTATGTAATGTTAAAATTTACTTTAAGTTTACTTTATTTATTTATTTTATTTTTAATATTTTATTTTAAATTATTAACTATTCACAAATATTTATAAATACTCACTTATTTATGAAGATCACAAATAAATACATATGACAAGTAAGGGCAGAAGGAGAAGCATCTCCACCTTCTTAACATTCCTAACTATAATTGGCAATTCAATAGCAATCAAAAGAAAAGAAATTTAAAAAAATGTTTCCTACACATCATAAAATAACTCACATATCTTACGATTATCTAAATAGTAAAATTAGAATATAATTACTAAAAAAAAAATAAAACTAATCACAATCAAATAATAAAAATATAAAATAATGTATATGCAAGTGACTAAGTATTTGTATATAGTATTTTTCGATCCGATCACATTGCATAGTTCCACTCAACTGCGACCCATAATTGACTTTAGTTTTAATTATCATTTTAGTCCTTCCAAATATAATTATTTTTTTGTTTTAATCTTTTTAAAATTTTTAAACTAATTCTAATTCATTTAAATTTTAAATTAAGTGAAGTTAGTCTTTAAAAAAAGTATGATAAGAATTAATTTCACTTATCTCAAAATTTAAAAAGATCAAAATAGACTAAAAAATTTTAAAAAGATCAAAATTAAAAATAATTATATTTATAGAAACTAAAAAGATAATTAAACATTGACTTTAATAAGAATTAGGATCATCTCAAATTTTTTTTTTTCAAATGATCAAGTAAAAAAAAAATAAACACAAATATTATAATTTTTTTTTACAAATTTTAACCAAATTTCATTAATAAATTTTTTTAAATATAACCCTTTCATTCACTTAATCAGTTAAAAAAAATGACTTTTACACTGTGTTTGTTTCCAGAAAAAATGGAAGGAGAGAAAATGAGAGGAGAGAAAATGGCAAGAATATTCTATTTTCTTCTGTTTGGCAGTAGAGAGAAAATAGAGAAGAGAGAAAATGTGGTGGTGGGACCCACATTTTTTAGTTTCTCTCCTCAGATGCGGATAAAACAGAAGGGAGAATGTGATAAATTAGTGAAATGACCATTTTACCCCTACAGAAACCCCCTTCTTCTTTTTCTTCTTCTTCTTCTTCTTCTTCTTCTATGGTCTGCACGGGGCGTGGCTGGTCGACGACGCGGGTTGCAGCGACTTCGAGCTGGATGGAGGTGGGGGAACGCGGCAGGGGATGAGGTGGGTGGGGGTGGGGGGAACGCGACAGGGGGTGGGGTGGGTGGGGGAGGCAACCCAGTCCGGCACCATTGCCGACGGAAGGAGACCCGGTCCTCTCCACCGCTGTCTCTCCGCCGCTATCTCTCCTCTCATCCAGTCCTTGCCTCGCCGCCACACCGCCAGACCTCGCAAGCACTGCTCAAACAGCCAGTTTCGCTCCGTCCGCCGCCGTCCTTCCAGCGCGAACCACCGCCCAGATCGCGTCGTTGTCCACTGCCGTCGAGGCCCTTTCCTGCCTCGCTGCCCTCCGCCGTCGCCGGAGATGCGCACCAGCGCCCCTCCCCCTCCCCTGCTCGTTTCTGTTGCTTTGCTTTCTTTGTTTTTTTTTTAATCCATTTGTCAGCCAATTTTTTTTTTAAGTTTATTGTTTTGTGATTTTTTTTTGTGATTTATTTGAATTTTTTTAGTTAAATTTGTAATACTTTAAACAAATTTTTTTTTCTTTGAAATAAAACATTTTTTTAAGAAAATATGTTAATCAAATAATTTGGGTTAAAGTAAGAGTGTTTGAAAAATGCAAACAAAGATCATTAAAAAAATATATTGAATTCTTTTGTTGATTTATTAAAATTAGCTTATCATTATTGATGTGTTTATTTTAATTATATTATTAATTTTTGTTTTAAATAGTGATTTTATATTAAATTTAAATAGTGATTGTGTCTTATTTTAACTCAATTTTTGTTCGATTAAGTGACAGCAAAAGGTTGTGGTAGAGTATGCATGACACATATATCATTGATAATGGAACAGTGACCTTGTTGAACAAAATAGATCACCAATTGATTGTAATTAACTAAAACTAATGACTTTAGATAAGATAAATTACATGAATTGATAAATATCAACGCGATGTGAGCTTTTTTTTTATTTGCGATTCAAAATAAATAAAAGAGGTGTAGTTATTATATTACAAAAGTAAAACAAATAGCAAAAAATAAATTTATTTATTACATTATATAAAGGGTATATTAGTCATTTCACATAATTTCATTTTCTTTCTTCTCACTTTTCTTCTCAACCAAACAAGAGAAAAAAAAAATTTTATTTTCTTTCTCTCTTTTTTCTCTTCATCCAAATGATAAGAGAAAAAAATATAATTTTCTCACTCTTTTTTCTCTTTTCTATTTTCTTTCTTCTCATTTTCTCTCTTCACCCAAACAAAGCATTAAAAAGATTTACGTGCCTTTAATCGCACCCTCAAATTCAATCCATACAAATACAAATACAAAAACATCACACATCGGCCTCGGGGTCCACAAAACAAAATTCAATAGCAAACGACACCATCCTATCATCCACGCAATGTCGTTTATCTGATCCTTCGTCTAACTTTTTCCCCCTCCTATATAAAACCACTCTCAGATCCACCATCCTTGTCAATTATCTGATCTCAAAAGCACCAGAAAGAGACACAAACTCGCAGCAAATTCATTGAACAATGGCGTACTATTCAAGGGGTAGAGACGACAGCGTCGACGACTTCGACGAGTACGATCCGACACCCTACGGCGGCGGTTACGACCTCCACCTCACCTACGGTCGCCCCATCCCTCCCTCCGACGAAACCTGCTATCCAATCGGATCCTCCGGTTCCGACAGTTTCGACTACGATCGCCCCCAATACTCCTCACATTCCGAACCTTCTGCTTATGGTGACGAGGCTCTAGCCACCGAGTACAGCAGCTACGGTCGCCCCAAGCCTAGGCCCGCACCTGCTGGATTCAACCCTGGTGGAGGATCCGGATATGGCGGGTCGGGTTATGATGTTCCTCCTGGTGTGGATCGACCCGGGTATGGTGCATCCCAGTTTGATCGACCCAGTTCGGAATATGGGTCTGGGTATGGCCGGAGGCCTGAGTCTGACTATCCCGGGTCGGAATATGGATCCGGGTATGGTGGGAGGAAGCAGGAGGCTGAATATGGATCCGGGTATGGTGGTCGGAAGCAGGA
Organism: Ormosia emarginata; assembly: GCA_029884605.1. Taxonomy (NCBI): domain Eukaryota; kingdom Viridiplantae; phylum Streptophyta; class Magnoliopsida; order Fabales; family Fabaceae; genus Ormosia; species Ormosia emarginata. The sequence goes on from JAQQTP010000048.1 coordinate 10,068,062, forward strand.
ATCAGAATATGAATCTGGGTATGGTCGGAAGCAAGAATCTGAATATGGATCCAGGTATGGTCGGAAGCAAGAATCTGAATATGGATCCGGGTATGGCCGGAAGCAGGAGTATGTGGAACCCGGATCGGAATATGGATCTGGGTATGGTGGGAGGAAGCAGGAATCTGAATATGGATCCGGGTATGGTGGTCGGAAGCAGGAGTCTGATGCGCCCAGTTCTGAATATGGGTCTGGGTATGGACGGAAGCAGGAGTACGAGGCACCCGGATCCGAATACGGGACCGGGTATGGGCAGAGGCCTGAGTATAAGACGGGTGGGTCGGAATATGGATCCGAGTATGGTGGGAGGAAGACCAGCTATGGGGAGGAACAGGGTGGTGGTGGGTATGGAGGAAGGAGTGAGTTTGGAAGGAGTAACTATGAGAGCCAGGAAGGGGTTTATGGGCGCTCTGAGGAAGAGGGGTACCGCAAGCCAAGCTTTGAAAAGCGTGATGATGAAAATGAGGACTATGGACGTAAGAAATATGTGAGTACTCCCTCCATTCCTTGAACTTTTTGGTATGGTATAGTTTAATTCTTGAGTAAAATGGTATTTTGGTCCTTGGAATTAGAAATAATGTACCTCACTTGCAATTTAGTCCCTAATTTAAATTCTGTGGAAGTATAATTCTATCCTTGAATTATTAGTGTAGTGTAATTCCTTGAACTAATTTGTTTGGTTTAATTCTTGAGTAAAATGGTATTTTGGCCCTTCGAATTGGAAATAGTGTACCTCACTGCAATTTAGTCCCTAATTTAAATTATGTGTAAGTATAATTCTGTCCTTGAATTATTAGTATAGTGTAATTCCTTGAACTAATTTGTTTGGTTTAATTCTTGAGTAAAATGGTGTTTTGGCCCTTCGAATTGGAAATAATGTACCTCACTCGCAATTTAGTCCCTAATTTAAATTATGTGTAAGTATAATTCTGTCCTTGAATTATTAGTATAGTGTAATTCCTTGAACTAATTTGTATAGTGTAATTCTTTAATACTTGCCTAATACCTTGTTTGTTTCATAGATTTTGATGATTTTTAAGCTTGGTTTGCTTTATTATTTTCAGTTGAAAAACCTTATTTTGGTATTTAACTGCGTTGTTTCTTCTTGTTGATATGATTCTGTAGTTTACTTTGATGTACTGCTGTTTGCTTAGATCTTTGGTGCCACAATTTCCTGGATGAAATTGTGTAGGGGCTTAAGTATGTGTGTATTATGGTCTGTCTCCTATGAATTTTAAGGACTTTTGCAAGAACAACTTTTCACCATCAAACGTTAACTGGATGTGTAGGACTGATGATTAAGTTTTCCCCCTTACGTAATATCATGTTGGAAGATTTTAGTACTGACTTACCAAACAACTCATTCGCGGCACATCTTACGAAGTCAATTTAGGTGATTCTATGTCTAGGGTTCAAGTCCCAGTTATATAATTCAAAAATGAATAAAGCAATTAGATATAAGTTAACCTTTGATGGTAAATCCTAGAAAACAGTTTGTTTTCTTCATCACTTTCCTTTGATGTCCTTTCTACATAACGCGACATATGTGTTTGGTGTACATAATTAAATCAATTAGGTTTTACTTAAGTAAATTTTATTACAAGATACGCAATATGGAAGGCAACAGAACTTTAAGATATTTTTTTCTTATACCTTTTTTTGGCAGATATGGGACATGATAACAGAACATAGTGGAATGGTTGAATTTGCTGTTCCGTTTGCATGATTAATCCTTTAGATAGTGCCTTGGTCTTTGTAGACCATAGATATCATCTCCACTGACATTGTGATCATGTGACCAACACCTCTAGTTCTCTATGTAGTTTCTTGAGTGGGCTTTCCTCTGTTTGAAGAAATTTTTGAATTTCTATTACAGTATTTCTCTCTTCTCAATAATTGTTTTGACTTGGTGGTTCTTTGCATTATTAATGAGCTATGGTTTCCTCATACACTAAAGCCCTAAGTACTTTGGAAAGATTAATAGTTTTCAAAACAATGTCTGTATTTAGGCCATTTGAACCTTGTGTTTTAGTTATTGTGAGTCAGTACATGTTATGGTGCAAGGTATATGCATGTATAAGCATCTGCATGTGTAAGTTTGTGATTGTGTGCACTCATGCTTTGGACGGACTTGGTAAATAAAAATGCTTTTTTGCAGAACTGAGGTAAATTCATGAAATTTATTGTCGAGATTCTAGTATCCCTTGTTAAACTCCTTTATGAGTGGATTGTGCTGGTAACCTTCTTGGCATGGTTGGGTTCAAAACTATAGCTAGCATTGGCAAACAATATCTGGATTTCTATGAAGTGATTTTTCTTTTGCCAATAATGTGCATTTAATATGTTTTACAAGCAGAATACAATGCTTACCCCAATAATTTTATATTTTAGATTTGCATGCTATATAAAGTTCTTCTATTCAAATTAGTATTCATTTTAGTATTCATTTTATGATCTTTTCCTACCGTGGCAGGGAGATGATGATGATGAGGGGAGGAGGAAGCATCACCACAAGCATCATCATCATCACAAGAGTTATGATGATGAGTAATCAAAATGCCGGTGGTTGTCGTGTGAATGAAAGTCATCCCATCCCATAGTTACCTACTAAATAAAGGGTTGACGCTTTATACCCTCCAGTGTGTTTTGACTATTACTATGAAGTATTGAGCTTTAAAGACCTATTGGCCAAAACTAAATGTGTTGATGTTTGTGGCTTTAAGTTATAATAATATCCCTGATGTTTGAGTTGGTGTGTTAGACTGTTTCTCTTACTCTGAAAGGTTTTTTTTTTTTTTTTGGGTAAACTCTTACTCTGAAAGTTTGAACACGTTTACACTAACATGGTCACCTTTGTGGACACGTGTTCTGCGTATGTCAACTCGTCAAGGAAGGATTTGATACAATATACATGATAAGTTCGATAAATGACAAGTATACCAGAAGACTGGTATATATATATTTTATGAAGATATTGCAACGAGGTTTATGTTATGAGCAGAATTGTGTTTTCATTTTAAGTCGTGTAAAATAGTGTTAAAGCAACATTAACACATTAACGTTGATGTGTAATGCCTATAAAATGGCTACACACAGAACATCAAACTGTTACTAGAGTGCGCCAAAGTGGGGTGAGATGGTGGTCAAGTGTAGAGAATTAGTTGTAAGTAGCTCTAATTACATCGTTTACAGTAGAAACGCCCCACTCTTGCAGGTAAAAGGAGAACCGAGGGAGTCACGGATGGTGGTGACCACTAGTTGCCTAGACTAGTAAATGAGTTATCCATGTAAGCTTTACAGAACAACACGAAGTCGAAGAGCAAAGTGCTAGTTCAATCATTTGTAGAATTTTAGACCATAAAAATAAATAAATAAATTTGTAGAATTTTCTGCATTTGGCATTATTTCTCCTTTATCCACCTTATTCTCTATCAAATGTTAATGTAGTAATAGGTTTCACTGTAAAATCAGATGACGACAAGATATTGGCAACTGCTTTTACCATTTGTATTTTGACGGAGTTCTCATGGACTTCTATCAATTATTAAATCATCAAGACACTCATTGCTTAGACTGAATGGAAAAGGATAACTGTTCAGATTATAAACTAAGGGACCATAAGAATTGTAACAATTGTTTCTAAAATTTACCAGTTCAGTGTTACATACGTTCAATATGACTTATGATGGGCAGCACCGCAGCAACTTCTAATTATCATAAATAAATTAAAAAAAGAGAAAGATGATCTAATCATACATTTGGATACAAAAGGAATAGCCAGTCAAGTGGAAATAAAAAGCATGGAAACAAAACGAACAAAATTAATGTTAAAGAACTTAGAGGAGCTTCTTCCTCTCGAAGAATGTCTTCAAATGCCATAGTTGCAAACCAGCCACAGACAAGCAAACCACAAGCGAAAGGAAACTGAAGGTAAACATCTTGGTGTTAGTTGCTTTGTTAAGATCTTGCATCTCTTCCTCCCTATATCAGCCACATGGATAAAAGGTCATCAAAATTCAGTGGAAAACCTACCATTAGAATGAACTTAAAAAAAAAAAACATCTTATGCTCCAATAGAGTACATGACCATGTGAAGCCAAACCTTCTAAATTTTAAACATAAAATAGAAGCCTGTCATCTGATATATACAACCACTTGCTTCCTTCCTTGGCTTATCACTCTCATGACCCATACAGGATAATATGTAAGCAAAGAAGTTCATTCATAAAGATGGAGCACAGGAAAGAAGGATGTTGGTAGCATAACAGACAGTAAATTTCTGATCTACTCTAAGCCATTAAATGATTAGAAAAGAAGTGGTAAACGACAGAATAATCTTTGTTATACCATGGGGAGGAAAAAAAATTAATGTCATAAATCTTCTAGAACTGTTTCTTTGTTCTATTTTATTGGTTGGGTCTAAGGGTGTGCTATGCAGACCCAGGCTATAAGTGATTTAATCCCAATCTCTCTTTCAAGGAGAGTAAGACAAAATTAATCGAATAATAGACCACTCTTGGATGTTATAGACAATAGCAATAGTTGATGCAAGACACCACAGTAGTCATACATGTATTTCAGTGTGTATATGCAAAAGCTAGGAGGAATATCACATAGCTGTACACGCTACACAGAGAGAGATCCCACTCAGCAAAAGATTCCAATTTCTTCTGACCCAACAATATATTCCTTATATCTTCCATATAAAACAAATTTTGAAATAACTCAGCAAAACATCTTTTCCATCAAAAGGTCATATAGACAACCATTATATACTAAATGAACTTGTTGGCAGAAGTCATGAAGTTTACCTCTCACGAAGATAAAACATCTCATCGTGGATGGATATGACAGTATCATACAGCTTCTTCAACTCAAATTCCATTACCTAGAAGATGGGAAGAAACAACACATTAACAAATTAACAAATATACAAGACAAAAAATACTTGGATCTATAAATCAGAAATCCCTACCTTACAAAGGTGAAAGAAATTACGATGGTATTTAAAATCAGCTCACAAGTTTGTTTATTCGCATAAAATCTTATAGGTATTAAACAGGGAACTATAACAATGACAGACAAGAATGAACAATGATATAACGAATGTTCATACTGGGATTTGACATCTTACTTAAGCAAGAAAGATGCACAAACAAATGTAAAGAATGGGTTAGCTAAGGTTAAAATTGGATCCACAATTGCAGAATAACATTAAATCTGGGTTACTGGGTACATCCTTTCTCATATAGGTTCTGCCTATTCCTTGTTTTCTCTATGAATACAACCTGAACTAGATTTTCAGAAGTTTCAATCACTGAGCCTTTTACACAAATATCTTGTGTAATTTCAACACAGAAAAAATGGCTGAACAAAAAGGTTAAGATTTTAGAAGAGGAATAAAGGAAACCAAGAACATTATGATATTATCCCTATATTAATATTATCCACATCTACAACAAGTAGCCAATCAAGCCAAGATAAAGCTACTCTGTATCAGTGCATTCCGGATAGAATGGGAGGACAGCAGCATTACATAAGTTAAAAATCCCGCTTGTATCGAAACCATTAAAAGAACACCCAATAACCTATTGGGCACTGTACAAAGTATTTGATACATAGGAAGAAATACCATTCAGGCAATATTTCCAAAAGGAGTTGCAGATGTTTCCACTAAGTGTGGTCCACTACATGGATCAAACGATGCCACTGGGCTCATCACAAACCGAACTTTCAATAAATCCATTTAGAGCAAGGTCTTTTTCAATGGTTTCTCATAAATTTTAGCACAATTATATCGTTGATCAATGTCATAGAGATTCAACAAGTTTTACATTGGCTGCAAGCTGCCTAACACAACCCTCCTCAATATCCAGGTCTGGGACCAGCTATGCAAAGATTTGCAACAATGCTCGACACAGATAGAGTTAAAATGCTACAATGATACCAAATTACCAATCATACATATCCAATGCGAAGTCAAGGAACATAAGAATACTACTTACTTCAATCTGCCCTTTCTTGGCAACCTTGGACCAGTCCTTGGCAGCAACCCCAGTTCTCCAATCAAATTCAATGGTCACAGTTAACGGGGCGGCACTGCTATCAGGTACCCAAAAGCAAGTTGCATAGTCACCAGCCTCAGCTGCAGTAAATGCAAAATTACCCGAATCCACATGATCCCCATAGTGATAACTGTTCCCATGAGGAGAAGTCACCTTGCAACCACATTATAATTAAGTCAACCCATTTGAAATTCAGAAACGCAAAATAAATTATAAAAGATTAAGAAACCTTAGAACAAGTATACAGCTGACCCATTTAAGATTCTTTTTTTTCTTTTCTTTTCTTTTTATTTGGTTCTCACACATTTCCTACCTTAGATTTCAAACAGTACATTACCACTTTTTTAAGTTAATTCACTGACAAAGAAAGAAGAAAAAGAACCAATTTTGCAATTTAAAGGGTTTCATATATTATTTAGAAACATTATGGCACACATCCAAACTAGGGTTTCGTGATTGAATCATGAGGTTACCTTGACAATGAGCTTGTGGGTATCAGGAATTGGATACCCTTCGTTGGGATTAACGACACTGTACTTGCCCACGGTCATGGCATTGCTCTTAATGTCCTCTGATATGCACTTTGTGTGACCAGATTGCAGCTCGAACCTCATCGAATTCGCGAAGCTACACATCAATGCCAAGGTGAGAAATGCAAGGAGAAGAATCGAATCGGACATTGCGGCAATGGGATGTTCACAAATTGGCCAATTTGGGATCTGAAGGGAAAATAGGGTTTGTTTGGGAACGGCGAAGGGGGAAACAAAACGACAATGGAGACGAGCTACAGCGAACTCAAAACGGAGAAGAGCAAAACTAACGATCGGAATTATGGTTCTGTTCTGCTACTACTAACAGTTTCAGTGTGTTCCCCCAAGTTAACGAACCATAATTAACGAGATAACATTAATGAATTAAGTTATATAGAAGAGATCAGATAAAAAACAACTCATTTGTTTTGTTAACGTTGAGGATTAAAAATAATATTTATTATTAATTATTTCTAAAAAACATTAAATATTTTTTAAATTTTTAAGATATTTGGATTTAAGAAATATTACATATTTAAACTATTAAATTAACTCACACACCACCTGACCTGAGAGCATATAAGCGTTAAGCCTAGGGTAGGGGGAAGATCATTTTTAGAAGTGTTGAAATTTAATTTAAACTAAAAATTAAATCAAAAATTGAAAAGAAAATCAAAATTTAATCAAAATTGAATTAAATTTGATTCTTTTTAGTTTTATTTTTTAAAAATTAATTAGATTGAATTAGTTTTCAATTTTGATTTTTAAAATCGATTTAATACAATCCAAACTGATTAACATTATATAATATATTATATTTATTTGTTATTTAATTTATATTTTTACTAATAATAATTATAATTTCTTATACACTTTTATTATTTTATGTGATCAAATATTATTTTAGACATATGAAATAAGTTTTTTCTATTTTCTATTTCTTTATCCGTGTTTTATCTATTTAATAGTTTAAATTATTTTTAACTCACAATATTTTTAAGTTTAAAAATATTTTGGTCAAAAATCAATTAAATCGATTAATCAAACTAATTTAAATTGATTTGAATTGAAACAATTTTCAAAATGTAATCAATTTAATTTGATTTAAACTGATGTAAATAACATTATTTAAATTGATTGATTTTTTAATTTAAAATTGATCCAAATCAAACTGTGAATAACCCTAGTCACTTTGACTTTTTGCTTATGAGACTCAAAGGGATAAAAAATGCAATTTAATCATAGGTCATTGTAATTAACTACAAAGAACTTTATTAGCTAAGCTAGCTCATCTACATTATTTGATGAAAGCGCAAAAAAAATTATAATGACATTGCATCTAATTTAAGGATAAGGATATTATGCAGTTCATTCTAAAATTGCAAAAAATCTCTACCGTTAAAATTATTTTTTTTAATGAGAATATATTGAACAAAAACATGACTTGAGTGAGTGTTAGCTGTTCGATCTCAATTATATCACATCCAATTATTTTTTGAATTGTAGGTGATTTGCGTCCTCTAATTTAAACATGTAATTTATTATTATATTCGACTATACGCCAAGCTTGTTGAACATTGAATAAACGTGAAGGATTTGTATCACTTTCTCCTTTTTAATCAGTATTATTTATTTTATATTTTCATAAACAACGGGGCCAAAAGGCCCAAACTAACTTGATACCATACAAGAGAAGTTAGCCTTACTAGCCATAAAGGCATTTGACACAAAAGGATGGTAAATTGTGGAAGGGAGGTATGATAACCAAGAGAGCGAGAAACGACCATGGTTAACTAACAAATCCGCACAAGAAATTGGTTTCTCGAAGGAGCTTGCTAATATAGACTCAACAAGTTTGAGTTTATTAATAGATTTTTTTTAATTTGATAGTATTTATATATAAATCTGAATGTATAAAAAAATTATCAATTAAAATTTGTAAGTTACTTATATATATATTATTTATAAAAAAAATTTGATCTGGACTAAATTTTATATAAATTTGAGTGTTATTAGTTAAAATTTGTCTTTTAATCTCAACCATTAATTTATTTTAACAATAAATCAATAGCTCAAAAACTATGGTCAATTCATGGACCACTTTACACGCGGTTCATATTAGAATTCTCCTTCCCTGAACACATGTTGCATTCAAACAAGCCAACTCCTTTGAAGAAGGACCTTTATTGAATGAATTAAAGGAGAACAAAGATGGCTAGAGTCACAACCACCAATGATAAGCTGCAAAACATTTTAGAATCAAGCTCTAACTCCACTTGTCGAATTCCTATATTATACACTGTGTGGAGACCTAGGAAGATTGTCCATGACTTTGCCATGGTAATGGTACAATGATAAGAAGTGAGAAAAAGAAAAGGAAAAAGAATAAGTTTACTGAATATTCTTCTTACTCTCTTGATATTTTCTCAAGGAATACATATATAACTCCTAAGACAACCATCTCCTAAAATCACATATTTGTAACAACTAACAATCTCCTCACTCTTTATAGGATAGAATTTGGCTCTAATCCTAGAAAGAGCTATCTCCCTCAAATCTTCATTAATTTGCTATCATGTGTCTATTAATTTAATTAAGTGATATGAATGAATAATAAAATAGACATATGACAACAGATTAAGAGAATTGGAGGGAGATAACTCCTCCCAAAATTTGAACCAAGTTTTGTCCCTTTTTACATGCCCTCACTCATTTGTATAAGTCCAAAACTTTCTCATGTGCACGCCTAATGCACATAGTCATTAAGGCGATAATAAGTCCTCATAACTCCATCATGGCCACCAAATGGAGTAGCATGGAATTCAGTGAGAATGGTCTATTTAATAGCAGAGTCTTCTGGGATAAACAAACGCTCCTTATAATAGATGAGGCCATCCATAATACGATAATCGAGATGGTGCTCAGGTTGAGAATTGATAGTCGAAAACAATTGTTGAGCACTAGGAGAGCGCTGAATGTCTTCATGCAGAGTGCAGGTAAAATCAAACTGTGGAGCCATGAGAACTAGGCAAGAAGCGACAGTGGGCAGAGACACCCAAGACAGAGTATTAACAACCTTGTTATGGATGCCAGCTTTATATTGAATCGTGTAATCAAATCTTAACAACTTTGAGAGGTAGTAATGTTGTTCAGGAGTCTGAACCACCTGAGATAACAGGTCCTTGAGACTTCGTTGATTTGTCAGAATAGTGAAGCAGCGACCTAACAAATACTGATGCCATTTCCAAATAGCTTGGGCAATAGCATGTAATTCGCAAATGTAAGTCGAGGCATGAAGCAAATGAGGACAGAACTTTTGACTGAAATAATCAATTAGGTGATTCTCCTACATGAGAACTGCACCCATGCCAGTGCCCGAGACGTTAATTTGTGTTCTAGACTGGGTTATAAGTCTATGGATCTGGAGCAATCCGACACACGAGGGTGACACCTAGACGTTACTGTGAGCATAAAGCAGCCTATACACTAGGCATTTTCCCCCCAACAAGAAAGAGAAAACACCACTCACCATTCCCCGCATAAAGATGGGACATATAATAAGAAGTAACAGTTTTTCCTATAATTCAAGGGATCAACACTTGGTACGCACTGAATGCTCAAATTCCTCACACTTTTACACGCTCATATAAATACACTCAACAAGGAAAAAGAAGTATGACCTAATTCCAATATACACTACCTTCCTTGCGTAGTACTAACTTGAGTGTCATAGTGCATTTTGTAGGTACACACCCTTTCACTTCATTGCTGCTGCTACTGCGTCATAAAGGAAACCACCATTTCTTACCTTTTCAGGTAACCCTCAGAACTATGTTTTGAACAATTTGGATTGTGAAAAGCAAGTCAAAATTAGGCATTCGCAACACTAGAGCAGAGAGCATGGTGGCCTTGAGATCATCTAAGGCTTGTTGGGCTGTAGAAGACCGAGTAAAAACATCTTTCTTCAATAGATCAGTAAGTGGCCCAGTAATATGGGCATACCCCCGTATGAAACATTTGTAGAAACCAATCAAGCCTAGAAACCCCCGAAGGTCCCAGATAGATTGTAGAGTGATAAACACAATTTTTATACATTAGTTAACTATAATATTTAGTCTCTTAGACTTCTTATGTGCTTAATTGATTGATCTTGGCTACATTTTATAAAATTGGGTTCAAATTAGGTTTAATTATATTTTTTAGCATTATTAAAAATTTTACACTATTTCTGTATTTTGAGCACAACTTGAGTTTTAGACATTTAAAATTTATGAATTTTACTTTATAAGAAATTTGAGAGAAAGCTCTACAACTTTGATGAAAAGTTTAGTGGCTGAATCAGATGTCTAATGGATCATATTAGGCCTTGAAGTCAGAACAAAGATATTATCGTTGGAACCTTGACAACAAGCAATGATTGGGTCATAATTTAGGTTGTATGAGTCATATGAAGTTGAAACTGGTGTCATTGAAAAGCTGAGACACAAATCTTCAACTATTATAAGATCACTTATCAAAACTGTGATGTTTTGATAATGTTTTCACCTTTTGAAGTTAGATGACAAGTCTAGAGAGCTGTTAAGAATGTTTAAGGTATAACTCTCTCATCATAAGCTCAAATGTAACAAATTAGGTGTCCAATTAAAGTTAAGATTAAGAGGATTAACCCTAAGCTAGGGACAAACTTGAATTTTGAATTTTAGAGGTAGTTATTTATGCAGCAGTAGCAACTTCAAGGAAACCCTATTTTTTGCCACTCTTGCACTTTCTCTCTTTATCTCTTTGCCTCTCCCTTCTCCCTTGGTTTCTTTCTTTTTTGTTTTTTTTTTATTCCTTCCATCCGTGGAGGGCTAAACTCTTTTTAATCATTCCTAGGAATTAACAATATTGATGTTTAATTATGAGATCTTGTTTTGATTATTTTATATTTAATTGTTAATCAAGTTTCATTTTTACTTGTCAATCAAGTTTCTCTTTTATCTCTTTTGATTTTATTAAATCTGGATTGAATTGTTTGATTTGATTTAGATGTTGATGTGATAATTGCATAATTACCACATGTTTAATAAGGATTACATAGACTAAACAATGTATCAACTGTGTTTAATGAATTGTTAAACTTGGTTGAATTCTGAGTTTTAGATTAATTTAGAATTAGATGGTTGTTAATTCATTTAACCTTGATTGAATTAAATTCTAGATAGTTATCTGATAAAAAATTCATAAATCATTTGAAGGCTTCTTAACGTGATCTAAAACTAATAACTTGGTTAGTAATTGAATGGATTCTTAATGATCAATGATAGATTAAACTCAAGATTAGTTAATTTTTTTGAATTAATTGTTTACTCAATTTTGTTTACAATTTTTAATTATTTTTGTTTAACTAATTTTGTAACATTTTCCCTTCTTTGCTAGCTTCTTAATCTAATTGCTTAATTAAAATGATCTAAAGGCTCGACCTAATTATGTTTTATACTATTAGTAATTTAATAAATTAACTTATAAATTAACATAATTTGATAGTCTCAACAGCTATACGGAATAGGCCATGAAGTCATAGCCTGTAACTTGGAGGGATCAGGTGCTACTCCTTGAGATGAGATAATATGGCCCAAATAATCAATTATGGATTGGGTGAACACACACTTGGTTCGCTTAACGTAGATTTCGGCAGAAGCAAGACAGAGGAAAACCTACTCCAAGTGGAAAAGATGCTCTATGAAGAAGGCTGAGTAAACCAAGATATTACAAAAAAAAATGATAATGAATTTCCGGAAAAAAAATGCCCAAGAGGAGAATTCATGGTCGCCTGAAATGTAGAACGGACATTACACAAGCAGAAAGGCATGACCAGAAATTCAAAATGCCCATCGTGCGTCTGAAAAGCGGTTATGTGGATATCAGACGGTAGCATATGAATTTGATGATAACCGGCCCGGAGATCTAGCTTAGAAAAGAAACAACATATGCTTACAAACCATAGAGCAAGGAAGCTCTTAACCAGCACGTGGAAAGCTGTAGTAGCAAGCATTAGAAGATTCAAGAACCTAGCGACGCAAGGTTGAATGAAATTGTTTGTGCTGCTGCTGTCAACGAGGGCTTGAACATGGTTTCGGGGGTTAGTATGGCCCATAAGGGTGTAAAGGTTGATTTGGGCAGGGGTTCACTAGAATCATCAGGCCCAAGAGGAGAAATAGTGGAGGGCCCGGAAGGAGAATCAAAGGTAAGTGAATAGCGGTCTATTGTGGGCTCGTCATCAGACACCAATAGAAATAAACGAGGCTTGCATTTATGGCCCATATAGTATTTTTCATCACAATTGAAACAAAGGCCTTGGTCTCAGCGAGCTTGAATCTTGGAGGGGGAGAGAGACGTTTGATCGGAATGGAAGAAGAAGCGGTGCTAGCATACGTTGGTGTGAGGAAGAATGTGACTGAGAGGTCGAGGAAGAGAGGTACCAGCGCTGGTCATGGAGCTTATCCTCTTGTAATTGAACAAGGCCAATGGCCCGTGAAAGGGTGACTGGAAGAAGTGCCTGAACTTCCCGACGAATGGTCGGCGTTAACCCTGAAATGAAACAATTGAGAAAAAAAGACAAGAGGAAGGCTATTCACCTAGTTGGCTAGAGCTTCAAATTCAGCCTGGTATTCCCGCACTTACCCATGCTGCTGCAACTTGAAAAGAGCACCACTAGGATCCTCATCAAGGGAAAGTGAGCCCCACAAAGAGTGAAGGAAACTGGGCCAGGAGTACAATTAGTAGTTGGTGTGCATCCATTGAAACCAACTAAGAGCTTCACCGTCAGTGATGAACCCAAAAATTTTAAGTAATAGGAGCAAAAGTAATACTATTAATATAGAAATATAAATAAAAAGTTTCAATAATTATATTTTTATATCAAAAAATATATTAATACAAAATTATGAAAAATTAATTTATAATTGTTTCTTTTCGCGTTTTCATATTTTAAAAAAATCTTGAATGATCTTTTTATTATCAATCTTATCAAACATTTTTCTCTACATGTATGTGGCAAGCAATCATTTAACCATTCATCTCTCATATGATTGCATAGCCGATTCTTTATGATATTCATAGCATAAAAAGTTCTCTCAATTGATACAATTGCTACTGACAAGATCAAAACTAACTTCAAAAGAAGAAATACTAATGGATAAATAATATGCTTTCTAATTTCAACTAACTTCTGAGAAAGACCACTAATCCCATTCACATTTGAGAATTAATTATCAAAATGCACATCTAATATAAAATTCTCAAGTTGACTATCAAGTCTCAAAAAATCAGCAGAAGAAAATTCAAATGGATAAAATTGAGCTAAACGAATTAGCTTCTCTTTGTCAAAAGCAGAAAATGAATATCTTGGGTTTAAGCAAGCTACACAAAGAAGTAGCTAGGTATTTACCTCTGTAAAATAATTGTTAAGTTCTTGAAGTTGTCTATCAATCACTTGATAGAATAGTTCAACTTGAAAATGGTGTTGATTTGAGATCTTTTCAACTTTACTCATTGATCTTCATTGTGTCACAAATGTATCATTCATATTTAGAATGATAATATTGTGCTTGTTACAAAACAATGAAACTTCATTGAGCAAAGGATGCCAACCATCATCTCTCATACTCAGCAATCGTTGTTTGCACACTTTAAACAATGCCATGACATTTACAATGTCTTAATCGCTTCTTTGTAGTGCTTGAGGTAATTCAGCAGTGACTCCTAATAAATTTTTCAACAAGTGTAAGTTGAAAATAAACTCAAGATTGAATAACATTCAACAAATGACATGCTTAAGCTCTTTATTCTAAATTTATCCCATCTTCCTCAACAATTTCAAGAACATCAATCACTGAAGAAAACATAGAAACCAAGCTAAGTATTGTACCATAATGTGAGCTCCATCTTGTATCTCCTGCCCTTTTTAATGTTGTTTCTTGATTCAAGTCACGTCTACTAGAAATTTCTCCGCTTTGTAATGCTTCAATTGTCTTAAGCATTTGACTTTCACGGAGCATGTCTCTATGCTTACAAGAAGCCCCAACAACATTACACAAATTAGTAACCAAATTAAAAAGTAAAGTAATTTCAACTTGTTTCTTTGCAACTGTCACAAGTGCTAACTGAAGTTGGTGGGCAATGTAACACCCCAATTTTTAGAAAAATGTCCCGAATGTTCTGTTTGTTGTTTTTCAAGCTTTTGTGTAAATGACTGTTATGTCCCTATTTTACTGTTTCTTGTTTTTCTGTATGAACTACAAATATGTTTTATAGGCTAAAATTTTATTTGATCATTTTACGTAATTTGCTTCGAGACGGTAAAATAAAAATTTTCTCAAGCTACTGTTTTAATTTTTTTGGGAGATATACAGACAATTAATACTTTTTGTAATTTTATTTGAACGTTTTGGATGATTTGCTTCGTCGTAGGGAAAAATAAAAAAATGACCGTTACGTCTCGATTGTACTGTTTTTAATTTTTCTATATGTTCTGATGCTTAATATTAATGTCGTGATTTTATTTGGACTTTTTGTGCGATTTGCTTCGGGACAGGAAAATAATATTTTTCCGGTAGGAAATCATGTTTTAATTATTCAATTTGGGGGATCTTACTAAACCCGATTGAATGAGATGATAATTAATCTTTTAATTTTTAGGATTTAAGCTTGTCAATAAAATAATTTTATATATTATTTTATTAGTCAATATAATTAGAGGACAGTGGACCCGGAAATGTTTTGCGGGACCCATGTTTAGTTAAAGCAGTTAACTTAGTAGCTTAATTAAGCATCATTAGTGAAGGAATTCTCTAGAACATGATGACTAAGTGTAGTGACTAGGTTAATTAGTGACTAAGCATGTGACTAGGTTAGATGACTATGCTAAAATCAACCAATGAGAGACAAACTTGCTAACCAAGTTTTAATCTTGACCTTTGATTCATTCTAAGGCTTGGATGAAGCCAAACCCATGACACCTTGCATGGCTTTGAAGTTCACGGCCATTTGGCCTTTGGAAAACAAAAATCATTTCATCCTTCAAGCATTTTCTCTCTTCTCTCTCTTCCAAAAACCCTAAATACCATTGAAGCTCTCTTGAAGCTCCATTCGGCCAAACACAAAACCATACCATCCAACCACCCAAAATTTTATCCAACCAAGTTTTCTAAACCTAAACACAATCCTAAGAACATCTCTAGTTGAGAGTTCTTGCAAAATCTTCCATTTGAAGCTTGGAAACCTATTTGGAAAATTTTACCTAGAAGGTGAAATTTCTTGTTTTCCATTTCTAAACTCTTTTTCAAAGTTCCAAGCCATGATTTCTCCATGGTTTAACCTCTCTTTTTATGGTTAGTAACTTGTAGATTTTTGTTTAAGTTTGTTAGGTTTTGAAGGAGGAAAATCGAAACCTAGAAGAGGTGTGAAAGAATATTTTTGTCTTCATTTAAGGTAAGAGGAAGACAAATCTTATCATCCATGTGTGGTGGTAAGAAGATGGAGTTTTATTTGTGGTGATTGTAGAATCCATAAGGATTCCTTGTTTGTGTTTGTTTAATAGCTTGTTTGTGTGGTTGTTAGTAGCTTTCCTATTTGATGTTTGTAATAATTTGTATGATGTTGCATGCCTACAAGCTTTGATAATTTGTATGTGTTAGAAATACATGATAATGTATAGGATGTGAATAACATGATAAGGATTGCATGAGTGTTCCAAAGAACACAACACCAAGGCTCACGGCCATTGACCCAAAAGGAGAACCAAAATGTTCTCATTATTTTCCTAAAGTGTAATTTAATTAACCTAGGAAAATTAACAAGAGATAGAATCGTTTAGATCAAGGAAAATGAATTTAGAAATCAAATGACCCAAATGTATATTTCGGCCAACATGCCAAACCAAGAATTCATGATTTCTAAAATCAATTCCAAACCATTTTCAAGTATAAAGATGCAATATATGTTAAAAAGAATTTTTCTAAAATGAGTTTTGAAGAAATAAATTGATTTGAATTAGGTTTAATCAACTAAAACTATTGATTTTATTGTTAGAAAAGAAATACAGTAACTTTCAAAAATTTCTAACATATAGCTCATACTGTATTTTGAAGCATGTTAGTGGTTTTCAAAAGGTTTAAATTATACGGTTAAAAATTAAGTAAATAGAATTTTTACGAAAAAATTAGGAAACCATTAATATAATTTTCTAAGCAAAATACTGTCAATTTTTAATAAAAACGGGCAAATAAGAGAGAAAAGATGTCCAAAAGACAGTATACGGTATAGAAATTATTTTACGTAGTTTAAACGTATTATTTATTATTTCTGTTTATTTAAACAGTAAATTTTAATGGATTTGGACAAGAAAATGATTTAAAAACCTTACGCGATTGAGAAAATGTATTAAAAACTCTATGCGATTTTAAAAACAGAAAAATATATTTACACGATTTAAAAATGTTTATAAAAACGACGAGATTGTGAAAATGCGATAAAATTTCTACGCGATTGACCAAAACGGTATTTTCTGTATTTTTCTGCTGTCGGGCTATGAGGTGAACCCGTACAGGCTTTGAAACAAATTATTTGTCGGTGGGACTTACATCTTGTATCTTTTTATCTTTGAGGATATATTTTTATTGAGGGTATTCTCGGTAATTTCTCATATATTGAGTTTATGCCAATTTTTTTGGTGGATTGGTTGTGAGGTGAATCACATCGTGTTGTCGATGCGATAAACGTAGTGTGGTTTATTGTCTTTATGAACTTGGAGACGTTAGTGTACGGGATTTATATATAGACAATTTCCATTGGCCGTGTAATCGATAGCACACTAATGGACTCGACACGCACTATTTTTAATCGAGATTTCGTAAAGTCTAATAGTACATTGCCGTAGTGCCACAACGTGAGACCGTGAACTACACCATGCCTTGGATGATGGATTCCATGTGACGTGGGGCTATAAACGCAACGTGTGGTGTAGCTTGCAATAGTTTGGTTGGGCAGCCGTGGTACTAATAGATTTTGCGAGTCATTCTCTCTCGATATCGTATGTGTTTAGCTCCATGGAGTAGGATCGTGTCATATTGCATATGGTTATATCTTGGACTTTATTTTATTTCATCTATTTTACTTTATCTGTTTATTGTCTAATTCTTATATTATTTTATTTGTGATATTATTTTATTTGTGATATTATTTTATCGGTGATATTATTTTATACGTGATATTATGTGTTGTTATGATATTTAAATCTTTACACTATTTTGTTATTAATTAATGTTATAGCTTTTCATATTGCATGAAGCTGTATATCTATTGTTTGTCGTTTTCTTATCTGCCATGTTTGTGATGATTTTAGTTTGTCTTACCTCTTTATTGTATGTGTTTTACGTATATTTATTTACGTGGTAAAGAGTTTGAGGAAGAGGAAACCTCTTGAGATTTTGTATCCTGAGGAGGAAGAGGAGAAATGAATCGAAGATCGTCTGACGACGAAAGAACCATCTGATCATCTATATCCATTAGACTGATTTGTTTAGGTATGGCGGTGCCAGGATTTTTGGGTTTTGTGACACTCGAGTTTCACGGTGGATCGTTAGCTTGGCATTTGCAGGGAGATAGAGACTCAGTGACTTATGTGGGACGGTTGACTGTGTCCATACGACTTACGTTTGATGGAGAGCTGAGTGATGATGACTCTTGTGTTTACGCACTTAGAGTTGCCTTTATCTCTTAGGCGTCATTGGGGTGGTGTGTCCTTGAGCCTAGTGAGATGACTATCGTATCGACTGCGCGGTCTCGTTTCCGCCGAGTGTCGAGGCATCCTGGATATTTATCTTCGATGAGTTTCCGAGAGTGATCCATCGAGGATTAAATGTTTATGATGTGTATTTTTGGGCGTCGTCTGCGTATGTATATATTGACTCTTTCTTGTTTTTGGGTTCTTGTTTATGTTTAAATAATTGTAGTTATAGTTATAAATTATTTGTATAACTTATAACTTGGACCATATGTATATTATGAGTGATGTTGTTCTGTTGGTTTTATGTTTCCACGTTATTTTATTTAATAATATTCTGTTTAACAGAAATTATTTTACAACCCGTATTAGTACGTAATATATATTTTACAACTTGGGTAGATTTTATTTATTTTTCTTTATATATGTGACATCCCCACAAGGGTGTTACAGGCAAAGCAATGAACATAAAATGCACAAGAATTTTTTTTCAAGATCAAAATTTTTAGGCCATTGAATTCTCATTGCATGTTACTAGCTCCATCATATCCTTGTCCATGTATTCTTGCCAAGCTTAAATTATATGTTTCCAATAATGACTCCAAAGCTGATTTTAGTGATAAAGCACTTGTATTAGAAATATGAACAAGGCCAAGAAAACGCTTCACAACACGTCCTTCTCTATTCACATAATGTAAACAAACAGCCATTTGCTCCTTAATAGAAATATCTCTAGCTTTATCAATTAAAACAACAAACATATCTTCTCCAAGATCTTCAATAACAATTTTAGTAGTTTCACTAGCAGCTGCTCTTACAATATCTTTTTGAATCTTATGTGCTACTAACTTTAGATTTCCACGAGCAATTTTTAAAACATGATCAATCTCTTCATTATGTTGGGCAAGAAACTTTAGAAGCTCCAAGAAATTACCTTGATTACTTGAATGCTCTGATTCATCATTACTACGGAAAGCCAGTCCTTGTCGTAATAGAAATCTGATGCAACCAACTGTAGTCGTCAAGTGAATTCGATAATCCTTTTTAAGTTGCTTAGATTGCTTGCAAATAACAACTTCAATATGTAGCTTTTGGTTCATGAGTGCCTGACATTTTCTCCAAGCTTGATTATGAGCACTATCATGATTTCCAACATGAATTTCTAGTCTCTCCTTCTTTCTCCAATTTGAAAAGCTCTCTATTACAAATGCATCATTACCTCCAACCTTAGGTTTCATGAGATAGCAACAAAGACAAAAGACAACATCTTTTGATATACTATACTATAACTAATTGCCAAAGTCATCAAACCACTTAGGATTAAATCTACGAAAAGAAGACTCATAATTGGTTTTTGGGAAATCATGATCTCTTGGTTGACAAGGAACTTTTTGCAAATAGGCCCTTCGAGCTTCATCTCTGTCATTTGGATGATAATCTAAAATTTTATATCGCTGTCTAGGATCTACAGAAAGGCTTTCCACATTGAATTCAATAAAACTTTTCTTACTAGATGAGGCCAATAGGGTACTTTGAGCAAGTGTTTGAGACTCTAATGGTGATTTTCTTTTGAGAAATTTGTCTATTGCTAATAAAACACAAAATTTATGAGCCTAAGTAGTAATTGGCTAACAACAATACTAATATTACATTACTAAATTCATAATTTTTCAAAAAACTCAACAAAGCACACACTTCATAAAAAGCACCAAATTTTACAATGTGCAGAATAGTAATAATAATATCATGCTATCAGTAACAATAATAGACATAAAGGAAAGTTTCTCATAAAATTAATGAATGAAATGAAACTCTAAACTTACTTCATTGATATTTGATAGAATAACATTCAACACTCTGCCATTGAAAATGGAAAGAGAACCTACATAGTTGAGCTAAACTAACATTTGCAATAAAATATTTTGCAAAGCTTATTAGGCAAAGTTAGAAACAAAAAAATGGGAAATTTATGGAAAACAAATAATTTATCAATACACATAGTTAAATTTTTTTTATAAAAAAAGTATACCAAAAAGAAAAAAAATTAAGAAGAAAATACTTACAGACTACAAACAATGAATTCAACACAAGTTTTGATATTTGAGGCTTAACAATCAGTCTCACCTCACTACATCTCTCACGTAGGGTAGAGAAGGAGATAAGAACTTTGGATCATTGTGTGGGGTGAGGTGAGAAGGGTTTAAGAAATTTGGGGGAAGTTGACAACCAATTTCACTAAATATTCGGGAATGGGTAAAAAATAAGTTGATTAATATATATATATGTGTGTGTGTGTGTGTGTGTGTGTGTGTGTGTGTGTGTGTGTGTGTGTGTGTAAAGAATAAATGGTTAAGTAAAAAAAAAAAAAGATTGAGAAAGCAAAAGAAACAACGTAACATGGGAGAAGAGAAAGATGTGCGTAACGGGAAAGAAGAGAAAGACGTGCGTAACGGGGAGAAAGAAGTGGGAGATGAAAAGTAGTATTTTGGTTAGAAAGAGAAAATGAAAGTCTGAAAGAGTGCCACTTTGAGTGTTTAAAACTCTAACTTCAAATCACATGGCGAGTTGGGGGTACGTATGGTGAGACTTGAGAAACAATTAAAAAGTAGGATTTACTTTCTATGTTAATAAATATATTATCATATCTACATAAGAGTAAAAGTTACACATATAAAAAAAATTAATTTATTTGTATGGGAGCAAAAATTATACATATAAAAAATTAAAAGAGTAAAAATGATAAATATATATATAAGATCAAAGAAATTTTTTTAAGTTGAGTGGGGACGTGTATCCCCACACTATTACACGTGCGTCCGTCCCTGTTCACCGTCCATAAGGAAGCAATAGTGAGGCGTTGCTCCTTAGGTGTTTGATGAAAGGTGAAAAACTGATTGATCTTAAACCCTTACCTCATAGGGTCTGAACCATCGAAACGGGGAACTTCCAAGCAAAAAAGAGGCAGAGGGAAGGCCATCATAATGAAAAGAAGGTGGGGTCTTGGGGGAATCTTTATGGTCAAGAGACGATTTAGCATCCAAGTAATTGAGTTTCGAAGCCATCTTGTCCAAACTATGATGGAGGGAAGCTCGGGACAAGGCGAGGCTAGCAAGGGCCTTGGAGATGTCATCAGAGGCAGGAGGTTTGGATTTAGCTATTAGCCATTGGAGGCAAAAGGTCAACGAAAGCACAAAAAATAATAGGAAACGAGAAAAATAAAAGGGAAAAGACTAAATTAAAATCACTAAAATTAATAATTAGGTGCGTGGAGCACAGATAAAAAATCAAAATTAAAAAATGACACTCCAAGACCTTACACACCTTATGCGTAAGGCCATAAGTAGAATATCGTTCGCCCTACCTATTTCTTAGCAATTCAGATCGAATGACCCGCTTCTAGACTCTGTTCTGGGCTTTGTGGGTCTTCATGGATTTCTCCCTCTATATTGATAGGGTTTAAACAATTCAGATTTTCATTCTCTACAAAACCTTACATCATATATCAGTTTTTTTTTAAAAAGTTGTGAATAGTTTCTAGGTCATTTGAGCAATAATGAGAAACTCTTATTGTGGTTTTTCAATGATTCCTCCTTCGTTTCTCAACAGCTTAATATGTTCTTTGTATCAATGGATTCATATAAACATGATCTACAATAATCATAAATCAATTTTGAACATAACTTCAACAAGATTTGGGATCTATACTTCACTATTCTAAGAGGGTTTGTCGCAGTTTTGATTGAAATTCTTAGTGGATTTAGAACATTTGATGCAACACATATGTTTTTACACTTAGGACAATTCAATATACTAAAGTCCTAACCCAATTTCCAAAATTTATCAAGAAAAAAAAATTGAATTGCACAACAATATGTTAGGATTTCAGGTTTCTACAATTTCAAACCTCATTTGATTCTTTTCCAGCATAAAACAGAAAATTGATAGTCATAATTATGATTAGACCTACTTTGATACTAATTGTTGGATAATTTGATACAAAATCAAAATGTAAAATTGAAAATTCCCAATTGTAATTTAACCCCAAATATGGCTTACACGATAATAAGGTTGGGTTATAGGATTACTTGGAAAAAACAATGATGAAGCAGTTATGACTTAAGGGATCATGAACTGTGAGGGAGAGAATAGCAATTTCCATCGCACGGTAGTTGCTTACCCATCAATCTCAATGGGACAACCGTTTGCAATAGAATGATTAGGAATATGGATATCTCCTTGTGTACATATTTATATCAAAATGCACTAAACCTACCCATCATAGTAAGCTTACATACAAGATCCAATAACAAAATTCACCTATGGACAATGATTAATAATAATAGGCCCAATAACAATATTAGTCACAATTTAAACTAAACAACACACTCTAATGATTTTAACATCCAATTAATCTATATTTTATAAAATATAATGTGACTTATACTAATTAATACATATAAAAATTGTTCTAACATTAGCAACCACGTTTGGTTCCTATTCCTATCTGCCAATCCAATATTCAATCCATAATTTGATTATCCTTAATCTCATAATTTTAAAAAAAAATCACCTACAGTTAATAGGATTTTAAAATAAATACATAGACTACTAACTTCAAGTGTTGTTTGCCATTAATTAAGCAAAGTTCCGTATCTTTTTGTTATTGTGGTTGTCACACTCATTGACTCACTATTGTCTCTATATGAGTATGTTTTGAATATAAAAAAATTAGAAATGATTTGATTTGTAAATTGAATTTAATTAAATTTTGTGTTTAAAATGTTAAAAAATAAGAAATAATTTAATTTTTAAAATCCATAAATTTTATTTTTTTTAATTTTAGAAATTCCCTAAAATTTGATAAAATTTGTTTGGATTTGATTTGATTTGAAATAAATAGATTATTTTACCCTTATTAAATATAAAATAATAAAATCAAATAAAATTATTTCCCATTTTAATGAATTTCAAATACAAAATTTGATTTCTAAATCAATTCAAATATCATTTTTTTAATAAATTTTAAACACAAAGTTTAATTTCTAAAAATCAAATCAAATCATTTTCAATTTTAATTGATTCCAAACACTGCCTATATGTTAGATAAAGTTGTGCTAGCTACTAGAACATTAAAACATATGTCATATGAGGATATTCATGTGTAGATTAAGTTAATAAGTAATTGCCACATTATTATTTAATTTTAAATATATAAAATAAATATGTGTTACAAAAATTTCCATAATTATTTGATATGAAATAATAACATGTTAATTATTTATTAATTGAACCTATACAACTTGTTAAAATAAGTTTATATAATAATTTCTCTTAGATAAAAAAATAATTTCTCTTATATTAATAAGAGTAAGAGTCTAATTTTAATGCACTGTTATGGTAAATATTTTTATAATATCATCCAATCATATGTTGACACCTTATTTAATAAGTTTAACTATGTTAACAACTATATAAGATATTAAACTCATTAAATGATACAGTAACATATTATTATATACAAGCATAGAACAATTTTTTATATTCACTGTTCATCAAAACTAAATGAAGTTTACTAACAAGTGCTTTTAAAAAATAAAAATAAGATTTTAAGTTTCTAATACATTAAATTATCTGTTTCTATTTAATATTTTCTATTTTTTAATTTATTAACAAGTGCCCTTAATGTACTAGTTAAACAAATCCGTAAATTGATCCTACATACACATTCAACAATTCATTTTATTGTATAATATGCTATCCATGATTCATTATTTGACTGGACCTTCATTTTAAAAACAAAATTAGGATCAATCTTTTGGGAAATATATAAATTAAAGATGAATTACTGGAGTCAGGACCACTCAATGTCTCTATCAATGTTTTCGTTCTCCATTGGTATTGTAGACCCTTCAATCTATCCAACTAAAAAGAAACAAACGAATTCCCAAAGTTAGTAAGTACACAAATTCAATTCAAATTCTTCATTGCACTCATAGTTCTTATGTGGCAATATCGTGGGTAGGGGTGGGAATATGTTAGGCAACTCATTAGAGGCTTATAGTTTAATCTATTTTCATTTTACATAGATCTAATCTATTTAGCAAACAAGTCAAAAGTATTATAAGTGGGCGTGAATTTACTCAAGTCATTCCTTCCTTGACCCATCCAAATTGGAGGGAAAGAAATTGGAGGCTTTGAGTGGCAAAGGAGGGACTCCTTGACCCTCCCTTGTCATTCCACTTCCTCCTTCTAAAGTAATTCCTAAACACACTTTCATTAAGTTTTTTCATTCCATTTCATTCAATTATCCGTCATTCATTCCATTGTCATCCTCCCAAACATAGCTTTTCCATTACTAACAAGGTTTTCACAAGAGACAAGGGCAAGAAAGAAGAAGTTCTTTCAATTTTTGTTTTCTTTATTATAACTAATAACTTGTATTTCGGTTCTTTTTTTTTTGTGGGTCAAACTTATGTTGTATCTAAGTGTACAATGCACTCTATAGTCTCACAATGCACTCTACAGTCTCCCTCACAACATTGTATTTAGGGGGGAGGGGGTGCTTGATTTTGAGCCTTTTTTAGGTGATTGACTACTTAATCTTGATTATTTATTGTGATTTTTGGTAAATTTTGGTTTTGGATAATTATGTGCATAAGAAAATAGATTTTTTTTAATAAAATGAAAGCGTCTAGTTGTGGCAAACCATAATTAGATGCCTATTTTTTTTATATTTTTTAAAATATTAGAAACATATTTAGAGACAAAAAATTTGTCTCTAATTTAGACACACAAATAGAGACAAAATATTTTTGTTTCTAATTAAAGAACGGATGACGAATCTTGGTAACTGAATAGTGGTAGAATTTTAAAATTTAGGGATAGACAGAATTCATCTCTAATTAAAGATGGAATTAATTTTTTCGTCTTTAATAATCAACGACGCCACTTTTACTAATGAATTAATTTTCATCTCTAATTTCATCTCTAAATATTTAGAGACAACATTTTAACATTTTAGAGACAAATTTTGTCCATCTCTAAATACAATTTTTCTAGTAGTGAAGGAGGATAGCAAAGTACAATATTCTCTCTTGTATGGCTAGGACATATTGGTCATTCTAGTGTCTATGATGACATCTGAGTGCGTTTTTAGCACCAGAGGTCGTATTCTTGATCCATTTCGTAGTTCTTGAATCCTACCATGGTGGACGCCTTAATTTGTACTCAAAATTGGTTGAGACCTTCTAAGAATGTGGATGATTGACGGAGTCAAATGGAAAAGATTGAGCAGGTTGAATCAGGTATACAATCATCATTTTTAATTTTTAACTTTTTTATTTTACATGTAATTTATCATTTCATTCATTTGACATGATTAATTTTATGTTGTATTCTTATATTGTATTATTAGAAGTGTCAGGAGTTTCTGGACTTCAAGAAGTTGAGGTTGCTAGTGGTTTTAGGAGCAAGAAGATGAGGTAAGGTAATATCATATTTTTAAATGTTTTTGCATTTTTGTGAATGTCAATGTAAGTTAAAATCACTAATTAACATATAACAATTTATTTATTATATTGCAAGAAGGACCAAAAGGATGGACTTTGAGAAGATTTCAAATTTGAGGAGTTTGGCTATTGGATTCATGTCTAATTTGATCTGAGTTTGGCAGAGTCTAGTCCTTTTTTTTGTAGTTCCACTTGAGGTCTATGTAGTCAACTCTCAACTGGGTTTGCCTTCTTTTTTGTTTGTGCACTGCATCATGTTAGACCATTTGTGTACCGCAAGTGCACGGGTCCTTCAAGTAATACAGATACAGCGTAAAAGTTCGTTCCCACGAGGACAAGGTTTCCATTACTAAGTAGCAACCAATAGCTCAGCTAGATTCTAGTCAAGGACATATAAAATAAAGGAAAGCAATTAATCTAAATCTAAACTACAAAAGCAATAACATAGGGGTTTGGAAATCTAGGGAATCCTTCTTCACTTCCTACTTCATACTAATGATATGCAATCCTTACAAGTAACATCAATGCTTAGTTAGTTTGGCTTGAGAATCTGATTTAGTCAAAAACCTATGTCTAGGTCGATCAACCCTGGTGTCATTTACCTAATCCACTATGGTTTTTATGGTTACATGAGGACTAGTGTAAACTCCACTAATGAACGATCTATTCTCAAACATATGCTAATACATGGCTAAAAGGTATATTTCTATCCAGTTAGCGAATCAACTCATCCAAGCCAATTGAACTCGTCAAAGATGCATCAACCATACCATGTCCATCTCCACAAATCCCTATGTCTAGTTCATTTGCATCAATTAAGATCATGCAATTGTTGATCAAACAGAAGCAAGCATTAAACATAGGCATGGAAGAACAAAGCTAAACATCAATAGAAACTCAAATTCATACATAAACATCAATAATCATATAAAGATCTAAAGTATTTCCTAAATACAGCTTCTAATCCATTGAACACGAATTTACAGAGCAAAACAGTGCTCAAAAGATAAGGGAGAAGAAGAAAACTCAGGGAGAAGAGGAAGGATGCCATTGATGAGATCCTTGAAGCTTGAATCCTCTTCCTTAAGGAAGAGAACCTCCAACCTAGCCTCCCTAGGCCTCCAATCAGCCCAGAAATGAAGCACAAAACCGTAGCTCCTCTAAAACCTAAAACTATCTACGGAGCTCTCCAAACTCCCTTTACAAAATATGACAAAATTCTATTTATAGACTCAGCAAAACAGGGGCACACCGCGGCATTAACATTCCTACGCCGCGGCGCATACCAAATTAGGTTACGTACGCCGCGGCATTAATTCCCTGCGCCGCAACGTTCAATTCTTCGAAGCCCCTGACTTTGGATGCAGGGGATGTCACGCCGCGGCATTAACATGTCACGCCGCGGCGTTGTATGCTGAGATGTTAATTTGATTTTCTCTTCCCATTTTAGCTCAAATGCTCCGCATATCATCTTGTTTGGAGCCCTTCCTGTGATAGAAAAAATAACAAATCAGTAACAAATATAAATTCACTTAATCACCTATCAAATATGCACAGTTTGCTCATATAACATACTGGAAAGGTATTAGAATTGGATATAGCAAATATAAGCATAAAACCTTCTAAATATGCATGAATACAAGGACTTTAGCACTCAATAAAATACAGATATGGGGCACAAATAACTTCACTTTGTGTAGTTATCACATCACACTTTGATTATTGTTTGAGATATTTAGTTTGTTGTTACTTATTGGTGTGTGCTTAGATTATACATTAGCTGCTTATTATCTTTGGGACTAGGCTATTGATTACTATGCTAAAATTGACTGAATTGGTATAAAAGCCTTATGTTTGTAGTGCAATTCAGTAATGTTGATATTCTAATTGAATTTATGTTTGTACTCTTTTTGGGTCTTGAAATTCGACTCACTTTTTGGCTCCTGATGCAATTTTAGGGGAACACTCACAAATTGTTTAGTCACCTTTCTTCTAGTGTGTCACATTTAAAATCCTTTTGATAATGCAGTTGACCAAATAGAGGGCTTGGCAGTAACAAGGATTAGTTCCTTTAAACTTATATATATTGTTGTCCCTCCCTCCCTTCAGTTAATTTTCCTAGTTTTGTTTCTCTTGATGATCTTCCAACTTTGGTTATTTTTTTGTTATTGTTAGGTAGTAGGATAAGTATCCTAGTCTTGGTAAATTACTGAAATGAGAAAAATTATTGAAATGATTGTGTCTTAGATGGTAAATTTGCTTGAATAGTGAACAACTCGATGACCCATCTTGATCCAACTTGACTATAAGTGGAGTTAGTTCGATTCGAGTTTACCTGAAAAAATTTCAAAAAATTGACCCAACCCAACCCAAACTTGATTGATTGGTTCAGATTTTATTTTTCCTTGAACCCAACCCAACTCGACTCGTGTGCAACCCTACTTCCAATGCAATATCTAGTTGACACTTATTCCTATCTTCCAATCTAATATAATTTCTCTTTTTGGAAGATAGTTAATTTTATTACTAAGAATGAAGAAATAAACAAAATCTTAAGTACAAGATCTAAGATCACGAGCAAATATCCAAATCACTTCAAACAAATTGGAAAAAGTGCCTCAAAAATCAATGAAAAAACATATAACCAATAAACACAATTTTGTCCTTTCTTTGACTCAAATACAAACACCTAACTTCTAGAGCAACTCACTACACCTAAAAGAAATCTTAGGATAGCACAACTTTCTAGGATAATCGCTTTTTTTTTCTTCAAATTGCATATCACACTGAGATATGTTAGTGTGGATCTAGCTCTTGTTGACACATAGTGTCTGTAGAGGCTGGGCTTTGTTACATCAAGTTCTTCTTGAAGCTTTTTCTCGTTGAGGTATACGACCTTGGCGTCATCTTCGTTATCATCATCGTTATTGCTATCATCTCTACTGTCGTCAAGGCCTCACTTTTCCTATCTCATCTCTATGAATCTCCATGATGTGTAGTTTTAGACCACATATTTGAAGGTCTTCCTATTCTGTAGGTCAGATGTGCAACCAATCTAAGAAATTAAGGTTAGAAAATTTTAGATCTACCTAGATAAAATGCATCTTTGAAGATTCAAACCCAAACTCCTAAGATCTAGAGATCTAGATCAATTTATTCTTGACAAATTAAGAAAAAAAAGAAAAAAAAACAAAGAAAAACAAGAAAAAAAGAGTAAAGGAGGCTGCCGCCGAAGGATATTGGTAGTAGCCTCATGGAAAAAGTCTAATGGAAGGAAATCAAGCTTCACAAAAGGAAATCAAAACCACCAAATACAAAGACAAGCCACCAAGCGTAGATGGTTGTTGCTCAGGGGTGACGACGCTACGAGAACTCTAGCAGAGCCACACCTTGTAGAGAAAAAAATATTTCCAAAATTGCATAATTGGATGGTTGGCCAATCCAATATTCAACCCGCAATTTAATTATTCTTAAACTTATAATTTTAAAAATTTCATCTACAGTTATTAGGACATAAAATAAACACACTACTAACTTCAAGTTTTGTTTTCCACTAAGCAAAGCTAGTATCGTTTTTATGGCGTATGCTATTGTACACCAGTCTATGTTATGGTGTACCGTAATCCATTGATTTTACCTTTTAGTAGAGGTAATTTTTTTTGTAGCAGGTAATAATAAAAAAAATCATCTGTGGTTTAAAAAAAAGTGTCGCAGTATCACAAAGAAGTGTTGTGTGAACAGTGCATCCACATTCAAAATTTTTAAATTGAGTTAAAAAATAAAAGCAAAATTTAAAAAAAGAAAGTTTTTCTAAAAAAAAAATTAAGGAAAAAAAAGTGCCGCAACATCATTTTGTGATGTGCTGCGTGAATAGTATTTCTCAAATATAAATTTCAATCAAATTGTGACTTTTCAAAAAAAATGTTAAAAAAATTTGAAATCTGGTTTGTCAACTTCTCATTCTCTATCTTTCTCAACTTTTTCATTTTCTCTCCTCTTCCTCACACTTCACAAAATGAAGTGCCGCGGCATCACAAATTGAAGTGTCGCACAAACAGTGCTCCCAAATTCAAGTTTTACAAATAAATTGAGTTAAAAAAATAAAAAATAATAAAAAATAAAAGTTGTTTTTAAAACAAATTATAAAAAAAAGGTGTCGCGACATCACAAAAAAGTGCTGCGTGAGCAGTGCATCCAAATTCAATGTTTGGTAGAGATTCAAAGAAGTGATGCTGCGGCACTTCTTTGGATCTCTACCAAATATGCTCATTGAATTACAAATTGCAGCTCAACAGTTTCCAGAACTTCTCATTCTCTATATTTCTAGAACTTCTCATTCTCTATATTTCCAATGACATTTTACAAAGAAGTGTGTCGTGAGCAATACACCCACATTCAAAATTTTCAAATTGAGTTAAAAAATAAAAACAAAATTTAAAAAAAAAGTTTTTTTAAAAAAAATTTAAGTGCCGCAGCATCACATTTGTGATGTGTCACATGAATAGTTCCAACATCACATTTGTGATGTGCCGCATGAATAGTCCCAATTCTGAATTCTAATTCAAATTAGACTCTTTAAAAAAAATGTTAAAAAAAAATTGAAATCTGTAGCTCAACTTTTTCATTTTCTCTCTACTTCCTCATAATTCGTAATTCTCATTTCATCTAATGTGAGAAAGGAAGAGAGAGAGAAATAAACAAAGATTTTTTTTTCATAAATAATTCATTTAATTTTAATTAATTTACTAAATTTTATATAATTAATTTTATTTTTAAATTAATATAATATTAAATTAATAATTTAACTTTTAAAATATACACTATATTTTTTAAGAGAGTGTATATTAAACGTCGAATCGTTTTTATTAGTATGGTTGTCACACTCACCGAGTCACTTCATTGCGTATATGTTTGGCAAAGTTGTGCAACGCAAGCTAGCTAGTAGGACATTAAAGAATATGCCATGGGTAGATTTAATCAATATAAGTTGTGTACATTGAGTTAGTAACTGATTGATACATTATTATTTAATTTTAAATATAAAATAATAATATATTAATTATTTATTAACTTAATCTAAATAATGTCTAAAACAAGTTTATATAATACATTAATAAAAGTAAGAGTTTAATTTTAATACCCTATCATAATAAATATTTTGATACTATTATCTAATCATATATTTGCACTTTATTTGATGAAGTTAATTATATTAACAACTACTAATATTACATGAGATATTAAATTCATTAAATATTATAATTAACACATCATTAAATACAAATATTTGACTTTTTTACATTCATTAAGCATCAAAATTAAATAATTGTACTTACTCACCAATACATTTTTATTTTATTTTATTGTATAGTAAAAAACTAAAATGATTCAATAACTGACGTAGATAAGTAGGTTGGACAGACGTCTCGGTCTAAGAGAAAAATAGGATCAATCTTTTGGAAATTATATAAATTGAACTGATTAAGATTATATGAGTAAGGACAACTCCATGTCGTTATCAGTGTTTTCATTCTTCAATGGTGCTGTGTAACCATTCAATCTATTCAACTTAAACCTGACATAGGTTTTATTAACATGTGCTTTTAAGGTACAAATGTTAAAAATTAAAAATAACACTTATTACTCTATAATTAATTATTTTTTAAAAAAATATTTTTACATTTTTAAAATAATAAATACTTGTAATTTTTACTTTTAATTCCTTAGCGTTTATTTTAAAGGTATACATTAACAAAAACCCAACTAATATAAAAGAAGCCCCAAATTTGGTAGGTATACAAATTCAATTCAAATTCTTCATTGCACCCATAGTTCTAGCGTGGCAATGTTGACATTGAATTTGCCGTCCGTAATTAATTTGTCCATTATTGCCTTTAATTTTGTCCTGTATAAATTAGCACCTCTCCACCCCTTACAGTCACTCCCACATAGCCACAACGTTAGAAACTGAAGTTCATCTGAGAAATGGCTAGCAGAGCGCATTGTCTGGTACTATCATATCCAGCTCAAGGTCACATCAATCCCATGCTTCAGTTCTCCAAGCTTTTGGAACATCAAGGTTTAAGAATAACACTAGTTTCCACCCGTTTCTACTGCAAGAACTTGCAGAAAGTGCCTGCTACCATTGCACTTGAAACCATTTCTGATGGGTTTGACGAAGGTGGGTTTGATGACGCTGAGAGCCACGAGGCCTATTATGATCGCTTTAGGCAAGTAGGGGCAGAAACTCTTGTTGAGCTTCTTGAGAAACTTGGTAGATTAGGCAACCCTGTTGATTGTATTGTTTATGATCCATTCCTCCCTTGGGCACTTGAAATTGCCAAGAAATTTGGGGTAGTTGGGGCTGTTTACCTCACTCAAAATATGGCTGTCAATAGTATATACTACCATTTCCACCTGGGAAAGCTACAAGTTCCCCTCACTGAACATGATATTTCCCTTCCTGTGTTGCCCAAACTTCAACTTGAGGACATGCCTTCTTTCTTCTTTACATATGTAGAAAATCCAGCTTTGCTTGATTTGGTAGTGGGTCAGTTCTCCAACATCGACAAAGCTGATTGGATCCTCTGCAATACATTCTACGAGCTGGATAAAGAGGTAAGAAATTATAAATATAAAAACATACAAAGTAACTCTTAATTAGTTAGCTACAATCTACTGTAAATACTTAAATCATTATTTCACATATTTAAATTTGTGAGGATCTTCATAAAATTGCATCAACCTTAGTTATAAATATACAAACATACAAAATAATTCTTAGTTAGACACAATTAATTATAAACACTTGAATTAGTATTTGACATATGTATGACTATGGTAACCATCATAGAATTATACCACCCTTTAAAGATATTTTAACAATTGTGAGTGCTTAAGAGATGATATGGTAAATTATGCTTAACTAAAAATTTCTCCATACATAATAATTAGGAGTATATCAAATGAGATGAGTAATTTATTGTGAAAGTGAAAAGAGTAAATATTGACTATTAAATCTTACATGAATAGTTAAGATTAAAGCATAATGTCTTAAGACTTTTTAAGTAATCATGTAATTTTTAAGTAATCCATATATTGTTTAATAGTCAATATTTACTCATCTCATATTTTATAATAAACTACTTCTTTCATTAAATATTTCTTTCTCTCTCTCTCACTGACACACACACATGTTATGGTTCATATATTTTTTATTTTCCTCCAATATTCAGCATGTAATGGTTGGTGACTGAAAATTGCTTTTAGATAGCTGATTGGACGATGAAGATTTGGCCAAAATTTAGGACCATAGGACCAAACATACCATCTATGTTCTTAGACAAGCGATATAAAGATGACCAAGATTATGGTGTTGCGCAATTCAAGAGTGAAGAATGCATGGAATGGCTAGATGATAAGCCAAAAGGGTCTGTTGTTTATGTATCGTTCGGGAGTGTGGTTGCTGTTGATGAGGAGCAAATGAAGGAAGTAGCTTGTGGTTTGAGAGAGAGTGGGAGTTACTTCTTGTGGGTCGTCAGAGCCTCTGAAGAGATTAAGCTCCCCAAAGACTTTGAAAAGAAATCAGAGAAGGGCTTGGTAGTGACATGGTGTTCCCAGTTAAAAGTCCTAGCTCATGAGGCCGTGGGGTGCTTTGTAACACATTGTGGTTGGAACTCCACATTAGAAGCTTTGTCCTTAGGAGTTCCACTGATTACATTGCCACAATGGTCAGATCAGAGCACGAACGCTAAGTTTATTGTAGATGTTTGGAAAATGGGAATTAGAGCTCCAGTTGATGAGAAAAAGATCATGAGACGAGAAGCATTGAAGCATTGTATACGGGAAATATTGGAGAGTGATTTAGGCAAAGAGATGAAGAGCAATGCCACGCAATGGAAGACTTTGGCTGCAAGAGCAGTCAGTGAGGGTGGAAGTTCTCACAAAAACATCACAGAATTTGTGAATAACTTGTTTCATTTACAGCCTGCATGCCCTGAATAACAAATTACTTCTTGATCAGCCCAA
Source organism: Ormosia emarginata (assembly GCA_029884605.1). Classification (NCBI taxonomy): domain Eukaryota; kingdom Viridiplantae; phylum Streptophyta; class Magnoliopsida; order Fabales; family Fabaceae; genus Ormosia; species Ormosia emarginata. Next base: position 10,101,996 of record JAQQTP010000048.1, read on the forward strand.
AGTGCTCCTACTTATATTTGCATGAATCAAGATGGTTGATAGTAATATTATCTTCTTTTTTTTTTTATCAGAAAATGTATTTGCCAATTAATTTCTTATCCTTTATAAATGTAATATCTTTCACATTGATCTTCTTTGAAGATCTAAATGATATAATAATAATGATTTTAAATACTTTTCTTTTCTAGCAACTTATTTTTAGATACTTTCACATTGATCTTCTTTGGTGATCAAAATTATATAATGATAATATAATATCTTTCACATTGATCTTCTACCGTGGCTTTTCCTGTTCACTTTTCGGCGGATTTTTCGTCCAAAAAAATAAAAAAAAATCATTTCAAATTATTTAGACAAACGATATAAAAATGACCAAGATTATAGTGTTGCACAATTCAAGAGTGAAGAATGCATGAAATGGCTAGATGATAAGCCGAAAAGTGTTGCTTGGTGGCTTGCGGTCAACAAAGGGAGGAAGAAAATTTTGTTTCTGAATTCGGTGGATGGCAATTGTTTTTCTGGTGGGTTGGTGGTGGTTGGCGGAAGGCTTAAATGCAAGGTTTGAATGATTTTCTATAAATAAAGAATCATTACTTTATTTAAAAAATATCAAGTAACTGTGAGAGTAAGAAAAAAACAAAGAGTATGAAAAAATTTTAAGAGTGTAAGATATGAGTATACATTGAAATTTTTTAGATTTACTCTCTAGTCTCTATAATATTATAAATTATAGTAGAAGAGAGTCTAACTGGAAAATATTATATTTTACCTCTTGTATAAGAGAGTGTAGATGAGATATTATAATTATCCTTTTATATAGTAAAATATTTTTCGGAGTTTGTCTCGTAGTTTTTCCCTCAGTATACAAGGGAGTTTTTCACGTTGAAATTTAGTGTGCAGTTCTTGATTTATTTTGCTAGTACAAATAACACTGACTAGTGGGTCTCACTACAAAATTACTATTCACGTGCTTTACAATTTTATCAACTCTTCTTCACGGATCTGAGTATGCTTCCGCTCACATCCACAAAGTGTTCAAGAACACTTAGGGTGTATCCAACTCTAATTTGTACCAGGATGAAGCAGGAAGAGAATACAAGTCAACTAAGTACTTCAGGTGTTGCTCAACCGAAAGATGAATAACAAGATGAACCTGGAGACAGGGGTACTGGTGAAGAAACCAGAGGAGCAGAGCCATACATTATTGTTACTAGCATAGAAATGTGACAAATTCAGAAACCTCGGAGATATCTGCATTCTGTTGCTTGTGCACTTGACTCGTCAGATGCAGATCCTATAGCCTTTTCTTTGGCTATGACGGTGTTGGGAATTTCAAATACATCACGCAGTGGAATAATAAAAATTCCCTCACAGGATCCTTGCGAAAAAGTCATAATTCGAGTTTTAAAATGTTTACCTCTTGAAGTGTGACTGCGGGATTTAAGGATGCAAACCCAAGTGCAGGTTGTCTCAAGTAATAAATTTCTCGGGAGTCCGAGGTCGATCCACAGGGAATTGATGAAGAAAAATTAATTGAGGTAAGAAAATGATTTGTCACAACACCAAAAGTAATAAAACAAGTTCACAAATGAATTTAAGGGCTTGCTTGAGTTAGGAGATCCACTCTTGGTAATAAATTCAAGGTAAGATTATTTCTCTTTATAACTCAATTGAAATCCACACACAACGGAGGTTCCAATCGAAAAATGTAACATTCAAAGTTCAATTATATATGCAATCATATTATGATTCCTTTAATTATCCACCAACATTTGTAAATGAGTTCAAGCATTCACTGTGCCAATCCTATTGTTTACAATAAATCAAGATTTCCATTAACAAAGAAGGTTTCTAAATTGATTGGAAACAAAATACAACACATATAATGTTTATTTAATAATATATCATTTAAGCACAAGAAATAAAATAATCTAACTTTATTTTATTACCAAGAGCTTCACTCTTTCACCCAAGCAAGATGAAGATTTAGTTACTCATGGATAAGAAGAAAGAAAGAGAGAAGAAGAGAAAGATGAACATAGCTTCAATTTAGAATAAGAGAAAATTACAACAAAGGAAAATAATAAACAAGCATAACCTTAACTTGTACAAACTAAGCCTAACACCAAGTCCCAAATGGTCAGCCAATGGTGCCTTTTATAGAGGATTAGGGATACAAAATGACAAAGGGGCTGATTAGGGGTAGGTGGGATAAGTGGATGAATGAGTGGAGAATGCCAAATGGTGAGGATAAGAGTGAAAAATCATTGAGATTTCTTGTCTCCGAAATCATTCATTGCTTAAGTCATTGATTTCGTCATTGTCGAGCCAAGTGGTCTTCATGAAAGTTCTAGGAAATTGTCTAAGCTTTCCAATGGCTCTGGAATCACCCAAAAATTCGTCCTACAACTCAAAATATGACCCAATTACTACAAACTATTCAGGCCCAGTTTCAGTACCTCTGTTTTGACTTTCAGACCCAATATCACCATCAAGGAGCCCGAATCAAGTTTTGTATTCAACATGAAAGTTTTAGATCTGGGTCTCAACTTTCAAATATCCAAATTTCAGCCCAAGATAATTCTTGCAGCCCGAGTTATGCTCTGATTACTGTACATTGTTCAGGTTTCAGACACAAAACTCGTGTTCTGTCTTCCAAGCCCAATTAGCTCTACTAGATGTCTGATTGAGACTTTGAGCTCTTCATAAAAGTTGTAGAGCTCTCTCTTATCTTTCCTACAAGGTAAAATTCATAATTATCAGACATTTAGATCTCAAGATATGGCCGAAATACAGAAACAACGTAAGACCAAAATAGTACTAAAAAAAATCAATTAAGTCCAATTTGAGTCCAAACTTACAAAACATAACTAGACTTAATCAATTAAGTACATAGAGAGTGTAAATGACTAAAAATGAGGGTTTATTAATGTATAAAATATGTGATCATCAAAGTGTGATAAACACAAGCGACGTGAATCACTAACCCCGTAATAACGACGATGTTTCTACTGTATCCATACGAATAGACTTGCAAAAAAGGAGTCAAGCCTCTTTTACGCAATGCTAGCTGCAAAGAGAAGAAAAGAAGACCTTTCACTGTCTCTCACTCACTTTCTGTAGGTGCGGATAGGGTTGTGATAATACGTACTTAGCAGCCCCCTTAACAGTATTATTTATAATAGTGATTGCCTTAAGTGAGTGTGAGCAATAGCAAGGTAAGCTATGCAACCTAGACTCATCTGTTATGAGTTAGACCCACAATTGAATCCAAGTCCAACTTGGATCCTTATTGCTCCAATTTAGTCTGCTCTAAGTGTACGACCCTGCAAGTTCTCATGATGTTGATAGTAATATTAAAATTTTATTTTAATATTACAAACAGTGAGTGATATCTAGCAACACATCGTTGCTACCCAAGTAATAAAAATGTTAATGATTTGACATAAGCTATCTGTGATCAATGTTTTCATGTAGTTTAGTCCCTTTGTCCAAATATCTAGATTGAACACAAGGCATGAAACGTGTCACCCTTGTTTAGTTCAATCTTCAGTTTCTTAATTTTCGAGTAGACATAGTAATAACAAATGAGATCAATATCTCATATTGACTCATTTGAGCATGACCATGCATTTCGTAGTCTCACTCAATCAGGGAGACCGAAGATATCACTCATGTTATGTAAGAGGGACAAATCCCATCTAGGTCACCCACACGAATCACGGTATGTCTAATAACTAACTTTATAATCATCTGGTTACAAATGACATTTGATGGCATTAAAACACACAACTCCTCATGTAGGAATCGTAGTGATTTCAGGTCAAAGGACCACAAACACCATTACTACTATGAGAATTGCTTATGACACTCACGTAACGATCCACGTAGCGTTCTCATGGCGGGTCTGTCCAATATATCATTACTTTAATATGTATCCATATGAAGACTTGATATCTCATATTCATGACCCGTGAGATGTGGTCATCAGTTTATGCACATACTATGCACTATTATTGTCCTAATTAACAATAATACTTGACTAGGGACATTTAAGCATGATGTTTTATCTAATAGGATCTCATTATCAAGTCATCCACTTGATATCCTATGGTATCAAACTTACTATTCTAAGGACTTTATTATGTTTATAAAAAAAGAACACTATAAATGAAATGTCTCATATATTAAAAAATAGCATAATACAATGTATGTAAATACAGACAAAATATATTGGCCTTTAGGGCATACACCAACAGACGAATGGTGCAATAGGAGATGAACCATTTACTTACCGTGATGCAGTAGAGAACAAGGAGTCGAAGGAATGACTATTAGCAATGAATAAGGAAATTGAATTTCTTCAAAAAAATCAAACGTGAGAGCTGGTACAACTTCTAGAGGGAGAAAGATTAGTTGGCTGCAAATGGGTCTTTAAAAGGAAAGAGAGAATCCCTGGCATTGAACCTCCAAGGTTCAAGGCAAGATTGGTAACAAAGGGTTATACTCAGAAGGGGAGCATTGACTTTCATGAAGTATTCTCTCCTCTGGTGAAACATAGCTCTATCTGAATTCTATTAGCTATTGTAAGTACATTTGACTTGGAGCTGGAACAACTTGATGTGAAGACGACGTTCTTACATATGAGCTAGAAAAGCAAATCTACATGAGTTAACCAAAGGGGTTTGTAGTTCCTGAGAAGAATGATCATGTTTACTTGTTAAAAAAGTCATTGTACAGCTTGAAGCAGTCCCCAAGGTAATGGTACAAGAGGTTTGATGCATTTATGATTGGTAATGGATACAACAGAAACCAATATGATAATTGCATCTACTCTAAAGAGCTTCCAGATGGTTCTCGCATTTATCTATTATTGTATGTAGATGACATGCTAATTGTAGCTTGTAACAAGGTTGAAATAAGTATATTGAAAACTCAGTTGGGAAAAGAATTTGAGATAAAAGACTTAGGTGCAACAAAGAAGATTCTTGGTATGAAGATTCATAGGGAGAAGCATCGTGGTAGATTGTGCTTGTCACAACAAAATTACATTATGAAAGTGCTATAACACTTCAATATGGATCAGTCTAAACTAGTTGGTACTTCTTTAGCTGCGCATTTTAAGCTATCTTCAAAGGAATGTCCGAAAACTGAGGAGGAGGTGGAGTATATGACTCATATATCTTATTCTAGTGTAGTTGACAGTCTCATGTATGTCATGGTACGCACAAGACCGAACCTTCATGCAATAAGTGTGGTGAGCAAATTTATAAGCAAACTAAGAAAGGTGCACTGGGAAGCTGTGAAATGGATCATACGATACTTGAGAGGTTCTATCGATGTCTGTTTGGTGTTTGATGGTCAGCAGACCCGTGAGGTCGTAGGCTATGTAGATTCTGATTATGCAGAAGATTCAGACAAAAGAAGGTCATTAACAAGCTATATCTTTACAGTCTTTGGATGTATTATTAGTTGAAAGGTGACATTGCAATCTACAGTTGCATTGTCAACTACTGAAGTTGAGTATATGACATTGACTGAGGCTGTGAAAGAGAGCATATGGGTGCAAGGTCTTTTGGGTAGTTTTGGATTGGGCAAAAATGAACCAATCAAACATTGCAATAGTCAAAGCGCTATTCATCTAATAAAGAATCCAGTCTACCATGAAAGGACAAAGCATATTGATGTTAGACTTCATTTTGTCAGAGAAAGTATCAACAATGGTATAATTGCAGTTCAGAAAGTAGCCACAACTAAGAATCCTACAGACATGATGACAAAATCATTGCCGATTGACAAGCTCAAACATTGCTTGAATTTGGTCAATATTTGCAAAGGTTGAAAACTCTTACAAAATGCAAGCCAAGATGGAGAATTGTTGGTCGGTGGCTTGCAGTCAACAAAGGGAGAAAGAAAATTTTGTTTCTGAATTCGGTGGATGGCAATTGTTTTTCTAGTGGATTGGTGGTGGTCGGCAGAAGCCTTAAATGCAAGGCTTGAATGGTTCTCTATAAATAGAGAACCGTTACTTCATCCCAAAAACATCAAGTAGAGCAAGCAACAAAGCTTCTGCAGTGAAAGTGAAAGAAAACAGAGAGTGCGAAAAAATTTCAAGAGTGTAGGGTGTGAGCATTAACTGAGAATTTTTGAGTTTACTCTCTAGTTTCTATAATACTACAAATTGTAGAAGGAAAGAGTTTGGAAAATACTATATTTTACCTTTTGTGTGAGAGAGTGTATATAAGATATTGTAATTATTATTCTTTATATAGTGAAATATTTTTCGAAATTTGTCCCGTGGTTTTTTCCTCAATGTACAATGAAGTTTTTCATGTTAAACTTTGGTGTGCAGTTCTTGATCTATTTTGCTGGTATAAATAGTACTGACTAGTGGGTCTTACTACAAAAGTACTATTCGTATGTTTTACAATTTTATCAACTCTTCTTTATGGATCTGAGTACGCTTCCACTCACATCTATAAAGTGTTTAAGAATACTTATGCTGTATCCAACTCTGATTTCCTAACAAAAAGGTCTGTTGTTTATGTATCGTTCAAGAGTATGGTTGTTGTTGGTGAAGAGCAAATGGAGGAACTAGCTTGTGGTTTGAGAGATAGTGGAGTTACTTCTTGTGGGTGGTCAGAGCCTCTAAAAAGATTAAACTCCCTTAAAGACTTTGAAAAGAAATCAGAGAAAGTTTTGGTAGTGACATGGTGCTCCCACCTAAAAGTTCTGGGTCATGAGGCTGTGGGATGCTTTGTAACACATTGTGGTTGGAACTCCACATTAGAAGCTTTTGTCCTTAGGAGTTCCACTACTTGCACTTCCACAATGGTCAGATCAGAGCACGAATGCTAAGTATGTTGTAGATGTTTGGAAAATGGGAATTAGAGCTCCAGTTGATGAGAAAAATATTGTGAGACGAGAAACATTGAAGCATTGTGTAAGGTAAATAATGGAGAGTGAGGGACGCAAAAAGATGAAAAGCAATGCCATGCAATGGAAGACTTTGGCTGCAGGAGCCATTGGTGACGGTGGAAGTTCTCATAAAAACATCACAGAATTTGTGAATAACTTGTTTCATTAACAACCTACGTGCCCTGAATTACAAATTACTTCTTGATCTACCCAACTGTTCCTACTTATATTTGCATGAATCAAGATGGTTGATTGTAAGATTATCCTTTTCTCTTGTATCAGAAAATGCATTTGCGAGTTATTTTGCTATCCTTCGTAAATGTAATATCTTTCACATTGATCTTCTTTGAGGATCTAAATGATATAACAATAATGATTTTAAATACTTTCCTTTTCTAACAACTTATTTTTGAATAATTTCACATTATCTTCTTTGAGGATATAAATGATATAATGATAATGTAATATCATTCACATTGATATTCTACTGTAGTTTTTCTTCTTCACTTTATGGCAAGCTTTTCATCAGAAAAAAAAAAAAAATTTGTTTCAAATTATATCCGACAAATATTTCAGCATGTAATTGATTTTTTTTTTTTGGCAATTCGTTTTCTGACAGAAAATGGCACCAAAAATATCTTTTTTTTTCGGAGTGGTGTAATTCAGTAGAAAAATCCATCAATAAATCCTTGATTTCTTGTAGTGCTTCATCACGGTTTTATCTCATTTGAAGTTAGGCGTTTTCTTTAATTACAATAGTTGTTAGTTTATTTGTGTTTTTCCTTAATTACATTCACTAATTGCTTGCTTAAGCCTGAATTTTGTATTTTAATTGATCATTAACACATAATTACCCAAATTCCTGTAGAAACAGTACTCTTTCAGTTACTCTATAATACTTGTTAGGCTCGTACACTTGCAGTTTACTCACTACAAAAAATGGGTTATTAGCCTTGATTTATTAGTCGTAGTTGTGTCAATCATCCCTAAACTCCTCTTTTAGCCGATCTAGCTATCACCCTCACTACAAAGCCATCTTACCTCACTCAATAAAAAAAAAACTCTCATAAACTCACTCTTAGAATTACTGAAGGTTACATTTCTACAAAATGACTTAAGGTATTGCCACCACAACTTCAAAGCGACATTTTCCATCCTTTAAAACTACATTTTAGGCAACTGCTAATAAGTCTCTTACAACTAAAAATATGACTGCGGGTAATTGCTTATATTTTTCTAGTGCCTATACCACCTTAAAGATTACCTACACTTAAATAAGGCTAATGTTAAATTTTCTTAAATAATAAGTGTAACATTCTTCCAATTACTTAAAATAAAAGCTATTAAATGAAAAAACAAAAATATTTAACATTTTGAGAATTCAAAAGATTTTTAATACATGTAAAAAAAAATTATTAAATTGATTCGTTAATAAAGTTAACAATTGAAATTAATTTTGACATTAAAATAGTGCAAAATTTTTTTATAATATTATTTAATCATATATGTCAAATCATTAAAAAAGTTTATCATCATAATCACTGCTTAAAAAGTAAATAATTTATTAAAATGATTGAGAGCCCAAATATATGAAGAGCCAAGATACATTCCAAGAGAGTGAAATGGTGTGGGTCCCACTTGTACCCACTCTATTTTTTTTAAAAATAATTTATTCTGCTTATAGGCAGAGTTAGGTAAGTGGCATCCAAAGTTGAGCAATATAACATGATTAATTAATAATGTATCAATATATTATTAAATAATAGTTTAAAAACTTTGTGCTTCAAATTTAAATTCTTAATCCTTTTGCATAAAAATTTCCAAATTCTTGTAAGGAAGAAGCTTTGCCTAAAGGAACTTCTCTCCAAGGCAATTTAATGGCAATTGTTTTTATTACTCATTCTATTTCATAATATCTATCATTTTAAAGAAGAAAATTTGCTTCATTTCATATGTCATTTTAGAAAATAAAAAAGACATTAATTATTTTTATAAATTTATATTTGTCTCTTTGTATTTCTACTAAGTAAAATGAGAAATAACATTAATAGAGAGAAAGAGTAATTTAGTCAAATGTGATTATATTTCCTTAAAATCGAGGGTATTTAATACTTTCTTAATATTTATGAAAAATATTAAACAATAGATATTTTGAAATTGAAAGACATTCACTACCATAATGATATATCAAAGCAGTTATAACATACTATCGTTAATGAATGCATGCAATCATAATAGAAGAACATGGCATTTAATGGCTATATATTAGTCATAAAATCATAGCATCAATGTCATTTAACTGTGCAATGTTAGAGCAATCATATAGTAGAAAATTGTTGATGAGTCATAATTTTAATTAGAATTTTTTTTTTGCCAAAATAATGTGGTATGTTAGTTGACTTTTAGATGAGAGAGTGATCTATAACATTTTATTTCATCTAACAGTCATCATTATATTTTGTCAAAATTTTGGTTTTTTTTTACTGTGTAGCATTACTCTTATATAGTAACATGTAATTATAAAGGATCATAATCAGACATGCTACCCGAAAGACAATTAAAAGAATGAGTGTATTTACTTATATGCATTTACACACATATCATTTTACATCTATAGTTTTCACATTTGATTATAACTTGTTCTATCTCATTTTATGCATATTTACGTTCTGATTCTGCCATGTGTCCCTAGATGTGAGGTAATGTGTTTCACATAGATGTGCAAGTGACATTTATCTAAAGAATTATTTAAACAATCCTGATTTTTTAACACCATTTTTATTACACCATTTTTTGTTTATTTTGAAAACTTCTTCAAGTCAAGTAGTATGTAACTTAATATAATATAGTAATCTAGTAACCATTCAAACCACTGCAAGAAATTCACGAATTACTAGTGACCAAATCCTCCAGTAACTCATCAAAATTCGTACCAAATTGAAATTTTTGGCAGATTTTTGTTTCTCGAAAAAATGCTTATTGGGAATAGAAATTTATCAGAATCCATTGGAAATTACCAATGAATTAGGTAGCCAAAAAAATGGTGATTTGTCAATTTGCAACATTTTCTAGCGGAATATACGTTAAATTTTTTTGGTGAAATATCCATCAAAAATTTTCAACGGAAAAGTTAGCTAGAAATTTTGGGCGGATATTCCACCGTAAAATAGCATTTAAGGCAAATTTTTTTCCAATAGAAAGCCAAAATCACTACATAAGTGACTCTGAGCATTTCGAGATTTAACTGTTGTATTCATCTTTCATCTCCCACTGATAGTGAGGATGATGACTCTAATAATATCATTTTCAAGCGGTTGATATAATTAAAAGTTTGCGTACTAAAACAATTTCACCTCTTATGATGATGATGACAAGACCAAGTATCGAGATATAAAAAAAAATATAGAAGGAGAAATTGCGGATTATAATAATGAATTTAAACGATTTTATGATGTAATTTTTTTGGTGAGCAGAAGCACCCTTGTGGAGAAGTTGGGGAATAAGAAAGAAATCAAAAGCAAATGAATTTTTTTTATCAAGAATGATGACATCAATGAAAATGACTTTGTACCAGAGTATCATGGAGAGAAATTTCTGGATAATATTATGTGCTCAACGTTATTAGAACTAGGATATTTGATAAGATAGCTCCAAGACCGTTACCCATGTTGGTGGCATAGAAAGCAGGAGTCTACTTATAGTTGTGTAACGAATTTTAAAGAGTAGCAAAAAAAAGTTAATCTCAAAAGAATTTGGATGAAAGTGAAATTTAGATTTCAAGAATGATGATGATGAAAAGTGAAAGCATATATATATATATATTAAACGTATCTGGTAAGAGAATTGTTTATTGTAAGAGGTGAGATGAGTGAATCTTGACTATTAGATCTTACATAAATGGTCAAGATTAGAATATAAATGCATGTGACTTTTTTAAGTAGTTACGTTACCTTTAAATAACTTTTAATCTTGATCATCTATGTATAGTTGTATAGTTAAGATTTTTTCCTTTTACCTTTTTATAATAAAAACTCTTCTCACTAGATATGTTTTATATATATATAAAAATTGTAATACAATATGAAACTTAAGAAAAACTATAAATGTATGTGACTTTTTGTGACTTTTTTAAGTGGTTATGTATATATATATATATATATATATATATATATATATATATATATATATATATATATATATATATATATAAATTGTAATACAATATGAAACTTAAGAAAAATTATAAATGTATGTGACTTTTTTAAGTGGTTATGTGACCTTTAAGTAACTTTTAATCTTGATCATCTATGTATAGTTGTATAGTCAATATTTATTCATTTTACCCTTTTACAATGAAAACTCCTCTCACTAGATATGTCATATATATATATATATATATATATATATATATATATATATTTGTAATACAATATGAAATTTAAGAAAAAACTATCCAAATTTAATGAATCAGTCTAGAAACTAGGAACATTAGTATATAAAAAAAGTCATTTTTCTTTTAAGCTTTTGAATCCATCGCGCTCGTGTTTAACAAATTTGTGTTAGTTACTCTCTTGATGAACTGTGATACTAAGCTTGGTCTCATCTCCCAAGTTAATAACTTTGGTAGTTGCTGTGATAGAGGACGTGGTCGTGGTTGCAACAGTAGGCCAAGTTGTTCTTTTTGTAATATGTTGGGATATTTGGAGGAGCGTTGTTAGGTGAAACATAGTAAACCAACATTCTCCAATTTTGCTCAGACTAAATTATCATCATCCACCTCCAATATGACCATTCCTACTACAAATTATGAGGTCTTCCTCCGCTTTAAGGCATCTTCACAGATTTCAATTGAATAAACTGGTAATCCCACTGCATGTTTATCTCAGTTATCTTTTGGGCCATGGATAATTGACTCTGGTACTTTTGATCACCTTTGTGGTAATAAGGATCTTCTCACCTCTCTTAGATACTCTACTAAATTACCCCATGTTACTCTTGCTAATGAAACTAAAATTGTTGTCATCGGTATTGGCTAAGCTCGGCAATGCCTCTTTCTGCCCTTAACATTTGTTCTTTACGTACTTGGTTGTCCTTTCAATTTGATATCTGTTAGTTCGTTAGTTCGCGCCCTTAACTATTCCATTACCTTCACTAAACACTTTGTTCTTGTGCAAGATCAGGGTACGAGGGGATAATTAAAGTCAATCATGAGTCATGAGGACATTACCATCTTGTTGTGCCTAGTTCTCTAGTGGCACATACTATGACATATTCTCCTTACCTCGTTAACAGTTGTCTTGGACATCCAAGTCTTTCCAAACTCCAGAAGATGGTTCCTCACTTGTCTAGTTTACAGTATTTATATTGTGAGTCTTGTAAAAAAAGGAAGCACACATGTGCATCCTTTCCTGATCGAGTCAATAAAAGAGCTGATTCAAACCTTCTCCCTTGTTCATTCAGATTTATGGAGACCTAGTCGTGTCAGATTTAGTTTAGAGTTTTAATACTCTGTAACCTTTATTGATGATTATTCTTGTTGCACTTAGGTCTTTTTAATAAAAAACCGTTTTGAACTATTTTTAATATTTCAAAAGTTTTATGCTAAAATTTGTACTCAGTTTAGGAAAACTATTCATATCCTGTGTAGTGACAATGCACGTGAATATATGTCTTCTAGTTTTTAGGAATTCATGACTAAACAGAGTATCTTGCATCAAATAGCTTGTCCGCATACTCCACAACAAAATGGAGTGACTAAACGCAAAAATCGATATTTAATTGAAACAACAAGGGCTTTACTTACATATAAATGTTTCGATCTGTTTTTGGAGAGATGTTGTTCTTACATCTTGTTAATTATTTATTAACTGAACCTATACAACTTGTAAAAAATAAGTTTATATAACAATTTCTCTTAGATAGAAAATATAATGTTTCTTATATTAATAAGAGTAAGAGTCTAATTTTGATGCACTGTCATAATAAATATTTTTATTCTATGATATAGTCATATGTTGACACCTTATTTAATAAGTTTAACAATATTAACAATTATATAAGATATTAACTCATTAAATGATGTGGTAACATATTATTATATATAAGTATAAAACATTTTTTACATTCATTGTTCATCAAAATTAAATGAGGTTTATTAAAAAGTGCTTTTAAAAAATAAAAAAAAAGATTTTTAAGTTTTTAATAATACATTAAATGATTTGTGCTTTATTTAATATTTAATATTTTTTATTTTATTAACAAGTGCCCTTAATGTACTAGTTAAACAAATCCTTAAATTGATCCTACATGCACATTCAACAATTCATTTTATTGTATAATATGCTATCCATGATTCATTATCTGACTAGACCTTCATATTAAAACAAAATTAGGATCAATCTGTTGGGAAATATATAAATTAAAGATTAATTACTGGAGTCAGGACCACTCAATGTCTCTATCAATGTTTTCGTTCTCCGGTGGTATTGTGGGAAAATTTCTTGATTAAATTAGGCACACTCAAGTTAAATACATTAAGTTAATTATTATTTAATATTTTTATAGATTTTTATGCTTTTGATTTTTTGACATAAAAATTTATAAAAATATTAAGTATTAATTAATTTAATACATCTAGTTAAATGCTCTAAATTTATAAAAGAATCTCCCGGTATTGCAGACCCTTCGATCTATCCAACTAAAAACAAACAAACGAATTCCGAAAGTTAGTAAGTACACAAATTCAATTCAAATTCTTCATTGCACCCATAGTTCTAACTTGCGAGGCAATGTCGACATTGAAGTTACCGTCCGTAGTTAATTTGTCCATTATTGCCTTTAATTTTGTCCTGTATAAATTAGCACCTCTCCACCCCTCACAGTCACTCACACATAGCCACAACGTTAGAAACTGAAGTTCATCTGAGAAATGGCTAGCAGAGCGCATTGTCTGGTACTATCATATCCAGCTCAAGGTCACATCAATCCCATGCTTCAGTTCTCCAAGCTTTTGGAACATCAAGGTTTAAGAATAACACTAGTTTCCACCCGTTCTACTGCAAGAACTTGCAGAAAGTGCCTGCTAGCATTGCACTTGAAACCATTTCTGATGGGTTTGACAAAGGTGGGTTTGATGACGCTGAGAGCCACGAGGCCTATTATGATCGCTTTAGGCAAGTAGGGGCAGAAACTCTTGTTGAGCTTCTTGAGAAACTTGGTAGATTAGGCAACCCTGTTGATTGTATTGTTTATGATCCATTCCTTCCTTGGGCACTTGAAATTGCCAAGAAATTTGGGGTAGTTGGGGCTGTTTACCTCACTCAAAATATGGCTGTCAATAGTATATACTACCATTTCCACCTGTGAAAGCTACAACTTCCCCTCACTGAACATGATATTTCCCTTCCTGTGTTGCCCAAACTTCAACTTGAGGACATGCCTTCTTTCTTCTTTACATATGTAGAAAATCCAGCTTTGCTTGATTTGGTAGTGGGTCAGTTCTCCAACATCGACAAAGCTGATTGGATCCTCTGCAATACATTCTACGAGCTGGATAAAGAGGTAAGAAATTATAAATATAAAAACATACAAAGTAACTCTTAATTAGTTAGCTACAATCTACCTAGACACTTAAATAATTATTTGGTATGTTTAAAGTTGTGAGGATCTTCATAAAATTGCATCAACCTTAGTTATAAATATACAAACATACAAAATAATTCTTAGTTAGACACAATTAATTATAAACACTTAAATTATTATTTGACATGTGTATGACTATGGTAACCATCATAGAATTACACCACCCTTTAAAGATATTTTAACAACTGTGAGTGCCTAAGAGATGATATAGTAAATCATACCTAACTAAAAATTTCTCCATACATAATGATTCGGAGTATATCAAATGAGATGAGTAATTTATTGTGAAAGTGAAAAGAGTAAATATTAATTATTAAATCTTATATGAATGGTTAAGATTAAAGTATAAAGTCTTGTAACTTTTTCAAGTGATCATGTAATTTTTAAGTAATCTATATATTGTTTAATAGTCAATATTTACTAATCTTATATTTTACAATAAACCACTTCTTCCATTAAATATCTCTCTCTCTCTCTCTCTCATACACAAACACATGTTATGGTTCATATATTTTTTATATTCCTTCAATTCAGCATGTAATGGTTGGTGACTGAAAATTGCTTGTAGATAGCTGATTGGACGATGAAGATTTGGCCAAAATTTAGGACCATAGGACCAAACATACCATCTATGTTCTTAGACAAGCGATATAAAGATGACCAAGATTATGGTGTTGCGCAATTCAAGAGTGAAGAATGCATGGAATGGCTAGATGATAAGCCAAAAGGGTCTGTAGTTTATGTATCGTTCGGGAGTATGGTTGCTGTTGATAAGGAGCAAATGAAGGAAGTAGCTTGTGGTTTGAGAGAGAGTGGGAGTTACTTCTTGTGGGTCGTCAGAGCCTCTGAAGAGATTAAGCTCCCCAAAGACTTTGCAAAGAAATCAGAGAAGGGCTTGGTAGTGACATGGTGCTCCCAGTTAAAAGTCCTAGCTCATGAGGCCGTGGGGTGCTTTGTAACACATTGTGGTTGGAACTCCACATTAGAAGCTTTGTCCTTAGGAGTTCCACTGATTACATTGCCACAATGGTCAGATCAGAGCACGAACGCTAAGTTTATTGTAGATGTTTGGAAAATGGGAATTAGAGCTCCAGTTGATGAGAAAAAGATCATGAGACGAGAAGCATTGAAGCATTGTATACGGGAAATATTGGAGAGTGATATAGGCAAAGAGATGAAGAGCAATGCCACGCAATGGAAGACTTTGGCTGCAAGAGCAGTCAGTGAGGGTGGAAGTTCTCACAAAAACATCACAGAATTTGTGAATAACTTGTTTCATTTACAACCTGCATGCCCTGAATAACAAATTACTTCTTGATCAGCCCAACTGTTCCTACTTATATTTGCATGAATCAAGATGGTTGATTGTAAGATTATCCTTTTCTCTTTTATCAGAAAATGCATTTGCGAGTTAATTTGCTATCCTTCGTAAATGTAATATCTTTCACATTGATCTTCTTTGAGGATCTAAATGATATAATTATAATGATTTTAAATACTTTCCTTTTCTAGCAACTTGTTTTTGAATAATTTCACATTGATCTTCTTTGAAGATATAAATGATATAATGATAATGTAATATCTTTCTTATTGATATTATATTGTTGTTTTTCTTGTTCACTTTCTGGCAAACTTTTCATTAGAAAAAATAAAAAAAATTGTTTCAAATTATTTCCGACAAATATTTCAGCATGTAATTGATTTGATTTTTTTTTTTTATGGCAATTCGTTTTCCGACAGAAAATGCCACCAAAAATATCTTTTTTTTTACCGGAGTGGTGTAGTCCACTAGAAAAATCCATCAATAAATCTTGAATTTCTTGTAGTGCTTCATCACGGTTTTATCTCATTTGAAGTTAGGTGTTTTCTTTAATTACTGTAGTTGTTAGTTTATTTGTGTTTTTCCTTAATTACATTCACTAATTGCTTGCTTAAGCCTGAATTTGGTATTTTAATTGATCATTAACACATAATTACCCAAATTCCTGTAGAAATAATACTATTTCAGTTACTCTATAATACTTGTTAGGCTCGTACACTTGCAGTTTACTCACTACAAAAAATGGGTTATTAGCCTTGATTTATTAGTCGTAGTTGTGTCAATCATCCCTAAACTACTCTTTTAGCCATTCTATCACCCTCACTACAAAGCCATTCTTACCTCACTCAATAAAAAAAAGAAAAAACTCTCACAAACTCACTCTTAGAATTACTGAAGATTACATTTCTACAAAATGACTTAAGGTATTGCCACCACAACTTCAAAGCGATATTTTCCTTCCTTTAAAACTACATTTTAGGCAACTGCTGAAAAGTCTCTTACAACTACAAATATGACTGCGGGTAATTGCTTATATTTTTCTAGTGCCTGTACCACCTTAAAGATTAGCTACTCTTAAATAAGGCTAATGTTAAATTTTCTTAAATAATAAGTGTAACATTCTTCCAATTACTTAAAATAAAAGCTATTAAATGAAAAAACAAAAATATTTAACATTTTGAGAATTCAAAAGATTTTTAATACATTTCAAAAAGAAAATTATTAAATTGATTCGTTAATAGGATTAACAAATCAAAATTAATTTTGTCATTAAAATAATGCAAAACTTTTTTTATAATATCATTTAATCGTATATGTCAAATCATTAAAAAAGTTTATCATCATAATCACTGCTTAAAAAGTAAATAATTTATTAAAATGATTGAGAGTCCAAATATATGAAGAGCCAAGATACATTCCAAGAGAGTGAAATTGGTGTGGGTCCCACTTGTACCCACTCTATTTTTTTTAAAATAATTTATTCTATGCTTATAGGCAGAGTTAGGTAAGTGGCATTCAAAGTTGAGCAATATAAGATGATTAATTAATAATGTGTTAATATATTATTAGATAATAGTTTAAAAACTTTGTGCTTCAAATTTAAATTCTTAAACTTTTTTCATAAAAACTTCCAAATTCTTGTAAGGAATAAGCTTTGCCTAAAGGAACTTCTCTCCAAGGCAATTTAATGGCAATTGTTTTTATTACTCATTCTATTTCATAATATCTATCATTTTAAATTAAAGAAGAAAATTTGCTTCATTTCATATGTCATTTTAGAAAATAAAAAAGACATTAATTATTTTTATAAATTTATATTTGTCTTTGTATTTCTACTAAGTAAAATGAGAAATAACATTAATAGATAGAAAGAGTAATTTAGTCAAATGTGATTATATTTTCTTAAAATCGATGGTATTTAATAACTTTCTTAATATTTATGAAAAATATTAAACGGTAGATATTTTGAAATTGAAAGACATTCACTACCATAATGATATATCAAAGCAGTTATAACATACTATCGTTAATGAATGCATGCAATCATAATGGAAGAACATGGCATTTAATGGCTATATATTAGTCATAAAGAATTTTTTTTGCCAAAATAATGTGGTATGTTAGTTGACTTTTAGATGAGAGAGTGATCTATACCATTTTATTTCATCTAACAATCACCATTATATTCTGTCAAAATTTTGGTTTTTTTTTTAACTGGGTAACATTACTCTTATATAGTAACATGTAATTATAAAGGACCATAATCAGAC
Source organism: Ormosia emarginata (assembly GCA_029884605.1). Lineage (NCBI taxonomy): Eukaryota > Viridiplantae > Streptophyta > Magnoliopsida > Fabales > Fabaceae > Ormosia > Ormosia emarginata. Next base: position 10,120,146 of record JAQQTP010000048.1, read on the forward strand.
ATGCTACCCGAAAGACAATTAAAAGAATGAGTGTATTTACCCATATGCATTTACACACGTATCATTTTACATCTATAGTTTTCACATTTGATTATAACTTATTTTATATTTACGTTCTTATTCTGCCATGTGTCCCTAGATGTGAGGTAATGTGTTTCATAGAGATGTGCAAGTGACATTTATCTAAAGAATTATTTAAACAATCCTGATTTTTTAATACCATTTTTATTACACCAATTTTTGTTCATTTTGAAAAATTCTTCAAGTCAAGTAGTACGTAACTTAATATAATATAATAATTTAGTAACCATTCAAATCACTGCAAGAAATTCATGAATTACTAGCGACCAAATCCTCTGGTAACTCACCAAAATTCATAGGAAATTGAAATTTTTGGCAAATTTTTGTTTCTCGAAAAAACGCTTACTGGGAACAGAAATTTACCGGAGTCCATTGGAAATTACCAGTGAATTAGGTAGCAAAAAAAAAATGGTGATTTATCAATTTGCCACATTTTCTAGCGGAATATACATTAAATTTTTTTGGTGAAATATCCATCAGAAATTTTCAACGAAAAAATCATCTAGAAATTTTGGGCGGATATTCCGCCATAAAATACAATTTAACGCAATTTTTTTTCCAACAGAAAGCCGAAATCACTACATAAGTGACTCTAAGCATTTCGAGATCGAACTGTTGTATTCATCTTTCATCTCCCACTGATAGTGAGGATGATGACTCTAATAATATCATTTTCAAGCGGTTGATATAATCGAAAGTTTGCATACTAAAACAATTTTACCTCTTATGATGATGATGGCAAGACCAAGTAACGAGATATAAAAAAATATAGAAGGAGAAATTGCGGATTATAATAATGAATTTATATAATTTTATAAAGTAATTTTTCTGGTGAACAGAAACTCCCTAGTGGAGAAGTTGAGAAATAAGAAAAAAAATCAAAAGTAAATGAATTTTTTTATTAAGAATGATGACATTAATGAAAATGACATTGTACCAGAGTATCATGGAAAGAAATTTTTGGATAATATTGTATGCTCAACGTTATTAGAACTAGGATATTTGAGAAGATAACTCCAAGACCATTACCCATGTTGGTGGCATAGAAAGCATGAGTCTACTTATAGTCGTGTAACGAATTTTAAAGAGTAGCAGAAAAAAGTTAATCTCAAAAGAATTTGGATGAGAGTGAAATTTAGATTTCAAGAGTGATGATGATGAAAAGTGAAAGCATATATATATATATATATATATATATATATATATATATATATAGCGTATCTGGTGAGATGAATGTTTATTGTAAAAGGTGAGATGTGTATGACTATGGTAACCATCATAAAATTACACCACCCTTTAAAGATATTTTAACAACTGTGAGTGCCTAAGAGATAATATGGTAAATCATTCCTAACTAAAAATTTGTCTATACATAATAATTAGGAGTATATCAAAGGAGATGAGTAATTTAGCCGATCTATCACCCTCACTACAAAGCCATTCTTACTTCACTCAATAAAAAAAGAAAAAAAACTCTCATAAACTCACTCTTAGAATTACTGAAGATTTCATTTCTACAAAATGACTTAAGGTATTGCCACCACAACTTCAAAGCGACATTTTCCATCCTTTAAAACTACATTTTAGGCAGCTGCTGATAAGTCTTTTACAACTACAAATATGACTGCGGGTAATTGCATATATTTTTCTAGTGCCTATACCACCTTAAAGATTACCTACACTTAAATAAGACTAATGTTAAATTATTAAATAATTAATTAAATAAACACTGATAATGTGATTATATTTTCTACTAAGTAAAATGAGAAATAACATTAATAGAGAGAAAGAGTAATTTAGACAAATGTGATTATATTTTCTTAAAATCGAGGGTATTTAATAACTTTCTGAATATTTATAAAAAATATTAGATGAAGATATTTTGAAATTGAAAGACATTCACTACCATAATGATATATCAAAGCAGTTATAACATACTATCGTTATTGAATTAATGCAATCATAATAGAAGAACATAGCATTTAATGGCTATATATTAGTCATAAAATCATAGCATGAATGTCATTTACCTGTGCAATGTTAGAGCAATTATATAGTAGAAAATTGTTGATGAGTCATAATTTTAATTAGAATTTTTTTTGCCAAAATAATGTGGCATGTTAGTTGACTTTTAGATGAAAGAGTGATCTATACCATTTTATTTCATCTAACAATCACCATTATATTCTGTCAAAATTTTGGTTTTTTTTTTAACTGGGTAACATTACTCTTATATAGTAACATGTAATTATAAAGGACCATAATCAGACATGCTACCCGAAAGACAATTAAAAGAATGAGTGTATTTACCCATATGCATTTACACACGTATCATTTTACATCTATAGTTTTCACATTTGATTATAACTTATTTTATATTTACGTTCTTATTCTGCCATGTGTCCCTAGATGTGAGGTAATGTGTTTCATAGAGATGTGCAAGTGACATTTATCTAAAGAATTATTTAAACAATCCTGATTTTTTAATACCATTTTTATTACACCAATTTTTGTTCATTTTGAAAAATTCTTCAAGTCAAGTAGTACGTAACTTAATATAATATAATAATTTAGTAACCATTCAAACCACTGCAAGAAATTCATGAATTACTAGCGACCAAATCCTCTGGTAACTCACCAAAATTCATAGGAAATTGAAATTTTTGGCAAATTTTTGTTTCTCGAAAAAACGCTTACTGGGAACAGAAATTTACCGGAATCCATTGGAAATTACCAGTGAATTAGGTAGCAAAAAAAAAAATGGTGATTTATCAATTTGCCACATTTTCTAGCGGAATATACATTAAATTTTTTTGGTGAAATATCCATCAGAAATTTTCAACGAAAAAATCATCTAGAAATTTTGGGCGGATATTCCGCCATAAAATACAATTTAACGCAATTTTTTTTCCAACAGAAAGCCGAAATCACTACATAAGTGACTCTAAGCATTTCGAGATCGAACTGTTGTATTCATCTTTCATCTCCCACTGATAGTGAGGATGATGACTCTAATAATATCATTTTCAAGCGGTTGATATAATCGAAAGTTTGCATACTAAAACAATTTTACCTCTTATGATGATGATGGCAAGACCAAGTAACGAGATATAAAAAAATATAGAAGGAGAAATTGCGGATTATAATAATGAATTTAAATGATTTTATGATGTAATTTTTTTGGTGAGCAGAAGCTCCCTAGTGGAGAAGTTGGGGAATAAGAAAGAAATCAAAAGCAAATGAATTTTTTTTTTATCAAGAATGATGACATTAATGAAAATGACATTGTACCAGAGTATCATGGAAAGAAATTTTTGGATAATATTGTATGCTCAACGTTATTAGAACTAGGATATTTGAGAAGATAACTCCAAGACCATTACCCATGTTGGTGGCATAGAAAGCATGAGTCTACTTATAGTCGTGTAACGAATTTTAAAGAGTAGCAGAAAAAAGTTAATCTCAAAAGAATTTGGATGAGAGTGAAATTTAGATTTCAAGAGTGATGATGATGAAAAGTGAAAGCATATATATATATATATATATATATATATATATATATATATATATATATATATATATATATGAAGCGTATCTCATGTGAGATGATTGTTTATTGTAAAAGGTGAGATGTGTATGACTATGGTAACCATCATAAAATTACACCACCCTTTAAAGATATTTTAACAACTGTGAGTGCCTAAGAGATAATATGGTAAATCATTCCTAACTAAAAATTTGTCTATACATAATAATTAGGAGTATATCAAAGGAGATGAGTAATTTAGCCGATCTATCACCCTCACTACAAAGCCATTCTTACTTCACTCAATAAAAAAAGAAAAAAAACTCTCATAAACTCACTCTTAGAATTACTGAAGATTTCATTTCTACAAAATGACTTAAGGTATTGCCACCACAACTTCAAAGCGACATTTTCCATCCTTTAAAACTACATTTTAGGCAGCTGCTGATAAGTCTTTTACAACTACAAATATGACTGCGGGTAATTGCATATATTTTTCTAGTGCCTATACCACCTTAAAGATTACCTACACTTAAATAAGACTAATGTTAAATGATTAAATAATTAATTAAATAAACACTGATAATGTGATTATATTTTCTACTAAGTAAAATGAGAAATAACATTAATAGAGAGAAAGAGTAATTTAGACAAATGTGATTATATTTTCTTAAAATCGAGGGTATTTAATAACTTTCTGAATATTTATAAAAAATATTAGATGAAGATATTTTGAAATTGAAAGACATTCACTACCATAATGATATATCAAAGCAGTTATAACATACTATCGTTATTGAATTAATGCAATCATAATAGAAGAACATAGCATTTAATGGCTATATATTAGTCATAAAATCATAGCATGAATGTCATTTACCTGTGCAATGTTAGAGCAATTATATAGTAGAAAATTGTTGATGAGTCATAATTTTAATTAGAATTTTTTTTGCCAAAATAATGTGGTATGTTAGTTGACTTTTAGATGAGAGAGTGATCTATACCATTTTATTTCATCTAACAATCACCATTATATTCTGTCAAAATTTTGGTTTTTTTTTAACTGTGTAACATTACTCTTATATAGTAACATGTAATTATAAAGGACCATAATCAGACATGCTACCCGAAAGACAATTAAAAGAATGAGTGTATTTACCCATATGCATTTACACACGTATCATTTTACATCTATAGTTTTCACATTTGATTATAACTTGTTCTATCTTATTTTCTGCATATCTATATTCTGATTATGCCATGTGCCTCTAGATGTGAGGTAATGTGTTTCACATAGATGTGCAAGTGACATTTTTCTAAAGAATTATTTAAACAATCCTGATTTTTTAAAACCATTTTTATTACACTAGTCTTTGTTTATTTTGAAAAATTCAAGTGAAGTAGTATGCAACTTAATATAATCTAGTAACCATTCAAACCACTACGAGTAATTCGCGAATTACAAGCGACCAAATCCTCCGGTAACTCCCCAAAATTCGTAGGAAATTGAAATTTTTAACGAATTTTTGGGCAGACATTCTGTTGTAAAATCCTAGTTAATGCAATTTTTTTCTTGCAAAAAATTTATCAAAATCACTACATAAGTGACTCTGAACAGTTCAAAATTTGACTGCTTTATTCATCTTTCATCTCCCACTGATAATGAGAATGATGACTTTAATAATAACATTTTCAAGTGGTTGATATGATCAAAAGTTTGCGTACCAAAATGATTTCACCTCTTATGATGATGATGGAAGATAAAGTAACGAGATATAAAAAAAATGGAAGGAGAAATTACGGAGTATAATAATGAATTTAAACGATTTTATGATATAATTTTTTTGGCGAGCATAAGCTCCTTGGTGGAGAAGCTGAGGAATAAAAAAGAAACAAAAAATAAATGAATTTTTTTTATCAAGAATGGTGACACCAATAAAAATGACATTGTATCAGAGTATCATGGAGAGAAATATCGGGATAATATTGTGCACTCAACGTTATCAGAACTAGGATAGTTGAGAAGGTAGCCCCAAGACCATTACCCTTGTTGTGGCATAGAAAGCATGAGTCTACTGGTAGTCGTGTAACGAATTTTAAAGAGTAGTAGAAAAAAAGTTAATCTCAAAAGATTTTGGATGAGAGTGAAATTAAGATTTCAAGAGTGATGATGATGACAAGTTAAAGCATATATATATATATAGCGTATCTGGTGAGATGAGTGTTTATTGTAAGAGGTGAGATGAATGTTTATTGTGAGATGTGAGATGAGTGAATCTTGACCGTTGGATCTTACATAAATGGTCAAGATTAAAATATAAATACATATGACTTTTTAAGTGTGTGTGTGTGTGTGTGTGTGTGTGTGTATATATATATATATATATATATATATATATATATATATTATTCAATGTAATACAATATGAAACTTAAGAAAAGACTATCCAAATTTAATGAATCAATCTAGAAACTAGGAGCATTAGTATAAAAAAAAGTCACTTTTCTTTTAAGCGTTTAAATCCATCGCGCTCGTGTTTAACAAATTTGTGTTAGTTACTTTCTTGGTGAACTATGATACTAATCTTGCTTTTATCTCCCATGTTAATAACTTTGGTAGTGGACGTGGTCGTGGTGGCAACAATAGGTCAAGTTATTCTTTTTGTAATAAGTTGGGATTTTTGGAGGAGCATTGTTAGGTGAAACATGATAAACTAAAATTCTCCAATTTTGCTCAGACTAAATTATCATCATCCACTTCTAAATGATCATTCATACTGCAGATTATGAGGCCTTCCTCCGCTTTAAGACATCTTCACATATTTCAGTTGAATAAACTGGTACTCTCACTGCTTGTTTATCTCAATCATCTTTTGGGCCATAGATAATTGACCCTAGTGTTTCTGATCACCTTTGTGGTAATAAGGATCTTCTCACCTCTCTTACCTACTCTACTAAATTATCTTATATTACTCTTGCTAATGAAACCAAAATTGTTGTCATCGGTATTGGCCAAGCTTGACAACGCCCCTTTCTGCCCTTAACATATGTTCTTTATGTACTTGATTGTCCTTTCAATTTGATATCTATTAGTCAGTTAGTTCACTCCCTTAGCTATTCTATTACCTTCAATAAACACTTTGTTCTTTTGTAAGATCAGGGTACGAGGAGGACAATTGAAGTCAATCATGAGTCACGAGGACTTTACCATCTTATTGTGCCTAGTTCTCCAGTGGAATATACTATGACATATTCTCTTTTCCTCATTAACCGTTGTTTTGGACATCCAAGTCTTTCCAAATTCTAGAAGATGGTTCCTCACTTGTCTAGTTTACAGTATTTAGATTGTGAGTCTTGTCAAAAAAGGAAACACGCATGTGCATCATTTCCTAATCGAGTAAATAAAAGAGCTGATTCAACCTTCTCCTTTGTTCATTCAGATTTATGGAGACTTAGTCGTGTTAGATCTAGTTTAGGATTTCAATACTATATAACCTTTACTGATGATTATTCCTGTTGCACTTGGGTCTTTTTAATGAAAAACCATTTTGAACTATTAATATTTCAAAAGTTTTATGCTGAAATTCGTACTCAGTTTAGGAAAACTATCCATATTATGTATAGTGACAATGCACGTGAATATCTGTCTTCTAATTTTCAAGAATTCATGGCTAAACAGGGTATCTTGCATCAAACAACTTGTCCTCATACTCCACAACAAAATGGAGTGGCTGAACACAAAAATTGACATTTAATTGAAACAACCAGGACTTTACTTACATATGAATGTTCTGATTTGTTTTTGGGGAGATGTTGTTCTTACATATTGTTATTTGATAAATATCATGCCTTCATCTGTTCTAGATGACCAAGTCCTGCACACTATATTATTTCCTTGTACACCTGTTTATCTTATGTCTCCTCATGTGTTTGGTTGTACCTGTTTTGTCCATAATGTTACTCTAGGAAAGGACAAGCTCACTGCCAAGGCCTTCAAGTATCTTTTCCTTGGATACTCTCATCTTCAGAAAGGATATTGCCGCTACTCTCCTGATTTAGGTCGCTATGTTGTGTCTACTGATGTCATATTTTTTTACCAGCAACCCTTTTTTTTTTACTTGTAGATGTTTCCCAAGTAAACATAATCCTTCATGTTCCTATCTACAGTCCTCATACTAATTCCAGTAGTAATACTACTCTTGTTCTTGCTTTGGTGCCTGCCCATGGTCCTTCTCGTGCACTAGTTACTTCTCAATATTGACCACGACTGCTTACTGATCTAGCCCTGTTCTAGATGAAGTTCTAGATGACTCACCACCTTCGTCAGTTGTTCCCTCTGCTTTGTTCCTGCATTAGACAACTCACCTTTTGCTCTTCGAAAAAGTAAATATTTTACTTGTAACCCTCATATACTTTATGTCTTTCTTAGTTATGATCTTCTTTCTTCATAACATTACACCTTTATTTCAAGTCTTTCTTTTGTTTCCATTCATAAAACCACATGTAAAGCATTGTCTCATTCAGGTTAGCGTCGGTTGATGATAGATGAGATGTCTACCTTACATTCTAATGGAACATGGGAACTAGTTCCTAAACCAACAACAAATCTATTATTGGCTGCAGATATGTGTTTGTTGTTAAAGTTAGTCCAAATGGCTCCACTGACCGATTGAAGGCTTGTTTAGTCATCAAAGGCTACACTCAGATCTTTGGTCTTGATTATAGTGACACATTGTAACACCCTCCTTAGAGACTCACAATTCAGATAACAAAAGAAAACTAAAACCAGGTCATAAAAGATTTGATTATTATAAAGCATGGAGTTTAACATTTCTTTTTGTTGGTAACTTAAACTTAACAAAATTTTCAAACTGAACAATATACATAATATATAAATTATAAATTACTAACGACGTAAAAACAAATACATGATGGTTACTTTCTCAAAACAGTATATACAACTACCATATCCAAACTGAACCAGGCCAAACTCCAAAGACCTGAAGAGAAGGGTCTTGCACCCGATCCTCCTCTGGATCCACTTCGGAATCACTAATAGAAAAATTCCCCAGTCGGGGCATATCTCTATGAATGGGAGTCTGAGCTGATGACACCTCAGAATCCTCACTAGGAGTATAATGTATATCACTCCATAACTCCCCAATCAGCATATAGAACTCCAAAAGAATAGCAGCATGAACAAATAAAGTAGTAACCCCATAGTAGGTCCTACTTATATATAGAGTCACATCCCCAACATACTAGATACACCTCATATCCACCACGACGTGCCATGTGTCAATTCCTCCGTGAAACTGCACCTTGACGAAATTGAGAAGATCACGTCTCGATGCCATCACCTCACCCAGAAAATCACCGCAAACAAAACTCAGGAAAAACCTGCTTCATTTACTTCACAGTCTTTATCAAATATAAACATAAAATAGAACAATATAATAAAAAGGTGAGATCTCCTACATCACATCCAATATGGCAGTAAAGAAACGATAAGAACATCAATATCATTCAATACTGAAATAACATAGAAACCACAGGTATAGTCATGATATTAATTAAAAGATAACTTCAACAGACATATATCACAATAATATGAACATTAGCAATACCATGACAATATATATTGACTATATCCTAACAATATGTGTACTGACTATGCATATGCACAATGGACCAAATCTTACTCCATAGAACTAACACAATTTCGAAGAGAATGATTCAGAAGATATTTGTCTGTACCTCGTCAGCCTCAATTCAAGTGTTACAATTTTCTCAGTTTGCACATCATGGCTTTATACATGACAGTCTACACCAGATCGTGAAAAGAATAGTGTTCTTCAAGATCGTCAGTGCGTTTGCATCGGATTTCACGGCCTAGTGGTGCGACCAACTGACCACTTGTTACTTTCCACGCCCCGATGTCCCCAAGATCATTCATAGATCTTCACTACTCAATTCGCACCCGCAATAAGGTGTAATTCATCTCCTAGGCCTTCGGCCTTAGCAAACAAAGTCTACACGACTCTCACAATACATGATTCATGACTCAATGCATAGATTAATACCAATGATATGGTTTTCCACAAAAATAAGCCACCACTAGCTAAAACCATTTTTTAACATCTCCGGGTCTAGTGTCGGCCCAACAAAAACTCAACGTGCTCAAAGTCTAGATGAATAAGCTATACGTCAGTATTCCTAGCACGCTTAAAATTCAGATGAACGAGAGCTATATGCCCTTTTAAAAAAAATATTTTTTAGTCGCGTAAATATTTTCTAAACATTTTTCTCAATCACGTAGCTCAAAAAATCATCATTTTTGAAATGCCTAAAGTTTTATCATTAATTTTCAATCACGTAAAATATTTATTAACTTTCTAAATTTAATTATGAAACTTCCCAAGTTTAATATAAAATTTGAACTTTAATTCTCATTTTTCTTACTAAAATTTCTCTAAATAACATTCTTTAACATTTATTCCAAAATCTGTTATTCTAATTTCATCAAACATTAAATAAATCCTCTTTCCATTTCCTCCACTAAAAATCCACTTAACTAAGATACTTTAAATCTCAAATCACTTTTCAAACTTTTTTTTCCATTTCTATGGCCAAAAATCATTCTTTGCTCAATAATAAAATTTATACGTTTCCATATTCATCTTCAAAATCCTTGATTTAATTCCTTATCACTTAATCACCTAGGTTTACCCTTAATAAAATATTTTTGTCTTGAATTACCCTATTTAGGCATGATAGCCATGAGCCACAAAGGTCTTTGGAACCAAAAATTCTTGTCTTTCCCATATGATTCATAGCATGCAACATATTTCAATCATCAAAATTCTACTATCACAAGTTCATGCATACTATTAAAGCCATAAAATTACATAGAGCAAATAGATACAAATTATTTAACTCATGCAATCAAGTAAATAAACCAATATAGCAAATAAGCAACCATAGAGACTTCATACATACTATCAACATCACATAATCACACATAGCCAAATAAGCACAACTTATCAAAACCACACAATTAAGTGAATAAATCCTCACATCAATTTTTTTCACCTACAAATACAAATTCCATTTCTCACCACCAAGTTTTGGTTGATGAGGTTAATCTCCCTCTTATCTTGGATGATGTTAAAAAATCCCTTGTATGCCTTCTTTAAGTAAGCTTCCACTACCAAGTTGTTCCTTAAAACAAAACAAGCATACAAACATTAACATCTAAGGCTTGAAACAAGATGACCATTGATTAAAATTATGGTCTAGAACTTTGAAAATAAGATTAGAAGTGAAGATTCAAGAACTTCACCTAAAATCTTTCAAACTTGAACTTGAAGAAAAATGTTGAAGATGGATGAACTAGATGATGGTCACAACACAAAAGCATCTTGGAATGGTGTTTAGATTCAAGATCTATGGTTAGTTTGACTTAAGAGATATTGGAAGTAAAAATGAGATGCTTGGTTGTGAGCTATCAAGAGAGAAGGATGTGAGAGTTTTTGGTGTGTAGCCTTTTGGTTCATGATAAGATGATAGGAAAATGAACTAAGTCACAAACTTAGCTTCCATATAAAGCTTTGGTCGTGGGATTCCACCTAGGGTGAGTCACAAAAGGTGCATAAGTCACATGGTGAATCATGTAGTGAGTCACAAAGATGAATGATTCACTTAATGAGTCATATAGTGAGTCATAACTACGTGAGTCACAAAGTGAGTCATTTAGGTGAATCACTAGGTGAGTCACAAGAAAACTCTAGAAAAGATGACTAGGTTTAAGATATGTGGTTGGATTGAATTAAACAAAATTGGAGAGTATTTTGAGAGTGTTTGACCGAAAATGCTATGGAGAGAAAAGAAAGAGTTTTAGTCACTTTGTTGCATGAAAGAAAAGATGATAGGATAGCTTAAGGAATGTAGTAACTAATTGTTGGTCATCAACACTTGTTCTATAAGCTTCTAGATCATGACACCTAGGGTTACAAGGTGTCCAAGCTTCTTGAAAAATATGATGAGATTAACTTAAGATAGTTACTTAATCAAGTTGTCATCTAAGTTTTGTCCTAGAACCCTCCTATGAGCACTTGGCCGTGAGCCATCCTTGCTAAATGGAGTGTCTAACTTCTCCTTCATGTCTTCAAGCTTAGCTTGCAAGCTTTCCTCCCATTGGTTCTTCACTTTGAGTCATGGCCACTATACTTGACTTTTCAACAAACTTGTTATGCAAAGTTGTTTTCTATAGGTGCAACACAAAAGCAAACCATGGTTGATCATGATTAGCTCTATGACTAGGCTTATGACTAGCCATCCAACAAGATATTTATCGGTAGTTATTAACCAATGGACAATAGCTACTGCATTTATCATCCAATAGATAATAGAACGTACCTAAATTTTATTTGTCAGATTAAATCTTAGAAAAATAAAACTTTGAAAACTAGTTCCAGTTTCAAGTTTAATAAGCTCTTCCAGTCCCGTATTAACAGTCCAACATTTTTCTAGCCCTGAAAATTTTTATTTTTTTAGCCCGACATCAAGCACATAAAAAGTCTAAAAATAATAATAAAATAATCAAAATAAATCAAACAATTCATAAAAATCTCAAAATTCATAAAAACTACAAATAACTGAAAAACGAGAAATTTCGAAATGTTACACACATTCTCTCTAGCTACTAGCTACTGAGACCAAGGTTGTTGTTTGTCATTGGCCTCTATATCAGCTGAACATAAATAATGTCTTCTTACATGCTAATTTACAGGATGAGGTTCATATGGAGCAACCACTTGGCTTTGTTGCTCAGGGGGAGTTTGGATTAATGTGCAAATTTCGCAAGTCCTTGTATAGCCTAAAACAATCCCCTTAGGCTTGGTTTGGATGATTAAGCACAGCTGTTTAGGCCTTTGACATGATTCGCAGTGAAGTCAATTATTCTATATTCTATCGACATCAATCTCCCAATCAAGGCATTTACCTTGTGGTTTATGTGGATGACATTGTCATTACTAGGAACGACCGAGTTGGCATTGAACAATTAAAGCAACATTTATTCAATCATTTTTAGACCAAAGACCTTGGTAATGTCCATTATTTCCTAGGTATCGAGGTAGCACAATCTAGACAAGATATTTCTATCTCCCAGAAGAAATATAACTTGGATATATTGGAAGAAACTAGTATGTTAGGGTGCAAACCCATTGATACACCCATGGATCCTAATCTCAAACTTCTACTAGGACAGGGGGAGCCACTAGTAGATCCTAGACGTTACTTGATTGGAAAATTGAATCATCTCACAGTAACATGACCATATACCTCTTTTACTGTGAGTGTGGTAAGTCAATTCCTTGATTCTTCATGTGACTCTTACTAGGATATTGTTGTTCAAATAGTTTGATACATTAAACGAGCACTAGGAAGAGGCTTACTATATGAAGATAAGGGGCATATGGAAATTTGCGGTTATACAGATGTTGATTAAGTAGGCTTTCCTTCAGATAAACGCTCTACTCCAGGGTATTGCGTTCTTTTTGAGAAAAATCTGATATCATGGAAATGTAAGAAGCAAATTGTCGCTAAGTCAAATACAGAAGCTAAATATCGAGCGATGGGCATTGCAACTTGGGAACTCATTTGGTTGAATCAATTACTTAAAGAGTTAAAAATATGTGAATCACAACCTATAAAACTCGTATGCGACAATCATGATGCACTACATATATCCTTAAATCCTTCTTTCATGAGAGAACTAAGCACATTGAGATTGAATACAACTTTGTTAGAGAGAAAATTTAGTTTGGAGAAATTGCTATTATATTTGTTAATTCAAATGACCACCTTGGAGACATTTTCACTAAGGCTCTTAGAGGTTCCTGAGTCAACTACATATGTAACAAGCTTGACGTACATGATATATACACACTAGTTTGAGGGGGAATGTTAGAATAATTTAGAATATTGTTAATATATATGGCAGTATATCATGTATATATGCTAGGATCAAGTAAGATTGATTAGGATTGTAGCATATTGGGACTGTATTGTTGTGATTAATTGTAGGGTGAGGCTATTGACACTCCCAAATGCCTATTCACACTTCTTACTAACTAATTAAGATTTTAGTTTTTCTTTTTTAAAATCATGAGTGGCTATTGAAGAGTGTAGATAGATAATTGGGAGTGCCAATAGCAACACTCTTAATTGTAATTAATATTAACTCCTATATACAGAGATCACGTGTGATATGATTAGACACATAATTCAATCATAATCCCTTTTCTTTAAGTGTAATAACCTTAAATCTTAGTAATAAGTAGCTTAATATAATATGGTAATTATTTTTACATTAGGTAGTTACTCATTTAGAACCCTAAATGAACTTTTTCTCAAAATAAAATGTTTCACTTAATATTAGATAGTAATTACTTTTAAGTCTAGTAGTAACTAATTCAGACTCATTAAATAAACATTCTAAAATTGTTCTTTTATTGACTTTGTAAAATTTTTAAATCTTTGTAATAAATACTTTAATATAAGATGGTAATTACTTTCAGATTAAATAGTTCATAATCTTAAAATGGTTTTCTCCCAAAAAATGAACTCTTTAACTTATTTGGTAAATATATTAACATTAAGTAGTAATTAACTTAATATCAAGTGATAATTACTATTAGATCAGTTGGTAACATCAAGTGGTGTAAAAATTAGTGTAAAAAGATGTTATATGTGTGATAAATATTTTTCTTATTTAAATTTCTGGAATCAAAATGCCGAAAATTCAATGGATTTGAAGGCCCCAGGGGGGGGGGGACCAAGCCTGTGCGGATCAAATATACTCAATTAGCATCCACCCATTGCTGGCACTTAATCCAACATTTAATAATTCTTAATCTCATGATTTTAAAAAATTTCACCTGCAGTTATTAGGATTTAAAATAATTAGACAACTAACATATTCAAGTGTTGTTTTCCACCCAACAAAGTTCCATATCCTTTATGTTACAATGGTTGTGTGTCTTGTGACACTCACTGTTGTTTGTATAGTTTGACAAAGTTGTGCTAGCTTTTTTTTTTTTTAAAGGCATTGAATTCATCTGGTGGGTCTTGCGAAAACGCTAGGTCCACTAGGTGGTTTCTTAAGAGGACTTGGAAGATGAGGTGTGAGATAGAAAAAAAAAAAAAACGAATTCCAAATGAGAGACTTTGTTGGGATCGAACCTCTTATTATCAGCGCATATCCTCAACTTCTACCAATTAAACTATCAACAAAGATCTCAGTTGTGCTAGCTAGTGGAAAATTAAAGCATATACCATATTAGTAAAGATTCTTGTGTTAACTTAATCTAAATAAGTTACGTAGAATAAGTGAATAAATAATTATCATTTCATTATTTATTTTTAAAGATTTTTCTAATAAGTGTTTCGAAACACTTGTTAATGAATAAAAAAATTAGAAAGTATTAAATGAAGAATAAATCATTTTATACACTGACAATTTCAAAAAAATTACTTTTTTATTTAATATTTAATATTTTTTATTCATTAACTAATGTCTTTAGGTCACTTGTTAGAAAAATCTTAATTTTAAATATAAAATAAATGTGTGGTTTAAAGTTTATATAATTATTTAATGTAAAATAATGATATATTAATTATTAATTGAGTTAATTTATACAACTTATCTAAATAAGTTTATATAAGAACTTCTCTCGCATGAATACGAGTAAGTTTAACTTTGATGCATTTTCGGTGTAAATATTTTTTCATTGTCATCCAATTATATATTATCATTTTATTTAATGAGATTAATTTTATTAATATGTAGATATAAAATCATTTAATGATTGACAATATATTATTAAATACAAGTGTAAAATATTTGAATAATTTTAAATTCTCTTAACTAATCATCATAATTAATAATCTTTCTAATTACTAAATAAAAAATATGTTAAATGCTTTTTATGCTCTAAAGACGTTGAATGTATTTATATTTTTCTAATATTATTTTTATTAAATATTAAGAAGCTTATTAAAATGATATTTTAAGAGAGTATAACAAAATTAAATAAATTCATATTGCATTAAAATTAAATTAATCCAACTTACGCAATCACCAATACATTTATATATTAATGACTTGAATTTAATAAATATAATTAATAATTGTTGAAGTAATCAAAATACACACACACACACACACACATATATATATATATATGTGTGTGTGTGTGTATAGTGAGAGATATTTTTATTGTGAAAGGATAAGAGGAATAAATCTTAACCATACAACCATACATGAATGGTCAAAATTAAAAATTACTTAAAAGTCATGTGACCACTTAAAAAAGTTACATGTATTTATGTTCTAATCTTGACTATTAATGTAAAATTCAATAGTCAAAATTTACTTCTCTCGCATCTTATAATAAACATTATCTCCATGAGATCATTTCCTATATATATATATATATATATATATATATATATATATATATATATATAGTGAGAGATATTTTTATTGTGAAAGGATAAGAGGAATAAATCTTGACCATACAACCATACATGGATGGTAAAAATTAAAAATTACTTAAAGGTCATGTGACCACTTAAAAAAGTTACATGTATTTATGTTCTAATCTTGACTATTCATGTAAAACTCAATGGTCAAAATTTACTCCTCTTGCATCTTCTGATAAACATTAAATCTCATGAGATCACTCCATATATATATATATATATATATATATATATATATAACATATCTAGTGAGAATAGTTTTTATTGTGAGAGGGTAAGAAGAGTAAATCTTGACCATATAACCATACACGGATGATCAAGATTAAAAGTTATTTAAAGGTCATGTGACCACTTAAAAAAATCACATACATTTATGTTCTAATCTTAACCATTCATGTAAGATTTAATAGTCAAGATTTACTCCTCTCATCATATACGCTCCATATATATATATATATATAACATATCTAGTGAGAATAGTTTTTATTGTGAGAGGGTAAGAAGAGTAAATCTTGACTATATAACTATACACGGATGATCAAAATTAAAAGTTACTTAAAGGTCATGTGACCACTTAAAAAAATCACATACATTTATATTTAATCTTAATCATTCATGTAAAATTTGATAGTCAAGATTATTCTCTCCTCTCATCATATACGCTTTCTATATATATATATATATATATATATATATATATATATATATATATATATATATATATATATATATTATTTAATTAAACAAGACAAATAATTTTATCACTTGCCTCTTAAATCACACCTTTGTATGAATCCATGATAAATTTGAAAAATGTGTTGTGAGTTAAAAATTGCGTTAGACTCCTAAAATCCCCAATCAATAATGAGAGAATAGAAGCGAAAATTAAAAGAAATAAATATTTTCCTTATTTAAGAATTTAAAAATTTATATGAAAATAAGAGTTTAAGATATAAAAATGAGAAGGGAATGTGAGGAAAACTATATCTCTACAATGCGAGTATAACATTATAACAAATTGTATTGGTTTTGATACTTTCTGATTATTTGAACATTAACTCAAATTTGGAGCACATATTATGACTCAATTATTTTGTGAAAGTATGTAAAAATAATTTATTTTGTTATTTTTACAGGTTTAAGGTCTTTTCATATTTCAATACATAGTTATGCTATTAACATGATAAAAGAAAAATATAATATGCAAGAATTTATAATTATAAATTAAAATGTTAAAATAAATTTAGTATTATATTCACTGATATGTATAATAATCTAAGTAAGTTCAATTGGTTTAAAATAATGTTAATCATAAACATAAATGATAATACTTTTTTTTTTTACATTAACGTAAATGATAATACTTTTAACATTATATATATTGAAAACTCATATACGGATATAAAAAAAGAGTTCAAGTAAAAAAAAAATCTTTTTAAGCAAATTTTAGTACTCTATTCATTAATGTATATAATAATCTAAATAAGATTAATCGAATTTAAATAAAATTAATCGAATTTAAATAAGATTAATCGGCTTAATATTTTCATAAACTTAAAATGATAAATACCATAAGAATAAAATATTACATATATTATAAATCTGAGCATTGCATGAGTATAAAATTTACTTTTATTGTATAATACATTATCAATGATCCATTAATTGACGTAGATAGGTAGATTGGATAGATGATCAGATTTTTTTTTAAAAAAAGATTTACTAATTAGTACCACTCAATCTCTCTATCAATGTTTTGATTCTCCAATCGTATTGTCGACCCTATCTATCCAACTGCAAACTAACATTAAAGACATTAAAGAAGTCCCAAATTTAGGTATACAAATTTATTTCGAATTCGTCATGGATGACACAATTTTGCCGTCCGTCAATTGTCCATTATTGCCTTTCATTTTGAAGAAATTATTTAATCCTTTAGCAATAAATATGTACTTATGAATAGTCTTTATTATTAATTTAAATTATTTTATTTAAAATTTATGTGAATATAACTTAAATTAAAAATAAAGATGATCTATGAATACGTAATTGTTACAACTATAAGAATATGTAATAATTTTCTTTTGTCATGTATAAATTATTGCTGCTTCATTTTGTGAATAATTTATTGCTCCTTTAGTTTGTCTTATAAAAAGTAAATTAGAATAATACTAAATTTTTTAAACAATTTTTTAATAATTTTCAAATTTATTAAATACAAAAAATACTAAATACTTTTATATTTTCAGAACATAAAATACATTTATTTTTTATTTAATATTTTTTATTAAATATTAAAAAAATTATTAAAAAAATAATTTAAGTGGATAAAATAAAACTCAATAAACTAACACCTCTCTACCCATCATCACACATACCGACACCGTAAGCAAGAGAGGTTCATCAGAGAAATGGATAAGAAAAGCATAGATAGCAGAGCACATTGTCTAGTGTTATCATATCCAGCTCAAAGTCACATTAGCCCCATGCTTCAGTTCTCAAAGCTTTTGGAATATGAAGAGGTTAGAATAACACTAGTTTCCACCCGTTTCTACTGCAAGAACTTGCAGAAAGTGCCTGCTACCTTTGCACTTGAAACCATTTCTGATGGGTTTGACAAAGGTGGGGTTGATGAAGCTGGGAGCTACGAGGCCCATTTTGATCGCTTTAGGCAAGTAGGGGCAGAAACTCTTGTTGAGCTTCTTGAGAAACTTGGTAGATTAGGCAACCCTGTTGATTGTATTGTTTATGATTCATTCCTCCCTTGGGCACTTGAAATTGCCAAGAAATTTGGGATAGTTGGGGCTGCTTACCTCACTCAAAATATGGCTGTCAATAGTGTGTACTACCATATCCACATGGGAAAGCTACATCTTCCCCTCACTGAACATGAGATTTCCCTTCCTGCGTTGCCCAAACTTCAACTTGGGGACATGCCTTCTTTCTTCGTTACATATGTAGAAAATCCAGCTTTGCTTGATTTGTTAGTGGGTCAGTTCTCCAACATCGACAAAGCTGATTGGATCCTCTGCAATATATTCTACGAGCTGGATAAAGAGGTAAGAAATTATAAATATAAAAACATACAAAGTAATTCTTAGTTAGTCACAATCTAGATATTTAAATCATTATTTGATATATTTAAAGTTGTGAGGATCATCGTAGAATTGGATAAATCATATCATAGTTATAAATACATAAACATATATAATAATTTTTAGTTAGACAAGATCTATCATACGTACTCAAATTATTTTTTGATATGTTTAAAGTTGTGAGGATTATGATAGAATTACACCAATCATATCATAGTTATAAATACATAAACATAATAATTTTTAGTTAGATAAGATCTACCATACGTACTCAAATCATTATTTGATATGTGTAAGATTGTGATAACCACCATAAAATTACACTAATCTTTAAAAATACTTTTATGCGTGTCAAATAATGATTTGAGTAACTAAGATATGACATGGTAAATTATTCCTATCTAAAAATCTCTCCATGCATAATAATTAGGAGTATATCAAATGAGAAGAGTAGTTTATTGAAAAAGTGAAAAGAACAAATATTGACTATTAAATCTTAATTACATGAATGATCAAGTTTAGAGTATAAAATCTTGTAATTCTTTTAAACACACATATACATACATACACATGTCCTGGTTCTCTCACACACACATACATACATATATACAGACATACATACATACATACATATACACACTATATACATGTCCTGGTTCATATGTTTTTCTATTTTCCTCCAATTCAACATGTAATGGTAGGTGACCGAAAATTATTTTTAGATTGCTGATTGGACGATGAAGATTTGGCCAAAATTTAGGACCATAGGTCCAAACATACCATCTATGTTCTTAGACAAGCGATATAAAGATGACCAAGATTATGGTGTTGCACAATTCAAGAGTGAAGAATGCATGGAATGGCTAGATGATAAGCCAAAAGGGTCTGTTGTTTATGTATCATTTGGGAGTTTGGTTCCCATTGATGAGGAGCAAATGGAGGAAGTAGCTTGTGCTTTGAGAGATAGTGGGAGTTACTTCTTGTGGGTGGTTAGAGCGTCTGAAGAGATTAAGCTCCCCAAAGACTTTGAAAAGAAATCAGAGAAAGGCTTGGTAGTGACATGGTGCTCCCAATTAAAAGTCCTAGCTCATGAGGCTGTGGGGTGCTTTGTAACACATTGTGGTTGGAACTCCACATTAGAAGCTTTGTCCTTAGGAGTTCCACTGCTTGCAATGCCACAATGGTCAGATCAGACCACGAACGCCAAGTATATTGTAGATGTTTGGAAAATGGGAATTAGAGCTCCAGTTGATGAGAAAAAGATCGTGAGACGAGAAGCATTGAAGCATTGTATACGGGAAATATTGGAGAGTGATGGAGGCAAAGAGATAAAGAGCAATGCCATGCAATGGAAGACTATGGCTGCAAGAGCAGTCAGTGAGGGTGGAAGCTCTCACAAAAACATCACAGAATTTGTGAATAACTTGTTTCATTTACAGCCTGCATGCCCTGAATAACAAATTACTTCTTGATCAGCCCAACTGCTCCTACTTATATTTGCATTAATCAAGATGGTTGATTGTAATATTATCCTTTTTTATTATCACAAAATGCATTTGCCAATTAATTTCTTATCCTTTATAAATGTAATATCTTTCACATTGATCTTCTTTGAGGATCTAAATAATATAGTGTGTGTTTGATTCAACTGTAAAAATTTTGATTATTTCAATAATCAATTATTATATAATTAATTATAATAAAATCAATTTTATATTTAGATATATTAATTAAAAAATAATTTTAAAATAATCTGCTTCGTTTGGATGATATAAAAAGAATTACTTTTATGTATTAAATTATCAAAAGAGGTATAAATTGATTAAAAAAAATTATTTGATTGAGGACAAAATGATATTTACATCTCAAAATAAAAATAATCTCTACAACTTTTGCAAATAATGCTCACATTAGTAGCTTTTGAGAAAAGACTGTTGCTGATAAAAAAAAATTATATCAACAACTTTTACTTATCCTACCCAAACATGTTGCAAATGGCTGCAATAACTTTTATGCAAAGTAAAAACTATTGGATGACATATAAAGGCCGAACCAAACATGCTAATACTGATAATGGTTTTAAATATTTTCCTTTCACTACAAAAAGTGTAAATTGCAACAATTTTTTTTTGCATATTATGATAGTTTTAACTGTCATTTTTTGCCTTAGTAGCGATTTCTAAAACTGACGTAATTATTTTATCCGTTCGGTATAATACGACGGCTTTCCATTAACCGCCACAACAACCGTCGTAATTTTATCATGTATAAAAAATGACAGTTTTGTTTTTGCATAAAATAACGATCAAAACTATCGTAATTTATATAAAACCAACAAAAAAAATAGCCTGGTTTAGTTTATGTAAATTACGACGGTTAGAACTGCCATAATTTACATAAAACCAACAAAAAAAATATAGTTTGGTTTAATTTTTGCATAAAATGGCAGTTAGAACTGCCGTAATTTACCTAAAACTAACAAAAAAAACCACCCGGAAGCAATGAGACTTTGGATCACATAGAAGCAATGAGACTTAAAGTCATCACTCATTTACCAAATTCAGAATCTTAAAACAATAGACCAAAGAATGCATTAATCCCCCTTACTATGACAAATTCTTTTTCTTTGGGGGGGGGAATGATCAAAAAACATAAAATAACTGTTGGAGTTAGATATACTCGTAAAACCCATATATCGGGTAACATACACAATGATAACATCAAAATTGTTTCATGTAATTCAACAACACTACATATTCTGGAAGCAATTCAACATCAAACTAAAAGATCTTAACACTTAATTGGACAACAAGTAGGTTCTTAATACTAAATCAAAAAAGGAATTTCATTTCCTGTGGCAACTGAAGGTTATATGTTTTTGTTTCATATTAAATGCATATACCAATTACCATAATTGCAAAGTAGTAGCAAGAAGAGTACGCAATGATTCAGAAAGCCTACCCTCCCTAATTTGAGTTGATTACCAACACAAGTGTACAAATATACATTAGCACAAATGTACATTTATCATTGAAAGCTTTTTTTTGTAATAATGTATGCATGTACCAAAACCAATACTCCTCTGAGAAACACACACACACACACACACACACACACACACACACACACACACACACACACACACACACACACACACACACACACACACACACACACACACACACACACACACACACACACACACACACACACACACACACACACACACACACACTCACACACACACACACACACACACACACATAGAGAGAAAGAGAGAGAGAGAGAGAAGAATCTTTCAAAGTCATAAAGGAATAAGTTTGTTCCATACACAATAGCAAAAACAACACGACAGTAGCGTTCTCACATGCTGCAGAACCTAGGGATCCCATAACTTTATTGTAACATTGCCTTTGGTTACTTTCCTCATATTGAATCCCACATAGAATCAAATAATAATAGATTGATTAGAATATTATTGCCCTTGACAGAGAGAAAACTTCATAAATGCTAGTAAGTACGGGAGAAAGCAATAATTTAAAGCATTAGGTGAACAGGACTTACAATGGGAATCATGTCCTCACTATACCTACCAGTCTAGAAAGCAGAAACAATATCAAGAAAAAATCTGTCAGTGAATCAGTCCCAAAGTATAAATTAAACAACAAGTTGGTAAGAGAAAGTTAAGATGATTATGGTACTTACAACAACAACATTTACAAGAGAAGTCTTTCTTGCATTCTGAAGTCCTATCAGAGATAACTCCATTTCTTGCTTGAAGAAAAAGCTGCCATACAAATTTACAACATAGTAAGCTTATGCATTTTGAAGAAAGTGATCCACTAAGCTCGGGTCATACACCCACATAAACATATATATAAAATTCAACCTCCAGAGAAACAAAACTAGCAGTATATATAATAATACAAGGTTATTGACTTATTCCCAAGTTAATATGCGGGGGGTAATAATGATGAATTAGAGATAGCAAAATATACAATTAATTTTTTGATATATATATAGTTTGAATGTCCAATTCCTTCATTGACTCAATCACTTCGATGAAAATATATTTGTAGAGGTGCCAACAATACCAAAAATTGTTCTCATTGCATAGTATGTACTTCCTTCCTCATTTGTGAAAAAGAGCCATTTCGGCAAGAGCAATTCCTTCCTCAGTCAACTCTGCTCGAATAATGTATTAATGATGTAATGTATTAATAAAAGAGAAAGGAAATAAATGATGTCGATGCAAATCATAGAACATGAACTAAATTGAGACACAAAAGAATTTGAAAGTGAAACCTTATATCCATCTCTGCTCGAATATCAGTAGTAAGTTGCATAATGGAAGCATCATCATTACACAGAATGGTTGTACATTAAAAGATTATACCTTCAAGAGCCTATTTGAGAACAAAACATGCAATTGGTTTAGGCTGCCAAAATATACAGATAATAAATAGGTAAGAATAAAAATAAAAATTGAAGACCATAAATTTTTCATGCTCTGATCAAATAGATCTAAGCCATTTCCAATTTCCAAGGGGACCTCGACGACTTTCTCCACCAAATTTGATGATCCAAGTTGTACCAAGGTGACCTTGATGGCTTTCTCATCATTGAACACATGTTACTTCCCTTTCTCGAAGAGCTAGATATTGGCTTCCCCAATACGTTGGCAACATCTCCATAATTGAAGAAATAATGTATATAAAAAAAAAGAAAACCCATTAGTTACAAAATATATTGCTTCAACAATGATTGGGGCTAACCTTTCCAGATTCAAGAAGATGGATGCGAAGTATAGAAGGTGGAAAGGGCATCCATCATTAAAGGATGCATCAATTGAAGTAAATATAAGTTTGGCACAATTGCAAACGGCATTCTCATCCATTCCACTATAGAACAACATCAAATGAAACTAATAGTTAGCCAAAAACAAGGGTATCATATAGAAACCATAAGAAGGGTAAGAACAGAAAGCTGCCTCATTTTAATAACAGTAGGAGTTCAAAAGATAACAAACCAAACTATCAAGCTATCTGTTCATTGTTCGATCATAAGTTTTCAAGAGGCTTTGGGACATAATATTTTTCCCCTTCATCTTAGATAACATAATTTCATATAAAAAGTGGCTAGATAGACACCAGTAATATGACCACAATTTTTCCGTCCAATAGATGGAAACTTCAAGAATAACATTAACAAGATCAGGAAAGCAGGCATCATTTTTAATTTTAAGAAAAGGCATAAGGACATGACAATACTAAAATAATGTCAACAACTAAACACATTACTTTGCTTTGAATTCTGATATACATTCCAAATTTAACATCCTAGAAATAATACAAGGAATTACAACATGCTATATTTTGGTTGGAGTATTATAGGCTGACTAAAATTCTTAAATTAATCAAACCTTGTAAAATGGCAGAACTTGTAAGACAGAAATATGAGCCCTCAGACCAAGACCTCTACCAAATTCCCTGCAAGTGTTATGAGTGGTATATACTAAATAGCTTTGTTTCTACAGTACCACATCAAACAAAACAGGCATATCAAGTACCATCTCTGAAAAAGGATGAAGAAGCATAGAGCAAGCAACATGAGAAAGGGATCGGAAGGGAGGGGAAGGGTGAGGGGTGTGAACTTACAAAAGAAACACTTCTCTGGGCATTATTGTGTCATCAGGAGAATGAGCATTTTCCTTTCAATTTAATGACTTCTAAAAATTAGCATGAAAAAAAATAAAGTTAGAAAAAACAAAATTTTATAAGAAACAACCTGGTCCGAACACAAGAATCACCTGCGAGCCACCATTCCAAGTCACCGTTTGCACCATAGTTGTGCCTTCCTCTACCTAGAAAATGTCTCAAGCTGCGCCGCTCCGTCGTAGCCATCAACCCCCACACGAACCCAGATCTGGTCGCAACCCACCATGCGAACCACCTCGAACCACTGCCATCCTTCGTTTCTGCCAGACCCACTGCGTGTCGTCCTCCACTGCAAGCCCAGAACCATGCGCACCACCGCACGAGCCACCACCATGCAGATTCGCTCACCGTGTCGCCTCTTGCCATCTCGTTGCACCACTGTTTGTGTCGTGCTCCACGTGCAGCCATCAACCACCACAACCCCGGATCAGAGTAGAGCGCTACAACGAAAGTGAAAGGGAGAGGACAAGAGAGTGAGAGGGAAAACGTGAGAGGGAATTTTAGGTTTTTGATTATCAGAGAGGAAGAGATGAAATGTAAAAATTTGGGATTCTTTAAAATATTTTAATTAAAATTTAAAATGAAAATAATGGCAATTGAAACCACTGTTTTATACATTTAACTGTCGTTTTTTACTTGTAAAATATGATAGATGTAAAACTGATGTATTATACTATATATTATAGTAATTTTTTAGAACTGTCATATTAAAACTATCGTAATTTACATGTTTTTTTGTAATATTTTCTAGCAACTTATTTTTAGATACTTTCACATTGATCTTCTTTGGTGAATCAAACTATTTAGACAAGCGATATAAAAATGACCAAGATTATGGTGTTGCACAATTCAAGAGTGAAGAATGCATGGAATGGCTAGATAATAAGCCAAAGGAATCTGTTGTTTATGTATCATTTAGGAGTATGGTTATTTTTGGTGAGGAGCAAATGGCGAAACTAGCTTGTGGCTTGAGAGATAGTGAGAGTTACTTCTTGTTGGTGGTCAGAGCCTCTGAAAAAGATTAAACTCCCCAAAGACTTTGAAAAGAAATCAGAGAAGGGCTTGGTAGTGACATGGTGCTCCCAGCTAAAAGTTCTAGCTCATGAGGCTGTGGGATGCTTTGTAACAAATTGTGGTTGGAACTCCACATTAGAAGCTTTGTCCTTGGGAGTTCCACTACTTGTAGTGCCACAATGGTCAGATCAGAGCACGAATGTTAAGTATATTGTAGATGTTTGGAAAATGTGAATTAGAGCTCCAATTGATGAGAAAAAGATTGTGAGACAAGAAACATTGAATTGTATAAGGGAAATAATGGAGAGTGAGAGAGGCAAAGAAATGAAAAGCAATGCCATGCAGTGGAAGACTTTGGCTGCAGGAGCCGTTGGTGAAGGAGGAAGTTCTCATAAAAACACTACAGAATGTGTGAATCACTTGTTTCGTTCACAACCTGCATGCGATGTATTACAAATTACTTCTTGATCAGCCAACTGTTCGTACTTTATATTTGCATGAATCTAGGTGGTCGATTGTAAGATTGCTTTTTTTTTATATGAAAAAATGCATTTGCAAATTAATTTTTGATCCTTTATAAATGTAATATCTTTCATATTGATCTTCTTTGAGGATCAACACGATATAATGATGATATAATTAAGGTAATTTTCTTTTCTACCTACTTATTCTCATTCCTAATGTTGGAAATATTCATATCCAACATGTATTATATTAACTTTCTTTGGGGACCTATTTTAATGCGATGTGATGCAACAATGTGACTGTATCAGACATATAAAATTATTATATGAGATATATTTGGCTGTTGGCTATAATATAACGTTAGAGGGAAAAATTATACTAACTTGTTGGCCTTATTTTAACAAGTCCTGGGGTAGGGGTGTAAATTGGTTCGGATAATCTGACTAATCCAACCAACCCGAACCGAACCAGTTAAGTTGGTTTGGTTTGGTTTGGGTATTTAGATTGGTTCGGGTAAAATCCGAACCAATGAGAGCTTAATTGGTTCGATTCTCAAATTTAGAATTTCAAATCCGAAGAACCACCCAAACCAAACCACTATTGCACGTACAGAGACATTAGACATTTTATGTTTGAATTTTTAGAGTTGTCAGGATTATCTTCAAATCTTGAAGTTGTGCTTTAATAAGTCTTTGACAAGCTTTTAAGGTAACATTTATAAGTACATTAATTATGATTGATTGTTAAAATCTAATATACACAAATTCTAACATTTTGTTTGTCTTTATTGCAGGATGTAGATGAAGTTGAAAGATAAATTTGATGTGATGAATCATGTTTAATGAATCATTTTTTTTAATGTTTGGATTGAGTTTTGACTGGATTTTGATTAATTTTGAGTGATGCCCATTATTATGTTTGTACTGACTATATATTGATATTGGATAAAAGTCATATATATCATATGCCTAGTGGTTTTGGTTTGACTATTCTCTTAGTCATTTTCTATCGCCTATTTATGTGATCACAAAAATTGTATGTCATATTTGATCTTTACCAAGATTATGCTTCTGAATGTTGTCTAGTTATTGCCTGAACTTTTTTATTATGTATTCTATTTTTCTATCGCCTACTAGGAAGTTTTCTTTTCTCATTATTTTAGCATTTTGAATTTGATATAAACGGGAAATCTCAAAGACCAATGATCGTGTGACTCAGCTTGAAATTGAATGTTCATTGCCTGATGGAAGAACAAATGTTAGTCTATGTTATAATATTATTTGAAATTTTAGATACATTATGTGCACTTTTCTGTATTATATGTATAATTATTTAGCTAATTTTTGTGTTAAAAAAAATAATGGTCAACCCGATCACCCAAACCAAACCAAACCATAAATGTTTGGTTTGGTTCGGTTCGGATTTGACTATCAAAAAATAAGAAAATCGAACCAAACCAAATCAATTGATTTTGATTGGTTCGGATTTATTTTTTTCCAAAACCCGAACCAAATTACCCACTTACACTCCTATCCTGAGGTATATAAAAAAACATGCTCCCAGAAACTGAGAATTTTATTTTCATAAGCTATTATTTAGCTAGCAATATTAAAGGTGTAGAATATAAGCAACATGATGTTTAACATTTGTACCGATGGTTATACAATTAGTAATCATTAAAAGTTTGAAAAGTAAACTAACCAATGTTATCAAAACTAATTGTCTTAATAAGATTATCTTGAAACTGTACTCTTAATCAAATAACTTGTGCAAGTTACAAGATGATAATAAGTACACATGTGACTATCTTGTAAATGCATCTATTATCTCAAAATATATGAAAGATCCACATGATTGATGATATGGTTTGGAAATATAAATTTTAATATATGATTAAAAAATTCAAGAGATTCAACTCTAATTTAGTTAATGATGACCTTATAATCTATTTAAATTGAGAGCACACATTACATGAGAAGAATTTTCTGGTTTTACAAATGAATATCCATATGACATCAATAATTTTTCTCATTATTTCGACCCAGCATGTCTTGACTGGGCAAATTGCTGAATAATAAAATTACTTAAACTAATAAATTTCTAGTTAACAAGTGGTTCAATTGCATTTATATTAGTGTAATATATAACGGAAACACTTTTCTTATAATACAATTTACTTATTAGTACGTGGTTCAAATGTAGGTAATCTTTATAATACTATTGTTTTACCCAAAACAATAATTGTTATATTAATGTGCCGATATTTTCCGTATTCACAATTACAATTTTAATGTGATATCATTTTTCATCGGCATATATTTGTGAAACTCAGCAAGTTTCTTTTTTTTTTTTTTTTAGACATCAAGGTAGAGACCACCCAAAAGAACAAAAACAAAAATAAAAACTGGTTCATACCACGCTTGAAAGCCACACCAGCAACATCATCATGCAGAACCTGAACAACACACTAGGGAGTAGGAGTATATATCCGCTAGGTGGGTTGAATAAGTTCAACAACATTTTTGGACCTGACCCGCTCATCAAAGTAGTGGATTTAGTTGGGTTGGGTCGAAGAGATTTTTTCGTTCAATCCAACCTAACCTAACCCAACCCGTTGAAGAGTGGGTTGGGTTAGATTGAACCTGTGGGTCTGACATACTTTTTTTAACAAAAAATTCTTGAAAAAAAGAAGTCAAAATACAAAATCTAACAAATTAATACCATAAATCTCAATCTCAAATATAATAGGTCTCAATCTAATAAATTAACACCACATAAATCTCAACCACCGACCTTACTCAAACATAATAGATCTCAATATCGAATAAACTAAATATCATAAGTCAATAAGTACATAACAAATTAACAACTAATAAGTCTTACTAAGTCTGGAATAAACTAAACAAAGTTAGTCATAACTCAAACAACAAATTAATCTAACCAATTGAAATCAGTGTCATCATGCATGTCATATGTATTGACATAATCATTGACTTCACTATCTATTTTTTTCATATACTCTTTACTATCTAAACAACTTTTTACTAAAAAAAAAGTGTGGGTGAGTCGGATTTGTGCGGGTTGGATGTGTTCCAACCTGCTACCCAACTCACTCTGCGGGTTGAAACATTTTTCAACTCAACCCAACTCATAAACTCAACTCAACCCGCATTTTATAGGTTGGGTTAGGTCGAAACCCGAGAATTCAGAGGTTGACCGACCCACTGGACACCCCTAGTAGGGAGGATTCAAAAATCTCACCAGACCAAGTTGCAAAGAGTGCCCAAAATGGGCAAGAAAGTCCTCTGCTCTATTCGCTTCTCTGTAAATATGAGACATCTTGACAAGCCAATCCTGAGCCAAATGACCTTGAATACGCTGAACAATGGTTAAGGAGGGATGACCCTCGTCACATCCATTGTTCATTAGACAAATAGCACTTTGAGTGTCAAGTTGGAGTTGGATTTTTCGATACCCCGGACTCTAAGCCAACTCTAACCCATGCAAAACACCCCAAAGCTCAGACACAGTAACAAGTTTCTTTTCGACTTGGTATTAAATAATGCATCATTCATGAATCACTGTTGTAATTTTTCTGGAGCCTTGATCACTTTTGTGCTATCAAATATTACAATTTATCTTTGATCTATATATATATAGAGAATTAGGCGAACATACATATTTTCTTCCATCAATAAAAGGAAAAACTAAGAAATCAGACCATATTTATTTTATGTAAAATATTGCAAACTAACGAAAGAAGAGATAGTGCGTATGAGATGATCTTGATAGAGTCACTTGAAAGATAAAATAAATACATATGAAATATCAAATATAAATTCAAAGGAAATGATTCAACTACTAAACATCCCCAACACTAATTAATTGATCAATCTTTTTCCTTTGAGACTAGATTGATCGATAACCTATGCGATGCACATACTTGTTAAATAAGTAATGTATTTTATAAATTATTATAATAAAATTATTAACATGTATAATTGAATAACTTTATTCTAAGTTTATTTAATTTTATTTATCATTAATATTAATATATTTCGGTCGAGATATTTTGAAAAATAATTCATAATATATTATGTATATATTTAGTCTATTAAAACCTAATATATCATAATATAATAGATGAATATAGATTTTTTCCAACATGATTTTATGTTACTATTGTTACTCTTACGACATTCTTTCTTAATTCATTTATAATTTGAAAGTAATTATACAGTTTATTGATTAGAAAAAATTAAAATAAATTAATTAACTATATATTATTTTCAATTTGAACAAGGTATTAAAAAAGTAAAAGGAAATGACGAAAGAAAGGAAGAGAGAAAGACGTTTCAATGGTGAGAAGAAAAAAATCATTAAACCTTTTCAAAAAGGAGAAGAAAAAGATATAGAATTTGGGTTTAAAAAAAATAAGATAGGTAAGTATTTCAAAATTAAGATTTAAAATTTAAAAATAAAAGTGTTTGCTTGGTAACAAACAAAACCACTATGAAAGTAGTGGGAATTGGAAAGAAAATAATCCACCAATTATTGCCAAGTGTCATTACCAACATTTGCATAAATTGTGTTTTATGTAATAGTATACTGATATAGATGTTTAGACACATCCAAATGTGTCATTCTATTAGGACCATGGTAAAATGAATAATTTTCATAAGCAAAGTTTTGACTTATGACAAGTACATTACCAATGTCGCTCCTTTCATACATGCTAAAAAGTTGGTATGTATTTTTCTAAATTCTTACTTTGTTCACATTTTTTCTCTTCATTATCTTTGCATTTTTTTATAGGATGTATTCTTATTAGAAGAGTTGGAATTATGGTAATGATCATTTTTCCGACTTCTATCATATCTATGGCCAATACCATAACTTTTGTCATGTCCAAAATTATAATTTGTTATATTCATTTCGGAGAATGTATTGAGTTGAATTAGTTGGGCAAACTTTGTGATTTTTCATCAATAACTTGTTATTTTCTAAAGTCATAACAAAACATAAAATTAATTAGGATATTTCCTGAAACCTCATTCTTGATATTGCTATTACATGAGCAAATTCAAGGCATGAGAAGTTAGAATATTTTCTCTCACTTATCTTTCTTTTAACTTATTCTAAAGATTGATTGAATCTTTTTATATTTCATTCTTAGTGTAAATGACCAGTTCTTCTGAAACTATATTACAAATTTTCATATAAATAATAATTAAGAAAATCATTGATTTTGTTTAATCTTATGGGGGATATTTAATATGATAAAAAAATTTTAAATCAATTAATATCAAAATTTATGACATATCAAAATATATAAAGAGTTTTATGATTATCTTGAAAAGACGTTGATGAGAAAATCATTGTTAAAACCCTTAAAAGTAATCTCGATGAGGGAGAGATACTATTTAAATCTCACAGTAGTCACTCACATGTCGGTATCAATGAGGTAACTGTACGTATTAGAGTGACTAAGAATAGGAGTCTCTCCCTGTATGTATAGAATTGAATAACTAAGATGTGTTAAACATACCCATTATGACAAACTCATAAAACAAAATCCAAATATGAGCAGTGCTTTAACAATAATAGGTCTATTAACAATACTGATCACAATTTGGGCTAAACAAAATGTTCTAATAATTTTGACATTCAATTAATCTAGATTTTATAAAATTATAATATGATTTATGCTAGTCCATAAAAAAATTCTAACATTCTCCCACTTGGACTACATAAGTCATATTACATCATTTCAATAAGAAAATAATTCTCTAGATTAATCAAACAATATATGGCCACAACATGATGTCAAAATCGAGCCAGCACTCTCAACAACTGGTCCGAAATAAGAGTACAAGCATCTCAACAATACAGAAAATCATACTCGAAGGAGTATTAATATCATATATGCAAGATACTCATATCTCGGTGACCCAACAAAATACAATATATAGGTAATGGGAAAGCACATCAAAATTGCATGCCAATATATGATCAAAATGCATTTCCCAACAAAATGGCCCCAAGCATCCGCCTAAGATATTTTCTAAGATTTAACAAACATTTCAGTATAATAACAAATAAGATTGAGTCCAAAATGTCTCTACAACATGTCATATCATAAACAAACAAACCTGCACAGATAATAATAATAACAATATTATATGGCAACGATAATAATAACAATATAATTGTTTAAGGTTTCGAGACATAATAATAAAATGAGGTCACAACAAAATTACAAAACAAACTCCCACTAACCCAAAACATCAAAAGACCGTACTATACTCATATGGGTTACACGATCAACAAAAACTTTAACAACTAAACCTTTAGTTAGAGGGTTTGCAACCATAAGTTCTGTAGGGATATGTTCGACACGAGTCTAAAACTCCTGAATATTCTCTCTAATAAACATGATTTTTTATCAAAATGCTTTAAGCGCTTAGAACTTTTATTAATTTGAGAGAAACACACTATGATAGAGTTATCATAATAAATAGTAAGAGACCTGAAAATACTCTCCACAAAATGAAATTTTTTAACCATACCACTTGACGCGTAACCTCATAACAAGCTATATACTCTGCCTCCATAGTGGAAATAGTTGTAAGTGTTTGTTTAACACTTTTCTAAGAAACAACTCCTCTTGCTAACATAAAGATATACCTTGATGTGGACTTGTAGTCATCTGGACAACCACCATAATCAAAATCAGAATAACCTATTACCTCAAGGTGATCTGATCTCCTATAGGTGAGCATATAATCTTTGGTATCTTGTAGATATCTCATGACTCGTTTTGCAGCCTGCCAATGAGCCACACTAGGTTTGCTCAAGTATCTCTTAAGTACACTAACAACGAAAGTAATATCAAGACGTGTACAAACTTGAGCATACATAAGACTGCCAACAGCGGAAGCATATAAGACTTTCTCTATTTCAGCAACATCTTTTTCTTTTTGATGGCACTGGGTATTAGAGAGTCTTTCACTTTTTTAAATAAGTGCAAAACAAGGATTATAAAATTTCATATTAAATCTATTCATAATCCTTTCAATATAAGCTTTCTAAGACAAGTCAAGAATACCACAAGATTTGTCACAGTGAATCTCAATGCCCAGTATAAAAGAAACATCACCAAGATCTTTCATATCAAAATGCGTTGTCAACATCTGCTTAATCTCATTTAGAAAAATATCATTATTAGCCAATTATATATCATCAACATATAAAATAAGAATGATTAATATGCTCCCACTAAACTTCAGATAAATGCATTGGTTAACAATATTTTCTTTACAGCCAAGAGAGCCAATAATATAATCAAATTTTAAGTATCATTAACTGGAAGTCTGTTTTAATCCATAAATGGATCTTCTCAATTTACATACCATATGATCTTTATCATATTCAATAAAACCATCAAGTTGATCCATATAAACATCCTCATACAAATCACCATTTAGGAAGACAGTCTTAACATCCATTTGATGAAGCTTCAAATCAAAATGAGTAACCAATATCATCATAACACAAAAAGAGTCTTTAGTGGAGACCGGTGAGAAAGTCTCCTTATAATCAATGTCTTCCCTCTGGTTATACCCCTTAGCAATAAGTCTGACCTTATACCTTTCAATTTCACCTTTAGCATCACGTTTGGTCTTAAAGACTCATTTACAACCAACAATTTTACAACTAGTAGGCAACTCTACCAATTTTCAAACATTATTCTTTCTCATAGAAGCCAACTCATCCTTTATAGCCATTAGCCATTGTGCACTATCAGGACTAACCATGACCTCTTGAAATGAAATATGATCAGAATCCTCAACTGAATTAAACTCATGCTCCTCCAGGTACACAACATAATCCTTGAATCTAGTAGACTTAGTGGACATAGGAACCTGCTCAGATCTTCTCAATGGAGTCATAACAATATCTGAAATTTGTACATTATTTTTGACTTGTTGAGGGATCTTGACATTATCAACTTGATCAACAACATCATTGTCATGGATCAAAGGAGATGACATTATCTCTGGAAAGGGAACTACAGGAATAGGAGCAACAAAATGCTCATCTCTAAAATTAACAATACACGACTCTTGAGTTTCACCATACTCTAAGCACCCTTCAAAATAGATAACCCGATCGGATTTAATAACTCTAGTAGTATGAGAAGGAAAATAAAACATAGAATCCCTTGAGTCAATACAATAACCAATGAAGAAACCACTAATGGTTTTGGGAACAAGCTTCATTAAATGTGGGTTATAAGGTCTCACCTCTGCCCTATAACCCCAAACAGGGAAATGTCTCAAGGTAGGTCGTTTTCCTGTCATAAGCTCATATAGAGTCTTCAACACAGATTTACTTAGCACATGATTCAATATATAAGCAGCAGTCTTCAAGACATCTCCCCACAAGAATTTTGGAAGAGTAGAATGACTAAGCATATATCTTACCATATCCATAAGAATACGATTTCGCTTTTTTGCAACTCCATTTTGTTGTGGAGTGCTAGGCATAGTATACTGTGCCTCAATACCACAGTCCTGTAAGAACCTAACAAAAGATCTAGGACTTCTGCCAGTTTCATCATACTTGTTATAGTACTCACCACCTCTATCAGACCTCACACATTTGATCTACTTACTAAATTTTAATTCAACAACGACTTTGAATGCTTTAAAGGCATCTAAAAAATCAGATTTCTCACGCAGCAAAACAATCCACTTGTATCTCGAGAATTCATCAATAAAGGTGATAGAGTACCTAAAACCACCCATAACAATAGGAGTATTGGGCCCATAAATATCTGTATGAATTAATTGTAATATTCCTTCACTCCTGGTAAATCCACTCTTCCTAGCTCCAGCTCTAAGTTTTCCTTTTATACAATCAACACATGTATCAAAATCAGAGAAGTCCAGATCATGAAGAATATTCTCCTTAATCAACCTCTTCATTCTCTCCCTAGATATGTGTCCTAAACATTTGTACCATAACATAGAAGAGTTTTCAGCAACTCTACCACATTTGTTTTCAACAACATTATTAATATTTGAATATCGTTGATTAATAGAAAGGGAATCAATATCCAACATGTATAGACCATTAGATAACAAGACTCTAGAACCAATAAGAGCAGAATCATAATATAAAGAAACTTTTTCATTACTAAAATGGAAAGAGTAGCCATAACTATCTGAAACTGAAACTGAAACCAAATTCCTCCTCATAGAAGACACATAAACTGTATCTTTTAAATCTAAAACATGTCTAGTACATAACTTTAAAGAAGCCACCCCTATATGTTCTACTCTGACTCTAGGTCTATTTCCTACTGTGATCATTAACTCCCTTTCATTTAGTCTCCTCCTCCTTCTGAATTCTTGCAATGAATTTGTAACATGAATAGTTGCACCAATATCTAACTACCGAGTATTTGAAGGAACATCAACTAGATTTGATTTAAAACACACTAGAGTCAATGTGTTACCTTTCTTTTTCTTAAGCTAGATCTTAAACTTCAAACAATCAGACTACTTATGCCCATATATATCACAGAACTTACAATTTCCACTAAGTAGTCTGATTGTTTGAAGTTTAAGATTTAGTGGTGAGCTTAACACCAAAAGACTCACCAAGACTCACATAACTTCAAACAATCAGCCAATGTGTTACTTGATGAGATTAACACCAAAAGACTCACCAGGACTAAAAGGGGGCCTAGAAAGATATATATAGGCTTATCATTCCCATTTTTTCTTGAACTGGGGCTTACTGTTCTTCCCTTTAACAAATTTCTTCCTATTGTCACCATTCTTGTGGGAAGCAAACTGAACACTATGGGCCTTGCCCTTCTTTATGGTCTGCTCCTCTTGAATAAGAACATATATAAGCTCATCAATAATCCACTCCTCCTTTTTAGCATTGTAAGTGGTCCTCAGAACATCAAAACTAGCTAGAAGAGACTCAAACACCTGCCAGACCAGGAAATCATCTCCCAACTCCACTTTTATGGACCTCAACTTGTTGTACCAATTCACAAGCTTCAAAACATGTTCATGAGCACCACTCACACCATCATATGTAGTCTTTGTCAACAAAGAAATGTAGTTAGCCTTTTGAATTTTATCAAACTTCTTGAATTTCTCACCAACAGATTTGAGAAACTCCTTAACATTATTTATTTTAGGAATGCTCTCTTTAATGGTCTTTTCCATGCTATACTTCATGATCATCAAACAGACTTTATTGGATTGAACTCACTTTTCAGGCTTCTTATCTACAGCGGAAGATGCATTTATGGGTCTCTATGGTTCATCCTTAGTGAGAGCAGCATCAACATTAGAGATAGCAAGGAACAATCTCACAGAATCCACCTAGTCCTCAAAATTAGTCCCATTCAATTTCGTTATAGCACTTATTTGCATTGATAAAGCTAAAAGAACAATGCATTAAAGGGAGATTTTATCAAGCATATCAACATATACAATATTTGAGTAAATAACCATAATGAAGTTTTTCCATGCAATTGCAATCCCTTCTAAGGATTTCGAATTACAACACATGGGTAGACTCCCACAGACACCAAAATCATATCCCTAAAGCTAATACCAAGAGGATACTGAGAACTCTAAGGGCAAAATCTTAATGCCTTTAACAAATCATCAAAAATTACATTAATAAAAGTAAATCAATAAGGTAAACGCTTTATCAATATAATCCCCAAAGCCACAACATAACAATATTTTATTAACAAAATGGCACCTCAACGCAATTGGTCCCACGAAGGCGAGCTCGCAATCATGCAAAGTGCCCAAAACAACACCATAATACTTAAAACAATAACTCTCAGAATCAAATCGTACAAAAAACAACAAAATAAATAGTTTTTCAAAACATTATACATTAATTTATGCACAAAATAACATCAAAAATTATTTCAGTGACCAAACAACATCAACTCTGAGAGTGCGTAATATATATCATGCCCATAAACATCACAATAATACACAAAAAATTCCAAAGGCAAAAGAGGAAAGTACCATATATTTTTAACAATTTTAATCTCTAGAAATTTTGGAATAAATAATAAATAGGCATTAAAAAATAAATAAAATTTACCAAAAAATAGAAAATGGCACATGGGGCCAGAAGTTGAAAAACACAGTCCAATAAGCCACATGCACCTCCACGCACTACGTGCGCGAGTGGGGAAGTCCAAGGAGAGCCATCGTCTCCCTCGCCTGTTTTCCTACAATACGAGTCGTGCTGGTTTTCTCCTTCAATTCCTCACCAAAAGTTGTTCAATGACAACCTGAGAAGCATTAGGTGGAAGTTCAATGAATGTTTCTTCCAACCAAGTTAGTTTGATGGATTGTCCTTTGAAATCCTCTGGTGGTAGCACCATCCCTAATAATTATTCATAACTTGCTAATTTGCTTGGGTAGCATCAGTCACAACTTTTCCATCAATAGGAAGTCCAAGTTGGACAACAACATCTTCTAGTGTCACTGTGCATTCTCCATATTAAAAATGGAAAATGTGTGTCTTCGGCCTCCATCTTTCGATCAATGTTGTAATGAGATGATTGTGGATAGGGACTTGGACAATATTTAAGGTATTGCCAAAACTAGCTTCATTTATTAACTCCTCCACAGATTCATGAGGCAAATCTCTCCAAACATAACAATTCCTAGCTTATAGCCTCTATTCCTCTCCATTCCAAACTTTAGTGGAAATATGTTGATCATGAAGCCTTAATAAAGATCCATTAATTGGTCCTAGTTCATACTCCACTGGTGAGAGTAAAAATTATAAAGAAATGGAATTGAAGAAGGGAAAAGTGAGCTTGGTGATGAAATGAAATTTGAAGAAATGTGTATATGATTTCACTCAGATTGAAGCCTTAATGGCTTGTGTCGTTGAAGGCTTGGTATTTATATACCAAATTGTTAAAAAAAATCACAAATTAACTCAGTTTCAATTTACGTCAAAATTTAAAAAAAAAAAGAAATATGCAAGTCGTGCCTGTGGAGCGCGACTTGCACAAAATAACAATAAAAATCATGCAAGTCATGCCTATGGAGCACGACTTGCACAAAATAACAAAAAAAAACATACAAGTTGTGGCTTTGAGCCACGACTTGCTTACTGCTCATGCACATGTGTGTTTCTTTGTAACTCGTGAACGATGTACAGAGCAACATGCAGGAGAATCTCCATTGCTTCTCATCTCGTCTTGACACGCAGAACAACAGAAATGTAGGAAAATCCACCGAAAGCAAACTACATTCAGCTGCATGTGATGGCTTTTTCTGCTCAACATATTCATTGGTTGGTTGAATGACATCTTTGTCTCATGTAGCATGTGATGTCGTTGGTCGGATGACTTCTTTGTCTCATTCAACATGTGATTCATCATGCAACATGTGATGCGATCTTCTACTACGTAATGTCTTGGTTGAATGGCTTCTTTGTCTCCACATGTGAGGGAATCTATCAAAAGCAAACAATAATAGATCATTCACCCAAATAATTCACATTTACAATGAAAGAAAGAGAATCACGCAGGAGAATCTTGTAGTAGCATGGTATAAAAGAAATCTTGCAAAAGCAGAAAAATCACTAAAGCTGGATTGTAAATGCATCAATAAATCTTGCAATAGAAAATGATTTTTAATTACATTATTTAACACAGAATAGCATAGAAGATTTTGAAAAAATTGGTAAAAAATGATTTAATTAAATTAGTTAGCACTAAATTTTTTTCTTGTGATTTCTTAATTAAATTTTTAGCTTCTATATAAGTATATTTAATTGGAAATATATATTTTAAAACTATGAATATGAAAAAAAAATTTGCGTAATTCAACATTTGCTTAAACAAATTGCATAATAAAGTTTTCATAATTAAATGTGAAGATACATATTTAAGATAATAAAGCTAACAATAAGGGAAGAGACTAATACTCTTTCTACAAACTACAAAGCTTGAATTATACACTACAGGGCTAGAATTATACATTACTCATCCAATATTAGTCATCACACTGTTGTGAGCTCTGACCAATATTGATCTGTTGTTGTGGGAAATTACTTCGATTATGCCTCTTAGTTCTACAAACTCCACATTTCTTATCTGACTAGTCTCCCTTTTATCTATCTCATTATGGATATGAGAAGTTTGTGGCCTTCCTGACATGTCTCTCTGTATGGCAGGATTATGAATGAAAATGGGACTCGAATAAGGAGGCAAGTATTCTTCATTCCAAAGTGGATGAAACTCAACCTTATACACTTTGAAGATGTGATCTAACCTATATATAGGGGCAATAAACTGATTACAATCTAAACTCAAATGTGCACATACTGCAATAGCATAAGAATAGGGCAACCTCAATGCTTGAAATTATCCACAATCACACCATAATTCATTCAGTTTTATTGCACAAACCATTGCTCGTCGACAAACCTGAGGGTTTGCCTTCTCTTGGACCTCAAACACACCTGTCTCCCTTATGAAATTGCAAACGTAGTGATAGCTAGCTTGACGTTGATTTTCTTGCATCACTGTCATAAGCTCTTCACAATATAAGTGATTCGCCCTCATCATGTTCATTGTTTTCTTCCCATTGTCAACAAACAATGAACTCAGCCTATAAAATGTTGTTTTTACTAAGGCAGTTATAGGCAACGCTCGTGCTCCCTTTAACATTGAATTTATGCACTTAGCAAGATTGGTGGACATATGGCCATAACGCCTTCCTTCATCATAAGCTTAAGTCCATTTCTCCTTTGGGATCTTATCTTACCACTCAGCAACTCTTCGATTCTCTGATCACAATGCTAGAAGTTTTGCCTCGAATCGTGGCTACCTTAACTCATATGTTGAAAAAAAATGTAAATTAAGATTATTAAATTAATAATTTAAAAAAATATTCTAAAAAATATTATTATTACCCATATTAATCACTTATTTTTTGAGTTCAACATTTCTAAATACTTGGTTAAAATTGCTTCCAATGTGTCGATTGCAATACACTGAATGGGCATTGGGTTCAACCCATCTAACTTTTTCGCTTCGCATTACTGCTAGAAGACCCTTGCCTCTATATGAGATTATGTATATATTTGATTGTGGTGTCACA
Source organism: Ormosia emarginata (assembly GCA_029884605.1). Taxonomy (NCBI): domain Eukaryota; kingdom Viridiplantae; phylum Streptophyta; class Magnoliopsida; order Fabales; family Fabaceae; genus Ormosia; species Ormosia emarginata. The sequence goes on from JAQQTP010000048.1 coordinate 10,160,773, forward strand.
TATCTATGAAGATAATACAAGAACCACACCAAAGCTTTTTTTGTCTCCCTTTCAACAATGACAAAGACAATTTGAATGATGGTTCTGTCACCATCTTGTGTAGCAACAACTAGTAGTGTCCCACGATATTTACCCATCAAGAACATTCCATCCACTTGAACAATTGATTTACAATATGCAAACCCTTGAATGCATGATTTGAATGACCAATTCAAACAATCAATAACCATGCTATTGGGATCTTCCATACCATCAACATAATTTGGCAAAGTGTGATATCTCACAATTGTACCAGGTTCAAAGTGGTGGACAACAACCATCCATTTGGGTAACTCACTGTATGATTCCTCCCAATCACCAAAAAGCTGGGCAAGTGCCATTTGTTTTGCCTTCCACGCCTTTTTATACGTGACTGTATAGCTAAAACGAGTTCGTACATTTGCAATCAAGACCTTTATTGGGATGCTAGGATCTGCATTCACTAATCCAACAACACATAAAGAAATTAGTGACAAGTCTAATCTATGGTAATCTTGAGAAATCAATGAAGATGTGCATGTATGTTGTCCAGCAATTTTTTTAATGTCCCACTTGTCACATCTTTTACTGAATGACACCCTAATTATTCATTCACATCTGTCACCAAATTTCTTACACTTAGCAACGTATATGTCAGGCCTAGTATTTACTGAATGAGTTATGAATGTGGTACTTCTTAATTGCATTGATTGTTGCTTGTTTTGATTCAAATTGCATGTCAACCCACAAATCATTATTTAAATTCACATTACTTCCTTTCCTAATTCCATAATCATCAGGAAATTCAGAAGCATGCATTGCCTGCAAATTAATATTAGATAAAAAGGAGAATGTGGTAGGATAAGTTATAGTGGCATGTTCACCCATGCCTATCTCGCCTGCTCCACTGTCGTCACCACCTTCCTCATACTCCTCCTCTTCACTAAAATCAGTTACATTATCTCTTATAGCTAGAGTTACACATTGTCTAGATCATATAATGTTGTTGAATGAATATTTACCCCAATAACAGAGTTAGTGATCATAAGACTTATAGGCTTATAAGGATCATTATATTCATAAATATCACCAACATCAGTAACAAATGAACTATGAGGAGGGTCATATGATGACACCTGTCAATTTAAGTAAAAAAAATAAAAGGAAAACTTCATATCAATAAATGTACAAAAGTTGTAATAATAAAAAAGTATAATTAATATTTTTAATAAATACCTATAGTAGAGAGAATTAAGTGAGAATGAGTCAAGTTTGATACAAAATATATGTGATGGAGAAAATTTGAAAAACAGATAAATATGAAGTAGAAGGAGATGCAAATGGTGGAATTTATAGGAAGAAACCCTTAATAGAAGTCATGGATGACACCCACGACTTCATATGACTTTTTTTTTAAAAAAAAAGATAAGTCGCAGCTCACAAGCACGACTTACCTAAATTAAAATAAAAAAAGGATAAGTCGTGCACCCAAAATATAATAAAAAAAATGCAAGTAAATATAATAAAAAAAATGCAAGTAAGTCGTACTTCTCAAATACGGCTTATTATACATCATTGTTCAACTTACATCATTTTAAAAATTAAGTTTTAACATGCACTTATATAGTAAATTAATTTTCAAAACGCAACGTTGTCGTCAAAAAGTCGGTTTGTCCAGTTTATCGGTTCAAGGGCCAATTTTCATTTCTCCAGTTGTGAGGTCTTTTAGTCAAGTTTTCTTCAACCGGTCGGATCTGATTTTCAAAACATAGGTTGACACCATAACTACAATATTTTATTTGATCATTTTTAGAGTCAAATATAATAACCAGAGTTAACCTAGTAGTTAAGATGACACACTTTGTGTTCTGATTACTTAGATTCAAATTTTTTACTATCACATTGGGGAATTAGCTCTCCTAAAAATACCAGTGCCGATGAAGGGATATGTTCTTAAGATAGTTCGAAAAAGAATTTAAGCTCATTTGATGCAAAAACCAATTAAAAAATACTCTTAAGTTGTTGTTTTTTTTTAAATAAAGGTAACATTTCAAGAGATTAAATAAATAGGAATTTAGATGGATGCGGGTAACTATTATGTTGAAATTGTAATACTTAACAACATAAAATATATGATATGAGCTAGTCATCTTAATTTTTAGAATACTGTTAATATAAATTCAAGTGTACGGTAAATTCTATACATGATAGCATATTTAATATTGGATTTCATAATATACACATATTTATAATTTAAATTATATTTTGAATAGTAAATATGCTGTCACTCGAGTTTATATTAACACTATTCTAATTCTTAAGTGATTTTTTTTTTTCTATTGATATATATTGAACATACCTTATTATTATTGTTTGAACTATGCTCATATTCCTAGATAGTGATTTTTTTTTTATGGGAAAAATAGTGATTATTCTTTTGCTTTTTTTTTTTTTTTTTTTTTATAATTGATGGATAACTTTTGTTAAAAATAATTTGTTAGAATGCTAAGAGTTAAGTTTTTGGTGTCACAGAAGGTACATTTTCATCTACGAAAGGCTATGAAAAATAGGCAATATGTGACTATAATGATGCAAGGCAGTTGATTGTTATAACTTACAAAGCTTGGATCTATTTATAGTTTCACACTACATCTATGGAGGGAAGTTTGCTTTCATTTGCTCCATTTAGTCCTAGAAAACGATGGTTAATGGAACAGATCGATGTTTGATAATTGGGATTCAATAATATTCTCCCAGTATAGATGGTGATTTCAGACATCATTTGAAAAAGAAAGAAACTTTCAAGAATCACGTTGGTTTCTTCTGCATTTGTTCATATCCCCAGTATTCACCTTATTGTTATTCGCTACTTATTAGGAATGCAAATTGAGATAGAAACACAAATGTCAATATGTGAGAAACTGAACCACAAGTTTGAAATAGCTTACTGTTCTCGTCACTCCAACCCCCAACTCTGTCATATGAACTGTAACTGTATAAGCTAGAAAGAGAACTCACAAATTGTGTTAAGGTCATTGTTTATTTATAAGAGTTAGAAGGGTACTTCAGGACACCCCATGTTTGCCATGCTGATGGAGGGAACATATGTTATTTTGGTGCTGTATCTGGTGCTGCCACCTGTCAATTTTGTTCGGTGTTTGCCATTTTGTTAGGGATAGAACTTGATGTTGGGAAAATTACTCAAAATTTCCTTATCATCAGATTTGTAGAAAGCGAAATAAATGCGGAATAATAACACACACAAAATTGATAACGGAGTTCGGCCAATTGTGCCTACGTCTCCGGGCTGCTGCAGATATTGTACTGAGAAGAAGAAATATAAAAGTGTTTACAAAATACTCACAAATCTCTCACAACCCACACCCCAATTACACCCAAAACTAAAGCTTTTCTCTCTAAGCTTTTATGTTTCTCTCTCTAGGATTTTTCTCTCTTTATTGGGATGCATTTTCTCTTCTGCGGAGGCTTCTATTTATAGAAGCTAAAACCGCGTGATTTTCCTTCACGCGGTTTGCCAACTGTATTTCGGTGCTTGATTCCAATCTATTTTTCGGTGAGGGGGGGCCACTTTGACCAACAATCTCCCACTTGAAGACTGATTTCAATCTGTCTTCACACCTCGATCAATGCAGCAGCCTTCTCTGGTCTGTTACTCTAGCAGGTCAACTGAAGTTGAGCACAACTTCAGTTTGTCGATAGTCACCACTTTTGTTAACATATCATTGGGTTCTTGCTTCCTTGAATCTTCACCAATGTTAGCACCTCATCCTCAAGCAGAGTCCTGATGAAGTGATAACGAAGATCAATGTGCTTTGTTTTGGAATGGAATGCTGAATTCTTTGCCAAATGTATTGCACTCTGACTATCACTATACAAAACACTCTTTTCCTGGATGAATCCCAGTTCAGTTAACAATCCTTGAAGCCATATCAATTCTTTACTGGCTTCTGTTACTGCCACATACTCAGCCTCTATAGTGGATAAAACAACAATCTTTTGTATCTGCGACATCCAACTAACAACTGTAGTTCCAACAGTGAATATGTAACCGGTGGTACTTCTTCGGTGATCGACTTCAGCTCCAAAGTCTGCATCTACATAGCCTTGCACTTTTAATTCTCATTTACCAAAGTACAAACACTTCTTTGTAGTGCCTCATAGATACCTCAAAATCCACTTTACTGCTTCCCAATGAGCTTTACCTGGATTTGATATAAACCTGCTTACAACTCCTACTGCATGGCCAATGTCTGGCCTCGTATAGACCATTGCGTACATCAAACTTCCAATGACTGAAGCATACGGAACTTTAGCCATGAATTCTCCTTCTTCCTCCGTCTGAGGGGACTGATCCTTGGATAAGCGAAAACGACTGGCCAAAGGTGTGCTAACCGGTTTGGCATTGCCCATGTTGAATCTTTTCAAAACACGGTTGATGTACTCTGCCTGAGATAACTGCAAAATCCCTCTTTGCTTATTTCTTGTGATTTGCATCCCAAGGATCTTCCTTGCTGGACCTAAATCTTTCATGTCAAATTCATTTGACAACTGCATCTTCAAGTTTCTGATCTCGTCCATATCTGAACCTGCTACTAACATATCATCGACATAAAGTAGCAAAATGATATAACTGGACTTATATCTCTTGAAGAAGCAACAGTGATCGGCATTGCACTTCTGGTAACCTTCCTTGTGCATGAAGCCATCGAACTTCCTGTACCACTGTCTTGGAGCTTGTTTCAAGCCATACAAGCTCTTCTTTAATCTGCACACCATATTCTCTTTCCCTTTTTCTAAGAAACCTTCTAGCTGGTACATATATATCTCCTCATCTAAGTTTCCGTGAAGAAATGCGGTCTTCACGTCCAACTGCTCAAGGTAGAGCTCTTCACTAGCAACAATACTTAACACAGATCTGATAGTATTGAGCTTCACAACTGGAGCAAAGATTTCGGTGTAGTCGACTCCTTCCTTTTGCTGGAATCCTTTGACAACTAGTCGGGCTTTGTATCTCTTGAAGCCATCATGCTCCTCCTTCACCCGATACACCCATTTGTTGTGAAGTGCCTTCTTCCCCGCGGGTAACTCAGCTAGTTTCCATGTCTGGTTGGAGATTAGAGACTTCATCTCGTCTTTCATGGCAAGCTCCCACTTGCTAGCATCTCTAGTCTGACAAGCTTCGTCATAGCATTCAGGCTCCCCTCCATCAGTCAGCAACAAATAGTTCATGTGTCTCCTGTTAGGCACATGAGGCCGAGAAGACCTTCTCAAAATAGGAGCTGGAGTAAAGGCGTGGTGTGTCCTGACGCGCCTTTGCTACTTTCGGTTGATTCCTCTGGCGAGGACTCTCAACTATAGGACCTTACGGGACATCATCCACTTGCATACTATCGAGTCACTTTGGTGTACGTGTTATGCCTATCCTTGTACATCACTCTTTCATTAAAGATCACATCTCTACTGCAGATCATCTTTTTGTTTTCATCATCCCAAAGGCGGTAGCCAAAATCATCTTCACCATAACCGATGAATGTGCACTTCTTCGATTTGGGATCAACTTTATTTCTACCTTGATCACTGATGTGCACATATGCTATACAACCGAAAACTCTAAGATGTGAGAGTTTGGCCTCTTTTCTGCTCCATACCTCTTCTGGTATTCTGTGCTCCAATGGTACCGATGGACTTCGGTTGATCAAATAAGTTCTTTGTGTTGTTGCTTCGCCCGAACCTTAGCCGGTAGGCCTGACTGCACACGCAAGCTTCTGGCTCTTTTAGTCAACGTTCGGTTCATACGCTCAACTACACCATTGTGTTGAGGCGTACCCGGCACGGTCTTCTCCATTTTGATGCCGTGCTCATAGTAAAATTTCTTGAATCTGGTGTCTTCATATTCACCACCATTGTCGGTTCTGAGCTTTTTGATCTTCAACCCTGTCTCATTTTCAACCATGGCTTTCCATATCCTGAAAGCCTCAAACACTTCAGATTTATGCTTTAGAAAGTAAACCCATACCTTCCGAGAGTGATCATCGATGAAGGTCACAAAGTAGTGTTTCCCACCAATTGATGAGACAGTCGTTGGACCCCAAACATCAGAGTGAACAAGCTCGAGTCTTTCCTTCTTTGGGGTTCTTCCACTTGTCTGAAAGCTGACTCTTTTCTGCTTTCCAAGTATGCAGTCTTCACACATATCAATTTCCACTGACTGAAGACCTGGAAGTTTGCCCTTCGAGTGCATAATCTTCATCCCTTTCATACTCATATGGCCAAGTCTCTGGTGCCACAGATTGAGATTTTCGTTTCCAGAAGCACCGATTGAAGCGGTGTGCCCTCATTTGTTATGTAAAGAGTACCACTCTTTTTGCCTCGAGCAACCGTCATTGCACCCTTTGAAATCTTCCAATCATTACCGTGAAAGATCGTAGTGTAGCCTTCGCTAGCCAGCTGCCCTACTAAGATTAAGTTCTTTCTCAGGTCGGGAATATGTCTGACGTCCTTCAGCTCCTAAATAGACCCGTTCAACTTAATCTTCACTACACCTTTACCAATAATAGCACAAGGTTGATCATCACCAAGGTATACTTTTCCAAGGTCTCCGGGGACATACCTCTCGAAGAGTTCTTTCTGTGAAGTAGCATGAAACGATGCTCCAGAGTCTAACACCCAAGACTCTTCCTTGCTCTCCAAAGAGCATATTAACGCATCATTTCCTCCTGAGGTGGAAGTAACATTTGCCTCGTCCTTCGCCTCCTGATTCTTCGGTGCACTCTTGCACTGATTTTTGTAGTGTCCGGTCTTCCCACAATTCCAACACTCGATGGTCTTTGAGCTATTGGAATTATTGAGATTCCTGGATTTGGACCTCCTGTCCTTTGATCTACCTCGGTAGTTTGATCTGCTGCGTCCATTTCCTCTGGTTGAATTTCTTCCTCTTGACTCTGTATGCAAAACTGAAGAGGTTGACGATTCACCCGACTCTCTCCGTTGGATCTCTTCACTGAGAACCAGGTCACGAACATCATCAAATTTCAACTTATTGCTTCCCGATGAGCTACTCACATACCGTGACAAGAGCATTCCAACTTCTACGGTAGAAGACAAAAGTATCAATCTTCTGGACTTCTTCATCAAATTCAATTCCAACCGAACTCAACTGGGTTGTGGATTGTGAGTTCGAGATGTCGAGCTACCGACGCGCCTTCCGTCATCCGCAAATTGAATAACCGTCTCATCAAGTGCACTTTGTTAGAGGCCGAGAGCTTTCTCATACATCTGGAGAATTCGCCATAAGGCCGTCGTGGTCTTTCCTTTGCTATATTGAAAGCAACATTGCGGGATAACGTCAATCGAATAACTTGAGTCTTCATCCTTTATACCCTCTGGCTTCCTTTCTGAGAGAGGTTGATAAAACTTTTTCTGGTACAGATAATCTTCGATCTGCATCTTCCAAAAGCCAAAGTCCGCACCATCGAATTTTTTAATTTTCACCTTTCCTTCGTCTGCAGCCATCGCTCCCACTCGAATTTGACTTCCTCAGGATCGTTTCTGACAATTTCTACGAACCACCGTGCTTTAGAACACCTCCGTGGATAAATTGGTAACGCTGACCAATTTTACTATTCACAAAATTACTATTTACGAATTACTATTCATGAAATTCACTATTCACGAATTTTACTATTCACAAATTACTATTCATGAAATTTACTATTCATGTGAATAGTACCCACTTCAAAATCAGCAGAAATAACTATTCATGAAATTTACTATTCATGAATTTTACTATTCATATGAATAGTACCAACTTCAAAATTAGCAGAAATAACCAACTAGCTCTGATGCCAGTTGTTGGAAAAATTACTCAAAATTTTCTTATCATCAGATTTGTAGAAAGCGAAATAAATGCGGAATAATAACATACACAAAATTGATAACGGAGTTCGGCCATGTTTACGTCTCCATTTCTGCAGATATTGTACTAAGAAGAAGAAATATAAAAGTGTTTACAAAATACTCACAAATCTCTCACAACCCACACCCCAATTACACAAAAAAACTAAAGCTTTCCTCTCTAAGCTTTTATGTTTCTCTCTCAGGATTTTTCTCTCTTTATTGGGATGCATTTTCTCTTCTGCGGAGGCTTCTATTTATAGAAGCTAAAACCGCGTGATTTTCCTTCATGCGGTTTGCCAACTGTATTTCGGTGCTTGATTCCAATCTATTTTTCGGTGAGGGGGGGCCACTTTGACCAACACTTGACCCCAACTTTAGGAGTAGTTATCTCTTTCTAATTCTCCTTAATCTGTGGTCATGTGTCCATTAACTCAATTAAGTGATATAAGTGAATAATAAAATAAATACATGACAACAGATTAAGGAGGTTAGCTTCTTCCAGGGTTAGAGTCAAGTTCTGTCCTTTTGTTAGGTATATTCTTCATCTGGTGCGGCCCACAGCCTCTAAGAGATAAGATGAGTGTGCGAGCTTTAGAGGCCATGGGATTCTTCTATCTCCGGTGCAGTCCACTTACAGTAGTCTCTCTATTTCTCTATTGACTTCAGTATAATTCTCCCTAAAGATCTTAATTTTGATTCATTACAAGCTTGCCCATATTAATTAACACAGCTGCAGCCATCCTTTTCACGCCTACCATACTATGCATACTGCATGGTGGAGTCGGCTCTATTTTATAGAAAGGTCAAACCCCAAAACTTGGCAAACTTAAGGGATACATCTAAATTCAGAAAGTTGCAGGTTTTTATGTGTGTGCAGAGTTGCATATAGGTATATGCAGAAAAGTTACTTTGCTGTAATTTTATATAACTTTTAAATATAAAATTAATGGTATAGAAAAGAGAGTGCGAACTTTTACAATATATTAGTGATCCGAACACTCTCATTTACCATCTTCAATTGATATCTTCCTTGATTACCAAGACAACTGCTTAGTAGCTGCTATTTGTTTTTTTTTTTTTTCAATGTTAAAAATATCTGCTTTTACATAAAGAAAGATAAGGGGAAAGAATGTTCTGTCACAGACTCACAATTAGTATAAGACCTGACTTCCATTCTAGATTTTGAATGGAATAATTGGATTAATTGTTGATGGCCAAGTTGGAAGAATATGGCTGTCATGACATTAACACAGCAAACAAAGTAGGACATTCTTAAAGACTCAAAACAACCTCCAATCTCTCAAATTGTATTTCTATTCAAGGTTCCTCTTGTTCATCTTCTCAAGCTAAACATATATTTGTTTTAAGGGCAGGCTAGACAAGAGATCAGTAGTTTATCTTCTTTCCATAAAATTTCATCCTACCCAGTTGAGTTCTGATGATATTTGAACTTTGGACCAATAGTAAACCATTGACAACAAGCTAAATATTCAATGACAGGGAAACAAGAAAGTTTGCAGCTCAGACATGTGCTCTATAAGCTTCCTTGAAATCTATACTGATTTTTGCAGAAACAGATATTTTAACAGCAAAGATTAAGTTTGGTAAAGAATTTGTATCACAAATGGTGCAAGAATGGCAAGAAGCATACATGGAGTACAAATATCTCAAAGCAATTCTCAAAGACATGTTACAGTCTAGACAATGAAATTCATCAGCGCCAGTGGCATGCACCCCAAAAGGATCTCTGAAGAGAAGGGTAACCCTCTACAAATCCTTCAGTGGGCTTACAGTTCGACATATAGGGTCGCCGAGGAATAATGAGGATGAAGTTATACTCTTTCGTGCAGAAGAAGGAGAAGGTTCAGAAGAGTTGTACCAGACCATGATCCACAAGTCTGCTGAAGAAGGGGGAGAACAAGAGCTTGTGTTCTTTAAGAAGCTTGATAATGAGTTCAACAAGGTCAATAGCTTCTACAAGAAGAAGGTGAATGAAGTCATGGAGGAAGCAGATGAGTTGAGTAAGCAAATGAATGCTCTGATTGCTCTTCGAGTAAAGGTGGATTAGGTTGTTGGATTCAGAAGTTTTGCTAGCAATGAGACCTCAACTTCAGTTTACATGGAGCATCATGTCAATTATGTCAGACCCGGTAAGCCTAAATGTCATGTTTGTTTGTTATTTTAAATATTTTTACCCAACATTGTTTGAATTTTATATCTGTTTCTCCATTGTAGGAGCTGAATAATTATGTTTTAGAGATTCATGATCTATACAATGAGAATACAACATAAAAATTCGATACAAATCATGAAAAGACACTATAGAACAGATTATGACTTATGAGAATAAAATGCAACCTTTGGATTCTTTAGTGGAGGATTTCATTTTACAATCTAATGGATCTATTACTGTTCTGAACGTTAGTCACGTTTACACATGGATGTGATTCAAGAAGTTGAGATGGGCAATGAAAGGAATTTGGAAGATGAAAGTGGAAATAATGTGGAACAACCCACTTCTACTACATCCATACAGGGCTTTAGACCGGCTTCTTTGAAGATCCTTGACCAAGTAAAGATCAATGTGATCACACCTGAAACTCTAGTATCGACTGTAAAAGGGCTCCTCTTGACCTCAAAACCTGAACTCTCATTCAGCAAGAAAGAGCTAAGGAAAGCGGAGGAACGAATGAGCATATCATAAGCTTCAACTTCTGAAATGTTATAGGTGACATGACTTGGCTTCCTCCTTCCCCGTCTAATTTGAAAGTGGTGAGAGCTTGATTATCTTTTCAAGATTAATAAAGATATGGTCAATTGGTTTGCAGCTTCTTGAATGTGTTGGCATTCTCAAAAATCATGAAGAAGTATGACAAGGTCTACTATTTGATTTCAAATGATAATATTTGGCTGCAATGTTTTCAGTTCTGTTCTGTGTGCACTGACTTATACCACTGCAGGTCAGTTCAAGGAATGCATCAAATGATTACTTAAAGGTGGTTGACAATTCTTATGTTGGCAGTTCAGATGAGGTTCTACCTTCAAATCATATGCTCTCATCTTCTTTCAATTAATCAAAAGTTGTCTTCCAAGACTAAAACGCTGCCTGCTCCATCATGTCTTGTACAGGTTAATAGGCTTATGGAAAAGGTGGAATCTGCCTTCATCGAGCACTTTGCAAATGGAAATCGCAGAAAAGGACTGAACATATTGAGACCAACTGCTAAAAGGGAACGGCAGAGAGTTACATTCTTTTTGGGTAAGGGCTGAGCTCCAAGCAATGGTTGATTTTTAAATAATGGTAGCAAATCCTAACGTGTACTATGGTGAACAATGAACAATAATCAAGGTGCAAACAGAAAGTAAAATGGAATTGTGGTAATATCTTCTGAACTCTCTGTGGAACAATTCCTTTATAGTAGATCTCATGTTTGCAATCCTTGGATATCAAAAGCCTATTTACATTTCCTCTATTTCTTTGCTTATAAAGAATAAACAATGTTCAGTTTACTTTCTCACACAAGCACTTAATTGTTTCATTTCATATGCTAGGGCTGTTTACTGGCTGCTCAGTTGCTCTCATTGTGGCACTTATTGTACTCATACACTCAAGAAATATTCTAAATACAAATAGCACGGATCATAATAGATACATGGACAACATATTTCCTCTTTACAGGTAAGCAGATGTTCGTGTGAGTTTTTTATTATTGATTACATATATATGCACATGCATGCATGGTTGAGCAACCTCAAAATTTGAGTTTCCATAGTAATTAGTTGTTAAGATGGTAATGCACTACTTTGTAGACCATTTTTGGTACAATGATGTCAATAGACATTAACAATGAACTTCATATTTTTGCAGTTTCTTTGGATACATCATCTTGCATATGCTCATGTACTCTGCAAATATATACTTCTAGAGGCGTTTTAAAATCAACTACCCATTTATATTTTGGCTTCAAGCAAGGGACAGAGTTGGGCTACAGAGAAGTCTTTCTTCTTAGCTCTGGCCTTGCAGTACTGGCATTGTCTGCTGTCCTCTCAAACTTGGATAGGGAGTTGGACCCAAGAACAATAAATTTCTCAGAATTTACAGAATTAGTCCCTTTTGGCCTTGTCATGGTAAGTTTTTAAAAGATATTTTTTTCCAGATATTGTCATTGTGGTGTATATTTGGTTTGATACTCAATGCAATCCTTGAGGAATGCAAGAGTATACCTATACACAAGCCATGCCATTATATTATCCTTTTTTATTGGGCTACGGACATATGCTAATGAATTTGTGGTACAGGTTGTGCTTCTTATAACATTTTGTCCCTTCAACATCATATATAAATCCAGCCGATTCTTCCTTATTCAAAGTGCATTTCATTGTATTTGTTCTCCTCTTTACGAGGTAGGGAAGAAAGAATCCCAAGAATATACATGACCTGCTTATACTGCAAAACTTTACTAAAGGTAATAATCTTGATTTGTTCATGTTTGCAGGTCAACCTCCCAGATCATTTCTTGGCTGACCAGCTTACCAGCCAGGTTTGGAATTTGCACTGATATAACTTAGTCCCCACTTTGATTCATTATGTATAATCTCATTTTTGTTTAGGGATGAGTATGCATAACTTAAGCTTGCATTTCTGCTTTCCTCCTTTATCCTTCTAGCAATTCACAATTCTGTAAAAAAGAACAAGCACAAATCATGAAATCATATAGAAGCTCTTCTTGTGCTGCTTATCATATTTTAATCTCCAAATACTAGATGTTAAGCGGCCAATTAGGTGTAGATTTTGTTGTATGCCAATAGTATTCTCCTTTTGGGTTCAGGTGCAGGCATTCAGAAGTTTGGAATTCTATGTTTGCTACTATGTTTGGGGAAACTTCAAGATGAGATCAAACAATTGCCTTCAAAGTTATGTTCCATTCTGGATCCGTTCTGTCCAGGTATGCAACTGATAGGCTTATCAGAATTTCATTCACTTTCTATTTTAAAAAGGAAATCCTACTCAGAAGAATATGAATAACGAAGGAACCAAATATGGTGACTGTGGATAAAAATGTGACTCCTTTTTCTTCATGATAAATATTTTTTCAGGAGTTCCTTTTTATGGTAATTCTCCCTTCTATCCTCCTTCAAAATTTCTTGTACATTTACCTACACATACTTACACACATTACCTCAAATCTGAATAGTTTTCACCATCTGATTATAACTAGTCTCATATTTTTTATACAACCACACTCTAATTCTGCCACAACACATATGTGAGGTGTTGTGTCTCATAATAGTGTGCAGGTAGCATTTTTCTTATTATGAATCTAACATTGAGGCGTGTTATCTTTTAGTGCCTTTGACGTTTAATTGAGGAAAGCGATATAATTCATGGGCTTAATGGGCTTGAACACGTCACAACAATAGTTGCACTTGCCATGAGGACTACTAATGAGTTAAGTAGAGGAATGATTTGGACAATATTGGCTGCAACTTCTTCAGGCGTTGCAATGATTGCCAATACGTATTGGGACATTGTCATAGATTGGGGTTTACTGTGAAGGAATTCAAGAAACCCATGGCTTAGAGATAAACTCAATATATTTTGTTGCTATGGTAAGTAAGTTATTAGATGGCAGGGATGTGCATTCTTCATTGTTGTGTTGGTTACAGGCTGTTGACTTGTGGAGTGTACATGAATGAAATTTCAGGTGTTGGATGTTCTACTACGACTTGCATGGATGCAATCGGTTTTAGGCATTAGGGAAACCCCTTTCTTGCATAGAACAGCTTTAACTGCTATAGTTGCATGCTTGGAGATTCTTCGTCGTGGCATTTGGAATTTCTTCAGGTACTTTGTTGCACTTGTTCAATAACTTCTCTAGCAATGTAGCAGAATGACTACATTTAGTGGGTATTAGAGTACAGAACATGAAAGAAAAAGTTTCTGAATATGTAAGGAAGCGCATGCTGGTCTTAGTCATAAGAGTAATGGTACTCTCACATACTCACACACATTACTTCACATCTATACAATTTCTAGTTTTCACCATCTAATTATAGCTAATCTCACCAAAACTTATGCATATATACTCTGATTCTGCCACCTACGTAGATGTAAGAGATGTGAAGAGATAAGTAATGTGCAATAACCATTTTCCTAATCATATAAACTATGACTGGATTCTAATTTAGTCTGATTAACATAACAGATTTATGCATGAACTCTTATACGTTTAGTGTCTCAGAAACCAATGAAGTGGGGAATCAAGGCCCAATGTTCTAAGGCCCAATTTCTAGTTTGCTAAGACGATAACGGTCCCCAACACAAGAATTAGAGGAAATTCTTTGTAGTGGTTGATGCACTTCGGACATAATAAAGATTAAAGAACAAATATATGCATTATCTAAAAGTAAAAAAGAAAATTGAATTGCTTGGGAAAATTTTCTTATAATAGAAGGATGAGATAACTAAATAGTACCACCTTTTTAATTTAAAGAACACAGCTTGTACCCAAAAAAAAAAAAACACAGTTAAGCAAGTGATGCGGTTGAAGAATGAAGAACATAGACCTAATCTATGGGAGAAAGACAATATATGGGGAAAAAATGATGACAATTAGATTAAATGCATTTCGCAATTTTCAATATTATATGAGAAACAAAGGCTATGTTTGGTGCATCGTATAAGAAGAACTTAATTATATAAGTTAATACTATCAGATTTTATCAAGTGTTTGGTATGTCTATATGATAGGATAGTCAAATACAGTCAAATTTTTTTATCCCACTCTAATAGTATAACACTATCAATCTTTATACTATCAGGTATATCAAACACAGTCAAAGTTCATAGATTACCATGTTAATCAATAGAATTCGTGTATAGAGAAATTGAGTTTGATAGTAGAGGAACTTATTTCTCTTGTATCTTCAAGAACTAGCAGCTAGAAAATTTGGAAACTTACTGTCCTATTTGTTAGTTTGGGATCATTTAATATGAACCACTCTTAAATGGATTAAGTGTAAATCAATCATTAATTTATTGTTAAAATAAATCAATGGTTGAGATTAAAAAGTTAGAGTTCTACAGATTTCAACTAATAACATTTAAATTTGCACACAAATTTGATCAGATCTCTTTTTTCTTTTTTTATGAATAACTGTACATACAAAAAATTTATATATTTTAACTGATAATTTTTATATACACATAGATCTACATAAAAATCCTATAAATCAAAGGTCTATAGATGAAACTCTTCTTAACCGGTCCATATTAGCCTTCGCCTGTTAGTTTATATATGTTACCACTTGAACTAATCAGATGAAGTTTAACATGTTTTGCAGTCCAATGCATTCTTAACTTATTGCTACTTGGTTAACGAGACTGGATGATTGGTTGTCCGTGAACAGGTTAGAGAACGAGCACTTGAACATGTAGGCAAGTACCGGGCATTTAAGTCAGTATCCCTTCCGTTTAATTATGAAGATGATGAAGAGACTAGGGCCAGATAAACACATAAGGAACAGAGGAGGAGACAGCTATGAAAATGTAAAGAAGAAGAAATCAGAGGGAAAGGAACAGGAAAATTTGTACACAGCAATGCCTGTACATGATATGGGAAAGCCACCAGTGCCAAATAAATTACACTGGGACCCAATAGCATTTCCTTCAATACTATGAAAAGAATTAAAGATAATCCCAGAAACACACAGGGAAGCTATCTAGGCAAAACCGAGTATGATTTAAATAGGGAAATGATAGTCTTATATTTCTTTTAGATATATAGGTGCTGTACACAATTTTTTTAAAGGTGTGTAATTAAATAAGAGAAAATGATAAAAAAAATATGTATAATAAATAATATTAGATGTGGTATAAAAAGAAGTGTATGTACTATTTGCGGTAAAAATATCAAAGTTGATTTAAATATAAGTCTATACACATGTAGACTGTCCCACTTGGTGAGGTAAAACTAGGTTTTTACTTGTTATAATTCCGCATTTATTTTTGTTTCATGTATCTCAGACGTAATACATTGCAATTGTTTGATTCCATGCTGCAGTTCAGATCTCCCATAATTTTACAAAATAATCCAGAGGCATTGTCAAGCAATGACTAATTCTGCTGAATACAAATAGTTAAACAACAACGTAATTTGCTCACCCCCACTTTTTACACCTTTTCTACACCATGTTATGCCAAATAGTGTTGCACGCTATGCTAGATAGTACAGGCATTGGATAATCAAGAAATATTTCGGGTTGGTTGAGGTGTTATATGGTAAATCAAGAAATATCTTTTCCTATTCTTCAGTTTGCGGATGACACTATCATGGTGTGTGAGAGTTCTTGGGATAATCTATGGTGTATTAAAATGATTTTGAGGAGTTTTGAATTATCTTCAGGGTTGAGAGTGAATTTTTCCAAAAGTAATTTGTTTGGCATAAATTTAGATGATCATTTCTTGGCTGCAGCATCTACTTTCTTATCTTGCTGCATTGGATCTCTCCCTTTCAAGTTTTTAGGAATTCCGGTGGGAGCTAATCCAAGGAAGTGTTCTACTTGGCTTCCGGTGGTGGAATCTATGAAGAAGAGGTTCTCTTTGTGGAAAGGACATTTTTTTATCTAAGGGTGGCAGAGTCATACTTATTAACTCAGTGTTGACTAGTATGCCTTTATATTTTTTCTCCTTTTATAAAGCTCCAAAAAAGATTGTAAAAATGTTCATAAAGATTCAAAGGAATTTTTTATGGGGAGGAGGTCTAGAGCATCAAAAAACAAATTGGGTTTGCTAGGAAAAAGTTTGCTTACTGAAGAAGTTTGGGGGTTTAGGTGTGAAAGATCTTGAGTTCTTTAATATTGCATTGTTATCCAAGTGGAAATGGCATTGTTTAACGGATCGAAATGCCATCTGGTTCAATTTATTATCGTATAAATATGGCTCTTTGGTTAAGAGTGTTTTGCAAGATCCAGTCTCATCTCTTAATCGTGGATCATCTATATGGTGGAGGGATTTAATTTTGCTGGATATTGCCAGAGGTAGTTGTTCTCGTTGGTTTTCGGAGGCGGTTCAATATAAACTTGGGACTGGTGTGAATATCAATTTTTGGAGTGACAAGTGGCTTGGTATGGTTCCTTTTAAAGAATACTTTTTTAGACTTTTCCAGGTGGCTGCGAATAATTCTTTGACTATTGCTGAAATGGGTTATTGGAGTGGTGATAGATGGGTGTGGAATTGGAGGTGAAGATGTTCTTTATTTGTGTGGAAGGAGGAGCTTTTGAAGGAACTTGAAAATTTACTTGCCTTTGTTATTCCTGAGAAAGAGGCGAGTGACTCATGGATTTGGATTCCCAACAACTTAAATGGTTTTTTTGTGAAATCTAGTTATGTACATCTTTTGAAGCTTCAAAGGTCCGTGAATCTTAATCCAAACTTGGCAAAAGTTTACTAGATTTTATAGAAGAATGTTGTACCATCCAAAGTTATTGTATTTGCTTGGAGGTTGTTTCAAGATTGGTTGCCAACAAGGGAGGCGCTGGCTTTTAAGGGAATAATTTCCTCTGATAATGATGTTTCATGTGTTTTTTACTTTTCTCATTGTGAGAGTTGCAGTCATTTATTTTTCATGTATCTTTTCTCTTATAATGTTTGGTCTGCTATCTATGCTTGGATGGGTTTTGATGGTGTTTATCATAATAACGGCGTTAACCACTTCTTGCAACATATGACTTTTTTCAGAGGGAAGAAGTTTAAAAGAGTAAGACATTTGGTTTGTAGTTGTTTGGTCTATGTGGTTACTGAGGAACAATGTTATTTTTCAGGAGACAATTGCTGACTGTTCTTCTGTGATTGCTCATATTAAGTTTTTATCTTGAGGGTGATTCATTTGTAGGGAGGCTAGAAATTCAGGTCTCTTTTTTTCAGATTGATGTATTAATCTTTTGGGTTGCCTTCGGGCTCTTTAATTTGGGCATTATGATGTAATGTGTTGGAGTATCCCTTGTGCTCCTTTTTAATATATTGTGCTTATAAAAAAAAATATAGTAATGTTAATCAACATAAAATAGCAAGTGTCAAAAGGAAGCATGGAGAGGTGTAAAAATGGAGAGCAAAAAGGCAGCGGGTAAGTATAATGTTATAAAGTTAAAGCTAAAGAAATATATCTCATTAGTTAGGTATAACTTTAATTGTATATTAATGTTACCACTTACCACTTACCACTTACCATCACAATTTAAAACTTAAATAGCAAGTGTTACAAGGAAGCAAAGAGAGGTATGAAGTGAAGGGTAAAACTGCAGTGTTCAAGTATCATTTCCCAATTTAAATGCTAAAGAAAGTACATCTCATTTGTTATGTGTAATTTATTGTATATGAACAAAGAGATACCTTTTCATTTAGTTTCAACCAACAAAGCTGAAACGGCAATCCAAAGAAAGATACAGGAAGAACCTCCAAAAGAAAAGTTGTCCTACAAAGAGTCGGTGTCCTCTTTACCTGCGCCTTTCTCATTCTGCAAGGTAACTGGAGAATTTGCTGCAGAGTTTTCTGCTGTTACAGCACCAGTACTATCAGCATATTGGTTGCTAAAGAGGGAAGAAAAGGAAAATGGATTGCAGGTGGAGCTTGCTTTCTGAAGACCCCTTATGGCTCTCATAGCAGCAAGAGTGCTACGATATATATCTACAGTTTCCACTCCAAGAGTTGAGGATGCCTCAGGTAAGACGTTTGTTGCATTATCTACTGGTGGTCTAGATTGATGTTCTGGAGTGGTAGTAGATTGAATTACTTCTGCTTGTAAGGGAAAGAGTAGTTCGAGATTTTCCTCACATTCATGAACTAGCCTTGTGAGAGGCTCAGTTGTGAAAAAAGGTTGATGAAGAACAAGTTGTGTAAAAGGTAGACGCAACAGCCCACCAGTTCTTTTATCATACTTCTTCAAAATTTTAATTAGTCCTGTCGAAGCAGAAATATGTTGCTAAAGCAGGCATATAATACATATTCAAATATATGAATCATGTAATCAGTACTGGCAATATCAAGAAAACTTAAAGAAATGCAACTTCCACATAAAAGAGGCGACTTCCACACCAGCAATACTTAGATCAAAAGGATATGTATCAGATTAATTAGATGCTGACATGCTGTACCTGCAAAGTTTAAGGAACTGTAGTTTTTGAGAAGCACCATCTCTCCATGGATGGTGACCAAGTCCTTCCTGATGTCCATCATTTCTTCACTAAATTCGCAGTCAGAAGTGTACATTTCACTCTGTCTGCTTTTTTCTTTATGTCGATCAATTGTTTCTTTCAGCTCCTGTTCAGAGTTGCAGATAAAAATCAGAAGAGAAACAGAGCGGTGTGTTATCATCCAATTGTATTATAATTGATAGTTATTCTCTGGGCATTAACCAATATCTATTATATCAATCTTTTAACCAAGCATTTGAACAGTTGGATTCAGTAAACAATTCATAACTGAAATGTCAATACTCAATAATTAATCCCCTAAAGTAGGAAAAGCATATATCACATTAGCTAGAGCCATTCTTGAACATCATCAATCAAATTATGTGTTTAGTGAACTATGCCATTGCAGATTCTATGTCTTGCATTAGCACTAGGAAAAATTTTGAACTAGAAGAGAGAGGTTTTATCCAGCTTGCAGGAAGAACATGAGGAATCTGGCATCATTAAAGCTATAACTGATTGAATTACGTAAACTCAGATATGTTACATATTAGAAGGATGGGATATTATATATTTAAATTCCTACTAGTTATTTTATGCCATATATTTGAAACAAATAAAAATAAAAAAATGTCGTCACATCATATTGATCAAAACTTGTGTCAATCAAATTGTTAGAGGATAATCACTCTAATTGATAGGGTCACATAAGAGCAGCATATGGATCATCAGAGTGGAAACAGAGAGAATGAATCTCAATTCTAAGTCATCAAGTTAGAGTTTAGACCATTGTCAACATTTATGAAGGCATATACTTACCAACATTATAAATTAATCACCAAGAGTGTCTTCTCATGAGTGTTGCACCACGTGCCAAATAAGGAAGCCAACCTATATTACTTGGTGTAACCTTTTTTTTTTTGATAAAAGTAGAAAATTAGGCGATGGGGATAAGCAGATGCTTTGGGACAAGATTAGGTGTTTGGCTTCCATATGGTCTAAAGCACATCATCTTTTTAAAGGGGTATCTCTTACAGACATGTTGAGGGATTAGGTAGCTTTGTTCCTTGTTGTTTGTTTTTTCTTTTCTTTTCTTTTAAGGAGGATTTCTTATCCTCCTCACTATTTGTAGTCTCTTTCTCATTACTTGGTGTAACTTGGACTCTTCTGATTACTTAGTTAGCAGCTGGGAGTATGGACTCTTCTGATTACTTAGTTAGCAGCTGGGAGTGTGGACTCTTGGTCTCACTTAGCTGCAACTTTTTTTGAATCTTTAGATTAGGATTAGTTTTATTACACATAGTTTATCTCTTTCCAACAGGCAAATCTAATGGGCAACAGCACATATAAGTAAACCATTTAGAAGTTAGTAAAATTCCAGTTTTTATCTTTCTTCATTTTTCATGATTGTGTGAGAGTTGCCACAAGAATGTCTCCTCATAAGTCCTACCTGTAACCCAAATTATTTTCATCTGCTACTCCCAGCAATTTGAATTAAGCTCAACTCTGACAAGCTCAATTTACTAATAGATTGATTCACCAACTGGGTATGGGAATACACTGGATGGCTAGGGTAAAATCTAATAACCGACAGAGTATTGTATGGTAATGGTAGGAATATATACAGATGGATGGTATTGAACCTTTTAACCAAAATTGTTGCACCAATTTGTGAAAACACCAAGGTCACTCTCATACTAGATTATTTTGTATATGGTTACATTAAGATTCTACTTTGTTATACTCTCAGTCCTGAAGTTTATTGGGCTTAAAAAACCTGAACAAATCATATAGAAGGCATGTTGCTCAGCAGAACAAACTCCCTACTAATTCAAGGTTTCATATTAATTTAGTCAAAAACAGAAAAATAAGAAAAAGGAAAAAAAAAATAGGGTTTGCACAGTGTATCTGTCTAAACTTGATCAAGCCAAGAGCTTTCTCAATACCCAATTATGCAAACACAATTTGCTAATTACTAGTTACTCATTTTGATAGAAACTAATAAGAATAAGAAAATGGGTCAATACGTTGTACCAACATAAGATAACATAACATGTTAAAATGGGAAAGAACCTGGAAGCGGATAACAAACTCTTCCTCTTTATCAACATAGAAATCATTGAACTTTTCAAGCTCTTGGTTAAGAATCCGAAGGAACCAGGACTGGAGGTCGAAAGAAGAAGATGGTTGTGGATGAAGAAGATGAACATGAAGATGAAAATTGGAGGTGGGTAGATGGTAGTTGAGGAGCTTCTTCAAAGGTTTGTAGCACAAGAACTTGTCCCTCCACTCAGGGATGGTTTCTTCCAAATGGGTATTGAACTCCTTCCCGAATTTCATAGCTGATTATTGGGTTGATGATGATGATTGATCACAGTTGAAAACAGAACAATTGCATATTTGGTAAGAGTGGAAGAATCGAAAATGGGTGGCAAAGTGCAAATAAAGAATGTGGGAATCTTTTAATATGAAATGTGGAATGTAGCGGTGGACAAGGTTTGTCTCTACTTCTCCTACTATTATACAGTGACAATGAATAAACAAACATCTGCTCTACTATGCCCTTTTTTAAAAAAAATAAACCAATAATTAAAATAGATTTTTGACCAAATTGTCTTTTATGGTAAAAATATTTATCAAAATATCACTATTTTTAAACTATTTTTTAGAATATCACCGTTTTAACTGTGGTGACATTTTTTATTCTTTGTTGGGTCACGTGGGATATGCCATAACGTTTGACGTATCCACGTAAGATACGCCAGAACGCTTGGCGTATCTAACGTGGATACGCCAAGCGTTCTGACGTATTCTACTAGAGTCCCTATAACCCCACCTCTCCTCTCCCTCCCATGACAACTTTCCTTATTTATTAAATTTTCACCTTTTCTCTAGTTTCACTCTATCTCGAACTCTCTCTCCCGTGATTGTAAGTTCATGAGAGAATCATATTGTAAAGTATTTCTATCATTAAATTATTATTATTATTGTTATATATATTGTTGAATATTTTAATTATTAGAATTATTGTTTAAGTTTTTGAGTTATTATATTAATTATGTTTTGTATATTTGTTTTATTTTTAGAATTATTATTTATGTTTTTGAGTTTTTATATTAATTGTGTATTGTATATTTGTTTTATTGTTAGAATTATTGTTTATGTTTTTTAGTTTCTATATTATTTATGTATTATGTATATTTGTTTAATTGTTAGAATAATTGATTATTATTATTTATTATTATTATTGATTATTATTATTATTATTATTATTATTATTTGTTTTATTATTATTACGAATTGTGTATTTATTATATATGTTTTATTGTTATTTAGTATGTTTTTGGAATTTGTTTGTACAAAATTGAATTGTTTGTATTGTTATTATTCAGAAGTATAAGATGACCAAATACCTTGTTGTTCTCATTTACTACAATGGGAGAACGTATGAAGGTGAAGAGGGTCTAATGTACAAAGGTTCTCGTCCCGAGTCTATCATGATTCAACGTGATAAGACTATTGGGCTTAAAAAGAAGAATTCATTTAAAATTAAGGCTCTAAGAAAATCAACTTGTGTCTAGTGTTGTGTATAGATTTCCACAATGGAGTAATGTTCTAAGATGGATAGTTCTTCCATTAGAAGATGATGAAGATGTTGCTTGCATGATTGATTGCTTTGATTAGCATCCTAACTTAACTTCTATGGAGTTGTATGTCAAGACAGAAACAAGTGAGCACAATGAGCATGTTGAAACTCCTTCTGAAACAGGGTTACAAGCTAGTCCTTCTAATCTTGATGAATCATCGTACCCTATCAACACTTAATTCTCCATGACACATGCTTCTGTCCTAGTACAATCTCAAGAAGTTGGTACGTCTGCAATGCCTGAAGGGAGCTCATTTAGATTAGACCTTGAAACCGATAACCCGCTTATGGCAGATGCATTATCTGACACAAGCGATGATGAAGGGGAGATGCTTGAGGGTGAAGATACAGACACCGACTTAGAAGAAGATCAATCTGGCCCTGAAGTAAATATACAACAACTAGTCCCTCTATTGGTAGTTGCTCCTGAATCTACGTATGTGCCTTCATGCCCTTAATTTTATGAAATTAATTGGGATGCGCTGAGTACACCTGATAATCTGCCTGAATTAGATTCTCGTGGTATTTGGAGTCCAGATGAAGAATTATATGTCGGGTTACAATTTCCCTCTAAAGATGCTGTCAATTTGGCCCTAAAACATTATTCCATTATTAGACATCAGAATTACAAGGTTGAGGATTCTGATACACAGTGGCTAACTGTTAAGTGTCCCAGAGCTACTGATGGTTGTAATTGGAGGGTCAGGGCCATTCTAAGCAAGAAATCAAATATGTGGGAAATTAGAAAATATAATGGGCCTCACAACTGTGTCAACCCAGCCATTTCACAAGATCATCAGAAGTTAGACTCTCGTATGATCTGTTCTTGCATTCTAGAGATGGTTAAGCAAAAACCCGATGTACCTATATGCTTAATTATTGAAAGGGTTCGATGTCAATTCGGATATGATATGTCCTATCGGAAAGCTTGGAAGGCAAAACAAATTGCCATTGTGAAGGTATTTGGAGACTGGGATAATGCTTATGTGGTATTGCCTAGATGGTTACTTGCCATGCAAAGAGATATGTCAGGCACAGTGGTGGAGTTGCAAACCGTTGATTATGTCGAGGCCAATAGAGTTGATCATTCAAAACTTGTATTCCATCACTTGTTTTGGACATTTAAACCATGTGTTGTTGGATTCCAATACTGTAAGCCTATTATTCAGATTGACGGCATTCATTTGTATGGTAAATATCATTATAAACTATTGATTGCAACAACACAGGATAGCGATAGAAAACCTCTGCCCATTGCATATGCCATTGTTGAAGGGAAAACAAAGGATGCTTGGAGTTGGTTCTTAGCATTGATTCGAACACATGTCACACAACAACAGGGCCTGTGCTTGATATCTGATCGACATTAAGGCATCATACAGTCAGTGGTGAATCCATATTTGGGATGGCAGCCACCGCATGCACATTATGTTTTCTGCATCCGGCATATTAGTAGTAATTTTAACAGCACCTTTCGCAACCGGGCCCTAAAGAAATATCTGATTAACACAGGTACTTAAATATTTGACATTGTTTGTGAGTTTACTATACTACTTATCAAACTACAATTTAGTTGCTAACACCAACTCATTCAATATTTTAATATCAGGGTATGAACCAATGGCATACAAATTTGAGGCTAGGTTGGAAAAGTTGACTGCTACTCCCGAAATGGCAAATTGGATTAATTCGATTCCAAAAGAACAATGGAGTTTAGCATATGATGGTGGCCACAGATTTGGTCATATGACGACGAACTTATCTGAGTGTATGAATGGGGTGTTGAAAGGTGACAAAAACCTACCAATAACAACACTTGTTCAGATGACATATTACAAATTGGTAGAGTACTTTGTTAATCGAAAGGATGATGCAAACGAGAAACTTGTTGATGGGGAAGATTGGTCTGATGATTTTATGAAAAGCTGGAATGTCAACGTGCTCAAGGCAAGCTCCCAACAAGTCCATCGATTTGATATACAGTCAACTAGATTTTTGGTCGAAGAGGCATTCAACCCTATAACACAGCAGGGTAGAGTTAAATATTCCCTAAACCTTCAAGAAGGCACGTGTGACTGTGGCCTATTTCAAGTGTTGCATTTCCCTTGCTCTCATGCAATAGCAGCATGTTCTTCCAAGAGAGTTGACGCTTTTCAATATATGCATAGTATTTATAAAATGCATACTTTGTACAAGGTGTATAAGGTTAATTGGGGTATCCTTAAGAATGAACCATGGTGGCCACCAGCACTGACGATTACATTGGTACCCGATCGTTAATTGCTTCGATCTAAAGGTCGACCCAAATCAACTTGACTTAGAAATGAGATGGATTGGCGCGAACCAGGACCAGGACAAAGATGTAGAAAATGTGGTGAATTTGGACATAACTCTCATATGGTGGATCGACTTCTTTGAGGAATGACCAAGCAGGGCCATCTACTTGATTAGGACATAATTTAATACCCATTGTATTGTAATGGATGACTATCTATGTATAATTGAAGATTTTTAGTGTGTAATTTGATAATCTACATGATTATTTTTTATTAATATCATTTTGATATTGTGTTTTTACTAGTGTCTATTAATTTATGCTTGATACACTCATGTTTAATATGTATATTCGATTCTATAGTATGTTTTATTATTTGAAGACTTACCCAATGTTCTTGTCTGTTGCTTGATTACAGCGTGACGCATGACATTCCACTTGCGCCCAGGCTCAGAGCACCTATCAGTACTGGAGTTACAGGACTTTCATGTTTCATAACATATATGGCAAGGAAGACCAGATCGTCATCTGCGTGTCAGATGTGCCCATAAATTCAAACATATAGACGCAGATGAGTGGATACTGCCATATCTAGAGCTGGCTGGTTTCATGGGGGTTGCCCATATGGGATATTGCACCATCGATCACTCCCTCATTACAACATTAGTTGAGAGATGGTGCCCCGAGACACACATATTCCATATGCCTACTGGAGAGTGCACCATCACATTGAGGACATAGCTATTATCTCGGAACTTCCTATTGATGGCGATGTAGTTGCTGGCCATAAATCCCGTCCAGATTGGATGTAGCTATGTGAGACCTTGTTAGGATTGCAGCCGCCTAAGTCACACATATTAGGTGGACGTATTGATATGTCGTGGCTCTAGAGCGCATTCCATACACGACTTACCCAGGTTGACGGAGCTGATTACGTGATGCAATGTGCACGGGCGTACATACTTCGGTTGATCGGGGGATTGCTATTTCCTGACCATTCTGGTAAATACGTGCACATGATGTTCCTTGTAACACCCCAATTTTTGATAAATTATAGTAACGACTAAATTGTACTGTTTTGTAATTTTTGTGTGTTGTAAATTTATTTTAACTGCTATGTGAATGTTTTGGATCTTTGTGTATGAATTACTCCGAGTCAGAAAAATAATAATTTTCCCAGGCCGGATGAATTTTTGAATTGTTCAGTGGGGCCGGGGGATCTTATTAAACCCGAAACCAGAAACAGTATTCGAAAATCTTCGTTGTTTGACAATTTATCTAGATACGCGTTATTATTGAACTACAGTAAAAAAAATTTTACCGCAGTAAATTTTAGACAGTAAAAATTAGTTTTACCGCAGTAATTTTTGTCAATTCGAAATTAACTACAAGTTAAAATCTACGTAGAAAAATAGACGTAGGTAAAATTATAAATCTATTTACCTTAGGCAAAATCATAAATCTATCCACCTTAGGTTAAAGTTATAAACCTATTTACATTAGGTTAAAGTTGTAAATTTATTTACCGTCGGTTAAAGTTATAAAAATTTATTTACCCTAAGTTAAAGTCATAAATCTATTTACCTTAGGTTAAGGTTATAAATCTACTTACCATAAGTGAAATCATAAACCTAATTACCTAGCCCTAGTAATTAAGTTTTCTATTTACCTAGATTCTATAA